>CM050652.1:24535714-25135714 GCA_027574665.1 Rhynochetos jubatus | reverse complement strand
AGAGAGCTGAAAACTAGCCAGCTTTGGTCCCAGAAACGTTCTAGAATATATTGTTAAATAGTTGCTACATCCAGATAATTAAAAAGTGGTTAAGAGAAATACTTAAATATTACCATTGACTGTAATGGGGCAGACAACTGGATGCAACACACTGTTTGACAGTCTTTTCTCTCAGCCCTCTACAACAGAAACACAATTATTCAGCTTCACTTAGCACTGGCGATCCTTGCTTGCAATACCAGATTCAGTTTTATGCACCCTACATTAAGAAAGAACAAAACTGTAAGAGTATACAAGAGAACAACATGTATGGCAAGCATGAGAGAGTGTGGAGCAAAACATAACCAAATGTGTTTGCTGGCAGCAGGAAGCATGAAGACATAGTCTTCTAATTATAAAGGGTTTCTATGAGGAGGTAATGAAGTGAGTAGGAAAAGGTGAAGTAGAAATGAGTTCAATTTTCAACAAAAAAGGTATAGATTTTTTTTCTTTATACTATGAGGCAGTGGACCAGACTACTGCAGGACATTATAAAAATGCTTCCACAGTGGTTTTCAAGAACAGTTTATAAAAATATTTGTTAGGATGCCTTCACTGTAAGATGATGATCTAGGTGATTTTTCAAGGTCCCTGCTAATCTTACAGCTGTACAACTTTTCTTCTCTTTCATTTCGTGTTAGCATGAGTGGAGTATATTTTGTACCTAGAATACAATAGACTGCATCAGGTGTGTTTATGCAATACATTTTATGCCATTGTTAACATTTCATTAATGACTGCTTACTTCAAAGGTACTATATTTTTAAAAAAGTCTTTAAAAAAATGGAGAATCCCTTCATTAAATAATTATTATAGAATTATACAAAATTAATTATATCCAGAGTTTTAAAAAACATTTCACCCATACCATTTCTAAACATCAGCCATTTGTTGCTACATTTACGGTTTAATTTGCAGTGCAATCAGATTCTGAAATGTTCTACAAGGTAATTGTCTCAGTCTGATGATAAAGACAGCATATTTTTGTATTGCATACTTTTAAAAAGTTTGTGTGAGTTAACTATTTCAGAGGTTGTGTTGTTAGAGATTCAAATACATGATTACAGGAGGTAGCTGACTGATTAGGGCCTGAATAAAAACTGTGCAGACTTCTAAAATTCTGAACTTCTGCAACACAACCATGTGACGTTCTCTTGTAATTACAAATCAGTATCTTCTTAGTGCTGATCCAAACACAAAAATCAAATTCCAACATATTTCTCTCTTTAAGTGGGTTTAAAGCCTTTGTAAGCCTAGGCTCAAATCCACGACACAGAACAATTTTATTTCTTATATCAAAAGATTATAATCCTAATTAAAAGGAAAAGAAAAATGTTAGGGTATTTTTAGAAACCTGGTTAATTAATTAAACTTCTGGCTAGCTGCTAAAGTCTTACTCAACTCCCTCCAGTAAAGCTGTCAACCTTTAATCACAATTCATTTGTTTGAAGAGTTAATATACAACTAGCTTCACAATGTTATTCTTCGCAACCGATTTCATTTGGTGACAATTTTTGGATGCAACTTAATTTTGAGATAACAGCAAATGTGTTCAAAAATCAGCTGAATGATTGACTTTCATTATACTAGTGGAAAAAATAGCGTTTCTAAATTCAGGTTTGTATCATGATCTGTAAAATGTGTAGCTCCCTATAAAAGTAGCCTGAAGACAAATGGTAGGATTCCTCTTCAGAGAAAATAATTGGGAACTAATATCTACATCTTTAAGAGGAGTCTAAAAGCTCATTACAGTAAATAGAAATTTGAGGGGAAGATACTGTTGCAGTTGCCTGAGCATAGGTGTCCGTACTGTTTTATATGTCATAAAGTATGCTCCTGGCCTCCAGCTGCAGCTTCAGTATGGGCTTGCCATAGCCTGTAATAGGTACCACTTTGTAGGTGCTTTAGATATGGCAGGACATATGAATAATGTTTAATATTTCTACATGAACATACTCATATTATTACTTCTTGAAGCTACATTTGTACCTGATAAACAAAATGTTTATCCAGACATTGGCTTTTCTTAACCATTAATAAGATTTGACTCATCTACAAATTTATTTTTCTTATCTTTCTAACTTTTCAGAGAACTTGGTTGTTTTGCAGTTTTTAAAAGGAATGTATGTTAAATATCTGTTATGTGAAGTAAATTAAATGGCTTTGAATAGCCATGCTGAGCAGATGAAGATGTGTTATTTGACCTCACATACAAAAAAAAGGATTTTGAAACTTAACATAGAGCTCTTTTTCTGTTTTCAAATATCATAATTACACTTAGTTTTTTATAAAGAACTTATAAATATTTATCTTTGAATTAATAAACACTGACCTTTTAATGAGAAACCCTGTCTAACAGTGCTTATATTTAGGCTATATTTTAAAATTACATTTTAAACATTTTACAACAAAATCCCAACTGTTACATGAATAAGTCACTAAAAATTCAATGTGATACTTTTAAATTTCCCATTAAGAAAAAAGAAAGTAAATTGATCAGGTTTACTGAAAATTCTGTATCTGATTTATTTACAAGTTCTGCAACTCAGAGGGGGAGTATTTCTAGAGGTTGCTGCACAGACTCTTTAAGAACTATAGAATATTTTTTAAGTTAAAATTAAAGTAAAAACAGTAGTCATGTTCATTACATTATCTGGCAAAAAATGTATGTGGACTTAGCAGGAAGGGGAAGTTCAGTAGTTCATAATCTCAAGTAATAATATCATGTTATTGAAAGATCAGCTACTTAAATAATTTTTTATCAATCAGCAGCATATGCATGCAGGATCCACTCTTTAGATGTAAAACCTGATACTGAGGAAAATCAAATTTTCCCATTCCTGCTGAAAGCTCCAACTTTCTTTGAAAGACATTGCTTAAGTCCATTGTGGATGACCTGAATGTGACCCTCTATTCCTTTCTGCATTTGAATTTTAGCTGAAAAAATTGTCCTAATGGTTCATGTAGTGAAACGATTATGAACATGAAGAAGTGACAGGACAGGGGTAGCAACTCATGACACAATGTGTTATTGTTCGTTATTTGACTGGCACTAATGAAGAAACTAAGGTTCCTAAGTAAACCCTACTTTGAATATACCATAACAACTAAGCAACAAATCAACTTATTTATTTTTAGACCTTTTCCTTTACCCTATATTTTGTCATTTTATCTCCATCTTCAGGCCCACATGCACAATTAAGCCATTCACCTCCCTATCTTTCTTCCATCAACATGCTTTCCTTGAAAGCATACCTAAAGGACTAAGATGGAGATTATTCTGAAACATCCCAAATGTTGTTTTCTTTCAAGTTAAAATAGTAAACATTCTTTTTTGCCATTTGGAACTAATGGGAACTTCAATCCTATGTAAATCTGAGACATCGGTAGATGCATCTAATTGCAAAGGCAGAAACCAGAAGTCTCAAATGTAATTGTTAACATTGTGTAAGATCCCTTAGAAGTAAGTGAACAGGAAATCTTGACGTATGTTGCATGAGTAGGGTTCACAGAATTTCTGGAATTCACAGAATATCTAGCAAATCAGCATACACATTTACTTGCTTCACCTGAAATTAAAAAAATACTACTTTTGCAGCACTTAGCTGTCACAATCAAAGCAGACTCAAATCACAGACCTTGATTGCTGTACTTAATACTTCTTTTCATTTGCTCTAGTTTATCTTTGCCTATCCTGTTCTATGTGATTAAATACTCTTGATCACTCATGAGCTCATGCTGAGCTGTATCATCTCACATACAGCATTGTAGGGTAAAGTTATTCAAGATCAACACTTACAGAGAAAGCACTTGCCCCAGATTCATTTTTTTCGATTATATCTGGACCTCTAGAGGCAACATACTTCTAAATCAAGACATAAAAAGTTTTTTTTTTTTTTTTTAACTATCACTAGCAACCTATAGAAACAAGCACAATGCCCATTCTGAAAATATTTCAGCACAATGATTTTGTCAAAGGTCAGGAAGGGAGATTTAACCTTCCTTTGAAGCTGGAAAGTTATATTCTCATACTTCTTCTTACTTGCCTTGACTTAATCTTTTCTCAGTGAGAAAGAAGGTCAAGAAACAATAAGTTCAAAGAAGAAACCAGAGGATTTTGTAAAAAACGTACTTTGAAGGGGATCTTGGTTTATTATTGTAGTGAAAAACAAAGTATCTGTTTGTTTTTTGAGTCTGTTTGGGTTTGGGTTTTTTTGTTTTGTTTGTGTGAGTTGTTTGGGGTTTTTTTAATAAGGGAACCTTGTTTTGAATGTCTATTATTTATTTATACATTTAATGCCATGCAAACATTAATAGAAGTGGGGCGTGAAAGGGAAGTTGACCAAGAACTGAAGTTTAAGGCAGCCTGTGTTCAAAAAACCTGGTCGACCACAGTTGGCAAACTGGCTTTTGCATTTCTGCCAGGCAGCAGGACAGCTTTCTCAGGAAGGGTGGAAAGGGCTGGTCCTCCTTCTCCTCTAGTAGAGGCTTCTCTATGACTGGGATTTCACTTCAGATGGGACAACTCTCGTTTCACAGGGAGGGGAGGAAAGTCTTACCCCCTAGGGTGTCACTTGCCAAATTACTAGGTGGGCTGTGAAGAGCAGCTCTTATTCTCTCTGCAGTCTTCAACGGATCTGGTTTTGTCACTCTGCTGAGGAATACACTTCCTTGGGGTGAATTTGGGTAGAAAATTGCCTGAATTCTGGATAGCCGTACAGGTTCAATGGAGCATAGGATCCTATCTTTCCAGATCGGAATGCTTTTGCCATATGTTCAGCACCTCACACTATTGGATTAGGGATTTGGGTTTAGGCACTATTGGAGATTGAGCTGTGTAGATCATGTTCTCAGATATTTGTTTTGATACTGCTAAAATTCAATTTTGATACTGCTAAGGCTCAGAATTTCAGTTGTCTGGATCATAACCTTAATAGTTCTGTGTCTCCAGTTCCTAACAGTAAAGTAGAGGTAGATATAATACTTTCCTACCTTATCAATTTAGACTGTAAACTTGTTAGAAGAGAAACTCATACTCTCAGTGAGAAAGTGTCACTCTGACACTGACATTCTAAAAGTGAAAACAAGAAGGACCAATAAATACTTTCTGGTTTTGGTACCTTATTGATTTCGTCTGGTTCCCATGCTACAGTTGAATTTACTGTGATGTCTACCATAATTATTTTTTTCCAGCAAATGAGTTGCTGTTCAAATGTCTATGCCAGCTTGTACCATATGATTCTCCCAGAAATCTGGATGGTTTTCCCAATTTTCTGAACAGAGTGAGCTTTTCTTAAATATCACATTTCCTTTACTTTGTTAAATTAAGAAGTTTCTCCTAGATAACTACTTTTCTTCATACAATGAAAGCAAAACTATTAGCTAAACTTAGAGTAGTACCAATTCATTTTACTGTTCCACAACTGTTTTCACTAGAGTGGGAATGAACAGAATTCCTTGCATATTTGTTTCCATTTTAGGATCTTAAGTGTTTTGCTCCCATTGTAGATTCTTAAGTGCTTAAGTATGATAGTCAAAATTTCTTCCATGAATCTTCTTTCTTTACCATAGGTCTTTTTTTAGCATGCCTTAGACCCTGCTGTAACAGTAATTTTTAATAATTTCATTTTCTAACACCACTTGCCTAGAACATGACACCTGCTTTCCGTATCTGTTTCCATTCCTGTTCATTAGGTTTTTTCCTGCATGGCTAAAATAAGAAAAATCCTTATCAAGATTTTTCAAAGTTCAAAAACCCCTTATTTATATGGTCATGGTTCTTCACACGCTGTCTCTGTCACTCCTTCCTCCTGGGTGAAGGGATCTTCACACTCTCCCCATGCTCCAGCATGTGTTCCTCACACCGAAGACAGTCCTCCACCAACTTCTCCAATGTGAGTCCTTCCCATGGGCTGCAGTTCTTCACAAACTGCTCCAACGTGGGTCTCTCCCACGGAGTGAGCCCTTCAGGAGCAGTCTACTCCAGTGTGGGTCTCCCAAGTGGTCACAAGTCCTGCCAGCAAATCTGCTCCAGCCTGAGCGCCTTGCTCCATGGGGACACAGGTCCTGTCTGGAGCCTGCTCCAGGATGGGGTTCCCACAAGGTCACAGCCTCCTTTGTGCATTCACCTTCTCTGGCGTGGGGTCCTCCCTGGGCTGCAGGTGGGTCTCTGCTCCCCCATGACACTCCATGGCTGCAGGGGCACAGCCGGCCTCACCATGATCTGCACCACGGGCTGCTGGGGAACCTCTGCTCCAGTGCCTGAAGCACCTCCTGCCCCTCCTTCTCCACTGACCTGGGGGTCTGCAGGGCCGTGCCTCTCACATATTCTCACTCCTTTCTCCAGCTGCAATTGCACAGTTGTTCCTGCTCTGGCCCATACCCACCCCCCACCACCCCCTTCCTCCCCCTTCCTTTTTAAACATGTTATCCCAGAGGCACTGCCACTGTCACTGATGGGCTCATCCTTGCCCAAAGCTGGGTCCATCCTGGAACCAGCTAGCTTTGGCTCTGTCAAACATAGGGGGATTTTCTAGCAGTTTCTCACAGAAGCCATCCCTGTAGTCCCCCGACTACCAAAACCTTGCCATGCAAACCCAATATATTTGTAAATACTGCAAACATTATATTGAAAACTACTTTTCATAATTATTTTTCTGATCCCAAAATAGTTTTACTATATTTATAAAATCCTCTTTTTCTCAGGTTTCTAGTTTTTCTTTCACTAATTTAGGATTAAAATCTTCATTTTCATTTACTGGTTAATAGTGAGCAGAGAAACAGATGTTTTCTTTTTAAGATGAAAGCTCATTACCTTATCAGGAGTGACCCTTGTAGTGGAGTGATGATATAACATTAACAGGCTTTTTTGTTTTATTTGCATTGATTTGATATTAATCCAGACACATTTCCTCATTTTTAGAACTGAAAAAGTGGCCACCTAATGCTCCTCATTATTTTTGGTGCCAATAAGTACATGTTTTAAGATTACAATACTGATAATTTAATCAATATTACAAATATCAGAATAATCTAATTTAGATTTAGATTTCTGAAGCAACCTATAAAACTCTCTGTACCTCTAAGGCAGATCTGAGAATTTAAACTTTAGTTCATACTTGTACTGTTCCCTATTTCAATTTATAAAGTTTATTTTTCAAACCTTTGAAAACTATCTTTATGTCAAACTTATGGGTCAAAGGACCAGTCATTTAAACTCCACAACTGCCCATTTCAAATTCAGTTATTCTTTGTTTCACTTTAAAGAAAGTAGATAAGGTGTAAAGTGTATGTGCCATTTCTTCTGGACAAAACTTGACCATAAATCACTGGTGCAAAGACACAGATATTTTTAAACTGTTAACTAATCTCGTTGGTGTTGACTTGAGGGGTTATAATAATAAATTCAGACTACAGTACAATGCAAGCCTGCACTGATTTTTGCAGAATACTAAATGGAGATTGATTGGAACTAGGGAATTGCCACATGCATTAAAAACAGTACAGGTTTCAGCGTATTTCCAGCTGGGACTAGGATGTTATCAGTGAGAGTTTACACTTCTATCTTTTGCATTCCCATTGCATTTGAATTAAATATACAGAAAAGTATTACCCACGATGAGATAGTGATACTGATAAACAATTTGCAAATGCCTTTTCTGACTTGAGTCCCATAGATCCCATAATCTATGTAACAGACTGAAAGAAGAATTAGCTAGCTATATTAGAAGAATGTGTGTCTTTGAATTGCATCCAACCCACAATCATTTGATATTTTAATCACAATTTATGTATTTCATTTATATACTCTGGGAGTTGAATAAAAAATCATGGTTTGGTTTTATTTTTTCTTCAGTTTCCTATTGGAAGAAATGTCTTTCTAGCTTAGTCAAACTGAATTCTGCTGATAAGGAGGAATATGAATGACATGTAATATTATGTCTCAGTGGAATCTTATATGAACGGAGGAAACAATACATTTTGTTGAGATATTAACAAAAAGATCAAAATTAAATCTATGGAAATCCTTATGTGTAAATCCTGACTACTTGCAGTATTACACCTGGAACCTTGTACACTCAGGCATCCTACAAACCCTTTTCGAGTCTGTAAGCTGAGTCTCTGAAGGAAGTGTACAGTTCTTTAAAGCTAAGACCCCAGGCAGACAAATATATACCTGTCTATATGGATTTATCCATGCATGTGTATGCATGTTAATAAATAAATAAATAAATAGGTGGAGAACTGAAAGGCTCATTTGTGATTAATGCTCCAATTTTGGCTTTTCTGGTCTTCTAGGTACTCTGTAGCATGATAAGGATTTATGTCATTAAAAAAAAAAAAGAGATTATTAAATAGACTAAAAAAAAGTTGTTTGAGTCAAAGAAGGGAATAATGTGCATGCAGCTGAGGTATAAAAATAATGAAATAGCAGATGAAAGGTGGATATTTACAGATAAGTGGATACTGCTAGAAGAGAAATGTTCTATACATTGTAAGCATATTAGAATCAAAGAAAATGGTCATGGGAATCCAAAAGCAACATGGTCTAAACACTGACATTTTCTTATCTAGTTGTAGTTTCCAAACTGCTGGAAATCTAAAGAAAGAATCAAAGAAAAAAATCTGACAAAGTTATTATAAATGTGAAAAGTAATATGGATAGCTATTTGGTTGTAAATATGAAGCTTTTTAAAGTCCATTACAGAAGCTCGTAGAAACAGGGATTAAGATGTTGAAATTAATGTAATTCTTCCTTCACAATCCTATGGCTTGTACCTCATCACTATCATTCTCACAGTATAATTTTTACTTGCCAAGTCCCAGCTCTGACTTCCCTGGTTTTTTTTTTTTCTGTTTCAGTCACTCTAAACTGTGACTTCCTGGCTTCCTCAGCTTTTCTGTTGCATCTGCCAAAAATATTTGAGTTCAGAATGCAGCACTACATGTACAAGCGTATCGGTAGATACTTCATTCTCTGTCTTTCCCACTCTCTTCAACTGCTCCATATCTTCAGGATTCTCCCTCCATATACACTTTTTAATCTCACCTTTTTCTGTAATTGAATAGTCTCTTCTTCTGTTGACTTAGTAGTTTCAGTTCCCAGCTGACAACAGAGAAAATAGACACTGAATTCTTACAAATGCTGTGCTATCCATCTCAAATTGTGTACCACAGGTTTTCATCTTATCACATTCCCCTCAACCTTTAGATCGTTGTTCATATTCTCTGCTTTATATCTCATACTTAACCAGTCAAATATATGTTGCTGTTGACTGGAACTAAAAAAGCTCCTTTTTTCTCTATGCTCAATGTGTCCATTTGTTGTGTAGCACTGTATTTTAACTGTATATATCACAGAAGAATTGTGGACATTACACTGCCATCATTCAGCTAAACAATTACACATCTAACATGTAGGCTATCACCTCTTCTTGTATACATTAGCTCCTACAATGAAAGATGAGGTGTTCCATGACAAGGTCATGTCCTCTGCAGTGTCTGCAGGTCTCAGAACTGCACAGCTCTGCCAAAGCCCACCAGTGTCATCTTGAGAATTACCACTGTGTAATTGCTAAGCCAAGCAGTGATGCCAATAGTCAGACTGTTCTGTCTCAGCATGTTTAAAACCTGTCTACTGGTTAAAGCGTGCACTGCCCTACCATTCCCTTTTTGCTGTATCATATTAGACAGAGAAAAAAAAAATCACACTGATTAATACTTACTTGAATACTTGACGTGCTAAATATGAAAGATTGTAACACTGGGAAACAAAAAAGCAAAAACCAAAACATTAAAAATCTGAATAAAACCCCCAAAGATTCACTACAATTAAATTGACAAGCCAAACCCAGAGCCCGGGCTATTGAAGAGCTCTATTGTGACTTATACTTTTATTTGTCTTGGGGTTTTAAATTTATTTAACTGAAAAATTTCCCTCATTTATGAAGTTAGTAGAAATCTAAACATGGCTGTTAGGCTCCCAATATTGATCAACAATTCATCTCCAAGAGAGAAAAATAGCTAATATATTCTAGTTTTGCTGATCCAGACACTTTATTTGTGATTAAAAAGAGGCACAGTCTTTAGAAGTAAATAATGAGGACAGGATTATAGTAATTGCAATGCATCACAGTTGTTTCATTGTTGAAGATATGATTGTTTTTAATATTGGGCAAAGATACTTTATTTTTTGACAAATCTTGGACATTATTAGTATTCACCTTTGCTCTATTGTACTGCATTTTTAAAAGACTGGGTTTAGTAAGGCTACATTTTTTATTCTTTTCATTTTAACACAGAAATCTGGCAAACTAACTCCTCTTAGTGGGGATGAATGTCAGTAACATTGATACTAACCTTTTTAGTGATAATATAGAACTTAAAAGTTTGCATCCTTACAGTGCTTGACACAGCCTTTACTCAGACAAACTCTTTTTGTTGTCAGAGGTTTGCTTGAGAATACCAACTAACTCTGGGTTGTTTCTCAGAGTATATTTACAAGCTGACTTTCCAGTATACTTTTTACATTTCTAGCTGACAGTCTTTTAACTTCTTTTGGAAACATTTTTTTTCTGTTATGACTGAAAATTGTGCATGTAGTATGATCTTTTAAATACTTGTTAATGATTTAGTATTTATCTAATCTACTATTTCCCACAGCTTTCAAAAAGTGTTACAAAATCTGAAGTCAAACCCTGCCAGTGAATTACTTTCCTAGCTTCCAAGCCTTTTTCCTCCCCAGTTCTATAAAATTATCATAATTAATGAATTTATAAATGAGAAGGAAACCAATTCATATTAAAACTGAGAAATAAATTATGAATATTGTAAAGCAGATGGACAGGAAAATTACACTAGTTTAGGCCATGCTCACATCATTCCTTGTTTATCTCCACAATTAAGCTTGCTACTGCATTTTGGACTAGAAAATATTTTTTTCTCCAAGTACATTGCCTGAGCAGTTGTTTTGTTCTCTTTTTCTTTCCCCCAGAACATGGAGCAGAGGTCACCTTTTAACATCAAGTGCATGCTTCCAGTGGGACCAATTTCTAGAAACTGAAGAGCCTGGGTGCAGGTAGGGTGCGCTCTCTCTCTCTCTCTTTATTGTTATGTAGCTAATAGCAACTTTGTGCTCTAAGTCAGACAGTTAAACTTTTGCTAAGTCTACAGCTGATTTTACACTTCCCTGCTGTCAGAGGAATTAAGTTTTCCACAGGAAGGGAGAATAGATCCTGTACTCTTGATGATGATGATGATGATGTAGGTGTTTAGAGGCATTAATAGCATCTCGCTGCTGTTCAAAAATTCTTCAGAGCCAAAAGAAAAAAAAGATAGTGTTTGCTCTAGATGCACAGCAAAGCAAAATTAAAGATCAAATACATTCCCTAAGAGCCAGGTTTTCTTTTCCATGGTTTGAGAGGTTTTCTATTTCTTAAATTTCCCATGTTAGTCACAAACACTTAAGCTGACACTTTGGGCCCAATTTATTTCTGTGGATGTCACATGAGAAATATTAGTGCTTGGAGGAAAAACTTGGTTGCACTGGAGTTACTTCATAGCCTTGCAGTCACCATAAAAATATGTGCACACTTAAAAGTATTACTTCAGAAAACCTTGTCCTATTCTTCCAAACAATTATAAATGTTTTCCTCCTACATTTTTCTCAATGAGTGCCTAGGCTTGCAGTACGCTGGAACACCTTAGTGCAAAACGATAGCTGTGCACCTAGCTATGTTTTAAACCTTAAGGGGATTTCTCTTTCTGTGCTCTTAGATTATTTTCATTTATGATTCCTAGATTTCAGTAACATATATGAATGAATTTGCCATCAAATATTTCTTGAGAATATAGAAAAAGTGGAGCTAGAAAAATAACGTTGCTTGAAAAGGAATACTAAAAAAGAAGTCCTGAGACAGAATGATATCCTGGGCAGTATGCTCGGATTTCTTTTCTTACTTCCATCTTTCTTCTCTTCCCAGCATCAGTTCTCTGTCTTTTTATTTATTTATTTATTTAGTTAGTTAGTTAGTTAGTTAGTTAGTTAGTTAGTTAGTGATGGAGGATAGGATATATTACCAGAGCGCATAATTTCATATTTAGCAAAAACTAAAAGACTATCCATACTTACATGACAGCGTCGGCTAGCAGTATCCTGGGCTGCTAGGTGGAAGGAAGTGATCTTTCCCCTTTGCTCAGCATGGACTCAAGGGCAGGGAGCCATGGCAGCCTCCCCTCTGCTGAGCTGCCAGGTTCAGCCCGATCCCCCTGACAATTTTCAGATGCTATTTCATTAATAGTTTCTTGGGGTTTTGTGCAATGATCTTTATTTTGGTCACTACTCAGACCACATACTCAGCTGGAGAGTGTTAAATGTTACCAGTGAGAAAATGAACTCTGATTAAGAAATCATTTTGGCAGGAATGCAAACACGTTCTGGAACAGGTGTTCCTGCCCTCATCCTCCAGCACTTACCCTCAATTTCACATCTTATTCACATACTTGTCAGAAATCTGTAGGTAATAAAGGCTTGAAGTACTACATTATAATTCCTGTTGGAAATCAAAGCCTCCCCAATATTTAATTATTCTGAACTGAAATTATGCAGGAGGTTTGTCCCTTTTTCACTAACTTTTTGGAAAGCTTTACACCATAAATAAAAATTCAATTTCCCCTTTCTTCTTACTCTCAGTAGGTTTAAATAATGCTATGAAAGATAAATCAGATTCTAAGTTCTCAAGCTTCTTTCTTTGCTTTAGATTTATCTTTAATTTCAAAAATACTTCATATTTTAACTCAAGCCTCTCTGCCCTTTTAGTACGATTGTTTTGTCCTTCTACACTGCCTCCATCTCAATAACAAGAGAGTAACAAAATACTTCCTGTATAGCTGTGTCACCAATAATTTTGCCTAAGTTCTTCATAGAAGCATTTTCACCCTGATGAATTTAAAATATTGTATCTTATTAGGAAAAGTCAGACTTCTGTTTAATTAGATTTGTTTAATTTTACATTTTTAGGAGTAAAGATCAAATCAGTAGCAGTAGGGAGAAAATTAATGAGAAGAAGCTTCAAAAGCTGAGAAAAGAAAGGGAAAATTCTGAGGACATTAAGGACAGTGGAAAGACTCCATGTCTTCAACAGAGGCAAGATGTCACCCCAGGTTACTGTTCAGAAAATATCCAGATGGTTTCCTCTGCCTTTCTTTCCTATGACTTTCTATCAGGTCGTCCTCAAATAGATTCACTCCTCTATTTTTAGTTCATTCATTATTTCTCTTCATCTCCCTCTGTGGTGATGAAAGGACAGGTCTGGTGTCAGTAGAAGCAATTTGAAATGAATAGATGTGCTAACTGACCCCTTCACGGCCACATCACAAGAAAACATTTAGTGCTACTATTTATGGTCTACACAGAGGATTCAAGCTCTTAAATGACTTCAAGACAAAACAGTCATTTGGAGGTTACTACCACAGATTGTCTGATACAATTACTCTCTAGGCTAGAAAGTTGTTTGCTAGTCCCCAAAAAGTGGATTTAATTTCCAATACTTGCCAAACATAAATAATAGTAAGATTTATGATTTACAGAAGGTCACTCTAGTGCAAGATATTGTCTCAAAGATTACTGAGAAAAACAATTCAAATATATAATCATACTTTGATAGCCATAATTCAATGTATGAAATGTAATATAATTCAATTCTTATGAGATATAATAAAAATATATGGTATTAAATATTTAGAAAAAATAGGCTATTGATTTCAGTAATTTCCCTAGGTTCACCGATCATCTGGACTCATCAAGAGATGGAAGTAAAAGCTGTAAAAAAAAAGCTGTAAATGCAAGGCAGATCTTTTGATCCATTGTCTTCAGGGCACACATTCAGTGAACTCTTCCTGTATTGTATAGTTTAATAATTAGGTAAGGCTTGTTCTAGTTTTACTGCATTTTTCAAATTATTTCTCCAGGTTGCTTATTTGTGTAGTACATTTTCCAACTTATGTTATTATTTCTTTTTATCTTCCCAGAATTCCACAGAGTTCCTTCTACTTGTCTATTTTCTATACTTTTCCTGACATGAATTGTACAGTGTATATGTTAGCTTGGATATGTTATCTTCATCTTAGCTTTTGCAAAAAAGCTGCACCCGAGAGATGGGCAGAAAATTGTCTTCTCTTTGATCTGGGTTGCAGCTAGTTTCTCACTAGTGAGGAATCACAGGCAGATAAGGAGACAAACATAGTGATAAATATCTTGATAAAGATCCAAGTATCTGGTAGGAGACCCAACCATTACAGGCAAGTGGAACAAAAAACTCAGTGAGACCTCGATTTATCTTTTAACAAGTAAACGGCAATCTTGCGAGCAATTGAATGATGACCAAATAGAAGCTGATGAAGAATGGACAGTAGCATTGTAATTTTACAAGATGAATTTGACTGGGAGTTTCAGTATAACAAAAACCACAGCAGAGAACCTGACAGATGGCACAAAGACAGGGAGACAGAAAGGTCCATAATGCCCCAAATCAAAGTTATATCAGAACGAAGAGATTCTAACCATCTGAAAATCATACTAAATTTAATCTATATTCAATGAAAGGACACACATCACCAGAAAGGGACACCAACCGTTCCCTTTAGGTAGTGATATACATCATATAATGGGACAAGCCTCTCTCCAAATCTTTTTTACTCTCATTTGACTGCATGGAAACCACCTCCACTGTTTCAGATTAAGCATTTATATGACAAATTCAAGGTGAGAGGAATCCTACTCACTAACAAGCATCACAAGCAAGGTAACCTGCAGTGTACAAGAGAGTTTTTCAGAAGTGTCACGAATACATGATTCCTTAAACTTTCCTGCTGCACAACAATATGGTCAATGTCATCAAGAAGACCGCAACAATATCACTAGGGAAGGTACTTTGATTTTTCTTTGTGTGCCCTCTCTACCCATGAAACAAAAGAATCATAGAATCATAGATTCATTTAGGTCGGAAAAGACCTTTAATATCATTGAAAGCCACATCCATGTTGGAACAGAAGACAAACAGACAACTAAAAAAGACAATGGGACTTTTCAGAATTTAAACTGATCATTGGTGAACATGTGATGTGAGCAGTCATAAAAGTGGCCTGGTTAGAAGGGAAAATGACTGAGCAGAAGAAAATGTCTGCTGAAAAATAATGACAGAGAAGTAGCCTGCCAGCTTGGGAACTGTGAGCCTGGAAACTAGACCTTCAAACCATAATTTCCTCCTAGTAGCTGGTGTAGAGTGTTGTGTTTTGGATTTAGGATGAGAGTAGTGTTGATAATACACTGATGTTCTGGTTGTTGCTAAGCTATGTTTATCCTTTTCTGTCCTATTACATTTCAACCCACAAACTCTACTTTTTATTTTCCCCCCTCTATTCTCTCCTCCATCCCACAGGGAGTTGAGGGGAGTGAGCAAAAGGCTGTGTGGTGTTTAGCTGCCTGCCAGGTTAAACCACAATACCTTAATTACAGGAGGCAGCGCCTCTACTAGGATACATCAGTGTGCAGTCTAACTCCCCCCTCCAAAAGAAGTTATGCAGTCACATTTACTAATCACAGGTCTCTTATTTAATCTGTTCAATAATGTCTTGTGGTGCATTTTCTCTCTCTTTTCTCTTAAAAAAGCATTCAAAAAAAGGGAATTATTGTCCCAATCATGTAAAATGGAACTGTATTGTGTAACAGTGAAGAGGGACCATATCCAGCTGTGCTTTAAATGTTACACAAATTTTGCATATGCATAGTTTAGAGACCACCTGCAGATTTAATACAAACAAACAAAAGCATATAGTGCAGAGCTCCTAAAAAGAAAACTCTGAGAATAGATTATAGAGCATAAAACCAAAAAAAGAAAAAAAGGATGCAAAATTACTGATTTGAAAAACACACTCAAACAACGTCCTAAATAAGGTAATTAACTGAATTCATTGATTTCATGAACCCTTATTAGATCTGTCCCACTCCCACTCCCTGATTTTTTTAATAGAGTACACATACAAAATTTATGGAAGATGTAAGGAAATCTGTCATGTTGATTTTGGTTCATTTTTTGTTCTGGAATCTGAATATTGCTAGGTAAAGTGTTGAGATTATGCAACAATCACATGAAGAACATAACTGTTATATTAATGCATATTGACATGACAGTGATCAAACATTGTTCAGTTTTATGGCACCATTCTGGACTTCATTCAAGGTTACTTTTTTTTTTTTTTTTTTCACATTTACAGAACTGCTGACACTTATTGTGTCTTTCTACTGATGAAGGAAGAGTCTCTGTCTCGGTTGACCTGTTTGCTAAATGGAGTAAAAACGATTGCCCTTTGAGTGGACAAGCATTTGCAAGGTATGTTTTAAGCAATATTTTACACAACCCTTTTCCTTCTGTTGATAAGGATTTTTCTTCTCTTGCCATTTTTATTCTTCCTTTGTAGCCTTTTATTAAATTGCTTTCTTGTATTTCTTTCCCCAAACATTAAAAAATGCGACCTCAAAGAACGATGTTATCACATGGTGAGATAAAGGCAATTTCTTTTGAAACTCCTAAAATATCCAAGGTATTCTTCACAAAAGAAACAAAGATAAGTGAAGGAGTTGGAGATTTCTTCAAACTCCTACAAGTCCATTTCTTGGGCTTATAGGATACAACTGAAAGGACGTTGCAAGATTCTGATGCTTGAATCAATGGAGGAAGAGAGACTGGTGCTTCCTTTGCTCCATGAAGATAATTTTCCTATCATCTACTTTGAGCTGTTGCTTTTCACTCCACAGTGTTAACATCTTTCCAAATTAACCTTCCTTGCATGTGCAGGGATGCCACTGATCTGCCTAAGTAACAGAAAGCTGAATTCCTGTTTCTTTTTTTTAACAAGACTCTTAAGGCAGAGTTTGCATCAAATATAAACAAGAATTTACAGCTGTGGGCTCAATTTTGCAATCCTTATTAATAGAAAAAGCAACAGCTGGAATGCAAACCTTCCGTGAGAAGGAGCTGTGGTAAGGAAAAGTGGCAAAGGAGAAGATTCGTCAAAAGTGGTTTTTTTGGCTCTTTAGTCCCTCTGAAGCCAATGGAAAGGCAGAGGCTCCTCCAGAGCTTAAGTTGGATGGTCTGAATCATATTCTAGAGGAGTGTTGAGCTCTTCATTGAGTATTTTGAGATCTGCTGTGTTATCAGTCTCATTACAGAATATCCCCTGGGGCACACCTATAGATCACACTGTCATTCCTCTTACCTTAGTGCTCTTTTTAAAGACAGAATTAATTATCTGCTGGGTTGTCTCTCTCTTCTGTGAGCATAAAATGATCTGAAGGCAGCTACCTTAGGCTAGACTCCTGACTTTTAGGTGAACTAAACTTGGAAAGATCAGTCCCACTACACACTCATAAAATATAAATGTGCTAAAGAGAATCTGAACTGGAACTGCATTTAAGTTGATAATTCAATTTCACCAGCAGATCTAATCTGTGATTTTAACTCAGAAGAAAAGGCCTCTGTATTAACTCTTCAGTTCACTGCAACCTACTTCACACTCCAGAAGAATTTTTACAGTCATTATTTTAATGATTATCTTTTCTTTCTCCCAAAAAATTGTCAAGACACAGGGTAAACAAGAAGTAGGAAAGTTGTTTATTAATACTAAACACCTGAAACTATTTAAATAATGGTTTGTGAAGGACATATGAAAAAACTACACAGCAGAAAAGCATGCTTATTTTACTGTAACAAGAGTGGAGTGGTTAAGTATGTGAAATGCATACTTTTCTGTATACCTTCTATAGGTCCCTGATCATTGTTTTCTCAAAACTGAAATTCCAAAAAAATTGAATTCAAAAGGCAACATCTTAGTCAGTTTTAATGCAGGTTACACAGGTTATACAATATAAAGAAATGGAAGTTGCAGAAACTGAAAAAGCATGTCTTTCATGTACATTTAAAGATAATTTTACTCAGTCATTTTCAAAGGGCAATATACCTGCTCAGAAGTCTCATTCAGACCTTTTGGGTACATAAAATTCCATGATTTGTCTTCTTTAATTACAGAAAGCAAGTTATTACAACAACTGGTGTAAATATTTACAAATTTTGCTTTCTTTATATATTAATCCATATCATTAATTTCTTTCCTATTGAGGTAATAGAACTCTAAGGGTGGTACACTAAAACTGGTATGAATGTGATAAATTTTATCTTTAGTACCTCCTGGTTCATTAAACAGCTTATTCATTGAAACTTACATATATAACATCATTTTGATCATCTGCGTTTGCAGATTCCTGGGAAGTCCAAATACATGTGAGCTGCTATTCTTTTATTTTAGGCTCCATTTAATGCTCTGTCTTAGCATGGAATAGGAGAGGAACTGCCACAGTAGTTTACTTCATACTCACTATTCTTTTTTTATATTTTTTAACATGATGCCTATAATTTTGTTTTTACTTTGAATGTAAAATAGAGAAATATTTGTAAGATATCTGACTACATATATATTTAAAAAAATATATAGTTATATATATGACTAAAATGCATCAGTATGTCAGAATGAAAATAGAGAAGATGATACACATTTAAAAATAAAAATCGAAGAATGACAAATACAGGGTTCACAGAATATCAAGAAGGAAAACCTTCTGCAATGAAGGATCCTATCAGGTGATCCTTCCATGACAAAGTTATTCAGGGCCTGTAATTGCAAAGACTTTTGATTAGATTAGATTACAGCACATTAAATAATTACATTTTTGATTCTTCTATCAATGTCTACTGCTGTTATGAAGCATATAGCCATATTACACTAGATTTTAATTTTTTTCTATCTATCTTATTTAGTTTCCAGACTAACTTGTGTGGTTTAACCTCTAACAGCAACCAAGTACCACATAGTCACTCATTTGCTTCCCTCCTTCCCAATGGGATGGGGAGGAGAATCGAAGTAAAAGACAAGGAAACTCGTGGGCTGAGATAAGAACAATTTAATAATTAAAAGTAAATGAAATAAAACAGTTATACCAGTAATATTTACAATACTACGAATAGTACTACTAATATTACTACCAATAATATGTAGTGCAAATAATGGAAAAGAAAACAAATGATACAACTGCTCACCACCCGCTGCCTGATGCCCAGATGGTCACCAGAGAAGCAAGAGCCAGAGTTGGAGAGAGAGAGCCTCCCCCCTGGCACAACCTCCAATTTATATACTGAGCATGACGTCTTATGGTATGAAATAGCCCTTTGGTCAGTTGGGTCAGCTGTCTGGGCTGCGTACCTCCCAGCTTCTTGTAGAGAAGAAGCTGGGAACACAGGGGCAGTATCAGAAACTGAAGAAGTCCTTGAGTTGACATTGCTTAGCAACAGCTGAAAACGTTAGTACGGTATCAGTAATCACAAACAGGTTGCCCAAAGAAGTTGTGGGTACCCCATCCCTGGCTGTCTTCAAGGCCAGGCTGGATGAGGCTTTGAGCATCCTGGTCTAGTGTAGGGTGTCCCTGCCCACGCCAGGGGTGTTGGAACTAGATGATCTTTAAGGCCCCTTCCAACCCAAACCATTCTATGTTTCTATGATTCTATGAATGTTCTTCTCAGCACAGCCCAAACATAGTCTTACACTAGCTACTGTGAGGAAAACTAACTCTATGCCAATTAAAACCAGCACATTAACTTACTTAAATCCTAAATTATTGCCATTATGATGAGAAGAGGCAGTGACTTGTTAACATACTGAAGGCTCTTTAGAACCTGTCATGCAGTGCATTTACCCATTGTCCTTCACCAAAATAGAAAGTGGTTTACAATTCAGTGAAACTAGAAGTATTACAAAATAAAAATATTTTCCTATTGGATATGAAAATCATGACATTTAGCTTTTCCAGCTTGCCAGATAAATTGTCTCACTTATTGTGAGCCATAATAAATTTTCTTTTATATATAAGGCAACGCAATAAATCTGTACAACCTGAGTGTTAAGTGCAATGCCTACTGTGTTAATGCTTTGCTCTCGCTGTTGCCAAAGAACAGATCACCACTTCACTGAGTACCTGATGTTGCACTAAGGTGAGTTCATGATAAAATTCATTACATACCAATGCAAAATTACTTCATAGTTGACATTTGTTACAGCTCCTGACAATGATTCAGTTAAAGTCTGTTAGAAGGGTGAAGCTATGTCGTCATGGCCATTGCAGTACTGTGGGCAAAGGTTAGTTGAGATACCATGTCTTAAATTTTACTGTTGCTATAATTTTGAACTATATAATTCTAACAGTAGTAAACTAGAAAAAGAACAAAAAAGAGGAAAAGAAATATTTACCTTAAATCTGATAACCCATTCAGCATACAATACTTGTGGTTCTTTCAGAAACAACAACTTTTTTTGTTTAATAGTACACTTTTAAAATTAGTCTCCTGATTATGCCCTCTTACCACACTTGGCTCATGGAGTCATCTCTGTGCAGGTGAACGAAGTTCAGAAGGTGTGTTCCAGGAAGGTTACTAATGCAATTCCAGAGCAGTGCAGGTTGTGTTGTACATCCGCAGTCCTTAGATGTGGAAAAAAATTAGAAATTTTACTCTCTACTAATGTTCAGCTATCGAAATATTTAGCCATACATTATTTAATGCAATGACACTCACATGTTTACACACCCAGAAATCACAACGACAAGGCATAAAGAGTGTTTAGTGAGATAATGACAATATGGGAATCATCCTTCTTTTTTTGTTCTGTCCTCCTATAACAACAAATGTCAATTCAAGGAAAGCTTGGTGCAGAATATATACTAGAAAGCATGGTGAGATAGGTCAGGATTTTCTGTATCATTAAGGGATTATGAGAACAGACTGATATTCATGAGCAGTTAAGCAGGCCAGTTATGTCAATCCCAGCCTAACTGTTTTTACTCTAACTAGAGTAAAAACCAAACATATAATCTTTCAAATGGAAAAAAAAAAAAAAATAGAAAAGAATAAATTGTTTTAACCTACTCCTCATTTAAGAGCATAGATTGCCATAAAAATATATTGTATATAACATCTTTTATGGTTTCTTAAATAAGAAACAATACCTTTCAAATGCTGGGATTTTGTAGTCAATCTTTCTGAGATAAAAAAGGAGAAAGAAGTAGTTAAGGATTTTTCTCTATAAAGGAGAAGATTAAAGGACTACTGAGATAAAATCTCCCCTCATTTTCTATGTCTTTGCTTCTTTTTTTGACAGAAGAAAAAAATAAGATCATGTTATCTTGACTTTAAATGTAGATCAATCCTTTAAATCCTCATTATTCTTAAGATTACAGAGATTACAAGTCCATACAGTACTTCCTGAAAACAGATGCAGAGAAATGACAAGCAAGCATTTAAATAAAAGGCCAAGAATTCTTTCTTTCAAACACTGAAAGAAAAAAGGGAAAAGACACATAGTATTAACTGTCTTTCTGCCATTCTTTTCTCAAAGTAATATGGTAAAGATGAGCATGAATCAGAGAAAATGGCCTAGAAGGACTCTAAGTATGCTTCTTAATACAAAATATGCTAATCTGTAGATGACAGGTTCAGCTGCACTTTCAAAGGTGGGCCATATTGAAAAGATATAAATCAAAGAGCAGTTGGAAGTTAAAATCTGGCTTAGAAAAACAGATGTGAAATCTCTGCATTCCAAACACTTGATTTAAAGTTCTGGCTTTTCCAGTTTTCCTTATTGCAATTTATGATCATTTCAGGTCAGGTCCTGCTTTTGTTTCATATGGAGTATATCTTGGCAGTTCACTACAGAGCAACACATTCTATTGTTGTAGAGGATGATTTCTGTACTTTTTTAAGGTTTTTTTTTTTTCAAATTTTGCTTTGAAAAGTGCTTTGACAACCAAATCTAGCAAGATTTTCATTCAACATTTATTGAAGTAGCTTGGATCAATATTGCACAAAATAGAAAGTATAGATCATATGAAAGCACTAAGCTGAGTTCTTGTTGTCTTACACTCAAGCTACAGTTAGAAGAAAATTAGTTGAAAGCAGTGAAGAAATCATTGTGTATTTTAAAACTAACACATGTACTTTCTAATATAATGGTTAGTAAGGCCAGACCATCCCACTAAAAATCAACTGTTTCTGGAACATCTTGTAGCTTTCCAAGAAAATTAACTGAAATGGTGCCAAAGAGCAGGGAAAGGGTGGGTTTAAAAAAAAAAAATAAAATTCACTGAGCTACAAAGAAGTACAAAAGAGCAGTACTATTTGTTAGAGTCCTCAAGCAGCAAGTGGTTCTTGGTCTTTTTTTTTAGTTTCTTTTTTCTGATCAACTGAAAGTTAGAGTGCCACAATACGAGATGATATTTTGAGGAAGAACTAGTAGTGGAATCCTAATGCATGATTTGTTATGAAAATTAAGTATATTGAGTTGCTCTGCCCATGAATCTCCCCATGTAATTTAATTGGCCAATTTCTAAACAAATCAAGCAGTAGAAATCTTAGACACAAAATTCTGACTTCTTGTTTGGAAAATTGGAGGTGAGTAGAGCATAGAAACCAAAATAATAGAAAGCAGGTATGAATTTGGCCACTGAATAATTAAAAAAAAAAAATCAACACATATATCCCCCTGAGGTACCAATAATACATCCTGACACAGGAACATTAAAAAATAAAAGACAAAGCTGGCCAAGTATTGCAGCAAGGGACTTATTAAGGAGACCTAAACACAGTCTGTAGGAAACCAGCTGTCGCTCATTCTGCAGCTCATAGGAATACCTTGTCGTTACATACCTTTTCTCCTTGAAATTGTAAAAGAAGTAATCATTACTCCACTAGATTGACTAGGTGTTTTCCTGAAAAAAAACCACCTTCTAGTGTTTGTGATTGTTTGTCTGTTACTATTCATTGCTGCTTTATATGTTTACAAAATCACTATACTACTTACAATTATTTATTTAAGATTTCAGAAATGCCATGTATATGGCAGGTGAAGTGTGATGTCATTTTGTATTACCCTCTGTTAAGTAATGTAATAGAGATATCAAAAACCTAAAAGCTTTTTTTTCCTCTATAGTTTACCTTTTAGTTTTCTGAGAAGTGTCATAGAAGGCTTGATATTTCCCTGATTTAAAGGTGCATTGGAAATTTGTTATAACTTCAACAATATTCTAATAATTTATCTATTTAGATTACACATGACTGGTTCTAATACTTGTGTATGTTTCTATATTTCTGTTTCTTGGTGGGTGATTTTTGTGTGTAAATTGTTTTTATATGGGGTATAGAAGGTTTTTCACTTACATCGTTTGCTTGGTTGTTAATTTTCTCTCGAGCTGGAGGAGATTATTAGCAGGAGCTAATAACAGAATGCTACTGTTAACTTTGAAATGGCAGCCCCTTCTCTCAATGACTATGCTGAAACCTTAAGACAGAGTTGTCTAGTGTAGATTATAAGGAAACAATAGAACACCTGCTGAAGGATTTGTAGTCTTTCAAGTCTTTCAAAATACTTGGTTGACTGAGGAATCCAGAACTTTACTGAAGTAATACTAAGGTAACACTAATACTTACAAAGAGAAAAGAGGAGGAAGGGCCCTGCATAGGCCCTAAGATCTTGAAAGGATTGAATAATATTAAAGAAATGTAGACATTTTTGAGATTGGGTTTTGAGTAGAAGCTTTTATTGCTTTTCCAAAAGTCTATGTACTTCCAGGGCTTATTTGTGAGTTATCTGTGGTTGTTTAGAGGTTCTTTGACTACTCTGCTCTTATCTTTTATTTCATTGTTGTGTTGCTGAAAGTATTTTTTAAAAATTAAGCTTCAGAATTGCCATTTTGGTGGAGCTCTGGAAGCAGGAAAGAACTACCCACTTTGTGGGAGACCTGGCATGAGAGGAGATGGGGACAGGATGTAGATGGCTGACACAGAGGCCCATTCTTTTAGGAACAGGTGTTTGACAATGACTTTTCAGCCCAGGATGGTGTCTACATGCCTACAGATGACCATCCATAGACAAAGTAACACATGGGATTCTGTGACTGAGTTCACACAGCCCAACTTCATGGGGTATGTATTGAGATATCTTATTTAGTAATATAATAGTCAAAATTTCATGGTAAATATGTACCATCAATTTTCTCTATAGAACTTTTCAAAAACTTTAACTTTACATTTTGCATGAGTAATATCCATTGAATAGAATACCTCCATCTTTAATGACCATCTGAATATACTCTTCCTACTGTTTCAAACAATATCAGACCTCAATTTAGTGTCACAGCTTTATGCAGACATTAGTTCTAGCACATGCTGCTTCTTGCAGTAACAGAGCTACTGTGTGTGTGGATTCCTTAGCAATGATCTGGACAATTAGATCCTTATTGCTTTTTTAGATGCATTATGACTACATGTTCTGCTGGAAGGGTCTGATTTGGTTTTAGGAGACTACCCAGAACACATTCCTCTTGGACACACATCAAAAATACTTACAGAAGCAACATGCAAGAAAGATGGTGAGTAACAGAACTGAAATGATGACCATTACCAAAATAATACAAATTCCATGTCCAGACAACTATCTCTAATTTAACAGGATAAGAGACACTCATTAAATCATATTACCTTCTTCTCCCTTCCCAGAAGTGAACAAAAAGCCACTACAAAGTGCCAAATTGACAGCAGTAGAATTACTTCTGTCTGCTTAGTAAACAAAGCATAACAACCAGGCAGGATTTCTTTAAATTTTAATACCTTTGTCAGGCTTGGCATTTTCCTCTGCTCTACAAAAACTGGCTCTTTGTCCACTGAAATTAATGATATCATTTCCATTTGATCCAAAGACTTTTAGTTCAACTCTCAAACACAGGAGCTAACTGCATGCTAATTACCATTTCAGTAACATGTATATATGCTAAAGTATAATTTTGTCAAAATAAAAAGAATTATGAGAACTAGAAAGGGCATTGTTTGAGAGTATTGGTTAAGGCAGGTCCTATTCTTGGATATTCCACTTACTGCTAGTAATTCTAAGTACTTTGTAGCACATTACTTTTGAATAGTGGCTCTGCTAAGAAGTAGGAAGTATAATCCATTAAAAAATAACTTAGGTCTTGCAATACTGAGTAGAAGAATGACTAAGTATATTGACACTGGGGATGAAAAGTTTGCATAAGGGCACCTCTAGCATAGTTGTGAATAGAAAAAGTTTCTAGGATGACAAGTATCCTATTCTTTCCATTTCTCAGGAAAGGCATTGAACCATTTTAGATGTAGGAGTGACTCCCTGGAGAGCTATATACTAGCTAAGGGTAATTGGGAGGGAGGTAAAGCAAAAGGGAAAAGAGTTCACATTTTTTCCCAGTCACTGAAGTAAAAAAAAATATACCCTTCAATAAATTTGGAAAGTAAATTAGAAGAGTCATAATTTTTATAATTTTTAATAGTAATAAAATATAAATTTTAACTAAATAAAAATGTTAAAAATCTAACAGAGCTAACAAACTCCAGATAACTCAGAATCAAACACTGTGTCAGCTTGCACATGCTTTACAAACAGCCATTTCCCCCTTTCCATTAAATCCACACGTGGATGGTTACGCTATACACTTCTTATGTCTCACCACTTTGTAAACTATTGTAATTCTTGTTTCCAAGGGAATAGAATGAAGGTTGCATGAGCAACTTGTACTTTAGTTTTGTTTAATCTGAGCATACTAAAAGTCACAGCCAACCTGATCTAATGTAATGATAGATCTGCTTCAACAAGCTGGTTGAACTGGAAAACCGTCATCATTCTAACTAACATCTCTCTGATGTCTATGTCTCTTTATATTTTCCCATTAAATTAATTTGTGTCACCTATACCTGACTTTTGTATGAATTTCACACTGCAACAATAAAATATGGAACAAATAATACTGAGAAAAAGGAGGGGAAAAAAATAGTGGAAACCTGTTAACACGACCCTGCAATCTTAAACCAATAACCATTACAAGCAAGTACAGTCTCTATGAAATTCAGTGGAAGTTACACTACAAAAAAACCCTAGATTTACTACTCATAGAGCATCAAATTTAGGTGAATTACACTTGCTTAGAAAACCCAGTTACAGTGGTATTGGTGTAAGATAAGTTATTTCACTAGGATACATATATTAACTCCATTATTTAAGCTGCTGCTGAACTTGCTCTTGCATACAGCATCTATCTTGTCTTCTTCAACACAACTTCCAAAGAAATTGTCTTTCAGATATGTTTAAAGTCAATATTAAGTTAGCCAAAAGCGTCACAGAACCGTAAATAAATGTACAGCAAACCTAGTAAATTACTATATCCCTTCACAGCTCTAAATTCCGTCATTGTCAAAGACATTTATTTGCATTTATTTCATTGAGCCTCTTGTGAGCTGTTTTGAGAAAGCCATTGAAGATTTACATACTGAAATACTCAAAAGGACTGTATAGAATGTCTGAGCAACTTGCATTTACCTTGGACTGTTTTAAATGACATAAAATAGCCACTGAAATCACAATAACTTATGTGACATTTGTGGTGTTCTCAATACTCTAAGAACCAGTGAAACCAAGGTATCTCTTTGAGCAAAAATATAAGTTTAATTGTAAACATGAAAAATCTTCATAGGACATCAACAGCAAAAAAACTATTTATGTTGAGGCTGAAAAATGGGAAATATGTATCTAAAAGATTCTGAAGGGAATAAATACAAATTATTCTTTCAGTGAGTTATCTGAAAGGATAAACCTAAGCCTTTGGGCTGTATTTACTGTTACAGTACATTACTTTGACAGAAATTGAGGGGTCTGTTGTGTCTGCGGGGGGGCATAGGAGAGATTCAGTTTTGAATGAAGATGATACATGGGGTTCCAAACTTGTCCATTCCCAAAAGCTGAATATGCAGATTATTTTTACACAATGCCATGTTTCCCCTCTGCACTACCTAACCTGGCTACAGCATCTGCTTTCTGGTGCTAAAGGCAGCCACAGTCTGTCACTGAGGGGAAGACAATCTTCGGTGCTCTGATGGGGACAACTGGGACTTGAGGTGATGGAATGGGTTTCCTCCAAGGCCACTAAGGCAGGTAAATTCTCCAGCCTAAATCTTTCACCTCCCCTCTTACGTAAACCAACTTACTTACAAATATTGGCCATGTATTCCCTTCTTCAGGCATGTAACTTCACAAACCAGTGTGTTGGGTTAGCTTGGGCTAACAGCCAAACCCTCACCCAGATGCCCACTCACTCTATATAGGGAAAATAGGAAGAATAAGAATGAGAAAGTCAACAGGTTAAGATAAAGACAAGGAAACTGCTTAACAATTACAGTTGTGGGCAAAAATGATTTGACTTGGGAAAATTAAACCAATTTATTCTCAGTTAAATTAAATACCTAGTTACTGATTCAAGTACTGGGAAACAAAAAGACAAACATTGAAACAAACATTTTGCTCCCCCCTATTCCCAGGTTTAAATTCACTCCTTCACTCCAGACTCCTCTGTTTATCACCACAAGTTACATTCAGTCCCTTCAGTGAGAAAAAATACTAGGAAGGGTATCGTATGGTCAGTACTTAGCAGTTTCTCTCTGCCATTCCCTTCTTATCACACCTTTCCTCTGCTTCACTGTAGGTTCTTTCATCAGCTGCAGTGCTTCAGAAAAAACCTTCTCTAACACAGGTCTTCCATGGGTTTCAGGGAACATCTATTCTGCCACGGAGTGAATCCTCCTCCCCCTCTTCTGACTTTGGTGTTTCTTCTGTGGAAGTGCACTACTTTTATCCCCTCCTTCTCTCCCTGTCTGTTTTTTTTCCCCTTTCTCCAATATTCTTTCCCACAGTTACTACCAGCTTGGCTGAGGGACTCAGCCGTGACCTGGAGTGGGTCTATTGGAGACAGCTGGGACCGGCT
This sequence comes from Rhynochetos jubatus, assembly GCA_027574665.1. Classification (NCBI taxonomy): domain Eukaryota; kingdom Metazoa; phylum Chordata; class Aves; order Eurypygiformes; family Rhynochetidae; genus Rhynochetos; species Rhynochetos jubatus. The sequence goes on along the minus strand of CM050652.1, from coordinate 25,107,741 downwards.
GTGTCCAGCACAGAGAGCCCCAGCCTCTCCTCACAGAGGCCTCCTGGCAGCCATGGACACCCAGTATAAGCAGGTACACAACCTCCTCATGAAGGTGCACCATGTCTCATCTTGGAATTCTGAGACATTAAAAAGTCAATAACTAATTATCTGCTTGATTCCTTTAAATACACATTCATAAAAGAAAAATGTTTAGAAACAGATTTACTGTATTTTATTTACAGGTAAGATACATTATATCTGTATTGCCATGAAGAATAAAAAAGGAGTTCATTATGACTGTGTGTAACAAGCCTTGGCACACCCACTGAAATTAGACAGTAGAAAGATGTTGCTGTCCACCGAGAAAATTCTTTCTCATTATGTAAGGAAAACACAGATATTTTGCACTCATTTTGAACATGTATCTATTCAGATTTGTATAAAATCTGACATGTAACCAAGTTAACTTCCCCCACACCCACCCCCACCCAAAGAGGGACTGAACAAAATACAGAAGATAGATATCAACTAATATCTCTGGTTTAAATACAATGCTGAGTAATGGCTTGAAAAATGAGGCAATTAAGGTTTGGTTATGAACAATAAGCTGTGATACAATGGGATCATGAACTGCTCTGATGAGCCAAGAAAGTAAATTAGTTACATCTATACAGTATATAAGAATAATATTAGATTTTTGAACCAAGGAAGGATAATTATGTCAAAATTTATCCTGAAAAATCAGAATATGCTAATACTCTTATGTGGTAAGAATGAAAAATAACTTAAATCTGCATCAATTATCAAGAATTAATAAACAACATTTTCAGGTTAAGCCTATTTTTTGGGTTTTCAGCCACTGAGAAAAAACAGAAATATGTCAAATAATTGATAGTAAAATTTCTCACTGGAATATTTAGTGTTCAGTCACATTTTCCCCTAACAATAATTTCTCAGCTTCTGAGGGGACTGAAAGAATAGAATCCCAGAAATTAAATGGTTAGTCACTTTATGGCATATGGAAAATCTATAATCAAGTCCCAGCACCACCTCATCCATAACTGGATCTGGACCTATGACATCCCTCATAAAGGCTAATCATTAGGCTATTGATGATACTGATCAATAGCCTAATGATATTGATGTAGCATAGTAACTTTTTTTAATCTTAAAGAACATAAGATTACTATTTAATAATAATAAAGAGAAAATAAACAGAGATACATAGGAACCTTGCCAACACTGGAATTTTAACCCATGAGTCTACACTATTGACTAACTAGAAAACTAGTGAGGAGGACTAAGGACTGATTTGGCACAACCTGTTATGGTTTTAGGATCATTTGTCCACACTGCATCTTTACTAGCGATGACATTTATGCATGAACTGACACGTAACTGTTGGAGGACCAAGGATTCACTTGGCACGCAACTGAGTGATTTGCTTTCTGATTCCACCAAGAAGGAAACCACTTGGAGTACATCATTGGTGCCCCTAAGTTAGTGTTGCAATGCTCCACTGTAGACATAAGAAAACCATGCAGTTGGAAAGAACATCTCCAGCACCCTAAATTACTACACAGATGTCCCCAATATTATCACTAAAAAGAGATGAAATTTTTGCCCCATTCAAATTTCTGTGGTCTAAGTAGTATGAACTACTGATCTCAGGCTGTGGCAAAGATGCTCAAAGAAGCTGCTATTTTCAGAAGACAGCTTTTAAGGTATGGACACTTTCATTAAAAATGCCTTAAAAAAATAATTCCTTTCAGCTATCCTTGGTTTTCTCCTTTTTCCTCTTTTACCCCGCATTTCAGATATTTTTGTCCTTTTTCTCTGCTTTTCACTTTTTGCTCTCAATTTCTTTTTATCACAGGCACTCATTTGTTCCTGAAAATATTTGTGCTGATTCTGATTTCCTGGGCACTTGATGCCCACAGCAGACTTATCCTCTGCTAGACAAGTTGATATTAACTAATGTGCAGAACAAAAAAAAGTATGTGATGTTGACTCTAAAAATAAATACCAACAACCCAAACTATTTGCAGAGAGGTGAAAGGAAATAATTTAAGACCTACCACTTATTTATAATGGGCAAAATCAGGCCTTTAGCCCTCAGTGAAACAGGGCTAGCCAGAGGTCTAGAGCTGGTGTTACCCTTGCAGCATTATTGAGTGGACCTTTGGATTTTATTCCCTCACTCAACCAATTTCAGTAGTTTGTACAATCTGAATTACCATAATACAAAGGCTTTCAGTAAACCCTGTGGTTAGTTGTCCCTACAACCAGCTTGTTCTGAGTAACTCACTGTCTATGCATATGACATACAGCCAGAAAAAAAAAAAAAAAAAAAAAGAGTAGGGAATCATGGTATTTTCTTTTAGAAAATGCATTTGGGAAGGTGATGTGAAAACAAACTTAAGAGCATTTTTATAGGTAGGAATTGATCCACCAAATTGGCTTCATACAGAAGGGTCTTGTTGAAGTAGGCCCTTGATAACACTTTATTTCTCAGGGGCAATTTAAAGTGAGCCAAGACCAGTATTTCAAGCCTACCTCAATGATTATGTTAGTAAAGAATATGGAAATCCTTGAAGACCATACCTTTTTGAATCTGTCAAATGCCTTTACCAACAGTTTTCAGGAGACATGAAACATGGCATGTTTTTAAGAACTTTCTTCCAGGATAGTTCTCAGGTCTTCCAGGTTGTTGAGACATCATCAGCCTTTGTTCACTCAGCTCTGTGAAGGTGTCTGGGTGTACCAATCACCCATTTCATTTGAATGTACCTCCTACTGTGATAATACACTATTCCTTGAGTTCTTGTAATAGCACTTGTTCTCTTGAGCTTCCAAATTTTTGTGACATCCTTGAGACCTGAGTTTTCTCAGAGGATTCCATGCAGTCTCTGCTCTTCTCAGATACTGTGATCATAGCATTACAAACAAAAACTGTGGTATGAATGATCAAGGTGACCTGCAATATTTCAGTTGCAGTGTGATATATCATTAAGAATTTTGCTTCATACACTGTGAAAAAAAATCAATCCAATGATACAGATTGGTTCAACAACAATATATTTCAAAAAAGTAGAAGTAGACTAGCAAATTATCTGACTTTTACTTGAATTCTATTAATTTTGTGCAACATAGGAAAAAAAATAACACGGAAAATTTAACAAAATCTAATTTTTCATTACCACAATTAAAAGAATAAAAAGCTATTGGTTATCTCATTCAATAAAAAATCACTACATCTCAAACTGACTTATGCAGCAGAAAAATGAACTAAACAAAGGACTTTTCTCTCCCTCCTTGCATTACAAAGGCACAGACAGTCTTTAAGACGGGCTTGAAAGAAACAGATGATATGAGGTTTTTGAGTGTCAAGTAATATTCGGTTCGAAAAATAAGGAACAGAATAAATTTTAACAACTCTCTGTTAATGTAATCCAGGGTTGAGGCACCATTATTTTAGCTACATTAAGTTCTTTTCTTTGCCTTAGAGGACACCATGTTTAGATGAGCAACATGACCACAATTAACTGACTTATTGAAAAGAAAAACAGTTTAAACAGACAAGAAATAAACAATATTATTTCATTACAATGTTGCCCTTATGCTTTTTTTTTTTTTTTTCAGAGAGCTTTTAAGAGAAATTCTACCTTTGAGATCTGTTAGAGGAAGCTATATCATGTTGTATCCAACAGCCTGAAAGGCAAGGCTGCATCCACTCCATGTCCCCAGGTCCAGACAGAGGTGAGGCTGAAGATGTGTTCCCAGCAGGTGCACACACACGGAACACATATATATACCACATTTACATACATACCTATATACATATACGCATGTACACATGTATACATGGTCGATCACAGATCAGACAGATATAAAGAACACCCACACAAACACAGGGAGCACCAACACCTTCACCCTGCTCCCCTCTCAGGCTGGACAGGATGGAGGTCCAGTGGTGAGAAATATTTATATACATGTACAATGTGGGTCCCTCCGGCAGCTGTGTTTACTCAGTCTGCCCAGTAGCTGCTCCTGGATCCCAGTCTCTCCATTTGCTGACACCAGGACATATGGGCCCCTGAAGCCACTGCCCCACTCCACTTGCTAGTACAGTCACATAAACACAGATGGCCTAAATGAATTTATTAGTAGAACAGCAATCTTATATCAAGACTGGTGGATTCTGTTGATTGCAGGCAACCTTGAACAGTTTATATTTAGGAAAAGGTAAGTGAAAGGTAGATAAATTATTTTCACTAAAGGTTATACATAATATGACTTTTAAAATGTAATTGCAATGGTAAACACAAACTGCAAAACAGAAAACCTGTGTTCAACTCCCATCAGCTCCAAGTTCTCTACATCATCACTCCGAATCGCCCCTCTGTGCACAGCACAATTTACCTCACACCTAAACCTGGTCAGATTAGATACACATATTAGGGTTTCATGCCCTAGATTTCTTGAGGGGATTGACCTGTTGAATATTCTGTAAGCACAAGTTGTAAACATGGATGAAATTGCAGCCAGTGTTTTCTATATAAAGTTTGTATGTCATCAGCTGTTCATAAATGACTGCGGCTATTTCATCTCTGCAAGAAACAGCAAACTCAGCTTTTCCTCCCATGAAAGAAAATTCAAAGACCATTCCTGTCTTATAGATATGATAAAAATATTAAACATGATTTCTCTTTTGCAATACCATGAGCAAAAATTTAATATAAAATTCACTGAACAAGAGATAGTATGTGTTGGTAACAAAACAATTTGAATTTGCTTAGAGGGATAGCGAATTGAGGAACCTAATTCCTATCTAAATTTTTTTGTGAATTTTGTCCAGTGACTCGTTAACATATATAACAGTCCTAAGGCTTGGAGATGAAAGGTGGATTTCACCTGCTCTAAAAGTCTTCATTATAACTAGCTGTTTGTTCTCTGAATAAAAGAATATCTCAATTCACTTTCCAAAGAGTATTTTGAGACATGAGTCCACAGAGGCATTTCAGAAAGCTCTTGATCCTGCTATCTGTTTTTCTAACTTTTCATCTGCACTGTACCCTAGCAGTCTATTTTCTAGTGATTACATTGGGTTTTGACCAGCTTGACATGTGATGTACTACACTAAGCCTAGCCAATTGCCTCTCCACTTTCTGAAGCAAGATATAGGTCTCCACAATTTTATGACTGTGTCAGATTTCTTATCCATTTCTCATTACTTCTTCTCAGGACTTTGTGATGAGCAATTTATAACACGTAGCTTTTCCTACTGTTTCTTATTTTGAACATAAGAATATTTTTATATTGCACTCCCTGATAAATTTCTCAAATTTTATGTCTTTGAGTAATTACATTTAAATTTCGTTTATCTTGTCCTGACACTGTTTTCATTTGCATTTATAGTAGCATTTTCAGGGGTTCACTGATTGCGTCATGTGTACATAAGATGCTGGTGCCCATATTTCAAATTATGTTCTGCTGCAAACTCTTTCTGGATAGTCATTTTGAGGAAAATCATGTACATTTTGCCATATTCTTCTTATTTCTGGAATTTCTGCCCTTGAATAAATCTTTTGCTTTTTTAAAATTTTCCTCTCCCACCACCCATTTTTATCAGGGAGATGATAGTTTTGCATCAGATTGTAAATGTATCTGTTTCAGCTGCTAGTTTATTTCCTTCATGGCAGTAAAGATGAAACTGTATTTCATGACTTTGCAGTTTTCAACAGTAGTATGAAAGGCAAAAATGTGGTGCTGATCTGCTGAACTTAAATTCCTAGAAAAAGTAATAGTATTAAGAATGAAACTGTTTGACAAACCCCTACAAGAGGGTTCGCAAACCCCTACAAGGTGATGAGTAATGTGTACATGGATATGCCAAAATCAGGTAGTGTCAGACCAATCTTTTATAACAGAGTAACAGGCACTGTGAATACAGGAAGAACAGTGGATGTCAAATATCCTGGTGTTAGTAAGGCTTTTGACATTGTTTTGCATGACATTTCATAAACAACTTATGAAGCAGGGTCTAGTTTTCAGAAAGAATGGGTGCAAAGCTGGTAGGAAAGCTACATTCACACAGTGATAATCAATGAGAATGGCAGGTTTCCACTACAATCTGATCTGATGCTCTACTTTAAAATACTATTTTTCAGTATTTAAGTTTTAGATAAAAAGAAATTAAGAAGAGTATCAGGGATGTTGCAGGACACTGGTAAGGTAGCAAAAGTGCAGAAGAAGAGTCTGTAATTCAAAATATTTTTGAAAAAGTGGGGATAAGATCTAAAAAAGCATTGTATGCTGTTGTAATAAGGACAAGCACAAAATCATTTAGAATTAATGAAAAGCAAATCTGAGTATGCCAGTAGATCATTACATGAAAAAGACAAAATACATCACAGACTGCATCCAGGAAAGGAATTTTCAGAAGAGACAAGTGAAAAAAAAAAATGTTTATGTAAAAAGCATTGGTGATGTATATAGTGCTGGCCACCCATGTTTGCAAAAGATTTATTCATACTGAAGTAGATTTGGCACAATAATGCTTCTAGGAAGATGTGGGGAATAGGATGCCTATTTTGAAGAAGAAAAATGGGTTTCCTTCTTTTGCCTGCAAAACAAAGGGTAAGGGAAGATATAACTGAGGAGATAAATCACTTTCCCACAACCTACATTACGTACATAAACTTCAGGGAGAAATAAAAAGGGCCTTATTTAAGGTAAAGAACGATATTGACACAAAAATATGTTGAATATAAACTGCCAATAAATTAAATTAAGTAACGCTTCTAACTATTAGAGGACTGACACTTGGGGGTGGGGGGGAGAGGGTGGGAACATAATAACATGATTAAGGACTATTTTGAAGCTAGTAAGGGGAATTATGATGAAGTTGCCCGCTATAGAATCTAGGGCTGTCTTCATGCTTCAGGAGAGCCCTTCCAATTCCAAACTCTTAATCTTAAATCTGAATTTGAAGTATATACCATTGGCTGATAAACTTCCTTTAGCAGTATATACCTATATGCCCTGAGTAATCAAAATCTACATAGTCTGCCATTCCCTGGCACTTCCCTGGGAGTGTAATCTGCATTCAGGCCTCTGACATGCCACAGACTGCAGGGGATAACATCCTCCATCTGCAGCAGACACCATTCCTTGAATCTCACCACCACCCCTGCACTAATTTGAGTAGCATTAATGAACCATTAGTTTCTCAATTAATATATTTTTTTAAAAAATAGGGATTGTGAAGTTGCTATAGTAATGAAAATATTAACTCTCCCTCCTATATTAATATGGAAATACTTCTTACTAGATACATAACTTGCAAATGTAGGGCTTAAAAAATATTCTTAAAATATATGAAACAAATAAAATGCGAATACATTGGACATAACTAAAAAATTTTCAATCTGCTAGTGCTATCTTTAGAAACAAAGACAGTGAAATAAGAAATTATTTTGAATAAAATATTCCTGAAAACTTTTTCAGGAATTTTAACTAAGTTAATACAAAGTGGAAGACTCTATTTATTGCTTCTGGGACTACACTTAGGAATTATTCATTCTTACATTCTACACTTCAAGCACTTCAAAGTTGCAACTGCAGATTTATCACTGTTCCATGCAAAGTTACTCCGAGGCATGGAAAAGTATATATAAATATACAGGTGAAAAAAAAATATATATACACATGTATATTTAAAACCATGATGTAAGTGGAAATTATAAGAACCTTTAAGCAAAACAGTTGCTCTGGACCTGTATTTCTGAAGTTCTATAACTAGGAATTATTTTTCTGGACATTCTGAGACTGACATATTGACAGAAAATTGAAGCCTCCAGGAATGTCTATAATTAAACTAATATTTTATATAGTTCAATAAGGAACTAAAATAATCATTAGAACTACTACAATCTTCAGTGAGTCACTGGAACAGGCTCCCCAGGGAAGTGGTCATGGCACCAATCCTGTCACAGTTCAAGGAGCATCTGGATGATGCTTTTAGTCATATGGTTTAGTTTTAGGTAGTCGAGTTGAACTTGATAATCCTTATGGGTCCTTTACAACTTGAGATAATCCATGATTTTATGATTCATTAATGAATTCTCAGGTTTTCCAGAGAAAGCACAGAAATTATTTTTTAATCTTTGCTGTACACAAGGCGATCACATTTCCCAATTTATTCTTTCGTGCTGATAAAAGCAGGTGAAAGAAAACATGTAGCTTGGAACATCTGAGGACAATAGTAGTATTCATATGGCATAAAGGCAGTATAAATAATACCAACCTTGTTGTTAAATACACAGATAACTAAAGCCCCTATTATTAGGTTGCTGTAGTATATTAACTCTATCCCAGCCAAAACCAGCACAGTTGTCCTATTTAATTAGTGTACACTTTCGGTCAAGTAGTTAATAGAAAACAGTTGGGAACTGATTCTTTTCTCAGATATTCTAATATAATAAAGAATTATTCTATTATACACAGTTTCTAAAATAAGTGTGAGAGAAGAGTAAAGCCAAAATAGTGTAACAGGACAGGTTGTAAGTGTGAGAAATTGCACATTTTGAACAGGTGGCAGATTTTCAAAGACAGAGGTTTAAAAAAAAAAAAAAAATGTAGTTCAATAAATTAGTTGATTCTCAACAGGTTTAGGCTTTTTCCCGGCTGGAATCCATCCCTATTGAAGACAATGGTACATTTTCCATTCATTTAACAGTGCATTAAGAGTTTTAGCTAATCCCACTTGGAATACCCTGTTCTCAGATACTACTGTAACCAGCTGCCTAATCCATTAGCTCAACAGAGGGAAGCTGCTACAGCTCCATACTCCCAAGTCCAGCTTCCCAACAGGCACAAATGCACACATGCACACAGGACACGCACACATGTATACACTGCTGGCGGCACAGATCAACACAGGTAGAAACCAGACCTCTCATGTAAACATAACCAGCACAAATAGACTCATTCTGTGTTCCTTTCTGGCTAATCAGGATGAAAGCCTGATAGTCAAATATGTATATATAAAACTTGGATCCCTCCAGCAGCTGGGCTTAGGCACTCAGGCTGCCCAGTAATGGCCCTGGATCCTAGCCTCTCCAGTTGTTGACACCTGGACATAGGAACCCCCAAGGCCACAGCCCAACTCCAGTGACTGGTACTCTACCCTGCATGCACACACACATATTCCCCACCCCCTGCCCTTTAGATCCTTCCAGTAACCATCCTCGCACACTCAGTTATGTTCAGTAGCTAGCCCTGGACTCCCTGGTCTCCCAGCTGCCTCATGCACAGACACATGCACAAATGCTACAGAAATCCTACTATCTGGTTCAGGTCTATGACCCCTCCAGTAGCCCAACCCCAGATGCCATGGTCTCTCCTGTAGCTGGCATGAACACCCTGGTCCCTCAGGTAGCCAACTTTCAGATATCCTTGTCTCTTTAGGATGCAGCCTAGACTTATGGCTGCTCCAATAGCCATCTGCTGAACCTCTTGTCCTGCTCGACAGCTAGTTGAGCTTGATGCACACCAGTGATTACACACTGAAATACACACCTCACACAATGTACACCTTCTCTCGTCTCTCCAGTTCCTCCCACCACAGACATGGAGGTCCCTGAAACCCTTGGTTCCACTCCAGTTGTTGCACTCAGACTCCCAGACACACATATGTACACAAGATAGAGATCTCTGCACCTGGGAAAATAGTTAGAAATAGTGTAATGAGAAAACAGGATGGACTGCAGTGATCAGGTGCAGAGCATAGCCAGAAAATCATACTGACCAGCCCTCTGCATACAGATGGACATTTTACCCCCTTTTTTCCTTTGTTTTCCCTTGCTTGTTCCTCACCACCCCTCTTTGAGCCCTCCTTTTCCTCACCTTTGATCCTCCCCTTGAACACCCCACAATAAATCTTGCACAATCACAGAAGGCTCTTCCTGACATTCACACATTCCCAAAGGCAGTAATCACCTTCGACTAGCCAACTAAGGGATCAGGTTTGTGGGTACCACCGTGGGGCCATGGGCTGAAACTCCCTTGGGATTGCCCAGAGAGGAGCTGTTTCGGAGGCTCCAATTGCTCTGATGAGATTGTTGGTGTTCCCTCAACTGTCATTGTTCCCCTGGGTTTCTTTGGGTTCATGAAGATGAGCTTTTAATCACATAAACTAACAGTTACATGCCAACCTTTAATCTCTGATATATAGGCATCAGTTTTCAACATGAAGAACTACTTAAAGAATTCCCCAGTGACAAACATTTCTCTTTAGAAAATCAAATTTTGAAAGAAATTGAAAGTTAAGGAAGATAGTACTATAAGGGTCAAAAATGGGTGAGAAAGATATATTGAAAAATTTTGTTCTATCAGAAGCTACAAGAAAAATTCATGTCAGTATCTGAAAAGAAGAGCAATGCAGAGTACAAAAATGTAGTATTCCTAAATAAGCAAGTAGAAGATATTTAAGACAGTGAACCTAAATGAATAATGCAAACGTATCTGGAGGAAAGAAGAGAAGGGAGACTCTGAAAACAAGCAAAGAGAATATAGAAAATAATTGTGGAAAGAAAGTGGGGGAAAAGGAAAAAAATCAGCACACTTGGAAAGTATTTCGAAAAAATCTTTTAAAGACAAAGAATAAAAGAACACACAAGACAAGTTAAAATTATTCCAATTATGTATTCACATTTGACTAGAATCTGACAAGGAAATAAAAAAGTACTTTGATGTGGAAGGTACTAAAATAGAAATATAGACAAATATAGATACATCAAAGCTCACTGTTTATTTATGTTAAGGTACAACAGGATATCAAAAGTAAGGATAACACTGCAGAGTGGAAGAATTACTAGAAACAAACTAACATTTATTGAATAGTTACCAAAAGTGAAATTTCTTCCTGGTTAGGTATGGTGACATAGATACAGGTAATTAGAAGTAAAGTCTTATAGGGTATATTCACTTGGCTGGTGCATATAAGGAGCAGATGCATAATACTGAATATGAGCAAACTCAGAATCATAGAATCTTTTCTGTTTGAAAACACCTTTAAGAACATCAAGTCCAACCATTAACCTAAAACTGCTAATATCACCAATAAATCATGTCCCTAAGCACCACACCTACACATCTATTAAATACCTTCAGGGATGGTAATTCAACCACTTCCCTGGGCAGCATGTTCCAATGCTTGACAACCCTTTTGATGAAGAAATTTTTCCTAATATCCAATCTAAACCTCTCCTGGCACAACTTGAGGCCACTTCCTCTTGTCCTATTGCTTGTTACTTGGGAAAAGAGACCAACACCCACCTCTCTGCAACCTCCTTTCAGGACACTGTAGAGCGTGATCAGGTCTCCTCTGAGTCTCCCGTTCTTCAGGCTCCTAACAGGACTTGTTTTCTAGACCCAGCTTTGTTGCCCTTCTCTGGACACACTCCAGCATCTCAATGTCTTTCCTGTTGTGAGGGGCCCAAAACTGAACACAGTATTTGAGGTGTGACCAGGTACTCACCAGTGCTGAGTACAGTGGGACAATCCCTTCCCTAGTCCTGCTGGCCACATTACTTCTGATACAAGCCAGGATGCCATCAGCCTTCTTGGCCACCTGGGCACACTCCTGACTCATATTCAGCCGGATGTCAACCAACACCAGAAGATAGTTTTCTTCTGGGCAGCTTTCCAGCCACTCATCCCCAAGCCTGTAGCGTCACATGAGGTTGTTGTGACCCAAGTGCAGGACCTGACACTTTGCCTTGTTGAACCTCATACAGATGGCCTCAGCCTATTGATTTTGCCTGTCCAGATCGCTCTGTAGAGCTTCCTACCCTCAGGCAGATCAACACTCCCACCCAACTGGATTTACCACAACTCTTTGGGCCCACAACATCAGGGCACCCTCCAGTTCATCTGAAGACAACTGAAATCTTCAAGAGCTGCTATCACCCAGTCCTGAAGCCTTCACTGTAGTAAATTGCTATGAACACAGGTGGGACTTTGTCAATGGAGAAGAGACTTAAATCCCTTCTTCCCCAGTTCCTGTCTTAAAAGGTCAGTGTCACTGAGCACAAGTGAGCCCTAACACAGTGTGGTGTGGTGTGAGCCACCTGCTGTGCCAAGAGATAAGGAGGCAGCAATGGGAATCCCAAGGCTGCTGGCGACTTGAGGCAGGCAGTTAGACACCCAGCTGTGACCTGTTAGCTGAACAAAACCAAGCCTCACATAAGTCTTGCTGTAAAAACCAACTGTTTCAGAAGTTAAGCATAGAGTTTAGAAAGATGCTGCAACTGTATGGGCTTCTACTGCTCCTCTTTGGTTTTCTTTCTGCAACCCACACATTTCTCTCCAAGCTTTGTGTATGTCACTAGTTGTGTTCATCCAAGCCTAAGATCAGTTTTCCTGCAGCTGACAATGAACTGCTAGTATATTCAGTAACAGAGACAATTCAACAGATAAAGTTGCAGGAATGGGTATAATAGATGAGGAGCTTAAGAAACCAGCCCGGTATAGTTCCATTACTTTCACTATGAAAGCAGTCTAGTATAAAGCTACAAAACAAATTGCCATGAAGAAAAATATTGAGCAGAAAATGAAGGGGAAAAGGGAAAATATCTAGCTTACAGCATAAAATTAATCCAAAGTTATGCCACAGCACTTTACGAATTATTTACACAGCAATGAGTGTGTTTTGAACTATGTCAGGAATATTTGGAGACAAGGTATTTCATACGACTACAGACAGACAGTAAGCCTTCCAGAATATTATTGATAGAGGACAGGTAGGACCTGCCTGCTTAACTTCAACTGCACTGAAGGCCAACACAGGAAATAACATGGAGGGGATGGCCTGTATTTTTAGAAGGGTGAGTTGCTCTTGTCAGCTGTTCTATTGCTACATATAACCAATATTTTTACAAAATGAACATATCTTATGTCTGATAACATAACCATTTAACCATTTTCTATAGCAGGCCTAAAACCCCAACTTCCTTCCCTTCTCTGTCTCCAAAAGGTAAAACTGTTCCTCAGTAACAGAGGAAATAAAATTGAGTTTTGAACAAAAGAAAAATTCAATCAAAGGTGCAAAACTCCTTATTAGAGTAATGCACATGGACATTCCACTTGTGAAAATGGACTAGAAACAATTAACTGGCTTGCACTTAATGCAGTAGATACTGATGAAGAAAATTGACCTAGAAACGTCTTTTAAAAAATCATGGACATTAAGGTATAGCTGCAAGGGTGTTTCTAGTGCTGAGTATGCTCACTTAAATAACTTTAGAAAGCAAATTTAAAACTAAATTAATTAAAATTACGGTAGTATTAGTTCTGAAATGACCACACTAGAAAAACCTTGAAACATTTCTTCCACTGGCAGCAGCATTCTAGCTCACGCTCCACTGACAGTCTTCTTATTAATATTCTTTAGGATGATGTTAGTATTTCTGTAGCTTCAGACTTCATGAGACTGAAATTCAGCCCATCAGTTGAGGAGATTTGAATAGCTCTATTTAACTATTTGTCACTTTAATATAGTAATTGGCAAAATATTAAATTTTTGAGATTTCAAGCACTTTCATGGCATCTTAATTTTGAAAAGTAAAATTTAGTAGACAAACTCTAAAGCTTCAGTTGCTCTTCTTAATTTTACTACTTTTCTAAACTGTGCAGCTGTAGAGGGACTTTCAAAAGAGTTCTTGAACATGCAGTTGAAACTGCTTAGCATAACATTTGTCCGTCCTCATCGTATCTTTGAAACAGCATTACTGTGCTTAAACACTAATAGGCAGAATATGTATTGTCATAACTCCTGGTTTCTTTTGTGGCAGTCTAAAATAGTTATACAAAACTGGAACATTTTCATAGGTTCGTCTGAGGTAAATGTTGGAGCTGTTGTTACAACTCTGCCTGTATTAACTTGGTGTATGGCAGCAACGCTGTTGCGGTATTCTGTGCAGTGACCTGATTAGTCCAGCACTGGCAGAATAATGAGGGGAAATTGTAGTGGGAAGCAATAATTTCTACTAGTTTTTTTAAGTGCACAAGAGATGTTACGAGCTCTAGATATGGTGGGAACAAAACAAAATACTTTTTGCCATTTTGTCAACTTGATTCAAGAGCAAACACTGAACAGCTCAAGTGCTTTCCATGGTATATGAATTTCCTTTTTGAGCAGCTTTGCACAACTCTGTGTTGAGGGTTATCTTTGAGAGGCTTTCATGAACATCGTGTGGAATTGGTTATTTTGTTGTGTAGGTTCTGATATGACACACGGTTGATTTTTATTTAAGAATTCACAACTGATTTTGTGGAGTTCACCTTCTAAAGAACACAAACCTCTGTCAGATCCCGTGATTGTGAGGCCATCCTGAGCATTGTCTAGCAATAAATTAAAATGAGGGGGAAACAAGGAAGAAGCTTAAGGCCTTATTAGAGTTGAAACACTCTTTATATAAAGAGGGTATGTGAAGAAGTTTTAAATTTCTTTTCTTTTCTCTGCAAGTAAAAGTTACTAACACACTGGTTAATAATCAGAAAGCGTTTTCATATCTGACAATAACTGGTTCTGAAGTACTTGATCTAAAATGCATTTATATTCACAGGAGTAGAACCCAGGACACCTTCCTCGGTATTCTAATCTCTGGGCTATGCAGCATACCTTTCTTGCTTGATGTCTTGTTCTTCAATGTACTGGCATGCTGGGATATCTTGTAAGGCACCAGCTTTCCCTGTGCAGCATGTGTTCTCTGCTTCAGAGTGACACAGATTCAGCAGGAGTGTTGAAAAAGTAGCAGTCTGATAGAGTGCATTTTCTCAGCAAATGAGGTAGAAGTTTGAACATCTAAAAAGCAGATAAGCTATGTGACCTGTGTCTCAGTAATAATGCAAAAGGAGAAACTTAATTTTCCTCACATTAGAAGCTCTTCTATTTTTTACATGTTCACAGACTTAGGATTTGTGGACTTGGGACCACAGGTGGATAAAGACATCAAAGACCTTTTCAGATAAACCTCAAATCTAAGCATTTCCTACTGGGAATCTCTAGGCAGCTCCTCACCAGTGAGCTGATGCTCTGAAGCATCACTCAGAGACATCTGACTCTCCATGTACACTAGACAGAGGAAAGTTTGATAATTAACCTACTCAGTATTTAATTTTGGATGCCTACCAGGCCATGTTACACAAGTATTTAGGAAACTATGCATACATCTAGTTCTTGAAAGGAGCAGGAATTACAATCAGCAGTGTTTATAGGTCTCGAAACTTGTATCTTGAAGCCCCCCATAAATGAATAGATATGAACCTTGGCATTCCCAAGACTTCTCATTCTTACTTACAAAGAGCTTTGTAATGCTGCTGATACTTCATTCTCCTGATCCTATCTCACCTTTTAGTCCTGTGCAAAAGTTTATGCCATTGGCTACCATTCACATCTAACGTTGAAATTTTATGCCACTCTTTATACCTGCAAGACATTGGTTAAAAAAAAAAACCCAAAACTTAATTCAACAGTTTCTATAAAACTTTTCTGTTATAGGGACCACACACTCTTTTGTTACTATCATGCAAAACTACTGTCTCTGAATATGCTCAACTACTAAATCTACCAGGAAGAATAGAGGTGTATAACTGGATTTATTTTCCTCACCGAAATTTTAAAAATTTCTGCTCAACTACCAGTCTAAGAGTTAATTCAAAGTCATACTTAAGGATTCTGAAACATTCAAAGGTGTTTGTTTCATTATTTTAGTTAAGGCCACCAGACAAAGTAAGAAATGTCAACATTCATATAATCTAAAAAAAAAAATCTCCTCTTCATATACTTCTAGAGAGGTCAAGTCCACAAACACCAAAGGAGTGCTAATACAATTTGGAAGAATCCTCACATTTGGAAAAATATCCCCAAACATTTTGAGTGCTCAGAGACCTACTGTGATGATTGTCAATGACACAGAAGAAAAGAATTTTACGTATGAGTAATGCATCAGCAGTTTTGAGAGGCCCCAAATATAAAAGTTTCATTCTAAGAGTAGATATAAAACATGCTAAGTTAAAGCAGCTTCAATAGACATTAGAGCATCCTCCATCAATCTTGACAATTACTTTTCTCTAACATTATGAGATTTGAATAGTACTGGTAGTGCTGCAAAATCATAGCAGCTCTTATTTCACTATCAGGACTGTAATTTTCCGCCACTATGCACTGGTTCAATTAGATCCCCACTACATATAATGACAGCCTCTACACAACTGAGAGGCATCAGGGAAACTAAGCTTAGGGACCATATCCTTTGATGGTTGCATCGCAATTTACTGATTGTTGAGCAGGGTTTGGTTTAGCACTTAGCATTTGGAATTAGATGTAGCTAGTGAGGGAGTATTATGCTTGGTGAAATGTGAATGAAGAAGCAATCAGCCATATTTTAAAATAGAAAGTCACAAAGTCATGTTTTGCAAGAACAAAATCCGGTGGGCACTTGTGTCCCTATCAAACCAAAATGAAACAAACCCCACACTATTTCTGCCACACTTCTGAGCCAGACAATAAGTACTCCATGAAGACATATTGTTTACATTTTTCCATGTTGAGGAAAAGACTGTCAAGTTTTTGTGATGCCATAAACGGGAGTTTATGTGAATTCTGTGACTTCTAAATGAAAGGCACCAATTCATAGTGCTTGTTGTCCCTTGTACCCTGTTCTCTCCTAGGCCCTGGAATGACATTGGACAAGAGAATTCTGCAAGCATTAGTCCATAAGCCATCAAAATGCTGCCTGTTTTGATGGCTCATGGATTAAGGCATCTTGCTGTGGAGTTACTTTAATATTACCTTGAAGCATTTTACTGAAGCAATACAAGTCATCTATTTTGTAAATATATTCTTCATATGTTAGATTTTGAATAAATACAACAGTTCACCTGCAGTTTGAAATTTTTATGGGTTCACCATTTTTGTTAGCTCATATCCTTCCTGCTCCTTCTCTTACTTATTTCATCTTGTTCTGTTCTCTCCCCATATGAGTCTTAAAGTATTGTGTGTTACTTAATGATCATTTGTTGAATGGGCATTTACCTTTACATCTCATTTTAAGACGGTTAGATGCTTTTTTATTTAATTGTGAAAGAAAGGCTTTACCAAACCTGATATTTATTTCATATGCATGTTTATATAAAACAAATTTATTTATATTACATTAATGTATTGAATATAAATGGCAAGGTGTTGGCAGCAAAAGTGCTGCAAGGGTGGCCTCTGTGGGAAGAATCACAGAATCATAGAAACTTTTAAGTTGCAAAAGACCTTTAAGATCATCCAGTCCAACCACTCACCTAATACTGCTAATGCAAACACTAAACCATGTCCTTAAGCACTTTGTCCACACATCTCTTACATACCTCCAGGGGTGGTGACCTAACACCTGCCTGGGCAACTGGTTCCAATGCCTGATAACACAGTGAAGAAATTTTCCCTACTAACCACTCTAAACTTCCCCTGGAGCAACTTGAGGCCATTTTCTCATTGTGTCTTGGGACAAGAGACCAACACCCACCTCTCTGCAACCTCCTTCATCGTACTTCTAGAGTGAGATCAGGTCTTCCCCAACTCTCCACTTCTCAAGGCTAAATAACCCCAGCTTCCTCAACTGCTCCTCTTGTACTCTACACCTTTCACCAGCTTTATTGCCCTTCTCTGGGCATGCTCCAGGACCTCAATATCTTTCTTGTAGTGAGGGGCATAAAACTGAACACAGGTGCACCCTCACCAGTATTGCGCAGAGAAGGACAATGACTTCCACATTTCTTCTGACCACACTGTTCCTGATGCAGGCCAGGATGCCATTGGCCTTCATGGCCACCTGGGCACACTGCTGGCTCATATTCAGCTGTCTGCCAACCAACACCCCCAGGTCCTTTTCCACGGGACAGCTTTCCAGCCACTCATCCCTAAGCCTGTAGGATTGCATGAGGTTGTTGTGACCCAAGTGCAGGACTTGGCACTTGGCCTTGTTGGACATTATACAGTTGGCCTCAGCCCATCAATCAAGCCTGTCCAGATTGCTCTGTAGAACCTTCCTACCCTCAGGCATATCAACGTTCCCACCAAATTCAGTATCATCTGCAAACTTGCTGAGGGTGCAGTCGATCCACTCACCTAGGTAACTGAAAAAAATTTTAAACAGAACTGGCCCCAGTACTGAGCCCTGGGGAACACAACTTGTGACTGGCTGCCAACTGGATTTAACTCCATTTACCATCATTCTTTGGGCCTGGCCATCCAGCTAGGCTTTACTAAAGTGTAGGTAGACTACATCGACAACCTTGCCCTCAACCCCTAAGTGGGCCACATTGCCAGAGAATAACATCAGGTTAGTCAAGCAGGACCTCCCTTTCATAAATCCATGCTGACTGGTCCTGATCTCCTGGTTGTCCTATACGTGCTGTGTGATGGCACTCAAGATGATCTGCTCCATAACCTTCCCTGGCACTGATGTCAGACTGACAGGCCTGTAGTTCCCCAAATCCTCCTTCTGTCCCTTTGTGTAGATGGGTACCACATTTGCAGACCTCCAGTAAAGTGTGACCTCCCCAGTTAGCCAGGACTGCTGACAGATAATTGAAAGTGGTTTGGTGAGAACTTTTGCCAGCTCCCACAGTAACCTTGAGTGTATCCCATCCAGTCCCATATATTTGTGGGTGTCTGAGTGCTGCAACAGGTCACTAACCTTTTCCCCTTGAATTACAGGGTACCCAGAGAACAACTGGCCTTGTTATTAAAGACTGAGACAAAGAAGACATTAATTACCTCAGCCTTTTCCTCATTCTTTAGCCAATATATTGCCCCTTGCAACCAGTTAAAGATGAAGATTCTCCTTTGCCTTCCTTTTGTTGCTAACATATTTCTAGAAACAGTTTTTATTTCTTTTTATGGCAGAGGCCAAGTTAAATTCTAGTTGGGCTTTGGCCCTTCTAATTTTCTCCTTGCAAAACCTCACAGCATCCTTGTATTCTCCCCCAGTTTCCTGTCCATTCTTCCAGAGCTCATAGACACTCCTTTTATTTTTTTTTTTCTGAGTTCCAGCCAAAGCTCTCTGTTCATTCAGGACACTCTTATTCCCCACAGGCTTGTCTTTTGGTACATGGGATTGGCCTGTTCTTGCACCTTTAAGATTTCCTTCTTGAAGAATGTCCAGCCTTCCTAGACTGCTTTGCCTTTCAGGACTTCCTCCCAAGGAACTCTCAAGAAGCCAGGGATTGCCCTGTGCCAGACACAGCTAGTTGCAGCTGTTCCCAATTGACAGACCCCAGGACACAGGTGAACCTATCAGGCAAACACCACTATGAAAATGTACTTAGAAAAGGGGAGAAAGCACTGTGGAAAAAGAATAATACAGGCAGTGCAGAAGGAGGTGATTTACAGTGGAAATGGTAGCAGCCCCAGAGGGACTGTGACCTATGGATAAGCCCATGTTGGAGCAGGTACACACCCAGAAGGATTGTGGTCCATAGATAAGCCCCAAAGGAACTACAGCCTGTGGAGGACATATGCCAGAACAGAGGAAACAAGTAAGGAGGAGCAATGGAAGAGCAAGCATTACTACTATATGGAAGAGGTTAAAAATTGTCCATTAAAAATACTCATGCTTTCCTCAACTCTATTTTTTTCCGCAGCTAACATATGAGTGCAACTGTCTATATGAGCCCAACTATCTATTGGGCTCTACAACTGTCACTTAGGGGGGAAGGAGTGTGTATTTGTATAAATCCTACCTCACAAAAACAGAAAGAAAAAAAAAATAATTAAATTTGAGTTCTTTTAAGTTAGAATTTTAAGGAAAGTGAAAACAAAAGCCTTCAAGATTTGGGTTTTGAGCATGTGCATGAATATTATCTAGCTGCCTACCAAATAAAGGCACCGTTATAATGTAGGACTAGTGAGATGATTATGACTGCAAAAGTATTCGGTTGATAGATACATGATTCACTGAAGATTTGTTTGGGAAGGGCTCAGATCGAAAGAATAAGTCCAAGTGGCTCTTGTCTACTTTTCTGCCCAATTAGAAATGCATAGCTATAATAGTAATGAAAAGCATATTTTTAAACAAAAAAAAAAAAAAAAAAAAAAGCAATGTAAAATGTAACCTATGTTTTCCTGGTCATTTTCAGTGCATATCTTTTAAATCTATGTTTCTTACTTAACTAAATCAAGAACATTCATATACTTTAAAATAGCAAGTGAATGCTAGGGTATTCTGGAGGTGTTTCTGTCTTTTCCTGTCTTTGCAATGTCAATCATTCTGCTCTTGATATCATATATATAACAATCTGAGTCAGAGATTCAATTTATAGGGAAAGAGTTACTCTCCCAGTGTTACTCTTTTCTCTCAGTCAGACTCTCTGCCCTTCTCCGCTCCTGTGAAGTTCAATCTTTATTAGAAAACTGGGGGAATGAAAAAGGCCAAATGTCCTGTAAAAATGTATTTATGCAGATGAAAGAACATCAGATTAATATTTTTGAACTTAAACCATGGCAGCTTGGTGCTTAATGAGACAACTATGCTCAAAGATTTTCTCTCATTCACCATTCATCCTTTGAAGAAAGTTTTCTGGGTTAAATCCTAAAAAAGGACCTGAAGTGAGGCTTGGTGAGATTGAACAATGAAATCCAAAGCACCAACTGAAAAGCCCCTGTTTGACTGCTGTATAACCTCCAAGGTTAACAATGGTGTATTTTCTCTGGGCTCCCTCTCCCCACAGGAGCAAGGGACTCCTTCCAGAAGGGAGTTAAAACTCTTGCAGCTAATTTTCCACCCTGAATTATCTCTGAAGGAAATTTTCTTTCCTTTGACTGTGTCAGAAACCTACACAGATCAGGTCCAGCAAACTGAGGTTAGTTTTTGTGCCTTAAAGGTGCGGCTTTGTGTATGCCCAGAACTCTGCATCACTACAGTTCAGCTTTAGTTTCAAATTGAAACTTGCTCTATCCACCATCCCTAAAAGCTGGTGCCTATAGCCAGAGTTATGAAATCATTGAGTAATTTAGGTTGGAATGCACCTCTTGAGATTGCCTAGTCCAACCCCCTGCTCAAGAGTGGTCATCTGGAGCAGATTGACCATCACCATGTCCAGTCAAGTTTTGAATATCTTCGTGAATGGAGACTTCACAACCTCCTATTTGTGTCCATTTTGTTTAAGTACTCCCTGATCTTCTTTTCCACTGAGGTCAAGTCATTCTTGCTCCAGACTTTCCCTCTGATCGCAGGTGTCTTCAGTTCCTGAGTGAAGGTCTTACCCGTAAAGACTAAGGCAAAAGAGGCATTGAGTACCTCATCATTTTCCACATAATTTGCCACCAAATCCCCTGTCCCATTCAGTGTGGGGGGCATATTTTCTCTGTCTTCCTGTTTATGTATTTGTAGAATCCTTTGTTGTGGGCTTTCACATCCCTTGCCAGATTCAACTCCAGGTCATCCTTGTCTTTCCTAACCCTGTCCCTGAAAGAACGGACAGCAACTGTATAGTCCTGGGTCACCTGCTCCTGTGTCTACCTCTGACATGCTTCCTTTTTTAACATCTAAGTTCAGTTAAGACCCATTTCTCATCCCTGCAGTCCACATGCTGTCTTTGCTTAATTTCCTACTTGTCAGTATGACTCTGTCTTGAGCTTGGAGGAAGTGATCCTTGAATATCAACCAGCTTTCCTGCACTCTTCTTCTGGTCCATATCTCATGGGATTCTTCCAAGCAGACTCCTGAAGAGGCCAAAGTCTGCTCTCCCGAAAGCCAGGATTGCTGTCCTGCTTTATTGCCCTGCTCCCTCCCGTTAAGGTCTTGAACACCATTGATGCAACAAAGGCTGTCTCTGAGTTTCACATTTCAACCACTTGTTGTTTGTAAGTATCAGGTCCAGGAGAGATCCTTTCCTTGTCGGCTCCTCAATCACATGTGCCAGGAATATAAATAGGCTAATATACTCTAAAAAGCTCAGCCTGTTTGTTGCTGTTCTTTTCTAGGAAGAAGTGACACCCGTCTGTTACAGAATAACCTAATACTTTGAGCACCTGGATTCAATTTTCTTTTTAACCAGAGGGTTTTCAAAGAACTCATCCAATCTAACCAGTTATGTGTGTAACTGCTAGACTCTTTGAAAAAGATGGTATCATCATGATGTAATTTCTTTCTCCCTCTTTTCAAGGAGCAAAATTTATTCCAGTCTTTGGAAGGATAGCTGGAAGCTGCCATCCCACAGAAAGAAGTAGTCTCAGGAGAGTTCTGGCAAAAGAATATTTATAAATTCACACTCTAATTTATAGCCATTTATGTCTTTAATTAGGCTATGAAATTACCTTTTGAAACTCTTCCTTCCTCTATATCAGTTCTGGAGCTAGTACAATGAGCAGTCTTAAACAGTCAGTCAACAAATTAAATGCAATTAGCCACCACTATTGTGGAAAGTAAAGCTAAGATGAAAGTTATTAAAAATAATGTTGAAGTTACAAAAATGACATCCATAGGATATTTTCTTGAAAATAATGAGGTAAACAAGCTTTGTCAGGTTTGGAAAGAGAGGAATACTTATCATTTATCTATATCTTAACCAGTCACACCACATGCTTAACAAACAGAGGTATAGCAATACTTAAGGTGTGATTCATCTGACCTAATTTGGGAATCTGCATTGAGAGCCTGAGCTGCATTCTAGAAATGCTTGTTTCTCTCCATTGGCTATAAAGGGAATATACACTGCTGGCTCAGGCACAGACATCTGTACTGCAGATGCCTACATCACATCAGATGAATCCCATGCTTGATGTATGGGTGAGGTACTTTCAGCAAGTCAAGCAAGTTCTTAAAATAACTAGAGAATGTAACCTACATCCTTGTGCTGTTATGATCTAATGAATATTGGTAAACTTTGATGATACTCAGAGCTTCTACAGTGTAATGGTAGAATAAACAGCTAAAGGAAATATCATAATAGAAGTTATGATAAAAAGATATTGCTTAGGTCTCCATGGAAAATGGACATAAACAATGGCACCTGTTTTCTCAGAGTATCCTATTTGTCTGTGCTGGAAGGACAGAAGCAGTACAAAAACCCACCCAAATGATGTGGGGAATTTAGTTTCCTGGAAAAGTCTAAATAAGATGATAATGACCACCTTTAAGTAGCTATAATAGATAAATAAATGTTATAAAAACAGCACTAGGTCACCTCCTTTGGTAATCGCAAGAAAAATCCAGGAACCTGTAACATAATTTCATTAATCTGAGGGTTGTTCCTGCCAGCCCTTTCCATTCCAAACACATACTCCCTGGGAATTTACAAGCTGTGTAAAGGGCAGAGAAGAACAGAATAAATTACTGTCAGTTATATTAGGATTACTGAACATAAAATAGAGCCTCAAAATTACCTTATTCTCAGTTAATTTATTTTCTGTTGTTTTCCTTTTTCAGGCATTTAATATTCAAGTACTCTGTTTAACTATTTCTAATTATTTAAGTATTTCTAATTCTTCCCTGTCATTCCCACATCACTTGATGGTCTGTAAACCTGTGTGACTTCATAGACAAGGCAGCTTTGTGATCTCAGAAACATCTCACTCCAGTTTGTCACTGTCTATAACATTTTTCTAAGTTTTCTTAGAATATATAGTAACAGGGTAAGAAGACCTGTATTCCAATGAAAGGAGTGTTTTGGTGTGTTTGGTTTTCTGGTTTTCTTTTGTTGTGGTGTTTTTTTGTTTTTTTTTTTTTTTTTTTTAATGAGTAACAGTCAATGACATTTCCAGTGATATATAACTTACTGTTACAGGAGAAACTATTCTGGAACACTGAGTACCCCAAATGGAGTGTAAGAAATATTTATAGTGATCACTGGGTACTTGGGAAGTAATCTTAAATGACAGTGCAGAATCACTACCACTACAAAGTATAGCAAGCCATAGCAAATCTTCAGTTAAATAATCAATCTCTTCCTTATTATGCTATCTGCACTTCTGTTACTAAACCATATTTTACAGACATGTAGAGAAGCGTCTCAAATCACAGCTGGCATAATGCCACCAAGCTAGTTGATTTGCAGCAAGAACAACATTTTTGGTGGGATCTGACGACAATAGCAGGTGGAAAATGTGTATTGGAGAAAAAAAAAGGTTTTCAGAGTCTGTGTTTTAAACCCAACATCATAGCTTCTTTCTATTGCATGGTTACTCCAACTACTTTTTTCCACTCTGTTTTTAAGAGCATACAAAGATGTTGACCTATAACCTTAACAAATGAACCATGAGCATTACATGAGTGCCTGAAGAAAAAGAAAGTCGGTACCTTCAGTCATCTAAACATTTAGAGAAGCTTGTTGTGTTTTTTTAAGACTAGTGTAACTTACTGCTTAATTACAACATGTTATTTATATTTCTTTTATGGTCTTTTTGCCTATAGCGAATTAAAGTTGTTAATCAGGCTGTCTAATATTTTTCTACATTACAGATACAATGATAGCAGATCAAGTGTTCAGATTATATTGAGACTTGGACTTAGAATAGAAACATCAGTCTTTCATACTAAAATTTATATTTAATTTAAATATTTGATGCAACGTATTTGGAGAAGACTTTCAAATTTTCTGTGAAGGTTGATGGTTTGGGATTTTTTCAGTATTAATATTTGCTAAGTTATGCAGATGCCTAAACTTCTTTCAAGGAAGAATCCATTAATACAGGTCTAACATTAGCTCCTCATTTTTCATATTTCATGAGTTAAGTATCATAGCTCCAGAGACATATATTCTACAGGTATGATGTATATATCAAAAAATAACTTGGGCACAGACAGAATTAAATAAGTGTATGTATAGTGAAGGGCCTATAGCAGGACTGAATAGAAGTAGAATGGCTTGTTAATACCCTTTATTTATACTGGGCATAGGTGGAAGGAATCCTGGGTTAGCTTCTCTGCACTTACACCCACGCCTTGTGGACTGTGAGCTACATTCTTCTGTGAAGTAGATTTAAAAGACTTCATTTGCTGGATTGGGGAAACCAAATACCTGCTCTGAGAAAATGTCTGGTTGTATGTTGTCTCAGCAAAACTTTCCCATCTTAGATTTTGTGAGCACTCCTCATTCACAAGCAAGAAAAGCTTTTCTTTTCACTTGCTCCTCACCACTGCCTGTCTATACCTTGTTTATTCCACCCCACCCAAGGCATTCATCCTTCCTTCTTCTGCCACCCTGCTGAACCCAGCAGCAGACATACAGTTTAGACTGTATATTATATATTCAAGAACATATTTCACATACACACATCTTTTAATCATAATGGTAGACCTGCACTGTTAAATATATGTAGGTGTACACAAGGAAATCCACACACATACCGACAGACAAGATGATTTTATAGTTTGCTCATTGATAATCAGTTGAATATGAAAAACTGGTGCTCTGGTGAGTTTTTTTAAAGCTTTTTTTTTTTTTTGATTGCTGCTCTCTGAGGAAGTCTATAACGGTATGTGAGTACTGCTTTAAAAATAGAAGCTAGAGTTGTGAATAAAAAGAAATAAATTCTGTCATAAAATATCTGCATGAAGGAGAAAGATAGGATCTGTCTGGCAAGAGACTAGTAAATGTGAGCTCAGTATTCCGGACCTAACATATCTTAATAACTTTTTCCAAACACCTACAGAGGAATAATGCATCCCTTAAAGAAGTAGCAAATAAGTTCATCATCAGTTTTTAGCTAAGGAATAAAAGGCCCCATGGGCTGCTTTGCAGTCTCCTAGACCTTTCATGTGAATGCAAAGTCCCACTGTAATTATGGCTAGTAATTTAGGTTCCAAATCGCTCTCACGTTTTGTTAATTTTGCTACATTATAAGCACTCTAACAAACAGATTACTTCTTCATAAATATTAAAATAAACCGAAGTAATTTCAATTTAGCAACTCTCAATCCCAAAAGTCTAATCATAACTGTTTGTTATGTTTCTTTTCCTGAGATTGTCTGCAATATAAGTGTTAATTTATCAAGGGTTTATCTCAGCTGAAAAAGAAAGCAAAAACAGTAAAATCTTTTTTGCAGTAAGAAAACTGCAGGACACTGGATAGGACAAATACACTTTCTTTTGGCATTCAAAGGATGAACATCCATTGCAGGCCATATTTTGGTTCAAAATAACATCCAAAACAGAGATGACAAAATAGATTTATTCAATACTTAGACTACATAAAGGTTGAAAATTATAAATCAATAGTGCTAAGTGTACCAAAAAAATGCATAAAAGACAAAAGCTACAAATATTAAAACCGGAGGTTTGTATTATAATAAATGCTGCAAATCCGAAGAAAAACTTGTACTGCAGAAGAAACCACTTCATCTTCAGATACTGTCAGTGCACCCATCAGTAAAGGAACTAGAAAGTGCTGGAAAAAGTAACTTCTGATTTCTAGATATGGGAAAACAGTTGGTTTATCGGTTGTCGAGTACACACCCACACACCTATTGAAGATGTGAATGGTTCTCACTGTTTAGCATTACTGGAGAAAGACTTCAACAGGGACATTCTAAGAGCCTAGGTCCATGGGCAGACAGTGCCTGGTAGGTGTACAGCTGTGTATTCACAACTCTCATGTTTACCAGGGAGAGAAGTTTTTTTGGATGCTCTCAACAGTCAACAAAAGGGATGGATTCCTCCAGGAGAAAGTTGAGGGCAGGTGTCTAGCATAACTTTTGTGAGTCAGTTGGTGAAATTAATTTTTTGCCATTTTCTGTAGATGGAGACTAGCGAAAGATGGTGAAGGAGGATATATGTTTTATATTTGCTTACTTGCCATTTACTGTCTACTATGTTCTTTCAGAAAGATTGTGGGCAGCTGAAGAGCAGGATAGTTTTATCCTGCCTTAGGCGTAATGGGTTAATCATGCCTTTTTTGGGAGGGACTGAGTTTGCTTGGATGGGAGACAATCAGGTAGGGAGAAAGGATTTGGCTTACAGACTGCTTTCAGTAGCTAAGGAAAGAAATTAGCTAGTTATCTAAGAGGACCAAATAAAGTTTTATTGACTCAGGAAGTTGCTGAAAGCTGCCAATTAGAAACTCAGGCTGGCAGAAAACTCCTGACTTTGCAGCTGTAGCAGACAGGAGATAGCCTTTCCCAGGAGGTATGAGTTTTCTCATTGAGAGTGATTACTTTGCTCTTTGATCACAACTTTAGAGTCCACTGCAGTGGTCTCCTGCATTATGAAGGTGGTCTAACAGTTCTTTAAAGTCCTGCCCATCTTGAGAACTATTACTGCTCCCTGAGCACCCAACTTCTTAGCTGGAGACTAAAGTTATGGAGCATCAAGTCTTGAGCTCAGTAATTTTTAAATTTTAACTTGTTTTCACACAAATGGTTTTCCTGCATGGATATTCATTTTATATGGCTCTATATAGTTTCAAACTTGGCTAACATTATCCTGATGTGCAAGTATTTGTGTTTTGAGTAGTGTCTTGTGTCCTAGAGGAAACAGCAAAATATGAAATCCCAATTTGCATACAAGTTTAACATCTCTCTTCTTTTTCAAGTCAGTCACATAAAATGCAATGATGTTTATTTGACCTTGCATTCTGATTTCAAACTGTATTTCTTAGTCAGTGGTTTAGTCTTTAAGTATCTAGGGGAAGAACATGATACAGTTATTGAAAACCTACTGACTACACTAAATAGTGTGTCCTGATACATTTAGTGAATACAGTGAAAAATTAGTAACAGTTCTTTCCTTCTACATCCTTACAAGCTAATGAGAGTTCTGAATGCTCAGATATAGATTAAACTACAATATTCTTTGCACATTTTGTGATACTGTTTTATTAAAGGAAATGAAAATTATATTATTCTTCAAATATTTTTAAATGGATATAATACTTCTAATAATATATTAAAGAAAAGGTTAGACAGGGAGAGTCCAATAAATAAATAAATAATATTTATGGAGGTTTTCTTATCCTTCATAGTACATTCCTTCTTTTCCTACACCATAAGGCTTTAATTTGGAAAGGTGAGGAAACTAGTAGCTAAGATTTTAAATACTTACATAATCACAGATGTCTGCTAAGTCTGACAATATAATTGCTTGTGTCCCTAGAATTAATTCTCTTCAATTTATGGCACATACTGCTGCTGGGGACCAATGCAAGTATAAGAAGATGATAATAATTTAGTATCTCAGAAAATTCAGAGTTCAAATGTTTTAATTCTGTTCAAGTCTGTTTCTAGACTGTTAAGTTAGACATGAGGCAAAGGTGGGCTCTGCATAGCCCACACCATCTACATTCCAAGAGGTGGGTGAAGGTAAAATCCAAGATTAAGGAAATTTGTTTACAGAAGGGAATTGATTTCTTACATGGAAGATTTGTGAGCAAAATATGTTAAAGAAATTTCAAAATAGCACAGCTATTTTAAAAAACCCCAGCCACAGAGTAGAGAGCCAAAACAGTGTCATGCATGTATTTGAAACATTGCTGCACAGATGAAGAGAGTGTCTGCTTTTAGATAGTGAAACAAAAAGCAAGTTGAATTGTGGTTTTGAATGTAAATTCAAATAGCTGAAGGTCTTTGCCTAAATTCTTTATATTCACCCATCTCTTAGAGCAAACATGCAATCTGAACTAACATCACACTATCTCCTTTCACAAAGTAATGGCAAATGGAGTTCAACTTAGGCCTGCATGGGTGGAAGATCTTGAACAGCATATCTCTGTACCTTGGCTCCTATTCGTAATAACATTTGTTGCTTTACTCATATATAGGGTCTTGCATCCAAAGGTCACAATGAAATTTTGAAACTTAAAAATCTTCCTGACATTTCTAGTGGTCACTTGGTCTTTCTCTGGAAAGTTGAACAAGAAAGGCCGTGATGTCAGTCAGAGTTACAGCACTGACATTAACCAGAGCTATTCAACCAAATGCAATGTAGAACAACATTTCTGAAAAGTTCCCTTTCCTATGATTTTATCCTTTCATCTTCTCCTGTACATATAAACATCTCATCAAGGATTTTTCCTTCTTTTCCTGTTTTTCAGGTATTTAAATCTTAACTTCAACTCTACAGTTCCAAATGAGAAAGAATTCGGTCCCCTGATACTGTCCCCCTTTTTAGCTCTTTCTTCTTCTTTCACTTTGTCACTTTGACAGCTCAGAGACTTTTGATTGACTGACTGTATGCTGGAGGCAATGATAGAACTTCTACAACTAAAGCACCATGCTTTTTCTCATTGAGGTTTTTAAAAAAAAAGAAGAAAGCTTTTTGATCACAGAGTCAGGAATTTTCAAGCTAAAAAATTTCCCCAAACTAGAAATACGTTGCTCATGTTTTGGTTTAACTTGTGTTAAAAGCATTCCTGAATTTAGAAATACACTTTTGTGGCATAAGTATGAGACAATTTTGACAGACTTCCTTAGTCAGCTAGAGATGAATTAGGTGGACCTAACTTCACTCATCCACTGTTGTGCCTTTAGCTGGGCTGCCTGAGTTGGGAGTCTGTTCACCTTAGGCTCCCTCTATCATTAGTGCAAAAAGATATTAATTTCCAAAAAATGAGTCAGCTTGTATAAGATATGAATCATTCTGTCAAGATGTCTGCAACTCTCCATAAGAGAAGCTTTCAGTAACTAGGCTTCTAATTTAATTGCCTCTGTTAAGTACCTCTGTGAAGGTGGGATGAACTCAGGTCATTGGGTTTAGAACTTTAGTGGAAAAAAGGGCAGATAACATCCCACTCTCTGCACATCTAGGTCTTGAGACTGTATTCTCACATGTGTAACATACATATATGTAGTTGTATACTCATGTACATATATATATTTCTTTTTATAGCCTCAAGCATATTGGACAAAAATACTGCCACCATTTTACTGCTGCTGCACTAACAGTTGCAATAAACAAGAAAATCACAAGACATTTACAGTGCAACAATGCACAAAAATAGCATAGATAAACAGGGATGATACTGGGCTGGCTGAAAATCTGGGTGTACAAGCCTGGAGCAGTAATGGCAGACAAGTAAAATTGCCTGCTTTTGTTAAAGAAAACTGCATAGTAACAAGAGCCATACTTAAAAGTTCTTTTAATGAATTATTGGTCAATATAATGGAACTGATAATTTCAGGTGACAGTGACAATATCCTGAGTCACTGGGGACTGAACCACATAGAACAAAACCAGCCAGCCTGGGAGCGCTGTATATTGTTATGTCTCACCCAAGTTCTCCTGAGGAATTCATCTTGTCTCAGAGAACAACTTCTCTGCTGTGCTGCTGCTTCACATTCTGCAGAGAATGTGGGATTCTTGTGGCTACTGATGCAATTAATTACCAGTATAATTAAAGAGAAAAATCTCAATCTCCTGGACAGCTGGTTCAAGATACCAATTCCTTGCAACAACCTTCACCCTACTTTCACTAGATATTGTATTTCACTATTTTAAGGCATTGGATTTATTCCACTGCATCTGACTAAAACTGAAAAGCGTAAAATCATTTAATTCACCTCATCAGTGATGCCTTTTAGCTCAAAAATAAATGAAGCCTAGTGAAAGTATAACATCATTTTTTAAATGAATGGTAGACTGTAAGCCCCTGAAATTTTCCTGCAACAGACAAATATGGCAGATAAATATATATGAATGATTAATGAATTGTTAATGAATTTTCAAGTTCTGTCTTTTGTGCCATACACAAAAAAGTCAACTAACATAATCATATGCATGCTCACCCTAGAAATTAAGTATAGCTTACAGGATTTGCTTTCATATGGCTGCAATTGGAAGTTTTGTATGAAGACAGCTGTAATATGTGTTGCAATATTGATTCAGTATTATAGGAAAAATATTCTTATTCACAATTTAAATGCAGACTTCTACAAATTATTAAGAAATCAAAGACATTGTTAAAATAGTTTCATGTTTTATCTATGGCACCAAGCTTAAACTGGATTGTTATTTAGAGCACTTAGCTTTTTCCAGTAAGATTCAAATTTTCCTTAATGGGCCTTAATGCTTCATTGTTATTTTTTCATCTAGTTACTAATCTTTGGAAAATTCTTGTGAAGAAAATTAAAATACCCATAAGCAGATAATAGACAAAATTATATGCTGTCCTATAAAACACAACCTTCTGTCTGAGTTCTGGCACTGGAAGGCTAAGACAGATATTAATTTAGTCTCTGCATGGGTCTGACACTTACTGGGTATCAAATTGCAGAAAATCTACTGTAGAATGAAATCAAGCTAAAAGTGGGCAAAAACTACGTTATCAATAAACCTTTGATCTTTGCTTTATCTCAGCGTCTCTTAAGTCTGAGGTGTATTACCAGAGAGTCATTTTGTTCTTGAGGCTCATATACAGTTCTAAAAAGTAGACTTTTCCCCTAGAGCTGTAGCCAGTGTAAATAATTTTCTAACTAATTCCTGGAGGAAAACAACCTTAAAAATCCTTTTTACCATGATTCTGGCAATTTACAATTTTACTATTGTTATTCATTTTCTTAACCTGTTCTTTCAGTTCCAATATCCCTAAATTCATCATTCCAGCTACATTAGCTTCAGGCTGTGCTCTCTGTCTTTACTCAGGATGTTTCTCAGGATCACAGTTGCTACATTTTCAAAAATTCTAATCAGTTGGAGTATGTTTTTCTGTTTCTTTGGTTTTGGAGACAAAACCCTTTTTATCTTAATAGTAAAGAAACTACATTTTTCTGGCTCCTCAGCTCCATTGATATATATAGTCAAATAAGTGCAAGAGGATTTGTCATTAGATAACAGGTACTATTGTACAGAGAACAGCTTGTTACAGCACTAGAAGCAAATCAATGAAACTGTTGCTTTGTACATGTTACAGAAACAGGATTTATTGGTTGAGGAAGACAGAAAATAAAAACCCAAAGATACACTGAATTTTTCTAGAGAGTATATAGGCAGAGATTGTGCTTAGATTATATTTCAAGGGTCAATACCCTACAATTTTCAGAATTTCTTACAGCCTCAGGATCATGTTAGAGCTACCATTGTTTGTGATCTCACCAATACAGATCCTGAAACATCTATACATTTTCATTCTATGCCAAGTATGTAGATGATACAAAGCCAATATTATAGTATCTAAGATTTTAGATGATGTCATTTACAACTGAGCAATGAAGCTAATACTCTTCAGCAATGACTTTACAACTGTCACTTTATGGTTTAAATATTAAATTAATTTCTGTACTACACTCACATTAGAACCACCTTAGAATACCACTAGAGTTTTCTGCATTAAAGTGAAGAATAAAGCTGATAGTCTCTTCAAAGATGTGGGTTGCTTAGAGCACACATATCCAGATATGTGCTCACTTTAGGCGTTCATACTGCAGTCATAGAACTGTATGGGCAAATAAGAGTCACCCCTGATGCTCCAAAATCTGAATATACTGCACTAATCACTGACATTTTCATAATTTCTACAAATTGTCAGTCTTCAGGTATCCAGGCTATTTTCATGTCAGCTTCCTCTGCAATCTGCAAAAGCTCAGAATATAACATCAGGACCATTTATTTTGTGTTGATTATGAATATCTGTTTGTACTTGCTGCTTGATTTAATCATTGCCCTGAATCACATGATTGCCTTCAGAAAGATGCCAGGGAAATGAGTCAATTAATATAAATGACTATGGACTTTGTAGGTGTTCTCGAATATTTTATGAGCAGGCTTGTATAAAATACCAACTGAAAGCATTCTTAAAGCTTCTTTTTGAACTATCCTTGATGTTCTTTTTTCTAGTTGATAGATTATGTTGTTGCTCATTGCAGTGAATACTGATGGATACAAGATAACTCTTTGAGTGTGGTGCCTGGTATTTTGTCACAATATTACAGATTTTGGGGTTCTATTGCTTTCAAAATTGTCTCATCTAATTTGAACAGGAAAATAAGTAAATTTTAGGATAAAATTTTTGACACAATCTAGCTCTCTTTAATTGTCTGATTTTCAATATCTTAAACTACTGCATCAGTCTGACACAAGTGAAGATGCTGCCACTTTTACTCTGTTTAGGACCTGTGAAATAAGTGTGATTTTGTCCTATTTTTGCATAAAAGCTGTGCTTTAAGAATTTGATTGTTCAATCTCTGCATGAGACAGCAAAAAAGAGGGTCTATCAGCTCTTTATGAAACTCTTATTCTATGTTGATATAGGTATCGACATTAATAGCTATTATAAAAACTCTATTCTATATTCTCTGAGTCAGGCAAAGTATAACTTTGGCTTTATAATACCAAAAAGACTGGGTCAGTCTGGCTGCTGACAGACCTCTCCTACCATTGTACCAGGAGGCACTATCCTTGGCTCTGTGTCATTAGGGAGCTCCTCTGTGTTCTCTCAAAGCTACAGATTCATATGCGAGAGTGGAAGATAAATGGGATTTCGTTAGCAAGGGTCTGGAAGAACAATCTGCACAAACCTCAGCTCAGCAATTCGTAATCACAAAGCAATACATCCAATTCATTTTCTCTCTCCTATAGTTAGCAAGCCCCGGTCTTCGCAAGCATTAAAGACTTGTGTCATCATGGGATTTTAACCTGTGCTGTCTCTCTTGCAATTTTGGCACTTTGAGCAGATCAGATTTTGCCAGAGAAAATGACTCATCTTGTTATAGTTAAGACACTCATGGAACGTGGGATCCTGATCCACACTTCACACAGTTACAAGAGGTTTAAATGTCAAAACAGAGATCAGATGTACGTAAGTATCAATACTATTGCTTACTCTAATTTGTTATGAGCCAGGGGAAGATATTTACAGTATTTATGAAGAGTATTTTAAATGGTATTTTTGGGTCACTCAACCTAGATTGTCAGAATTTCTTGAGATAAAAACCTTGAGGTAAAAAATTTCTTCTTTTTTGATGCTTTTTGATTCAAGCTTGGTGCTTCAACAGTTAAGATACACTGGCATTCTAGAAACTGTGCTGTGCTAGTTTTAGTCAGGACAGGTTTAATTTTCTTCACAGTAGCTAGTATGAAGCTGTGTTTTGGATTTGTGCTGAGAAGACTACGACTGATTAAACCACAACTTGTGTGAACAAGAAGAGCTGGCTACAGTGTGAAATATACATTGCAGGAATTCAGAGAACAGTTTCAGGTGTTGCTGCCCAAAACTGCCAAAGACTCAAAGGAGGACATTTGTGTTTATTTTAATGAACTAAAACTTGATGAAAACCAATCTATAAAAAATCTAGAAGCAACCAAATTATCCTGAAAATTCATTGCCAATCTCTGAAATTCATTTCCTATCTCCTGAAGAGAATATTATTCCATTTATTTGAAATGGAAAAGATTAATCCTTTTTCTAATTGAAAAGTTCTATATGTAGGATTATTCCTTTACAATTTCAACCTTTTCTGTAAGCAGATAATTTTTAATTTGCACAGCAAAGAACAATTTACATATTTCTTCAGATTATGGTTTTTTTTGCTCCAGAAAATGAATTAATATCCGAAGTGGTTTTATGTACTGAAAGAATGCTAACTGCCACTACTCATATTATTTGCGTGTACTTCAGAACATTTCTCCTTATCAAAGTATCATTATTAAATCACTGTAGTAAAGTCTAGGAAAAGAAAGTTTTATTTAACGTAGAAAACTGGTTATTAGCTGTGTTCAAACATCCATTACAAAACAATTCTCTTTAATACTGAGGTTCACATAAAGTCACATCTTTTTTTTTTTTTTTTTTTTTTTTTTCCCCTCTCACATGATTTATTATTCTTTATAAAAGGCAGAAGACCATGGACAGAAACTAATATTCCACCCTGCCCTTCTTTCAGAGCTATCATCCTGAATAAAACCTATTTCTGAAGAAAGCATGAATATCTAGGAAATAAAACCTTGTAAAAAGGCTAATATTCAAATACATGATCCATGAAATAATTCTTCCAGCAAACAACAAAGACTCTGAACTTAAGACAAATAGGGTATTCTAGTCTCTCATCCTTCCTGTTAATCTGGATTTCTGGTATTATTTTCACTGAAATCTTGTAGTCAACTGATTCTCAGCTAGATGGAATCAGAGAATCATAGAATCATTTGGGTTGGAAAAAGACCTTTAAGATCATTGAGTTCAACCAGAAACCTAAACCGCCAAGTCCAGCACTAAACCATGTCCCTAAGTGCTACATCTATACGTCTTTTAAATACCTCCAGTTATGGTGACTCAACTACTACCCTGTGCAGCCTTTTCAAGTACCTGACAGCTCTTTTGGTGAAGAAATTTTTGCTAATATCCATTCTAATCCTCCCCTTGCACAACTTGAGGCCATTTCCTCTCGTCCTATCACTTCTGACTTGGGAAAAGAGACCAGCATCCACCTCTCTGCAACCTCCTTTCAGGTAGTTGTAGAGAGTGATCAGATCTCCCCCTGAGTCTCCATTTCTCCAGGCTAAACATTTTTCCTCAGCTGCTCCTCACAGGACTTGTGCTCTAGACACTTCAACAGCTTCATTGCCCTTCTCTGGACACAGTCCAGCAACTCCATTGAGTTTCTGTCTTTTCTGTAGGGAAGGGCCCAAAACTGAACACAGTATTTGACATGCAACCTCACCAGTGCTGAGTACAGGGGGACAATTTCTTCCCAAGTCCTGCTGGCCACACTCTTCCTGATACAGGCCAGGATGCCACTGGCCTTCTTGGCCACCTGGGCACACCGCTGGCTCATATTCAGGAGGCTGTCAACCAACACCCCCAGGTCCTTTTCCACTGGGCAGCTTTCCAGCCACTCATCCCCAAGCCTGTAGCCTTGCATGAGGTTGTGACCCAAGTGCACCACCCAGCACTGGGCCTTGTTGAACCTCAAATGATTGGCCTCAGCTCATTGATCCACCCTGTCCAAATCCCTCTGTAGAGCCTTCCTACCCTCAAACAGGTCAACACTCCTGCCCAACTTCGTGTCATCTGCAAACTTGCTGAAATTGGACTTGGTGTCCTTGTCCAAATCACTGATAAAGATATTAAACAGGACTGGCCCCGGTCCTGATACCTGGGGAACACAACTTGTAATGGGCCACTAACTGGATTTAAAACAATTTACCACAACTCTTTGGGTCTGGCCATCCAGCCAGTTTTTTACCCAGCGTAGAGTACACTTGTCCAAGCCATGAGCAGTCAGTTTCTCCAGTAGAATGCTGTGGCAGCATCAGAGTCTTGGCAGATAACAGCCCCAGCCTTGCCCTCATCCACTAAGTGGATCACCTTATCACAGAATGAGATCCGGTGAGTCGAAAGGACCTGCCTTTAATAAACCCATGTTGATTGAGCCTGATCACCTGGTGGTCCTGTACATGCTCTGTGATGGCACTCAAGATGATCTGCTCCACAACCTTCCCTGGCACTGAGGTCAGACTGACAGGCCTGTAGGTCCCCAGATCTCATTCCGCCCCTTTTTGCAGATGGGCACCGCATTGGCTAACCTCAAGTCGACTGGGACCTCCCCAGTTATCCAGGACTGCTGATAAAGGATGGAAGCAGACCATCCTTGGTGAGCACCTCCCCCAGATCCCTCAGCACCCTTGGGTGGATCCCATCCAACCCTATAGAATTGTGTGTGTCTAAGTGGTGCAGCAGGTTGTTAACGATTTCCCCTTGGATTATGGTGGCTTCATTCTGCTCCCCATCCCTGTCTTCCAGCTCAGGGAGCTGGATACCCCAAGAACAACTTGTCTTACTATTAAAGACTGAGGCAAAGAAGACATTAAGTACCTCAGTCTGTTCCTCATCCTTTGTCAATACATTTCCCTCAACATCCAATAAAGAATGAAGATTTTCTTTAGCCCTCCTTTTGTTGTTAATATCTTTATAAAAATGCTTTTGTCTTATTTTTTTCATACTAATAGGGGTTTATGTCTAGCATAGAAAAAAGTGACTTTTGATCAATAGATTTGTCGGTGACTACTATGATTGATTTGTCTATTATCCCAATTCTGTTCCTTAATGCCAGTAGTTTTCAAGTTTCAAACATTTTTTGATTTATCCATTAATGTTTCTATTTGCATGATTTCCTCAGATATGCAAATTCCTACCCTATAGAAACTGGTCATCATACTTTTTGAAATACTGATACGAAAGTCACAGACCGCCATCAGCAGAGAGGAATATCCATAGTCTTTCCAGGGCAAAGCAAGTTACCCAGAAGTTAAAGTACTTACTAGAACTTACTATTTTCTGTAGAGCTGCATCCAAGCAGTCCAAAGGACATGGAAGAGCAAAAGAGTCCAAATGTATTGAAAGAAAAGCAAAAAAGAAGGCAAGACATCCTAAGAAATAAGACAGATTATGACATTAGTAGGACTTCCAAATTTGAGCAGCTGGGTATCCAACACAAGATAAGAAGATATTTAGAAGAAAACAGCTGAATGTAGACGGAACGAGGCACTTCAGGAGAGAATTTCTCAAGGGAAGTAGGAAATCAGTAGAACTGTTTGTGAAGTAGCATGAAAAAAGAGCAGATTTAGATTATCTGTGACATTCACAAAATTAAAATTTTTCAAAAGTATAAAAGGGCTTTTGCTGCAATGGAATTCCAGCAGGTTCTGAGTATGTCATTGGTCTGGGTTGCCTTTGAAAATTTCTCTACATTTTTATACAATTTTATACACTTTCCTACAAATTAATATGGCATTTATATTTATATTCGAGCATTCTGTTTACACAGCTGTATAACATTTTAAGTCTACTGACTTAAGTGAATTTATTTTTATTTTTATTCTAATGTCATTGAGGAAACAACCATGAGTAGTGATTTTATCTAATGGTTTGTCAGAAGTATACTCAGTCATCTTTAATATCAACCCTCTTTTTAAAAATTAGATTTGAGGGCTAGTATGTGGGAATTTTAATGAACTGATGGAAACAATTTTGGAATTAGGAGTTAACTAATGACAATTGCACAGTAAAAGAAAAACAAATCACAATAGATTCCCATGGTGTGCACGGACTAGCAGACGTATCATGCACTCCTAAAAAGCCCATATTTATATAAATATGAGCAAAATGAAAAGAAATGGTGGATGATGCACAATAAATGCTTAAGAGTAAAACTTCCAGGCTGTGAACAAGAAGAAAGACCAAAGATGCCACTATTTAAATAAATAAATGAATACATTCACATCTAAATATCACACATGCTGTTGTGAAATTTTATCTCTTAGACATATTCATAATTATAATACAAATAACATTTATTGGCATCATAAACACTAGAAATAGTCGAAAATGTTGTGCAATGGATATTTTACCATGTACATTTATTATGTTCTATAAACCTTGAATATTTGTTCTTTAACTTCCGATTTTGTCTTGGCATTTTAGCATCTCTATATGTTGAATTTTATATTCAGTTTGCATTTATTTGCCTCTCATTTGTCTTTTGAACACATATTTATCAGTAATTACATTGTATGTATTTAACAGACAAAGAACAGGAATGCATGTCTAAAACATAAATTTCCATACCAAGACTTTCTATTCAAGTCTGTAACACCTGTTTTTATGTTTTAGTTCTGGTCTTCTACGTTTTGACCAGGTTTGGAATGAGAATTATTGTAATACTTCACTTGTCAAATTAAAAACCCCTTCGAAGATCTTACATTTTTTCAGGAAAATGGAGATTTTTGGTCCGTTTGTCTGGTCCATGGAGACTGACAGTGCTTCATCGGCTCTTGGCTCCAGCATTCTCAATGTTTTGATGCACTCTCACCAGCCCAGCATGTCTATGACTCACAGCCTAAACTCATTCTGTCCTACCCAGGACCAGTGCCCTCATCAACAGACATAGGTTGTTCTTTCCAGGGGTTTCAGACATGACTGGACCTATCCATGCCAATACCACACAATGCTGAGATCCTCACTAAACTGGTGACAAAGCCAGAAACAAAGTGTTTGCTTTAGCAGAGCAGGCAGTTCTCCTTTTATATAGTTCCCCGATGTTTTCCAGACAGAGGTGGACTGCCTGCATGGTACTGCAGTGTGCCAAATCAGTGTGCATTGAAGAGCGTAGGTGTGCAATATGTCTCTAATCTCATTTTATGGGCACTTGAAAGTGCAGAAAATCACTTGCAAGAATGACATAACTTTGCCAAATGCAAAAACACAATTATGATATTGATACCAAGCCAATGCTGGGCTGGAGAAATCTCTCTGAGTCCCTGGTTAAAATTCAGTGAATGCACTGAAAGACAGTGGGAAGGGTTCTATTTTTCTAAAACAATTTATTTATAGTTGGGGTAATCCTAATTTACATTGCCAAAGCTGAACTGCATAGCTGATGGTACAGTTGGCTAATGCAACCAAAAATCCTATGGCCTTAACCCTCCAAGTGCTCTTCCTTTTGAGCCTGTTACCTCGCTGGATAGAGTTAGTACCTACGCCAACGTTTTGAATAAAAGGCTGAGGAAGTTCCAAGGAAAGAGGCTATGTATGAAACAATGGCTTAACTTCACACACACAGACACACGCCTGATATAAACTTCTACTAAGTTGTT
Organism: Rhynochetos jubatus; assembly: GCA_027574665.1. Classification (NCBI taxonomy): domain Eukaryota; kingdom Metazoa; phylum Chordata; class Aves; order Eurypygiformes; family Rhynochetidae; genus Rhynochetos; species Rhynochetos jubatus. Next base: position 25,068,186 of record CM050652.1, on the reverse strand, counting down.
GATGATAATCTGTGTGGGGAAAAAATAACCAATCAATTTAAATGACTATGGGTGATGGGGATACATTATTCATTACATAGCTATTCTTTTCACACATTGTTTAATTAAGACACATAGACTAATGAAATCACGGCTAGTGTGGAAGATTAGTGCTGGTAGAGCACCAAATATTGTGAAATATATGGTCTAAAATAACAATGTGTTTATGGTTATTGCACATAATTTATTTGTAATGCAACTCACATATTAGTTTAGAACAAACAATTCTGAATACTATGGGGACTATCTTGCCGTGTACTACTGCAAATCACCATTTCATATGAAATATTAAATCTGGTATTTTTGTTGAGATGTTTGCCAAGTGTCTGTTATAGATTGTAATGGTTGTACTTTTATCTTGAGCCAGTATCTCAGAAAGTTTAAAATATCTAAATTGGGAGTGTGCCCAATTATAGACCATTCCTATAAACCAGGAGAAAATGCCAGACTGATATTCATAGATAGTTGATAATTTCCCTCTGGAAGTGCTGAGTCAGATGCCCAGGTTGTGTTGATCAGAACTGCAATGATATATGCCAGCTGCTGATCTGGGGCAGTAACCTTAAATAGTATTCTGTGTCCTCTAGAACTTGTTATTCAATATTTTCTTACAGATTGGTGCATAAGTAGTGTTGTTTTTTAAGCATGAAGTGACGTAATGCTGACAGTTGATGATTAGGGGAGGTAAAATGAAAGGTATTATTAAGGTTTTTTTCACTTTCAAAGCTTGCTCCCCCCCCAAAACAGTCTGGAGTAGTCATTTTCACCTGTGCCTTTTTTGTCAGTAATGGACCGTGTAACAATCCGTTCATTCCCATTGAACTTTTTTATTTAACCTCATTTTTGACATTTAGTTCTGAAATTATGCCTCATGATGCTGTTAAGCAGTCTCTAAATTGTGCACTGGATTCAAGTTGCTCTTTCACCCATCCATGTATTACAATAACTTCTAATTACTTTCCCTATGTGTTGCTATGCTTTTTTATTATTTCATTTGGGAGCCATTTAGTTCTTTTTGAATATATAATCAATAATTATTGGGAAATAAAACACATTAAGAGTTAGTTCATCATTAAGTAAGCTACTGAAATAGAAAATCCTCACTGTAATCAAGCATTTTCAGTAGAGAGTTTGACCTGGTAGGCGTTAAGGTGGCATCTGCATTTGAATTAGGTGATGTAGTTTTTCTAACCAAAGATTGCTGGGCAAAACTCTCACAAATTACTGTAATAGGACTGATTCTCATGAGTAAATAAAATTTGGTCTCTGATCTACTACCTTGTCTTTCTGAACATTCCCTAGCATTGCTTCGCATAGCTTTATAATGTAACGCAGTATACTCCAGCTACTGAATCATACTGGAATTTCATGCCTGTTTGGCTCAGTCACAAGGGGATACTTATATATATTGTCTACATTCCTTAGCTATTTGATTTAGCTTATTTTTTTGTGCCAAGAGGTTCTGTTTTCCTACCCTGAGCTTTACCTATTTGGTTTGGTTATAACGCAGGGACTATGTTTGCCATCAACATGTCCAATTTATGTTTAATTTTACCTGCTTTTTTTGGCCCTATTTTCTTTCTTGCATCTTTCCATCTTGCCTTCATTCTTTACAAAATACTCCTAGTGCATTCAAGGTTGCTGTATTTATCAGGTTTCACTGAGGCATTGAAAAATTTCTTACTGTGAAGTATTCTGTTATTGCAGTATCAAGTGATTTAGATGAGCATGATAAATGACAGCAGGTTGGCTTTATTAAGGTTAATGGCTTGATGATTTACAAGTGAAGATATATCAGAGTCAAAATTATTGCATTAATTGTTCCATTAAACAATGTGAACTTTGAAAATACTGTTTTGGAATACCCTGGAGAGGTGTCATTACTGTTATATTAATCGTGACATGGCATCTATTTCAGATGTGTTAACAATTTAGAAAAAATAAGTAACTTAAAGGTTACTGTCTCCTGTCAGCCATTAATAGCCAATAACAAACTGAAAATTACCTGAGACACAAAAAGGAGCAGACCAATGGCAACATAGACTGTTGGCCCTCCTGGCTTTAAATAGTGTTAAGGTCTGGGGGTTGGAGGTAGTTGTATGCACCTGTAAGCTTCAGTAATACTAGTGATACGCTGCTGCCACCTTGACCTTCTCTTCATTTTGGTCTAGTCAGAACTGCTCTGTACAGAAGTCTCAGCTGTGATCTATCAGGTTACAGCCACGTAAAAGAAGAATCAACATAGCGGTAGAAAGGTAATCTGCATTCTATGGAAATTGAAATTTTTTTGAAGAACAGATTCCCAAGTGGTACAGGTAATTAAAGGAAAGTTTTATTCCTGGAGTTAATTCTGAGAGAACAGAATTGGCACTAGGAAACTTAAAAGAACATAAAGAATGTTCTTTTTAACATATGTTGATGGGACCTTAAAATTTAGCAATCACATATCAATAATTACAAGAGAATGATAATATTAAGTCATTACTTTACCTACTTGATAATAATGTTTTGTTTGCTGTTATTGTTGTTTTTAATAACAAAACAATATAATGCAGCCAGCAGATGAATGTTCTCATCTGAATTTTTGATTCACCAGGGATATATCAAACTGCTATGTTGCAATGTTCTTATCAGAAGCTTTCACAGTAATATTTTGAGTTTCAAGGGAAAAGTTCAGTACGATTCAGAGGAGATTTGAAATGGTAAATGAACCCTGAATATTTCTATACTCAGAAATGCAGCAGTTACTTTTTTTCCGTTAACAAGAGCAAAGGTGCCCAACTCAGCCTTGTTAGCTGTAAGCAGGCCAATCTTCAGGGACCTCAGTAAAGCTACACCTTTTTCCATGCTGATTAGGTTGATCAAATCTTCCTGTTTTATCTTCCTTGCTCTTTTGTATGTGGCTATAGAATGACAATGATCTTGCTGACTGTTTTCAGGACAACTTGGTGTAAGATTACTTGTAACAAGTAAAGCAAACAGTAGCAAGCAAATTAGTCTACTTGATTAATAAACCATTTACTTTACTAAGTGGTGAGTGACACAGGATTTCAGGGGGATGGAAGACACAGGGTTCAGCTAGATAGCAAACGTAATATCATTTAGCAGGAACTCTAGTTCTTTTTCTCCTTTCCACCTCTTTTCCTTTGCTTTCATCACTGACGAACTACTGCTTCTGTGTTCCCTCTGTCTGTCCACCTTCTTCTGAGTGGTTGGGGAAAGAACATCAACAAGCTAGGCATGAAGCTGATGATGATGATAAAAAGAAAGCACCTGATAATTAGATCCTGCTTTGTAGAAGCACATAGGCAAAGCTTTCACACAGTGCTCCATGGGAGTAGAAACTAACAAAAATTCCTATGGAAGACATAACCTTAATTCGTTACCTGAATCTTGGAGTGGGGAAGGAGGGCTGGAGGAAGGGAGCAGGCATGGGGAAGCATGGCTAATCTTGCTTCTTCAAAGGTAATGTTGCAACGTTGATAAATATGGGAGTGGGGGTTGGAAGGGGCATATGTTTTCTATCCAGAGTAAAGAATGATTTATACTAGAATTATAGGAACAGATTCAGGAGAATATAGTGCACTATGTTGGGTAAACATAGTCTATCTGTGGTTTCTGTAATACTTTATTCGCTGGGGCATTAGTTGCAGGCATGATATTGTATGATAAAGGAGGTATCAGACTTTGAACATCCTTTCACTAACTTGGACATGCATGTAAACTATCCCCAAGCCTCAATTTATCCACTGGGTAAGAGCACGAGTGTGACTCTGAGCCATAAATACTATAACTGTACAGACAAAATTTCAGGTGAACACTTGACTGCTAATACACAGTTAACATTAATTAATGTGATATTTGCAACCTCTTAATGTTTCTTAAAAGAATTAGAGTTTTCTAACAGGATAGTAGCTTCTTAGGTGCTCAGCTACTTTCTTAATCACAACTTCATGGAGTAATGACATTCAGTAGTGCATTTAAACTGTTTGTGGCTCTTATGAACTGAAAATAGGTTATTCTACCTTATACTGAGCACCTTTTCATTTTCCTTTCTGAGAATTAAGTACTCATACAATGGATTCAGTCCCTGGTTTTACTATATAGTTTTCTTCTTGTTTTAGGATGCAAGTTCAAGCAGAGTATACCTAGAATAATGACTGAATATTCAGATTCAGTGTATTTAGGATGTAGGTAATGGAATCATATGGTTCAATGTGTTGTAATATCCAGATACATCTTACTATAGTGCAACAGCCTATTACAAATGAATGCTGTTGCTGTTTATTACAAGGGATGATCTCTGAGGTTAGTGACTACCTGACACAGCAGGTAAACCAATGTCCTTCCTTCGTGATACATATTATTTAGATTTCAATATCAGAAATTGAAAATCTGGTGAAAAATTACTAGGAAGGATTCCATCCTGTCAGGAACATATGGTAATTTTACATTAACTGATATTTTTTGTAAATCTGACAGCAGAAGCATATGTGGAAATGTTTGCCTGTGGAGGGGATCAAAATGTGTTTTGCTGAAAATAAGACTTCAGCAATTGTCATAGTGTATCTGATGGTTAACAGTGCTGATGTTCAAATGACTTGCTGAAGATTGCAGACTGAACACAAGTCCTTTAATACTCAATCTGAGAAAAAAAGACAAAGGAGATGCAAAGCAAACATCTGGGTTTTAGTTTACTACAATTATATATAGTTCTGTCTGCAGTCTCCAACCTAGTATTACTGCAGACTGGCAATCTAAAAATTAGTAACACACACAAACTCTCACTGCTCACTCTCTATTCATTGATTTTAAAAAACACCATGTGAAAACAGTTTGTGGAAATCACTATTTCAAAATAAGGTGTGAAATTCTCAGGCAGAAAGGGCTGGTTTATAATGTTTTATAAGAAGATAGTACAGGTGATGATGCTTTACTAATAAAATGGACTACTTTTTATTTTCTGTGAGGCATCACAAGCTTTATACATCTGTTCATGCGGAAAATATCCTTCAGAACAAGGAGGCAAATTGTTAAACTAAGGGATGATAATTGTGGCATGCAGCAGATGATAGGATAACTGTCAGAGAATAAAGAGAAGCAAAAAAGGATATTAGAATATCATGCTTTCTTCCACAGCAGTAAAAAAGATTATTTTTATATTAGAAAAGAAAGTTGTGATGAAAGTATGTGTCTCTATAAATACATATTGTAAAGGATCAGAAAAAGTTAAAAAGCACAGATGGCTAAATTGGAGAAAATGTCCAGATGGGGGAAAAAAAATGTTCTCCCTTCTATTCTTAGGATATCTTGTTCTTTCTGTTTGATTTTTCAATAAGTGATGAAAAACAGCTTTAAAAGGCTGGAGATCTTGGTTATACTTTTCATATTCACCCAAATATTAAAATACTTGTCCAAAACCTCAAGATTTCCTGCTTTCATTTTGTAAAACTGGTATAAAAATGACGAGAGGAATCTTGTTTTAGTGACGTTTCCACCATTTACACAGTCAAACGCCTTCAAAAATATTACAGTTACATTTTCTTAATAGTTTCATCATTTATTAATCCAAACAAAAAACAGTATTTCAGATTAAAGCCTAATTTAACTTTTTGAAACTACATAAGTTTCACGGAGATTCATCCAGAAGATTTCATTTTATGTAACTCCTATTGTCAATACCTTTTGGAGGCAATAATTTAACTCCACAGTAAGACAACTCTGCTCTGAAATCATCTCTTGCTGCTGCATGCTAATATGAGAGCACTAGATCTATATGCCTGCAAAATCCTGTCTAACTCCAGGGAAAAATCTATTTGTATCCTCTTTTGCCACTTTTAGTTCATTACAACTGCAGCTCAGTTTTCTCTCAGTTCAGCATTCTTACATGTGTTGTACCTGAGAAGAACTCAGATTTTCTAAATACTCTAAAACACTAAGAGTTAAAGACTGCATACTGATAGATGATGCTGAAATCTCATTACTCTTTTTCTGTTTTGTACTTTTAAGCCACCCTTCTGAAATTCCCAAAGGTGACTCTGCAGAACTGGTGGTGCCTGACAAGACCAGTGTTTCCCTGATGTGGTTCATCCATGTTTCAATTCTAAAACAGTATTTGGATTTTGTAGGGTCAGAAAAGGAATCTGGTTTAGTAATGAACTAGCAATGTGTTCAAATGCAAATTTCCAAGTGTTCTTGTAACAATATGTAACTACATAATCAAATTGGAATTGGTGTGTGCCATTACCGGTTAATTGTTTTCTGTAAGAAATGGAAAGCCATACCTGGTCAAAATGCAGATCCCAGACTTCATTTCTAGTTTTGATGCTGCATGCTTACTTAGAGCACAGTTTTTAAATTAGCTCAAGGACCTTCATGAAAGAAGAAAGGCTGGCTGTGAACAATATGTAGGTTTAAATGTCAGAAGATGTGACTGCTACATCTAGAACAAGCAGACTACCTTAACAACATGGAGGCAAACAAGGCAGATGTAGTAGGGTTGTGTTTTACAAGACCAAATCACTTCTGAAAATGCATCACTTGTGACGGTTCCTCTCCTGATCTAAAATGGGTTACTGCATTTCATTTCTATCAAAACATCATCCATGCCGGGGGTAGAGCATAAGCCTCTGATATCTCACTTCTGCTATTACATGACAGAGCAGTGCACATTAGATGAAGCTCTAAAGAACTATAGTGCGTTCTTAGACTGAATAATGTTAATGGCATTGCCTTTAAAGCTTCCAGCAATAAAAGGTTAAGAAGAGACTAATATCCTTATACATCCTTTGATCACTTGGTGGAATTGAGGGGTAGAAGTGGAAGCAGGGAATAACAGAACTATTTTCTGCAAACGTTATGCTGAAACTTTTTCCATAATGTTGTTATGAGCAGTAAATATTTAACAGAACGTCATGTCTCTTCCACAGATTTAGCGACAAGCCCAACCAACTCCCATAATTCTGGTTCATTTTGACTTGTTCCTGTGTGATCTAGTCTAGATGATCCTGCTCTGGCAGGGGGTTTGGACTAGATGTCCTCTAGAGATCCCTTCCAACCCCTAACACTCTGTGAATTGAATCTCTGTCATCTTTTTGACTGGCAGAATATCAGAATAGCTCAAAAATTCTAGAGAACAGCCCATCCCTCTTACCTGTTTGTTGATTCCAACCATATTCTGTGGATAAATATGGGCATCACAAATAACACTCAAATGCGACACAGAATCATCAGCTTATAGTTTCTAGTAGGATCTTTTCATTTTTCTTCTCAAAAGATATGTTCACCTTCTTTCTGTGTTTTCTGTTCAGTTATGAAACTGACGCTTCTTGTCTTCTGTGCATTCATTTTATATCAAGAGCTTTAATGGCGAAGGTATTCAGTTTGAAAAAGAAATGCTTTTCCAGTGAACCTCACTGAGGTAGAGGGGCTAGATATGTTGCCTCATCTATTGTTTCCATGAGAATTTAGGGTTGTAATAAATGAAAATTGGGCAGAACTTCTTAGGTTTTTAGGTTATCTAAATTTCAGATTTCGTGTGCTTTTGACATTAGGAGTGTGGTAATGGATTTCAGTAGTTTAAGTTGAATTCTGTGATTACCATGCTTAACTTTGAAAAGGGCTACCAAGTCTAGATGAATGCTCTTGTAATCTGTAAATAAAAACAAATAAATCCTTCTGTTCATTATGTCAGCTTTATATCAACTTCATATGTTATGGTAAAACTATACTTCTAAACAATGTCTGAGTTGTTTATGTTTACAGTCTAGTTGGTAGAAAGTGTGTGATGTGAAAAGAAACAGGAGACAAAGCAGAGTTATGAATGATATACTAAGAAGCCTTATAGGTAGGGATCCTAACTTCAAAAGTTGGAACCTAAATTTTCCTATCACTCAGGCTTATTTCTACATTCTTACTTGTGACGCTGAATTGATTAAAATCACTTTGACTACTGATGAGGGATGTGCATGCCTACATAAAGACAGTAAAAACTTACTGGTGACTAATTATCTGATGACAGCATCCTCAACAAATAAGAAAGTTGTATGCACTAAGTTGTCTGCTCAGCTAAGTGCAGGCGTAATGAATGGTGACATAATCTTGTGAAAATAGGAAAAATTCAGGAACTGAGAATTATATCTTTAAAGTGAAGTTAAAACTGTAGTGCTGTCAATGTATTTTCAAAGGTACTGAGAGCTGTGGATTTTGACTGGACTAAGCCTAAATGGGCAAAGGAATTTGTAATACTGAAACCTGCCTGAGCTGTGAGTTAAGAGCACAGGGAAGTGGCTGAATCACCATCCCTGGAGGTATTTAAGAGGCATGCAGATGTAGTGCTTAGGGACATGGTTAGTGGTAGGCTTGGCAGTATTAGGTTAATGGTTGGACCTGATGTTCTTAAAGCTCTTTTCCAAACTAAATTATTTTATGATGTTATGGTTATATACAAGGCATAACTAGAGAAATGTATCCAAGATGGGAATCCAGTGAGGTGGTCAAACTAGACAAGGGACCTTATAAACTCATACAGAGGAGATTCTGGGGAGAAATACTATGATTCACACACACTTTCAAAATTCATCAGCTATATCAACCCTTCCAATATGCAATGCAAAAATTTCATATTGAATCCATCTTGTAGAAATATTTTTTTAAATGGACTTAAATTAGACTCCGTATATCCACATAAATGTCCTACTTATTAGAAACTGGAAGCATTGTCTTAAAAATACAAATAAATATTATTTCTACACATTGAAGCCTATTCAGCAGTGAAAATGCAGACACACCAGAGCAACCTGTGACATCATGGTGAGATACTATGTGCCTTTATCTGGGTTACCTGCATGTTGCAGTCTGGACGGGTCACTGTCAAGTGTCAAATAACATAGATTTGAACTGGAGTCTTCCCCATGCTGGGATAATAAAATAACCATTGTCATGAGGAAAAGTTCATCATTCTAAAAGTTTTGGGTTTTACAGTCTTTCACCCAGGTTGAGACCTTTTGAGCATATACGTAAAACAATATAATCCAAAAAACACCTATCCAGTAAATTCTATAACAACTAAACGGTGTTATTATTTTCCAACAGAATCTTTTTCACATGCCCATGGAAACTTGTGGATGTTTTGAAGTATAGGGACTTTTCACATTCAGCAGCAAAAGCAATCTGTCAATAACATGGGCGACTGAAGAGGATATTTGGAGCCACCTCTTAATTATATGGTTCTCCAGAATTCCTTCAGTTTCACAAAAGAGTACTATTTGTGTCCTGTTGATGAAAGATCATGAAGTATGTTAACTTTTCGGTTAATTAAAGTTATATTTACAAGTTTTACTAAGCAGAATGAGAACTGTTATGAGATCCACAAAACAATGCTGAGATAGCATTTGACCAGAAGACTTTCCATTTTGTCCCAGTTCCACAACAGGACAGGATATGGGCACGCAGTATTGTCCTAAACTTCCTTTCTGTGCTTCCTGCTTCCCTTTCTTGTTTTCTATGTAAATGAGACCCAGGCATACAGGTCCAGAGCAAGTGGCAGTATGGCTCAATAGCGTTCTTGGTACAGATATCAGCAACCTGGGTGGCCTGCAGGTTACATACACCTTGAAATAGTCAGAGTGCAAAGTGCAGTGCAGTGCAGTCTGATTTATTCTGTAAGAAGCAGTTCTGTAATCATTTAGTAGTGACATAAAGCTTTCTCCTGGAAGCCATCCCCACTTGACCTCAATACTCCTGTAGAAAGCAGTTTCTTCAATATATGCTTCTAGGTTAACACCAGAAATTCATTTCTGTAATAAATATCTTAAATGCTAACTATTTCTCAGTCTGACTTCCTGAAGAAGATTTCTTTTAAGAAATGGTTCCAGAATTATGTACATCCTCTGTACTTGTGAGTGCTGACTCCCATTTTAACCTGCATGTGAATTACAGTTTCTGTTCACCGTGGTAAAAATATTTTTCATTCTTCTCAGTCACTCTTGCTTCTTGAAGGAAATTTTTATAAATCTTTATTTCAGTCACATTCTTATGGTTTGTTCAAAATTCAGTGACATGTATGCCATAGTACACAACATATTGTGTGAAAGTTCTCTACAATACAGTCTGTTTCTTTTAAAGTGTCTGCCATAACTTTTCATTGTAGAACTGTCAAAACTAATTTAGACAATATACTGTTTGATAAAACATCTTATTTCAAAATATACCAAGAATATGCAGCTAAAGCCAATGTAAATGGGTCTTGAGGAAGTGGCATTTCCTCCTTGTGATAAGAAGGAGTCAATGTTTTGATGTATTTTTGGCAATGAAGTCTAAAATCCAGACCATGAGTGCTAAAGAGCTTGTCAGTTTGGGAGCGAACCCATATGGCAAGGAAGCATTAAACAAATATGTAGCTATTCACTTCAGGGAATGACCAGGTATGAATTAAACTTTCACAAGGAAATCAAACCCCACTACTGGTAAGTGTAAGGTGAAATTTTAAATCATCTTTGACAAGGTGGAAAAGCAGACTGGTTCATAGTGTAACAGCAGTATAATGTGCATGACTAACTTACTGTGGACCAGTTCTCCGGCAGCTGGATTTTACACAGGCTGTATTGTAGACATAAATAATCATTGAGAGAAAACATGTAACTCCAAGTGCGGAGGCACACAGAAATAATTTTTTTTAAAAAGCGTTTGGAAAATGTGAACAAGCAGTGATTTCATTTTCTAATCACAGGCCTTGGCAGTGGGCTCTGCAACACAGTTTTATGTTTCTACTTAAAGCCATGGGTCTGTCTTCTTTACTGGGAAATACATAGAGGAGCTCAACTATCTCCAGATATATACTGTTTAACAACAAAACTTTTATGCATGGATGATGCATTTGTTTAAACCTTTGATAGAATGCCAGGTACAGCTCTCCTTAAGTTCTTAGATCAGACTGAATTCTTCACTTCCACCAGTGGATGGTAGAGTCTCTTAGCATATCTGAGGCTCAAACGATCAAAGGGGGGGAAAAAGCTACCTCATCCTGCAGTTGCTTTCCATTTTCTCATGCATAGTTAAATCAGTGCATTGAGAAGTAATATTCTATAGGGATGGATGCAGAATTAGCCCCTGCAGTCTCACCAGAGTCTAATGGGTGGTCTGATGCTAACAGCATCAGTTTCTACCATCTGTTCATAAGGGGACCACTGGCTGTTCAGTGAGCCCCTTTGTTAGTCATGCTGAAAGGAATTTGGATGACTAAAACTGAATTGTGTGAATACCCCCACCTAGCAAAGCCATCAGTGCAGTAAATAACAGAAGACAAGAAAAAAGGCAAAAATTAAAGCAATCAAATTATTTAAATACTTAGAGGACTAAGTACTAGGTACTTCTGTTTTCTCAGCTCTTTTGACTTAGAGCTACAGGCTAAGCGCTGTAGTAGAGAAATTGTATTTACTCACTACAAATAAATTGTCCAACAAATTTAGACGTGTTTGTATAAAACCAATCCAGCTTTCACAAATGTGTTTTTTCATAAGTAGTATAAGCAATATCTGTATAGTTTGAAGAAGTATATTATCACTTATAATGTTTTGAAAAAACATTGCACGTCTTCTGTCTAATTTCTAATATATATTTGGTTGTCTTATTCCTGATGTCTAGTAAAATGGGGGAGAATTATAATACCAGATTACATGGAAGAACAAGTGATAAAACTAGGAAAAGTACACACTTACATTTGTATAAAAGTATGCTTACTTGTTTAAAAAGCTATTCAGGGAAAAAATATACAAATGCAAACATGGGTTTTTTAAGATATTTATTTAAAAAGCATAATATGTTTGAAGAAAATATTTCTTTTAAGTTCAAAGAAATATTTGTATTTACTATGTTGCAATATTTACCCAGTACAATTTTGTAGAAATGCATTTCAGGAGAGTTCTGCAGGTTATTAAATACAGACATGAAGCAAAGATAAGGATTACAGCTAATCAAAAGCTAAGCATAACAAAAATCAGGGATATTTAGACAGATTTTTAATTATCTAACTGTTTAAACATGAATTCCCTGAAGAACAGTCAGAGTTAAAGACATTCCTGAGAAATGTGTCTACAGGAAGAAAGGCTTTTACTCTAAAAGTGTTTATTTGGATGTTCTAATTAGCCATTTAAACATACTTTAGTTTGAAAGCGGCTACAAATTATATTGTTATCAATAAGAACATGCCTTTTCAACAATGACCTTCACTGCTTCCATTTTTTCTTTTCTAATTAGAGTCTGGGGAAGCATCTATTCCAGACCAGTTTCCACATCAGTACTAAAGCAAAGTTAAATTGTTTTCAGCTCTCTTTCAGCTGAACAAGCTCTAGGCTACTGTCTTGCTCCCCCCTTCTGCTTTTATTTATGTCATACGTAATTGCTGGAAGACCAGATAAGCTGGAATTAAGAATTATATTAAGAAAGTTTGCACAGAAAACTGTGAGTTAGAAGTTGAGTAGAAATATGTGTTCTGCTGTGGTTTATTCTCATGGAAAAATTTCTTCATGGGAAAGGGTTGTCAAGCATTGGAACGGCCTGCACAGGCAGATGGCTGAGTCACCATCCCTGAAGGTGTTTAAGAGAAGTGTAGATGAGGTGTTCAGGGATATGGTTTAGTGGTGGGCTTGGAAGTGTTAGGTTTGCAGTTGGACTTGATGATCTTAAAGGTCATTTCCAACCTAAAATGTCCTACGAATCTGACCAGAAATGAGATAATACATTAGTTTCCAGTGTGATGTAATTAGGAGTTCTATTGGGTTTATGTGACAAGGTTTTGGCAGTGGGGGGGGGCTCAGGGTTGGCTTCTGTAAGATGGCACCGGGAACAGCCCCTATGTCAGACAGGTCCAGTTCCAAAACTAGTTCCAAAGCAGACCTGCTTTTGTCCAAAGATGAGCCCATGAGAAACTCTGGCAGTGCCTTGGGGAAAGCACATTTGAGAAAGGGTAAAAACCACTGCAGAGCAGCTGTGAGAGTGAGGAGTGAGAAAATGAGGGAAACAGCCCTGCAGACACCAGTCAGCAAAGAAGGAGGTGATCCTGGCACTGGAGCAGGGATTCTCCTGCAACCTGTGGAGAGCCCACGGTTGTTCCTGTAGCCAATGGAGGACAATGCCAGGGGAGGTGGATGTGCCCTGAAGGAAGCTCCAGCTTATAGAGAGACCATGTAGCAGCAGACTACTGGTGAGAGCTGTGGTCCATAGAGAGGAGATGACAGAGAGCAGGTTTTCTGGTAGAAACTGTTAGCCCATGGACCCATGCTGGAAAACTCTGTTCCTCAAGGATTGTACCCTGTGGAAAGGACCCATGCTGGAGCAGTTTTTGAAGAACTGTAGCCCATGGGAGTGACCAATGATGGAGCAGGGGAAGACTGTGAGGAGGAAGAGGCAGCAGAGACAAGGCATTGTGAACTGACCACAATCCCCATTCCACATCTCCCCTGCACTGCTAGTAGAGCAGTTAAGAGGTAGTAGACTTGGGAACCAAGTAGTGCAGTTGAACTTGGGAAGAAAGAGTATGGTGGTGGGAAAGTGGTTTTGTTTTTCTCTTTGTTTCTGTCTATTATACTCTAATATTTTTTTAATTGGGAATAAACTAAATTAATCTTCTGCAAGTTCAGTCTCTTTTGCCTGTGATGGTGGTTGGTGAGCGATCTCTGTCCTTATCTCAACCCATGACCTTTTCCATCTACTTTTGTCCACTTGTCCCGCTGAGGAGGCAGAGTGAAAAGGCACCTTTGCAGACACCTGGTGGTCAGCCCACCACAGAAGTTTATAATTTTGTCACAGGAGATGAGTGTCTTCTCCCTCTTTCCAGTTCTGCTGTATTATCTGGCATATGATGGGGGTGGGTGGTATTGACTTCCCAAATGCGCTAATCTAAGGTCTGCCAGTGTCCTTTGAAGCCGATGCCTATTTCCTGCTGTGTTCCTAAACCACAGATACCCCATGCTTTGACACAGGGAAGACAATAACATAAACTTGTCCCGAAATTGCAAGCTTATTTCTCATCAGTGAATAAGAATTATTTTTTTTTTTAGATTGAGTTCCATGTTTAATATTTACATTCAGTTTATGCTGATTTATCTGCAAATAATCGCCCAGGACTGTGCACATTCATATTCAAAGGGGTATCAGTGAATTGCTTATGTAGATTCTCTGCATCTAGAGTTGCAGGTTTTACAGATACCAGAGTTCACATTTTAAAATGTGGCCCTATTAGTGCACATTATACAGTGTTAGCATCTGCTGAAATTTCATGACAAAATTACATATATGATAGTTAAGATTCTAGAAAATGACACAAGCTATAATGGCATTTATAGTATATGAAAAAGTAATGTTGATAACAAAGTTAACAAATGGTTTAGAGAAAGATCCTGATACATCTTGTAAGTGTGTATGATGGCAAACTGGAATTTGAATGTAAAGAGCAAAACATACAAGATAACAAATTCCAGTGGTGTGAAGTGCACCTAATATAGAGCTTGGCAAAAGTAGTACTAGCACCTGTAAATTTGCATGTTGGTGGTGAAAAAGCAGAGTAAATGACATACTTTAAAGGCCCTGAAAATAGTATCTCTTATATTAAAAATAAAACTAATTTTAATCATTAAACCATAAGATAGGCTTCCTAATGCTTTGATCCACATTGTAAAGGTAACCTTTCTGGCACAGGAACTAGGGTTCAACATCCTTAACAAATCTAAAACTTGCAGCTTAATAGAATCTAGTTTGTCAATCATGACGCAAAACCAATTTCTTCAGACAATTGTTTCTTCATCTAGAAGACTGGGAATCTTACCCTAAATCTTAAAAAATAGTTAAATATTTAAATAATCAATTAGTGCTAAATTTGAGATGGCTTTAACTGTGGATGTTTGGAAAAAAAAGTACAAAGATTGTTATATTATATTATATTATGTAGATGAAATGCACTAGATAAGTTACAGCTGACATGAAAGATTTTTTTTATGATAATTGTATATTTTGTAGTGCTAGACATAAAACTAGTCAACAGCAGTATCTATAGATTTCAACATAGACATAACACAGGTCATAAGAATATGAATTTTACTTTCTATGCCAGACTTTCCAAATATTTGAGAACTGCTTCATATCTTCCAAAGGCCAGTTTTGTAAGAACCTTAATGACTGCTATTAGTATGATTTTCTGGAGTGCTTCTTTCCTTTTAATGCATCAGTTTGTTTATAACATTGTGATTATGACTTGAATATTTAACTACAAAAAATATCAGATTGCGTTTTGACAATAAGAAGCTGATGGTTATTTACAATACGATCAACTTATGAAAAGTTTCATAATTTCAGCATTATGGAAATATGGTTAATTTATCTTCTTTCCTATCAGAAAGAACTTTAAGAATGCATATCTGCTGTGATGTTTTCTGTACAGAGATAAATCTTACTATCAGAAAGATTGACTCACCTTGTATTTTGAGTGCAATTTGAACTCAAAAGACAATGCATCAAAGACGAATTTCTTAGGATAAAAAAATAATCAAACAAAATCCTCTGAAACAATTTACTTTCCAAAAAATAGAGCAAATGCTTTAAATATGGAATAAGAGCTTCAGAGCTACGTCAGCCTTCTTAAAAATCATTGTTGATTTGAAATTTTGTCTTTTATGTGTTTTAGATGATAGAAATAACATGCAATAGTTTTCTGACTTTCTAAAATGACACATACTACTTATTCAGAATTCTTGTCCCTTTGACAGTCTACTGTCTTCATACTGTATGTGTCACCAGGCCAAAGGATCAACAAGCCATGTTGTCAAATCTTAGTGTTGTTAGTTCCTCTGAAGAGCAACATGTCAGATGCAGATAAACCAAGTCCTGTTTTCTTCCCCCTCCAGGGTTGAAGAATATTTGTGAATTACTTAATGTGGGGATCCCAGTTCTTTTATATTTTTTTTCAAGTTCTTTTATTTCTCTTAATTTCCACTTTATGGGTGCCTGTTTGCATCCCTATCACTTGCCATATATTGAAAAATTAATCCTATGTTTTTAATTTGTGGATCTGCAACATTAAAAAAATTGACATTTTATTGCTGGTGTTATTCAACACCAGTGGTTCTGAACTCCAGTCCAAGAATAATAGCTTCTTGTATCAGCCTACAGACTGTAACTTCCCACTGACCATTAAGAAGAACACTTCACAAATATACAGCCATACAAAGGTGTTTGAGTTCCTACAAACATATACTCTATAGCTTAACTGTAATGTTAATAGTGGGAAAACTTATAACCATCTTGACCATTTTTCTTTTCTCTGGATCCCACTATGGTTTTAAATTTCTAGGAGACATTTCAATACCCTAGCAGGTTATCTGCATCAAATATTCAAAAGCTGCTTCCTTTGCGCATCTATCAGAGTTCTTCTTCTATTTGCAGTCCCCATAAATGATCCATAGGGAAGGGAAAAACAATCATAAATGAAGAAATAAGGGCTCTACTGTGGCTAAAACTGTCAAAGGCAGGCTTTTAGATAACCTGAGCTCAATAGACATGTGTTAATTGCTTGACACATGAGTACCAAGGTGGCTACAGACAACACTTACTAGATATTAGTGGCAGTCAATGGGATTTAACCTTATTTTCCTACATGGTTAAGTTCTGTTCTTATTTTCTTTTACCCGGACTTTACAGCACTCACCAGAACAGTTGAACACCCTCCAGTAGGATTGTGACATGACTAAGAAATCATCTAATTTTTTTTTGCCAGGTGAAGAAATGGCTAAGTTGGGCAAATAATATTTGCTTTATGTAAGTTTGGTATGGATTTCCAGTAAAACAAACCAACCAAACAAACAACAGGAAAGAAACAAAACATAATACAAAGTAACCAAAGCCCACCCCAATTTATAGAAAGGTGCCTTCTGTTTGGAAAAGGTGAATTTTGTCTTTGTTGCAGTTGATTGTATGGTCTCAGATGGTCCTCAGGAACCTTCAGTCGGACCTTATTTTTTTTGCATACAGTTTATTTATATTATAGAATAAACTCTGTCAACAAGAGACCTGTAAACAGCCTTATCTATGTGCTCAACATGTACCTTGCAGACTGAGTACAAGACTTTTGAACTTGGTTCTGTTTCCCATAGTATGACAACACATAGAGGTGTAGATCCTTCTGACAAGTTCATGATATACAGGAATACTGGACAACCAAGAAGTTCTGCTGATGCTCTCTGAGAACATTTATATGGTAAAATTCCAGCTTATTTAGAAAAAGTACAGCTATGTTAGTATCATCTGCTGGAACACCTCATCTATGGGGACAGGCTGAGAGAGTTGGGCTTGTTCAGCCTGGAGAAGAGAAGGCTCTGGGGAGACCTTATTGCAGCCTTCCAGTACCTGAAGGGGGCCTACAAGGAAGCTGGAGGGGGACTATTTACAGGGGCATGCAGTGACAGGACAAGGGGTAATGGGTTTAAAATGAAAAAGGGAAGATTCAGATTGGGTATCAGGAGAAAGCTCTTCACAGAGAGGGTGGTGAGGTATTGGAACGGGTTGCCCAAAGAAGCTGTGGGTGCCCCATCCTTGGCTGTCTCCAAGGCCAGGCTGGATGAGGCTTTGAGCATCCTGGTCTAGTGGAGGGTGTCCCTGCCCATGGCAGGGGGGTTGGAACTAGATGATCTTTAAGGTCCCTTCCTACCCAAACCATTCTATGTTTCTTGCTAGCTACTTTACCTGCTGAGAACAGTGCTTTGAGAAAAAATGTGTGACAAACTGTGAAGAATGTTGTGTCCAAATGGATTCCTAGTTCAGGTATCTGTCAAGGTATATTAAGACTAAATACCTCAAACTCTAGTGTAGATATATCCCTAAGAAGAAATGAAGAAGTTCTGATCATTTGGAATATGTGTGCTGACCTACACACTGAACTAAAACCTCAAAGAGCCTCAAATTCTTCAACATGTTTTCCAGTGCTCACAAATATCTTGTTCAGTTTCAATCAATAATTTAACTTGGGGGTGTGGGGTTTTTTTATATGAATAGATTTAATCCAATCACTTGGTATCTCATTGTTTTAAAGATGCGATGATAGATTATAAGGTACAAGAAGAGTTGTGTTTTACATGACCTGGTGAGATCTACTGTTGAAGATGACCAGCACCTTGGTTATAAGCAACTGTCAGTACAGTAAACTTATAATAAACAATCCTCTGAAAATAAGCACAAGTTATGAAATTAATGTAATTGAAAAATCAAGATATAAAAATAAGTTTATTAAAAAATTACACATTTCAAGAAATATTTAAAGGAAAAAAAAATACAAACATCTTCCTAAAGCTTCCAATTATTCTCAAGGAAGTTTACCATTTTAAGAGAAATGGGATGAATATTAAAAACAGAGCTTATGCTCTTTGAAAAAATAATAGGTTATTAAAGATACTGAACTTAGTGTGGCCGTAATTTACAGCTGAAAATACTCTAATAAGGATTTTAGGTATTCTTAGTTGTCACAGTGCTTTCATGTAGATAATATAGAATGATAAAAAAATAGATCTTGATCCACACAGATTCTACATATGAAAGATTAAGTGGTAGAGGTACACTTCCTGTAGAGCATGCTCCAGTACCTTTCTTCTTAAAGGACATGAACAGTTGTAATATGTCATTCTCAGCTCTAACCTGGGATTTCAGACAATACAGTATCTCCACAGATCACTTTTGGAAATGGGACTCAGGCACCTCTGAGGGTGCTATTCTGAGCCTCATATTAAGGCTGACTTTTGTCTTAAGGTGAGAACATCAGCTTTTGGTTTCCTCAGGAAAAGCCTGGGTTTCTGACCTCTCCCCATAGATGCTGGATCTGGATGCAGACATCCTTGTGCCAAAAAGGCACTAAAAGTCCTTATATTCGTGTATGACTTAGAGCTGTGAGCCTTCCACATGAGACACAAGTATCTCTGGCAGTTGCAAGACTGTATGTTTACATGAGCTGAACTTCAAGGCAACGATAAAGAAGGAATGGCAGTCAGTGTGTAGGGAAAGAGAGAATTACACAATTTATTAAAGGTGCAGCAAGAAACTAAAGATTGACCTTGGTTGAAGTTGCAACAGATTTATAGGGATCATCTGATTGTCTGTAGTGTTTTAACAGAAAGCTGTGAAAAATACATTTTACAGTGTGATCTTTGTGTAAGATACATATACTGTTGTCATTAGGACTATATAAAGTAGAGGTTATAAAGGTGAAAATTGTCAAAGCAAGGTGAGAACAGGACCGCAACCAAGACAAACTTTTTTTTTTTTTTAGAGCAGCAAACAAGGTGGCAAATAGTACTATCTAGACAGAAATGTTACTAGAAATGTTTGAGTCATATTTACATTGCTCAGAAGAACACACAGCTCAAAGCTCCCCCTGAATCCCCACCCAGAGAAGGGGAGCAAACCACTCCACAGTTGTACAGATTCTCTATTACATAGCGCCAGGTCAAGTGGAGCAATGAAGTCACACAGCTTTAATTGTCCCTGCATAGATTCTGATGCACAAGAGAAGACAGCTTATTTTCTTCCCCATATTCATCTGTAATCTTTATATAGTATCGGAAATTTTTATTTTTTTCCCCATGTGCCACACTGGCACTTTGTTGTTAATTTTGTTTTCTTAGGAGTGCAGCAGTGAGACATCATTAAAAAATAGATGACTTTTCAACTTTTTAAAAAAAGGGTAACATTTCTCCTTTGGGACCTCAAAAACCCCATATTCTTACAACACCAAAGAGATGAAAAAGGAATACTCTTACCATGGTTATTCCCTGAGCTTCTGTTTATAAACACCCACTCTTGACACAAAATTGTTGTCATTGAACTTTATTCAGAATGACAAAGATATCAGTGAAATGAGCCTCCAGCTGGAGAGCTGAAGGATAGGACACAGTTACATTAAGGAAAAATTATTACAGGTAGAGCTTGTGACATTGAGTGCCTTTTACTAAGATTGCTCAACACTTTCCATTATAAGACTTTGCTTTCAGTTATCTACAAGGTTACTAGACTTAAATTGTTTGAGTTGGTTTTTTTTTTATGCTAGGTATCTGCCTCAGGCTGTATTACTTTATTTATTTTTCTTTGACATGTAAGAATGTGGCCAGCCTTTTCTGTAAGAAGTATATACCATGAAAGCAGAGACTGGGAATGTAGAACTGGGGAACGGACATTTTCTGTTTTCATAAGAACTTTCTAAATTGTGTTACTAATTCCATGGTAATTTCCTAGTAGAAGTTTTGTAGTGGTTTAACTGTTAAAACTGTCAGAGATTTCACTTTTTTCTTTCAATCCATCTTAGTACTTTACACTGACCATCTCACTACCTCTCTTCTGCTTTCAGTAATTCTGCTGTAATTACAAATCCCAAGGAATAATCTACCTGGGTGATTATAATAATGAAATATAGACATGGCAAGGGCTAAAGCAGAGAATAGGAAATAAATTATTTTGAAAGAACCTGGAGGAAAAAAAGACAAGGGCAGAGGTGATGGAAACTGCCTGAAGATGGATACTGAAGGGAACTGCAATCCCAGTAAGGAAGATGGAAACAAGACAAGAAAATAGTAACAGATGGAAAGGATCCAAGGAATCACACAGATAGGTTTAATCTTAGTAAGTAATATTTTTAAGACCTTTACCACACTTGCTGTTGTTCTCTGAACTCAAAATGGTCCAATATTTCTTGAAGTACTGTGTCCATGGTACTCCAGATAAGGGCTTACTGATTTTTATGTATTTTAGAAGTCACGTTTTCATTTATATGTCTCTGTATGATATTACTCATAAGAATGTGACATTAATAGCACATGTGCAGCTACAGCTTGGGTCTTTTTCTTAGTCAGCTGTCTCTCATCCTTTCTCTTTTCGTTTGAACTTCTGCACTTTGACAATGAAAAATTGACACCTTCTACTCAAATGTAGATTTCTGACCAGTTTTGCTCCAGCCTTTAACAGTTTCTTCTAGAAAATGTTTGCTCTGGTTGTTTACTAGAATATCAGTGAAGACTGTCAAAACCCTACAGTTTCTCATCTAAGTCTTTTAGCCTGGAACAGAAAGAAGCAATTAGATTAGTCTGACATGATTTGTTCTTTGCAAATCTGTATTGAAGATATATATGTATTGGTTATCTTCCAGATGGTTTTCTAGCCTGCTTTCTCCTTTTCTTAGTGCATGACAAGCTATTCCCAATTCCAGTTAATTCATAAGCACAAACAAGGAAGGTCTGCATATAGGACCTAAAGATTCTGAGTATCTTTATGCTAATATGATGACATTTATTTGAATATCTACTTTTTTACTTTGCTTTTGAAAATCTGGAAAATTCCTTCAAAACACATACAGATTTTAAACAAAACAACACAAGCACTCACAAAGTAAGAAATGGCAAAAGTGAGTTTCTTTGTCTTATCATGATCTTCCTGTTCGAGCATAATCATACAGACTTTAATATGGTGGTAAAGTTATATTTTATGAGAATTCTTGAGATTCGGTCAGTATTAAAGGTCTAACTACTCTTCACTCAGGGTTATGCAGCACAAAGGTATAAGAATGTTTTTATAACCTGACCCATTTTTTGACTTTTAATGAATATCAGCAAGACATGGATGCTTTTAGAATACACTGCTGAGACCATCTTCAGTGGATCAGCTTGATGCATCCCTTCCTTAAGTTCCAGTTGAGAAAGTGAATTTTTATACAACTTCCTTCTGCAAATAGTCTTTATTTTTTGTTGTATGTTTCTTCTCTGTTATGTTTAGCACATTAGAATTCTGGTTTCAGGTAGCACATTTGGGAACTTCAATAATTAAATCCATCATTATTCTCATCAAACAAGAAATTTATAGTAGAGCTCTAGAAATATGTTGATCTAATTAATTTTGGCCTAGTCTAATAAAAAAAAAAAAACCAGCTGTGGAGTGGTTGAGTTGATCTACTTGCTGTATTAACACAGCCACATGTAAGTCTATGATCTGACACAATACAGAGGGGCGATCTGTCTCCCTGTGAGCAGAGGTGCCTTACTGAAAAAACATTATTCTCTTTTACGAACATTCTACTAATGGAGGTAATGCTCATAAACACTGAGCATTAGCCCCAATTTAAATAATTACTGCTTTTACACAGATCCTTTTTGTCAAGTAATTGTATACCAGGTGAAAAGGACCTTTTTTCTATGTTGATGTTACTACATATTAAAATCTCATATGTTAATAAAGTAAGCAACAGAGACCATGATCTGGTAGAAAGATGAAATGTGGAGATGCTAACAATACTGCCTTATGTTAAGAGCAATGACTGAGGTGGAAAAAATCACAAACAGCCCAGTCTGTCATTTGCAGCAATTACATGGCAGCTGTAAAGATGCCAGACTGAGTATTAGGTAATAAATGTGTGGTCCTCTCTCTGAATGATCATTAGACTTCCCTGAATCTTTAATGGCACAGTGCCCACAGATCTCACTGGAATCACGTTCAACCAAAAACTGAAAATAACATTCAAATCACACATAAAATTTCCTTTTTAAAAATGTATTAGTTCTTTATAAAAGAGAAATGGAAGGATGTGTGAAAGCAACTACTTATTTCTAGACAATCAGAGGATGAGGACCCAGAATTGTGCCACCATTAATATTTTATGATGAATTATTTTATAGATATAAATTCAACATTTTAATTACTCACATTGCTCCACACCCTCCCCAGTGTACTGTTTATATTTAAATTCCCAATGGGTTCCCTCAACTTCTTTACATATTTCCAAATATCTGCTGAATTCCCTGATTGCTTATTCTCAGAGGTTGTTAACTTCTCATGTCCACATCTTTTAGCTATTCCTGACTGCATTTTTCAGTTTTTCTGACATATTTTGGCTCCTGATGTCACATCTCTGTGTCAGCCCTCCAGATTTCACTCACTTTCATCAGTCAAACTTTTAAACAATCTGCCTTCAGCAGCAGTTCTATCATGCACCTGCTTTATTCTAAATGCCACTGCTAGGACCATACCTGTTTCCCTTCACTCTTTCAGTACCCAGATCTCCAGATAGCATCAGTGAAATAATAAGCCCTACTTTCAAAGGCTCTATAGCTGCCAGAACAAATCTGCATGACTGCAAATGTATGTATTGAACTAGATTCTGTCCTGTAAAATGCACAGGTAAATGTGATCTGGGAGGTGTGGTGTCTCTGAAGCCAAATTTTCTGTTTCAGCCTTGCTCCATAGCAGCAACTATTATAGGACCTATAACTGCTCGTGAGTGCTAAGTCCATTGGGATGAGAAAATGTGACAGCTTGTAAGACTGATGGGCCAATAATGCTACTGTTGTCATGCACTGCAAAAGGCTCCTGGGTGACACTGCTTTCCAGTTGTTATTTAGCACTGCCTGTGTCAGCGCAAATGGTGACCCTTGTCCCACTTGCCTCAATGTTCAAGTCGAGAACTGAAATGAAGCCAATGCTCTGTCCATTCCTGTTTCTCTCTGCTCCCATACCCTAACTCCTGGTCACTTATGAAGTGGAATATGGCTGGGAACCGCGAAAGTAATAAATTTTTCTAAGTCAGCCACCCAACTGGAAAACAATCACTGTAAATAGCCCACTTCGATATTCTAAAACACTTTTTAAATTTATTTTCATTAAGTTATTATTGTTAGAGAAACAGGAAAAATCGGAGTCTAATGAAAACTTAAGCATGAAATGGAACTTTTCCATAAACTTGTATTTAGAGGGTCCCCTTTTTGATGCTTAACTCTGAAGTATGTCATAATTGGGAGACAATTTGGTGCAGTTTAACACCACTTAGCCACCACTTTTTCTTCTAAGATTGCTTGTATTTCAGAGAAAATAGTAAACATGTTTTTTATAAACACCATGGAAAACCCCTATTCTTTACTGTGCTAGCCAATGAAAGGAGCCCAATGAAACAAGAAAATAGCGCTGACAGCAATCATTTTTCCAAGTACAACTAAATAGTAAAGAAAAGGACCTACCAAAAAAATCCACAAGAACACACCTTCTGCTCTCACCATATTTTCTAACTGTTTTTGCATTGGCTCAGTTTAATTTATCTTCCTGCAGACTTCAAGGGAATTGGTAAGTATTTAATCCATAGCACCTTACTCAAAAAAAAAAAAAAACAAAAACCCTGTCATCAAAGGAGGGGGATTATTTACAAAAGAAGGGAAATAAGTGTTTTAGCTCATTGATACATCCTGGAATAGTGCCCAGAGTCAGATAGAATAAAATTATGTAATTCTTCAAGAAATTAAATTTTCCCAAATATGTAACCCAAATACCATAAAATACTAACATTTTTGAAAATGTGATATGCACATCTTTGTTAAACAGTTTTTTCAGTGTTTATTTTGACCTGAACACAATGACCACCTTCAACTCTTCATACACTGATAGCTTTTGATATTCCTAACTTCTGCTTCTTCACTCCCAACAATTGTATACTTTATACATTTGTTCCCTTGAAAATTAATTTAGCTGGGGATGTAGTAACTACAACAAGGCCTTGGAATCTCACTCCAGAAAGAATGTCATCATGTGATTTCAGTGCATCATAACTGTGCAAGAGATGCCAATGGCCAGAAGCAACCACCAAAAGCTTTTATATGTCAGAACTTCTTTACACTGTCTTTTCCCAGACTTAGAAAATTTGTTCAGTCCTTTCATTCAGACAGTTTACATAGAAAAACACTTCAACATACTGTGAAATACTTTTTTTTCCACACTGTGCACCATTAGCTAAATGTCCTGAAGGTCTTGCATTATGATGGCTTTAACATTTCACGAAACATGCTATTTCCTATTCACTGTCTCTCCAAAAACTGGCCCTAGTGTCATCTGAACACCACTGAAGAAGATCCATATGCTTAAGGCTTTTGTTTTCACTGTTCTGGTGAGGGAATCTAGAAATGTTTCTGCTTGTTACTGATCCATCAAATCAGTAAAATCCTGTCACTTTAAATACTACAGACAGCATTCAAGAACTTGAACCATTATGACATGCTTATTGCCAAATGTGCCCAACGCAACATGCATCAGTGTCATCTGTTTCAACGCAACCCTTATTTTCTCAATTGACACAAAAGAGCCAATATACCCGTCATAACTGTTCCGAATTTAGTACGAGTACAACAACGATAACATTCATATATCGCCTGTGCCAGGTTGTGATGCACTTCATCGACTTGAAATTTCAGGAATAAAGAATACAGTGGTAGGCCTGGGTACCCTATTCTGCTGCTAAACAAATTTGATGTCTATTGCTTATTTCTTTTTCCCTTATACGTTTAGAGATAGTTAACTAAAGACAGGAGAAGTTAGGCAAGAGGTTAGCAAAACAGTTATAGAGAAGTTAGAGCTCTGTGCTATTGGACTTTTTGATGTTTATGTTTCACTGTGAATCTGGTTGTCTGTATTTTGTCTGTAGACAGTGGAAAACTATGAAATACTGCAACCAGAACATATCTAGGGCTGATATAAAACATCTCATATTAGAGCAAAACTATGTGGATCAGCATTGCCACTGTTTTTGGCATCCAAACATGTTGTTCTTATTAAATTTGGTTTTAATGCTTCAGCACTTAAGGCCAAGAAATTCTAGCCTTCCCAAACCTGAATGTCTTGGAATGAGCATAGGCTTCTGTATGTTTGAGTGTTACAAAAACCAGAAGAGACACTTGTTTACATTCTTCCAAATAATAGTTTTGTTGTCTGCTCTTTTTCAGTCCTTTTTGTTGTCATTGTTTGTGTATGACATATATTAAAAAGGGAACAATATTTTTCTTGCACAAAAGTTACTTGTCTGTCATACTGATGATGTATAAGCACAGTGGGTGTGGAGGATAAACTCGCAGTGGCAGACATTGCTTGGCCCTTGAGGTTGGGATATCACATGGTTCATAAACCATAAATTTACCCTCCTTAGAATACAGGAAAGCATTTAATGCATGTTCTTTTTAAGAGAGGCTGGAGGCTGACTCTCACTTAGGAATCAGTACAATTAAAGAAATGTCTAATTATCAAAGCAGTATTTTGACCTGAAACTCAAATTAAACCTATAAATTCTATAGCATTTTTTAGTCTAGATACATCTATGTTTATATAAATATCTAGCTAGTTTGATATGTCACTTGTGGGTCCAAGCCTGCATTTCAGATAAAAGACTCTTCCCATTCCTTATAAATTCTTTCTTCCTTTTTTACCTACAGTCATCAAAAGAAGGCTACAGGAAACTACAGCCATGCATTTTAGTCAGAGTAGGTTTCAGGCCCCTAATGGACAAGATGTTACTGTTGATTCTGGCTGAGCATGCTGAAAAGCAAATCTCTGTCCCTCATAACAGCCTTCACCTAAGAATGAAATTTTGTTCTTGAAGATTTTTTGCAGAGCACATCAGTCACTCAATATTCTGGACATGTACTACAAGCTGGACTTAAAATGCACATCAAGCATGCATCAATAAACCTTAAGTTTCCCAGAGGTGTATTTAATAGTCATTCTGTGACTGCTGAGTTAGAAAGAAAAGGAATTCTTGTGATGATTTAGATGGTCAGTCTGCTTTTTCATAAGTCAGGGAGGCAAAGGTTTGCTGAGTAGTGGGGAATTCTGCAAGTTTTAGTGTCTGTCCTTTTCTCTTAACTATTCACCACTTCTTAAGGCAGAGGTCAGGAGCACTCTCTTAACGTCCATTCTGGTACAGTAAATGGTATCGATGCAATCCCTTCAAGGGCTATGGAAAAAAAATCTGAGTGAAATGTGGTTTCTGAGAAGTGAAAAGGGAATGAGTGCACTCCCTAATGTACTTGTGGGATTCAGTGTAGACACAGGCAGTCAGAGAACCTCCGGGAATTTTTAGGATTTGCAATAGGCAAGGAAGTACTTTCCGTAGCACAGTATGTGCACTAAGCCCTGGCTTTTAGCTTGCTGTTGCACTATCCCTCAAAACTCCTTAAGAATCAGGTATCCTTTTCCTTCCCTTACTACTGCTCTTAATGCTTTGTGCAGAGATTTAAAAAAAAAAAAGAAAAAAGGTAATATCAAACATTGCATTGGGAAGTGACAAATGAAGATCCTTCATGACTACTTAAAACTTGCTTCCATGTTTCCTTCCTCTAGATATTTTTTTGAAATACTCCATTTAGAGTTTAAGACGACACTCTTCTTTGCTGAATAACATGGGCATTCTTTTTTCTCTTCCTTTCCAGGTAAACAGGAAGAGCACAAAGCAAAGTCTTTAGCCCAATTTTAATGTCATTCTAAACTATAAAACTTTTCCCATTTGTCTTTCACACTACATTGTTGCTTCTACTTTTGCGCTTTGGCACTGTGACACCCAAGGCTGAAATGCTAGCATTTCTCTTTCGATATCTCCAATGCCTATGTATATGTATCTGAGATGTTCATTCTAATTTCTCCTTGAGGTCAATGCAGAAAAAGAGACACTTCTGGGGCACTGTTCTTTGACTCTGTTTTAGACATATACATCTGGATGAGTTGACTTTGCACCAGAAGAACCTGTTTGCATAAGATATGGAGTCTAAACAAGCTGAAATGTAGATGTTTGCCCAGTAAGCATCTGTATTTAGACAGATAAATCTGATCCCAAACTTCTCTCCCTTGTCTTCTTTGGATTAAATTGTATAATTTATTTAGTAATTTCCTGCCTTTAAGCTGTTTTGCTACTAGAAGAAACATTGTTAACATGTATATCTTACAATACAGAACAATCAAACAGTGCCTTTACATGAATCATAACTATTTTCTTTGCACGAACGAAGTACAAATATTAAATATGACACCATTGATAGCACTTAAATGAAGTAACTACCTCTATGCCTTTCATGCTTTGTTTTATGCAGACTGCTTCTGGGGACTCTCACGCTTTTCTAACAATGGAACATAGGCTGGAAGATGCTGAGTAGAGTTGAAGGTTTATATATATATGCATTTATATACTTTACTTTACTCCCATTTTTCCTTCCAATGTAGAGCAGAGGGACACTGCTGATTGTGTAGCATGTGATTCTCTGTAATTCCATACCCTTCTTAGCAGAAGTGGCATTAACTCAGTTGTTTCCTCTATTAAATGTTGCATTTCTCTGGTTGTCTGGAGATTTCCTCATCTCTAGATAATGCCAGTACTTCTGAAAGTACCTTAAGGACCTAAACAAGACCCAGATCACTACAAATATATCGTTCTTTCTGAGATGCTTTAAATGTTTATTTTCATCATTTAAGGTTGCATTTTAATCCCTTGGTTGCTAATCTGTGACTAATATGAAAATGAAAAATGTTGCTGGCATACGATGGCAATAAATCTGTTTAGTGAGGACTGATACCGAAAGACCGTTTAAAACTACCATTGGTTACTAGTTTGGAGTCAGACCAAGACTTTTCGTGGTCCTTTCATTGTATCTGACTACTATGATCACCTGCATAGGTAATCCTCCTGCAGTGTGGCCAGCAGGTAGAGGGAGGTGATACTCCTCCTCCACTCTGCTCTCATGAGACCGCACCTGGAGCGCTGCATCCAGCTGTGGAGCCCTCAACATAAGAAGGATATTGACCAGTTGGAGCAAGTCCAGAGGAGGTCATGAAGGTGATCAGAGGGCTGGAGCACCTCTGCTATGGGGACAGGCTGAGAGAGTTGGGCTTGTTCAGCCTGGAGAAGAGAAGGTTACAGGGAGACCTTACAGCAACCTTCCAGTACCTGCAGGTCCTACAAGAAAGCTGAAGGAGGACTTTTTACAAGGGCCTGTAGTGACAGGACAAGGGACAGTGGTTTTAAATTGAAAACAGGTAGACTTAGATTAGATATAAGGGAGAAATTCTTCCTGGAGAGGGTGGTGAGGCACTGGCACAGGTTGCCCAAAGAAGCTGTGGATGCCCCATTCCTGGAAGTGTTCAAGGCCAGGCTGGATGGGGCTTTGAGCAACCTGGTCTAGTGGAGGGTGTCCCTGCCCATGACAGGGGGTTGGAACTAGATGGTCTTTAAGGTCTCTTCCAATCTAAACCATTTTGTGAAATTCTTTGAAATCCTATGATCTATGTAGCATGATTTAATGTTGCTTTTTTTCCCCCATAATAGTTGCCTTTTATTCTTGTTATATCCTTTCTTTTTTTATATAATTTTGTATTTATGCATCTGGGCTACCCTTTCTCATTCTTCCCTAATAACCTGAGTCCTAGGTTCTATATTCCATATTCTTATGTCTGAGTTCTATGGAGGGTGCATGATTTAATCAAACTGATCTCTTCATAGTCTCCTAGTCGCCTTATTTTTCGTCTGCAGTTAGATAATTAGTAATTATGCCCTCACTTTTATTTCTTTAAAGGTACCAGCTCTCTCTTTTGCTTTTGGCTGCTATCCCCAAAAATATACTATTTTACTTCTCAGAGCTGATAAAACTCTTTACTCTTTTTTATATTTTTGCCTGCTCTAGAAGTTGTGAAGGCTGCTATTTCAACCTAAGTCTTAATAAAGTTAGACTCCACAATCACAGTTTTAAACAGTTCCTCTTTACTGGTTGTTATCACATCTAGAAAAGCTTTCCTCTCATTTAACCTTTTCCTGTAAGAAAAGAAGTATTGCTAAAGCAAGAATAGCAGTGTGTTGCACCCAGTGAGCCTGAGGTTCTTTTTAGCCTCTATAATGAATTTTTGTAAGTCTTGATATCTGTGGAGAAAAACCTTAAACAGAAACCCTTACACAGAAAGCCAAATATACTGAAAACAAACAGATAACAATGAGAGAATTAAAAAGAATCCCAAGTGTATTCATTATTTAAATTTCCATATTTTGGAGTGACATGGCTCATGACATTTAAAAGCTTGGGTGCCCACTATTGAGTTATAAGTAACAAATTTTAGAAAGATGAAGTTTTATTAGTTCTGAAGTAAGAAGACAATATTTTTAAAACAGAAAACATTTGTAATATACATATTTTTTACCCGAATATTAAAATCTCAGCTTTTGGTTTTTTTTATGTTTAAGAGTTTAGCTTTCCAGCACAGAACGTGTTTCTCTGTCTTTTCTGTAAGATTACGTAGACTTATCTTAAAACATTATGAAAGCAAAAGTTAAGCAGTTGTCATGAAATTTAATAGCATGATTTTATCTTTGCCAATGTACAAACAAATACAGAAACTCACTGAATTCCTGAGAACCAGTAAGTACATCAGCAAGGCCAGGTACCTGTCAAATATTTCTGAAGATGCAATGAAGCAAACTGTGAAAATGTAATATTTTTATTGCTAATACAACCTGTGTAAGAAAACTCATTAAAAGTTCTCTTCTTCATCTTGTGAATTTCTCTGACAATCTCCTGCACCTGAGCAGGGTGAGGAGAAACTCACTTCCTCTTGCTGAAGCAAGAACGCTTCTCACCAAGCTGAGCCACCTCCATGCACCATCATTCCTCTCCTTTCTGCTCCCTGTGACCCACACCACCCGCTCCAGTCTGTGGACTTACACAAACTTGGATATACTCTTGGTTTTGTAAACTGCCTCTCTAATTTTTATCTAATACCTCCTAAGATCATTACCAAAAATATATTTGAATCAACAGTGTGTATTTTCTTACCAACATCCCTTTCTATGCAGAGAAATCTGAAAGAAAAAAATCCAGAAGAGGTCCAGGTAGGAACAGTTACATAGTAATATGGAATCAGAAAAACAGCCGAGGATGTGGAAACCTAAATTTGGGGCAAAGAAAATTGAAGTAACATAACTGTCCTAGACAGATGGCTCTGACTTCTCTCACAACAACCTTCCACTGTTTCTTGAGTAAGAGGGAACAGCTTTATCTAAGTGGAAGCATATAAAGAAGCTCTTTGGCAGAAATATCAAAATATTTTCCTTTCTTTTTCCTGTGCAAGCTGCTTTTTATTTCAGATTTTCAAAGCACTGGAGAAAGTTATTTAAGTAATGTTATCTGCTATTTAAAGTAAAGAAACTAAGATTGGGAGTTCTGAAGTAGACTGTCATTACAAAAAAAAAAGTTAGGGAACAAACAAGGAATGAAAGCTTGTTAAAAATGTTATCTCCCTTCCTCCCCTCCTCTCTTCATCTCTCCGTCTATTCATCCTGCTTTTCTTCCTCCCTATTCACTCCTCTCTTTCTCTCTCTCTTTTTCCTGTGCTCGCTTTATGTCAAAGACAGTATCTTCCTGTCAGCAAGAATCTACCGTAATTTGTGATAACAGTAATGCAAGTGAACAAATACTCAACCATCTCATATGGCATAAATGTCAGAAGGAAAAGGCTCAGAAAATTGCATGCAACATATAAAATGCAAATGTAATATATAATGTCCCATGTGGAAAATGAAAATGCTGAGCTCAATTCTTGCCCTTTACTTGCCTTTTACTTTGACTACTACTGCTGAAAAACTAAGTCATAAACTCTCCTGAATCTCATCTCACCTCTGCTACAGAGATAATGGCAAAGTTATAAGTACTGAGGTAGCTGTTTTTTCTCAGAACCAAGAGAAAATGAAGCTTTATAATAACTTGTTTTATCAGTCCCACCTAATCTGCAAGTTCTTCAGCTTGTATTGACTGTCAGAGAATATACTTCTTTTAGCTTTCTCCTGTCACTAATCTCTCTTGACCCTATCAACAGTTTCTCCTGCAACTTACAATTAACAATGTGAACTTGCAGTAAAAATTAGAAATCTTTCACATTTCTTGTGAAAGAAAAGGGATTTTCCTCCTTTCCCACATATTTCTCCACACATCACCACCTGCTATTACAGTGTCCCAAAGTTCTTAGCAAATTGTTGTGGTATTTTTCTTTATTTTGTTTGAATAAAAGATGGAGCTGGTCATACAGTATACTTTTATAACTTCTGGAGAATTTCCATTGGACTGTCACATTTTCATTCACATTATAATTTCATAAAACTTGTAGGTTTTAGACTGAATTTTTTGATTGGTGCCTATCTCAGTTCAAACTCTTTTTTTTTTTTTTTTTTTTTTGCTTAGCGAAGTCAAGTCATTTCAAAAAGTAATGCATTTAAAAAAATTCTGAGGAACTTAGTCCTTAACAGCTTTAATATTCTGTGGTTTGGCAGAAGGCTTGGAATTGGCAGAGGGGCTCCTGTGTGTCAGAAGAGTGCTTTTTATACTCATCATGAAAATCTGCTTTGCTATGTCTTTTGAAAAATTGCCAGTGAAAGAATCATGGGTGATAATTAGAAGCAGTCTTTAATGAGTCTATTCTCCTGGACAGAACCTGACCCAACCATAAAGCAACATTTCCAACAGCATGATCTTTCCATCGCAACGTTATAGCAGCAAAAGCCAAATTTTGGCCAATGCCAGCCACCATCAGGGAAGCAAGCTGGCACATTTGTGACCATCCTTCATCAGCGTAAAGAATCCTCCTGAAGAAGAGCTGTAATGGGATATAAAAAGGACAAAATCCAGAATATAAGGAAAGAAAGAACTTAGCCCATTAAGACTGTAGCTTCAGCAAATGGGATAAACTGGGGCCAACAGTTCTGAGCTTGGGAGCAAACCATTCAGCAGATAAACAGAAGATTTAAATGATTTTTCAGTAGACAAGGATGAGAAAGAAGGAAAACAGCCTGCTAAAGCACACAGGCTAATTCCAGGAAGCTGGAGCTGGTTGAACAAAATAACTGGATTCTTAACTTCTGCAAAGAAGAGGGGAGAAAAGAGAAAAAGACAGTAAGAGAGACACATTAAAAAGCAAAAGGCTCATTCATGAGACTAGCTGACGTATTGCTAGGGAAATCATATGGTTAAAGCTATCAGAAAGGGAATCCTGAAGGATGATGTGTAAATACATATCTGGACAAAAGAAACAGGCCTGAATGAGGGCACCATGAACACCCAGGCAGCTTACATGACTGCTTGCATACTGGAGCAGCTGGAACAGACTCCTTTCCTCAGGGTTCTCACCATCCCTGTATATTGTGTACAGACTCCAGAGACCTACCTCAGAGTTGTGGACTGCTTTTGGCATTAGGATGTTGAAACACTAGTCTTTGCAACAATCTTTCTCCAGCCTTCCCACCAGAGCAACTGTCTATTTTCCTTTTTTTCCTGTATTCACATCCCCCACACCAGTGTAACCATCTGGAGAATTGGAAAGTCATTGTGTTGTAATGGCAAATCCGGATTTATCACAAATTCAGAGCGGTGTGCTTGTACTGGGGTTACTAGGTTTAAGTTCACCCTGTTTGATATGGCAGGATGGAAAGGCAGAATTTGTCTAAAATGGTAGAACAATCTATATATAGACTTCATATGAATTTTTTGTAAATTATTTTCTGCTATGACAAAAAAATAGTCTCTCTGCTTGATCAGAATTCATCATCTGAGTGAAAATAATTACAACATGATAAATCATAACAATTCATTGTCTTCAAGCCCAGAAAATATTAGCCAAATGTAAACATAAGCTAATAATTAAGGGTCCCTTTCTGGAGATGTGGCCCTCAGTGACATAGCACTTACGAGCAGGGTTTGCAGTACACATTATATGGAAAAGGAAGATTCTTACACCAATCAGCTGGAACTGAAAAAAAAAATAAAGGAAAATTTGCTTAACAATCAGGTTTTCTTCTTGATGTGACCCAGCTACAACCCTGAAATATGCACCTTTCTGAAAGGCCCACCTCTAACGCCTAGAACTGGCTGTCCCTGTGACTTTAAATTTTTCTTAAGACAGTAGCCCTAATGCAAAGGCCCTACTGGAGGGAGCAAGTCCAAGGCTGTCAGTTGACTTGCCTATGTTGCCAGAATAAGTTCAGCTGTCCCCTTGGACTCAGGCTTGAATTCCTTATTTCATATTGCAGTTGTTTCTAGAGAGGCCTTTTAAAACAAATAAAATTAACATTTTTAAAATTGCAAACGTGGTTTTCTTTGACCTGAAGATAACTTTCTGGAGTACCATTAAACCTAAAAAAAAAAAAACACCAAAAAAATAACCCCCAAATAAAAAAAATAATTTGGACACAGAACCATACAGAAAGTTTCCCCTGAAAGGGACAATTTGAACTATTATGCAGGTGTGAAGATTAGAGGTTATATCTGAAATAATTGTACATCTTTAACTACTGTGATTGTTACCATGGAACAAATGTGCTAAGATAATGTATTCTAATTTGGTACATTTTATTGAACTATTAGGTAGTTCAACTAATCCCTGCAGTTTTAATGTGAAGTATTTCCACATAAGAAAGCAGAAAAAGCTCCTTATATTTTCATATTCTTTTCATTTTTAGGTTTATCACTTGTTTATTTTTCTCCCACAACAATTTTCCTGTTCACTTCTAATGCAACATAGCAGAAACATTTGATAAAACAATAATAAACTTCTCAATTTTAAGGAAAGAATTTTAATATTCAATAGAACCTCAGTTCACATAATAAATCTAACAGGGGAAAGTGATTATTCTCTTATCATGTACATTATAAAAACCTAAACTTTTTAAAAGCAAATCACCAATAAACATTCAGCTACATATGGAAAAATAGTTCTAGCAATGCCACAAGTGATAATGCTGTTTTAACATAACCAAAATTGGGTCTGATTAATAATTTTCTGCTGTTTCTGATTTATTACAGCTTTCCAGGTAAAGTATGGTGAACAGAATTAAATGGGATTTTACAAACCTCTGCTGTGTCTATAGCCAGCAAAAATGATTTTATTTTTCTTTAAAGTGATGTCACTAGAAAAACTGGATTCGTTTTACAAATAGATCTATATCTCATCTGCAGTTCTTCCTTCTTTGGTACCATAGGAGTCTTCTTAAGTAATGTCATTGTTTAGTAGCACAGCTTTAAACAATGTCTTCTGAAACCTAGAAAGTTACAGTTATTACCCTGCCAGGGAGAGCTTCCCCATACCAATGTGACATAGACTGTAGCCTGAACAACTTGTTTCTGCAGTGTTGTTGTTGCTATGGGAACAGATGTGAATTGCTTATTCTGTACTATAACACAATTAAGAACATTACGGCCTCTTTAATTGCATTCTTTAGGAGTCACCACAAATGAAGAGAGAGTATCAGCCTGGGTGGACTCTCACTTATTTTTAAATTACAATTTTGAATTAATATTGCGGGTTATACTTTCACCTATTTTTAACTGCTTCTTTCTTCTACAGTTCTCACACCACAAGAAAAGAAAGATCATCTGTCTTCTACAGATATACAACAAATTACTGCATTTAAGAGATGGAAAGACAAAAAATAAAAAAAAAAAAAAAAAAAGCTTAGGGGCTTTCTGAGCCAGCAGTTCACATTTAGTAGATCTTGACAATTCCAGGCTAGTAACAGTGGAAAATTCTTGAACGAGAAATGCCAGATCTTCCTACATCATGAATTTACCTATTTCATTACCTCTTTAAATAGCAGGGACAAACTGATTTTAAGTCTAGATGTAAATATTTCCTATAATGGTGATTCTATTTCCTTTATTCATAGTTTGTACTATAAAACAGCTGCTTTCCTTTTTTTTTTTTTCCTGCTCATAATATGGACTCCCTCTTCTAGTTTATGTACTACCTAATGTGTTACTGAACTGTTGTCTTCAAAAGAAAGTTCCAATGCTTCAGGGAAGAAGAAAGAAACAAAACCCCAAAAACAACACAACGTTTGATAAAAACATAACTTGTGGAGAAACAGAAAAAAGAGGGGAATTTCCAAGGCTCCACTAAGTAAAATGTTTTTACTATGCTTCAAGTAGTGCTAATCTCTCACTGTCTCAGTCATCATTCTGTCCCTAATCTGTTACTTGTGTTACCTAGCTCTTCCCACAGTCCACTAATGTAACCCTAGCCATAGAGAAAAAATTTGCTCCGGAATTGCAGGAAGGAAGGGGGAAAGGAAGCAAGCAAGCAAATCAAATCAACAGATGACAAGAGGTATATCAGACTGAGAGTCCTTGCTGCCTCTCAGCTAGGGAAAACAGCTAGAATAGTGATACTGTGCTATACTGTACGAAGTACAACTTCAGAATAAACAAAACTGTCATTTTTAGCAAATTCCTCATTGATTTTTATTAGTTCAATTAAAATTCAAGTCCCATTTGAAACATAAATGTCTGTTTTGGAAAGCCACATAACCTGAAAATGTACAAAGACTTATTATTCTTGGTAAATAGGAACACAGTATTTTCCAAAGCTGAGGTGAAAACACCCTCTACCTATTACAATCTGCATCCCTTAAGCAAGCCAGAAAACGTAAAGGGAAGTGGTTAAGTGAACAATGTGAAAATGTTGACACCTTGATCATGATTATAACTTTCACATTCTTTTAAGAGCCATCGTGTAAAAGTGACTCAACCCAAAGGTCCCTGCTAGCTTTTGCACACCAAGGCATTAGGACACTATGGCAGCCTGCCAGGTCTATATACACTAGATGGGTTGCCACGGGCAAAGCACCTAACCTCAAGCTTTTGCTTAACACCTGGAAATGCTCTTTTTTTATTTGAGGATGCCCTTCTCATCCATAGTATACTGCCCTGCTACTTCAAACACCACCAGATACCACTATTTGAAAGGGACCTCGGTTATCATTATGCCCTTGTGTTCCATACTCATAGTTTATGCACACATCACATTAGTGGTAGAGACAAGACTCCATGCAATCTGCTTGTACCCTACAGATGACTGGAAAAAAAAAAAAAAGAATAAATCCAAAGAGTTAGTTATTCATCATCTCCTATGGCCTAGTTAAAAGCAATAAAGAAGTACAGCACCATCAGGTTCTCTGAATGCTGCTGAATGGAGATAGTAAAATAAAACACATCAATTCTGCCCACTGAGGACAAGTTTTCAGCTTTGAAACTGTTTTGAACTACGGCATTCGTTTATCAGGAATACTAAAAAGTGCAGGCAACAAGAGGACCTTTTAGGGGTAGAAGAGCAAGGAATAGCAGGAATAAACACTTTAAATTGATCATAAAGGAATAGCAAAACTGTCAAGCAGATTGGGCTGTGATGGAGATCAGCCACAAGTCAGGGACAAGAGGTTTACAGACCTGTCAAAAGGTGAAAATACCTGAGAACAAAGACATCGGTGGTATGGTCCAAATGATCGCTCTTGTTCAAAATATTATTACAAGAAACTCTATTACCATCATCACCGTTACTGATCATTATCATTTTTAAATGCCTGTGTGTTTCTGTCTCCCCGAAACCTAGCTGGGGCCTGGCTTGTTCCCAGCAGGAGCAGTCAGCTGGACTGACATCTCACAGTCACTGGGAAAGCCAACAGAAGCCAGGTAGTACTTAGGGCCACAGAGCCTGACTGTGTACAGGCGAGGAGGCAGCAGCTATTGCTCCGTGGCACTGGGACAAAAGCTGTGCAGTGATTTGTCAGCATCATTCCAGTCTCACACAGAGTAACCTTTCAACACATTTTTCATTGTCTGGTAACCTCAACATCCGCACAAAAACTCCAATTAACTCCTCTCAAAGGCTCACAACAGGTTGGTGCCGCTGTCATGTCAATCACCTGGACGGTTCTCTGCTCATGATTCTCTTTTTGATGAAAGCAGTGACTACATCCATTGGTCAGAAAATCAGTTCAAAACTCTGACCCTAAGATTTGGAGGACAGAGTATATAAACACAGAAGACTATAGAGGGGTAGCAAAAGATTTCAGCTTCAGATTATCAATGAATGCCTAATTGATGTCACAACAGATTTTCAGCAATGATTCATGTGTGTTTCAATAGAATAACTTTAAATTTCTAGGCCATCTGTTAGGATGAAAGGAATCAAATTGAATTGGGAAAGAAAATGAAGGAATAGCAATAAACCATCTCTATGTATTTGTTATTTCTGAATGGATATGATTCATTTATATTTATTATCCTAATTTTTTGCCTTTGAGAACAATGCAATGATCCTCTTCTAGAAGGACAGTTATTTCAACTGGTATGTGACAGATGACACATAAGATCCTAAATCTATCTGGAAAACTCCTTTAGGTGCAGTAGGGACTGCTTTTAGATATTACCAGAACTAGCTATCTGTGGACAGTGATGAAAAGTGATTTGTTCCTCTTTTCTCTACATTATCTGCTAGGTTAAGTTCAGTAGACATTCGTAGCACACTCATTGGCTGGCACAAATTATGTTACTGTCACAAGAGGATATGCTGTTATCTCTAGCTTTACCAGCAAAGAAAGGCACTTCTACAGATTTTGGGGACATCCCATGTAAGAATCCATCCCATCTTTGTCTCCCACTACTCATGCCACTGTTGTGTATACCAGGTTTGTTTCTGTTCTGCAGCCTGGTGAAGCAAGAACACAACTCCAGTCCCTTCTGGCTCAGCTATTTCACTCGGTAGAAAATGATTACATGTTCAGTATTCAATATTTAAGCATGACTTCACAGGCTAGTGCATAGGGAAAGAATCTTTGATTATGTGCTCTACTGAATACTTAACATAGAGTAGTAATCATTTACTGGCACCTAGTCTCTGTTCAAAGGAGTATGCTATACACTGGAAGGAAGTTGTTTATGTTTGTTGGTTCAACAAAAATATATTTATTACATGAGGAAAAAAAAAGGACAGTTTTCTCAGGAAATAGTGATAGAAACCTATTTCCTTTTAAGCTATAGTGCTATTGTGTGGAAGTTCTGAGGGAACAGATGAGAAAAAGGACAGAAGAAAATCAAACTTTCTTCTTTTTCTAGCCATCTTCTGTCGGAGAGACTAGAATAAGCAGCTGGTGTCAGGAGCCAGCGTACGGGAATGGTACCCTGTAATTGGGTCTGGGTTCAAGCCCTGTTTTCACTGTGTTTTTTCAGGAACCTCACTGTCTCCTTTTGCTACTTTTATGGATCCCACCTTTAGAAGTGAGAATATATATTTCTGTTACTGACCTTAATTCTGTGGACCAAATTTTCTCCAGGCATTTATGGGAAACCTAAGCACTGGAGCTAGGATGGGGGGTTGTGTTAGGCAGCAAAATGCTTTAAAGAGTCAGTAAAATGCTACCCATTGCAATGCTTATATATTTTTATGTATCTAATCCCAAACTCCAACTGCTCTCAAGAAAGAGTATAATTTATAATAAAATGAGAATATGTGAGATGAAGATGATATTTTATTGCTCTTTCCTTGTTCATTTGTAAAATAAAAGGGACAAAAATACTTTGTTCTGCCTCTAAGCACTATGAAAAATAAAGAATAGCTTCAGAATTTTCCCCTATCAGATAATTTTATCTCCCTGGAGTAAAGTGTTGGCTTTCAACTGCAATTCAGGACTTCAGTTCTAATGTTCACTTGCTTTCTGTATGTATACTTCAGATTACTCCTGTTGATATTATCTGTGACTACATATTTCACAGTTCTGGTTGCTGTTATCTTGAATTATCAGCAAAATCAATGCTGGGGATGCAGTGGAAAATAAAAATATTGTTTGTTATTAAACTATTACATTCTACATTGCTTACCAAACTATAAAATAAACACCAGATCTAGAGCTAACTGTTGCAGTTTTACAAATTCTAAACATACATAAATGGGACCAGGAATCTCTGACTGTATCAACTTATTAGAATCAGCTCCAACTCTATGGATGATAGGACAGAGTATGCTATATGTTTTTCTTCTTAAAAATAATTTGGAGCATCTTTTGTTATTGCCTTACTGTCTTTATGCAGGATAATAGGACCTCTTGTGTATAGCTGAGTGGATCATTTGCTGTTTCTTCCAAAGAACACATTTATTTTTTCAAAACAAATATTTGAGTTTGTGGATATGTTTTTCTGCTTATACAGGCAGGTGTGTCTGATGGGTGAACCTAGCTGCAGCACTAACTTTGGCTCTGAAGCTAAGAGAAAAATCCATTCCCCTCAATTGTTTCAGTTTGAGGCATTCAAACACCAGTGGATATTATTCAAAACAGATGCTCTTTATATTAGAAATTTCTCATATAAAGAACAACATAGTTTTGGGAAAGTGTAAAAAAGAAAATGAGTGTATTCTGTCACTAGCCATTATTGATTACTTTTATTTTAGTGAAATAAATGTTTAGTTATACTGATACTTCAAATAAAATGGACAGCCAGTACTGATATAAAACAGAACAATGGCATGTATCCAGGTTGCTTTTCCATTTTCTTTCTCTTTTCCCCTTTGTTCTTTTTTTTTTTTCTACAACTGAAGAAGTTAATGCTGCTATAAAATTCAGAACACAATCATTCCTTTCATGCAGAAGCTTTGTTTGTTTCCTTGCTCGCAGCTCACATAATTTCACATCTGGGTTTTATTTTCTATTTAAAATAATTATGTAGAAATTAATTTATATAGCCATATCAATGGAGAAATCTAAGGTAAATATTTTGATTTGCATATTGTATGTTCATGTTTTTTAAATATTCATTTATCTTTTCATTGTCACTGCAGTGAATCTAAAATCCATATTACAAACCTCAGTGTTAAACAGCATCCTAAGAATCTGCTTTCTCTAAGATCATTAGGCTGTGACTATGAAGAGATCAATTGCCACCTCTGTTGTCAGTACACAAAGACTCTGAACAACCACATACTTAGACAGTATGTGAAACTCTACACTGCTCTTACCTTGTATATATGTCTCAGTTCTATCATAACTGACATAGAGAAAGGAAAAAGGAATTAATGAAGTGTTAAAAACTCAGGAACAAGGCACTTGAAAAGGCACACTCCTTCCTGCTGTCCAATAGATATAATTGTCATTTAATTTTATCACTGATCATGTTCTGTGTTATCACAGGGTCTCTGCCAGTGCTGCATTTTCTATATGTGCTACTTATCCAGTGATCATGGCTCAAATCTTTCACTTCTTTGGCTTTTTTTCTAAAGAGCATGGTTTAAGGCCACAAACATTTCCTTAAAATTAATTAATGGTTAATCAATTTACTCCTTATTTCCAGTGTGAAAACACAAAAAGAAAAACTGAAAAGCATAATGGCATCATCCTGCTGTCAAAAGAAGAGAAGATGAGGAAGGCGAGAAGGTAGGATTTTCTGGTGCCATTCTCTTGCTTGGAGCCTGCCGTGGCTGGGGGAGTTCCAGGGAGGGCAGAGCTACTGGCCGAGCTTGCACTGGGACTGCTGCCAGAGACCAAGGGGACTGTTACTGGAAGGGACAGTCAATGACTCTGGGTTTACAGGTGTCTTAAGGTTGGCTGGCAATATGAACATACTTCTGGAAAGTGCTTTACAGCAGGAGGCTGGAATTCAATCAACTGAAGAAAAACCTTAGCAGAGTAATACATCTCTCTTACACCTCAAAAAAAGTAATTGGGGAGTGAGACCTGGGTAAATAGGTCTTTGAAGAATCCCTGTCCCAGGTGAAGAATTCATAATTCTGTGCTTCCAAAACTCATTAATTTAAATACATGATGTGGTAGTTATGACAGCAAGAGGCATGCCAGATAATGTGGTCTCTCTATGACAATGTCCATGAGTGGGTGTCTTTTAATCAAGCTTCAGTTACCTACAATGTTTATGTCTGAATTCATTATCCTAGGTTTCCTTTACACTCAGCAAAGAGGGATTCCTGTTTCTAAGGTGATATTTGTCTCACCCTAAGTTAGACATGCAAAACATCCTAAATTAGGGCCCTAGAAATGTTTACTTCTATGTATTGATTGCCTCAAATGTAAAAGTGTACGTGGTGTCTGTGGTGTCTTAGTGAGATAGACTGCACCGTATGTCTTTGATGAGCTGAACTACACTCCAGCACTGATTTAATATGTACATTATTACATGAACTGTAGTTCGAAAAGAATGAGCACTTATTTACGTATTCAGAGTATTGAGACATGCTATTCAAAATCCTGTGCAAGTGTCTAAAGTTTAAGTATGCTTATCATGGCAACTGTTTGATCATCATTCTTATTTATCCACTACAGCTTTGATTCCTTCTGCCTTAGCTCCAGGTAATCACTGCAGAAACTCATTTGTTTCATTGCTCAGTTGTCATCACATGTCCTTCCTGGAAGTCTCCTGCCTGGATGTTACATGCAGATGCTTCACCTCTTATCTCACATTCCCTTCCTACTTCTTCCTTGATTCTCCACCTCTACTTGGGTTTCTTTTGGATGAATTGACAGCTGATGTTTGATCTCAGGCAAATCAAACACTTGTGAATTTAGCTCAATCATTCTAGCAAAATGTTTCTAGCGCATGACACTCAAGCAGTGAAAGTGAATAAATGTACCCCACAGGGAACTACAAAAAGAGTGGAGGTGACAACATGTATCTTCAATGGATTAGGTGAGTTTTAAGTAAAGTATGATTCAGCTGCCTTTAGGATATCTGTATAAATTGGTCCAAGTGTGGGGAGAATGAAATGGATATATTTTTACATCTTCAGTACCTCAGCTGTTCTAGAAAACAATAAAAAAAGGAAATAATCCTCCAGTAAAATTATTTCTGATTTTACAGTTTCCTGCTGTTGCAAAAAAATATGATACAGAACATAGAATATTCATGTCAAGTTTCAGCCTAGAGCAAAGTTTTATTGATGAATTATAAGTCCCTGAAAACAGGGAAATATAATGTAAATCCTAACAAGATCCTTAGCTATTGTGGTACAAACAACTAGAGTGTAATAAGTAGCGTACTGAATATTGTTATTTTAATAAATATGCAAAAGATAAAACATGCTATTTTAATATTCTA
This sequence comes from Rhynochetos jubatus, assembly GCA_027574665.1. Lineage (NCBI taxonomy): Eukaryota > Metazoa > Chordata > Aves > Eurypygiformes > Rhynochetidae > Rhynochetos > Rhynochetos jubatus. The sequence goes on along the minus strand of CM050652.1, from coordinate 25,025,434 downwards.
AACTCATGTAATCAATATGTCAATATATTACAATACACCTTTCTGAAATACAGCAATGAACATATAAATCTGAGGCAATATGCTGTTAGAATGTCCCAACTAACTAGAAATAAGTAAAATGCATAGGTGATATCAGTATAAATGCATTGATAAATCAGCTCCTTCCTTTTACTTTTTGATCTTGTTTTTATTAAAAAATTTCTGAATGTTTGGGGTTTTTACTATTACATGCAACAGAGAATTGATCTGAATACTAAAATAATTTACGATGTTTTCCAGAACTGTTATATCTGATTAAAATATAGTCTTGTGGGTACTGTTGAAAAACAGTCAAATACAAAATAATTACTTCAAGACATTTTACAATTACAGTCTAAAAAGATCAAGAATATATGGTGGAGGTCCCTATGGAACAGGTGAAATCTCAAATAGCAATCAATGTTTGTAATCTAAAATAAGGTTTCCTAATCCTGTTGTAAAATAGTATATTCCTAAACGTTTTGAGACTCTTCAGAATGAAAGTCAACCTATAGTTTTAATCTCACCATTGGTTTGTTTAGCCTAAGAAGTCCTCATGTCCATAAATATAAAACAATCAACAGAAATTCAGGACTTTCATATCTCAAGGGAATTACTTACTTCTCTACTTTATCTTTATCATCCTAAAAAGTTTTGTTTGTTTAGGAAATGCTGGTACTTGATGTTTATCTCATTGGATAAAGTTTAATAGATGATGCGGATTAAATGATGATGCAGATTAAGCGTATTTAAAGCTTCTGAGAGCATATACTTCTAAAACTCTAATGTAAGTTATTAAGTTAAAGTATTTGGAGAGTTGTCTATAAAAATTGTTGCAGACTATTTGTTGCTCTGGGATTTTCTACTACCTTTTTTAACATGCATGTTTCCAGTGTATGGCATGATACATCATATTAATGCACATGCAAAACATACGTGCAATATACTTTTTAGTTTAGTCAGTGAAAAAGTATACTATGGAGTCTACTGATGCACTCTTCACCCCAAGGACCTCATTTTAAATCTGCCAGCAGCCAAAAGTCCTCCAGTCTAAGCTGTCTTTATAGCCTTTTGCAGCCCTCAGTCTTGTCATCCTAGGGAATGAATCTAGACTCTGAATCATGGAAACTTAAAAGCCCTGTGTCCTCACTAAATCATGAGAGGAGGCAAACTGAAAGACTGGCATTGGAAAATGGGGCTTCCACTTCTCTCACTTTACCTTTTCTCAAGATAACCTGAAAATGGCTGTGTCCTCCACAGCTAAGCCATATGTGAGTTTTAACTATTGTATTAACAAATTCCCATTCACTAGTATCTTGTTCTTGTTCAACTGACAAACATAGATCACACAGTCTCTTTCTCTTCACTGTATTAATTTTATGGGTAGTGTGACCTTCCTAAAAAAGAAAGTCAGAATAGGAAGCAGTAAAGAAAAAGCGCTATTCCCAAAGCTGGGCTGCTAGACGTCTGCCTGGAAAACCTTGTGCAGAAATATTACTATACGGCTTGTGAAACCAGGGAACCCCATGCAGCCCTGAAAAAAAATTGGATACATTTATTCGGAAGTGATATTTTGTTAATTAAATATACAACATATTTACAGGATCTGTTAACAAAAAAGAATTTAAAATTACACTGAGATACTGTTTTGCTGCAAACTGCTGTGTTTCCTACCTATATTCTCCTATTCTGCATATTGTCTGATTATGGTATCAAATTCTTCCCCAGATACCTCCAGAAACACCTCCAACATTACAGCCTTCTCCATCCAAATAACCTTTCTAGAACCTTAGCCACACCTCAGTTCAGTCAAACATTTCTACAGGAGTGTGGCAATTAGCATAATTTAGGGCTAGTGGACAATAGTGTTAGCATATCAACTTTTGTTAAGCCTATAGGGAAAGAGTTGCGCAGTTACAGGAACAGAGGACCAGAAGTATAAACAACATGGGGAATCATGAAAACATTGAGAATCGCAGAGTGTGAGGGCCAGTGCTGGTGGCACCCAGCTGACAGTCATGGAGAGACGATGTCATCTTTCCTGTGGAGCAGGGAAGTCGTGAAATCTGTAAAATAGCATATATATGGGATTAAAGTGCTTTGATATCCAAGCCCATTTTATTCTCTTCACTGTCATTTGTTCTTCCATGGCAAAAGAGAGCCAGCATGGTTTAACAAGCGCTTACTTGTTTAGTCATATCATCAGTTCTTCTGCTTTTTTTTCCCCCCATGTTTCTCTGTAGTTGATTTCTTTTTCATGCTGAATTTTCTTTTAAATAGTGTAAATATTTCAGTGCTATCTTTGACAAGCAAGCAGATGTTTTTATTGTCGTGAAGGAATGTGTCTGGATGAAAGGAGGGGAGTATCGTCTCTGCTTCTCCTTAGACCCTTAAGGGCTAAACAGTCAAAGTAATCATCTATTTAGTGAATAGGTAAATATTTTCAAAATTTTTGAAAGCATGAATAATTATACTTCAAGGCATGTTTTACTCCACCCACCTGCAATGTTGGAAATAGAGGAAAATAGTATAAATATACCAGATCTCAAAGAATTGGAAGTTGCAGAATTAAAAGCTGTATATTTAGCAGACACAGTTTTTGGCTTTTGCGGGATTTGAAGAACTTACAGTGCAATTTTAGCATGTTTTCCTAGCTGAATATGTGTTTTCATTGTCCTGTGTAGCATGACTCTATTATCTGGGCAACAGAGAAGTGACCAAAGCTTTTCTCCTTCAGGCACTGCAGCGTGGTCAAAAGGGACAAGTCAGCAGCTGATGAATCTTTGCTTGACAGCATATACAAACCCACTGACTTAATTTCCTGGCACAGTTCTCATTGGAATTTCTGATAGCTACATGCCCCTATTAACTACCTATCTGCACAAGCAACAGGCTTATTGGCTGATTTTGCAGGCATATAAAGATAAAATGTTTGGAAAACTTTCTCCATATCACACATAAGACACACCATTGCTTCAGGAAGGACTTCTGCCTCTGCCCTTCTGTACATAGTCAGTGACAATAAACAAGAGTTTCACTTCTGTACCAGTCAATTTAATACTTTCCATAGCATTACATTCATTTGAAAGTGTGCTGTTCTTTTATGGAACCACAAAGGATGATCTTTATCATAGTATTTTAAATCTCCATTCAAACATGCTAATTCTAAGCCTTTCATGGACACGGTATTTTGTACTCAGAATTGTTCAGAAAGAAAGTGTTTTCTCTCTACTGTTTCTGCTATGCATAAAATGCATTTAAAAGGAAGACATTCCTAAGAATTTCAGCCCATAACTGATTTAAACATCATCTGATGAAAAATATATGGTTGTTATATTCCATTTTCATGCATGTACAACTCCTTGCTCCATAAATCACACCACATTTTCTGTTTTAGTTGTAAAAATACTGTATACATGAACATTTCATATTTTAAAAATCATACTTCCTACTTCATTAATGTAGTTGTCAGTCCACAACACAAACATTTTTAGAAAATCTAATATTTTAAAATGAAAGTGCTACACACAAGCCTATAATCAGCCAATCAATAATTATGCATCTTACATTTCCTTCTTTGCAGTAAGAAAGAGAAATAAAGGACAAAGCCAACCACAATCAATAGCTAATTTCACTAAGAAGAATAGACAGTCTGGTATCTGTATGTCTACATGTTGTGCTCACTTTGGATGGATGAATCACCACATTGGAAGTTATCATCTAACAATTGGCTGAACAGAATAAGATAGTGAAAAGAGAAGCATGGGAGAAATTCATTTATTTTGGAACTCAGAGTGAATGATGAAAAGTGTAAATAACACAACTTACTCGAAGAAACAACACAGCAAAATAATATAGGGTCTCAAGAAAAAGATTCAAAAATGTCTGAGGTACAAACACAGCTGTGATAACTGAATAAAAGAAGCAGTCGAGGGCTGCCATTTCTTCCTTCAGTAGGTTATAGTGTAACAGATTTATACAATTAACCATTTGTACATTCAATCAAACAACAATACTAACAGGAGTACAATGATAATTTATTATCAAAGATAATAAACATTATTTTAATTTAGTTATTGGATTTTGCTATTTAGATATTCATAAACCCCATTTTTATGTTATGGTGCTATAACTTCAAACTCTTTATATTGTCCTTCAGGTCTTACAACAGCAATAAATGCAGATGTCATCATTTTATTACAACAGAAGTACCTTATTTTACTAATGTACATTCTTGAGTTATATATAGTTATAGAATAAAGATAACAGTGCTAAAGAGACATACAGCTAAAGATCAGAAATTCACCAGCATTCCAAATCTAGTGACTGGTTCTCTCCCAAAAATCAGTTTTACAATGCATATAAGTTGAGAAAAACACAAATAAGTAGGCGAGCAGGAGGTCTCAAATGCTGAAATTAAAAATAAATACTGAGGTTTCAAAAAGTCCATTTTCTCATTCTCACTCTGAAATAGATCCATTGGAAATACAGATAGCAATTGCAGTTTTCAGTCAAAAATCTCTGCTCAGAGCTTTTTTTGATCCTAAATTATAGTGTTCTTTGAAGGCTAAAAACATATTGAAAAGTTGCACTTCAGCTGAAATTAAGCAAACTTGTTTATTTATCATGTTTCTGAGTCACATTGTTATCCCTTCTAATGCAGTCAATTAAAAAAAATAAATTAAATTTATTTTCATGCCCAGAGGTCTAACATTCAAAAAGGCAAATCCACAAACAGAACCTAAGCTCTGGACAAGGTCTAAAAAGAAAGAGTTAATGAGAATATTCCCAGGAACCCAAGGCAAGAACCTAAGAGGCACATTTGGTGTTCTTGCCTGCCCCGTAAGCCTGGAGACAAGGACATGTAAAGCAGCTCAGTGTGTTAAAGTTCAGGTCACAGTGCTAAGCGCACATTCAGACATCCTGCAGTCACAGTTCACTTATATACCAGCTAATTAAACATGCCTGGGAATACCGAATGCACTGAGATAATTCACAGAACGGCTGGCGTCTACACTAAGAAATTGCCAAGACTGGGTAGCTGAAGACGAACGCTCCATTGGGTATCCTCCCGAGCTGCTCTGACTGACAGACCATGCCAAGGAATTGTTGGGGGACATCAACAGTTGAAACAAGCCAAGATTTTTTTAGGGAATGTTCTGAGAGTTGCCTAGGAAGGATGATCGCATTGCCGTGCCCTGAAGAATTCCGAGGCATACTAAAACTGACTGGTATAGATGCATCCAGGCAGACCATCATAGGCAGCACTACACAGATACAGGAGCTTGAAGACTTTAAGTGTAAGACCTGAGCCGGGAGCCAGTCACGAACTTCTAAAAGTGCTTCTGAGCTCTAATTTAGAGCAGGCTGTCATCACACAAAATACTTAATGACAGCCAAGTTTAAAATTGTTTACTGTGAGGGTGACTGAGCACTGGAACTGGTTCCCCAGAGAGACTGTGTAGTTTTCATCCTTGGGGATGTTCAAAATCCACCTGGACACAGTCCTGTAAAACTGGCTCTAGGTGGGCATGCTTAAGCAGGGGGATGAACCATATGACCTTCAGATGCCTTTTCTAGCCTCAGACATTCTGTGATTCTGTAAAATATTCCCTCTTCCTGTTTTCTCAGCTCAACCACTTCTGGGGTTTTGCTCTGAACCCCTCATAAAACAGAACCAGCATACAAACAAAAGAACGGGTTTTGTTTCCCTTGTATTGCTGGGTTGCCTGCAATCCAGATCAATACTGTAGCGTTAACTAGATCATGGAAATGATTGGGGTTACACACAATCCTGCAATACAAATGAGCAGCAAGCCATAGGGCAAGACTGGGATCAAACGGCAAGGGGTGATGAGGCATGAATGCTGTAAACTTCAGTTATTGCCAAAGCTTCTGCATCATGAAACTGTGACCCTTCTGAGCTTTTGAGTCCATCTCATGCAAGAGAAAGATATTAACTTAAAATGCTTCCTTCTTTTTACCCTCACCTAGTCAAGTTTCTTTGAAACAGAGAGCACTTGCACAACCACGTACAGCTGCTGAAAGGCACTTGAGGAAGCCGTGTTGTCTGAGCAGTTTTCTACTGCCTCATGTGGAACCCAGTGCTGACTCTTACAATGAGGATATCTGAAACATATGCTGACAAGTTAAAAGTGAACGTAAATTCATTTCATGAAAACTCCTGCTTGAGGAGGGGGACAGATACTTCTGGTCAGCAGGAAATGCTGAACAATACTTATTTTTTCAGGAATCAGTGTCTAGATCTTGGCCTCCTCTACATACAACGAGCAGATTCAGTGTTTTGAAAAGCCAGAAAAAGTGCCTATTTTTGTGTAGACGCTAAAAACATGCAGGAAAAGAGAAGGATGTCCTAGGTTTTCCATAAATGAGGGAATTTAATCTGTTACTTTTCATCTTCCAGGAGTACCTGACTATACCCAGGATAGCCTCCCTAAGGATATCCCATATAACCTCTAAACCGGGATCTCTGGTCACAAAAGTCATGGGGTCCTACACTAAGAAACAGAGTGAGGTGTAGTCTAATGGGGTATTTGGATCAAAGGGAAAGATGGAGTTAACATTCTTGTCTGGACAGAATTTAGGTTTCTCCTTGATTATTTCAGCTTACTGCTTGTTTATATGAAAATGAGGTTTCTTCCTTGTAACAGAAAGGTTGTTGGCTGTTTTCATTACGCATACAGTCCCATGCATTTCATGATGTTACATTTTTATTACAGCCAACCTTTTTTTTTTTTTTTTTTTGGATATGCCATTCCATCTATTGACAATGTTTTTTCAGTATCCTTGTAAATATATATTGCATATATTCAATCCCATTATTTAAATATCAGTGAATTTTGTACTTCAATTTTTTTTTCCAAAGTGATAAATAGAACTATTAGCTGACATTGTTCTGATGACCAATACTAGAAACTTCCACTGGCAGTCTCCCTCTAGCTTGCTCTGTTTGTGTCTACGCTTCAGACAGTACCTGATCACTTTACCATTCCTCCATTACTATTTACATACTACTGTTAAAGTAATAGTTTTCCAAGTGATTATCATTTCAGATTACTTACTTAGGTGTGAGCATATAAATTTCAGTAGAATTGCTAGGTAATGGACTTGCTATATGGTAAGTATAGAATGTAAACTTACAATAAACTTATTTTATTTCCTTTATCTTGAAAATTATCTAACTTAATATTAAAAGATATGAGCTTAAATTGTCACAGTGCCCTTTTGGCAGAGCCAGTTTTCATTTATAATTTGGAGTTTTGTACATAGGCCAAATCAATAGTTAATCTTACTATCTGTAAAGGAAAGATGTGGTGGCACTACAGTTGCCTAGACAGCAACTTACTTCTAGTTAGAGAATTGGAACAGAAAAAAACCAGACATAGAAAACAAAGGGGAGAAAAAGACTATTGTCTTCATTTTCCCACTAATTCTATACTTGATAAATAACCTTTTTTACTGAGTAGATAACTGTAATCTTGTAAGCATCTCATGCCTCACACACCAATTGAAGGCAAGAAATGAAGAAAAATTGACAGGAAAAATGTTTCTTTCATAAGAATGCACATAAAAGAAAATATAACCACATAAGCTTATGAATTAGTAAATTAATTCATATTTTAATGCTAGGTCAAAATAAAACTTTAAAATGGAATTTGGTTGAAAAGTGTATGGAGAAAGGAATAGGTTTGCAATTCCATTTGTGTAAAAAACCATATATGAATGATATTTATTAGTTTTTCTAGTGGAAATGGTTGCCTGCATGAATTGAAATAGTACTATTGAAGTCAATAGATAATTTTTTTACATAATGAACAGATAGATATGCCAATGCTGTAAGAAAAAATATTTTTTATTAGCACAAATCTCTGTTAATGTTCTTCTATTGTTCTAATTTCTAATTCAGTAATAACTATTTAGTTGTTTGGTTTATTTCTTTGCCTTTTTCATCTTCACCAAGTAATCTTTGCTCATGATTCAGTTTTATGAAGTAACCTTGAATTGACAGTTATTTTCAATGGACTGAAGATTTACTTGCAGATCCATTGAATTCCAATAGATTTGCTAGACAGTTCAAGTGTTTTTGACAAACTAAATAAGGCACCCTAAATGTAATTTTATCTTTTTTGTTGTAACTGCTTTTCCATGTCATATCACAAAATATCTCTAGTTATGTATGTATTTGCTAATTTTAAAAGTTACAAAATTATAAATAAAATCCTTATGTGTATAAAGGCAGTTTCAGACATGTGCCAATAAGCAGGTCCTTAGAGCCTCAAACTAAATCCCAATCATATGTATATCAACTGACAGATCAGGTGGTATTAGAGGCTTTTAGAATCCATGAGGCAAGTAACTGCAGCATGAATGGGACATTTTCTGGGACCTGCTTTTGCATCTTTAGATGAGATTCAAAAGAAAATATCTAATTAAGATGCAGACTATGACACCTTTAAATTCTTCCCTGTATTTCTGTAAGGTACATTCAAGAGCATATTTGTTTATTAATATGTATATACACATATTTTCTGTGAATATCTGGGGGGGGGCTTGAGTCATAAGAGTGCATGAAAACATCGATTACTCTGCAGGGGTGGAGCACGCACAGAAGTCATTCAGAGTAAGACTGCATAGTACCAAACTCTCCTCACACAGGTCTGAACCAGTCTGCACTCCCTCCACACTTTTGTGCCAGTGCTCCTAACAGTCACACAACCCTGACTCCATACTCCTCGTTTAACCCTCATGAATCACAACGAAGTTGGTCAACAGTTGTTACTTCTTCCCTTCTCCCTTCTTCACCATGTGCACATGCAGAATCTGAAAAAAATTAAGTATTTGCACAAAATGTAAAAGACATCCTTATATTTAGGATTTTAATCCATATATGTGCAGTAGGCTTCATAACTGAACCAAAGTTAAAAAAATAAAAATTAGTATTTTCAGGAATGTGACCAGAATCTAACGAGTGTATATTTGGATACTGAACACCAAAATTTTCTTCTCCCAGAGATTCAAACTGAAAACTCTTTCACAACTGTAGAAGATGCAGGAAGCCATCCTAAACCATGAGAGCTAAATTCACATTACTTCCTGGTGTTAATTCATACTTTGAGTCCCAACATCCATGTAAAAAGCACGCTTAGGCATAAAGACTATCTAGACAGATGTCTAGATCTTGTATAAAGATTTCCTGGAAAAGCTGTGTACTGTAAAAACCAATCTGACTTTGAAGTTAGTCCCACTTTGAGGAAGATTCTGACTAGATGACCTTTGGAGATCCCTTCTATTTTAAATTATTATATGCCTCTCTGAGTCATATACTGCCTTTGAGTTCAGTGGGTACTGGGTTGGACTGGTGTTTCTTGCAAAAGATTATATTTATTCAAAATTTTGAGTGTTAGGTCAATTCAGAAATATTCCGTGAAATTCAATGAAAAATCTCAGTATGGGTTTGGTTCTATTTTTAAATTCAGAAGCAGGAAACAAACCTAGAAAAAAATTGTTTATGAAAACTGTATTTGTTAAAAACATTTTTTCAAAAAATGCTTTGAATTACACCATTCACCAAAATATTTTAAAAATACAGACATTATAATTTTCCTTTTCCATTTTTGTTTAAAAACATGGACAATAACATTGACAATTTTTTTCTTAAAAAGAAATTTCAGATTAAAAGTAACTTTTCCTTAAACTTTTTGTTTTCAATTACATAATTAATCTTCAATATGTATCACTGCCTTTTTTTGGTATGGGTAAAATACTTCACTAGATAGTGTAGTTGTTTTCTGAAATTGTAATATTGGATATTAATCATTTTTGTCATTTCACAGGAGAGCAATTTTCCTCCAGATACAACATTCTATACCAGCATAACCTGGTTATCTTATAAAGCTGATAAAAATGCAAAGAATGTTAATGATACATATTTAAATCATATGCTATGATTACATGCAATCAGGGCTATACAGCGTGCTCTTCTTATGTGTGCTGGTGTTAAAACAACTTAGCTTCCCTCCTGGATTTTTATGTATTTTGTTCAGGGAAAACAGTTTTGTACAATAAATGTCCTAGTTAATATTATATTAATATAATACAGAGAATGAAGAATTGATGGAAAGAAGCCCTGAGGAGAAGCACTTGGGCATACTGGTGAATGAAAAGCTTGACATAAGCCGGCAGTGTGTGCTGGTAGTCCAGAAAGCCAACTGTATCCTGGGCTATAGCAGGAGTAGGGTGGCCAGCAGGTTGAGGGAGGGGATTCTCCCACTCTGCTCTTGTGAAACCCCACAAGCAGTACTGTGTCCAGCTCTGCAGCGCCCAACATTAGAAGGACACAAACCTGCTGGAGCAAGTCCAGAGGAGGCCACGAAGATGCTCAGAGGGGTGGAGCACCTCTGCTATGGGGACAGGCTGAGAGAGTTGGTCTTGTTCGGTCTGGAGAAGGGAAGGCTCCAGGGAGACCTTATTGCAGCTTTCCTGTACCTGAAGGGGGCCTACCAGAAAGCTGGAGGGGGACTTTTTACAAGGGCCTGTAGTGACAGGATAAGGGGTAACGGGTAAAATGGAAGCAGGGAGATTTAGATTAGCTGTAAGGAAAAATTCTTCATGAAGAGGATGGTGAAGGACTGGAACAGGTTGCCCAAAGAAGCTGTGGATGCCCCATCCCTGACTGTTTTCAAGGCCAGGCTGGATGAGGTTTTGAGCAACCTGGTCTAGTGGAGGGTGTCCCTGCCCATGGCAGGGGGGTTGGAACTAGATGGTCTTTAAGGTCCCTTCCTACCCTAACCATTCTATGATTCTGTGATTTTATGTTACGTTATATGTTATGTTACTATAGTTATTAGACTAATTACAAGATGTTAATACCTTGGACAAACCTTCTAGGGGACAGATTGTCATTACTGGGTCAGGGAAACCAGTTAAAGTAGAATAACTGACAGGGGAAAGCTGCTGAGTGAGATCTATTTGATCAGTTTGAAAAAAAACTGTTATCAAACTATCTTTTAAGGTGCAACTGTTGGCTCCTTCCTCATTTTTTTTTCCTAAGTTTACAGTGACAGGAAAGTCATGTCTCAAAAGCTGGAATAGTCTATTATTCCTTCTGACTTCCTTCAAGAAACACTTTCAGACAGGATCACTTATGAAAAAATGCTAGGAATAAAGGTAAAGAATGAAGCTTTCATGACAGCAGTTGATAGGTTTGCTGAATGCTGCAGATATGTGGACTTCAAAAGAGAACTAATAACAGAAAGAAGTCGTACATATAAAAGGAGCCCACTTCTGGGAAGAGACATTGTCACTCAGATTCAAGCGCAGGCAATGTTACTTACCATTCCCAAAGCAGGAGTTCTGTATCAGGTGGCCTCAATACACGAAAGATGAGCCAAACAGAACTGAAATAGCAACAGGAGCATTCTCATAATACAAAAATAGTGCACAAGTAGAGACAGAACAATATCTCTTCACAAGTGAGAACAGTAGAGCTGTAGAGGAAGGAGCACAATAACAAGCAACAGCTGGAAGTTATGAACAGCAGAGAACCAATGGAAATATAAAAAACTATGTACTTTCCTAACAACATAGAAGCTACACAGAGAATCTGGAGATAACATTGCTGTCATCAGTGTACATCACATGATGATTTCACATTCCAAGGGATGAAATATGCAGGAAAAAAGATACAGTACTATTCAATGTTGAACTGAATAGTCTTTATCTTACAATTAAAACTAACATGGGACAACTTCTACAGTATTGCCAGAATAAAAAAGAAAAGAAAAAAAACCACACAAAACCAATTCAGGACAATATTTACACAAAGCAAGACAGCTGAGAAGATCAAGGAAAATACTACATGGGCTCAAAAGAACTACGTTGGATATTTGTGTTTAATTCCAAATAGAAGTAATTTTTTTTCATATAATTTTATTAAGAAAACAAGGTTTGACAGTATATTTTTAGGTTCCAAACACATTGAAGAAGTCTGGTTCACCTCCACGATAAAAGATGACTTGGGAGAGGCTGTTTAAACAATTCAGATGAGGAGGAGGGCTGCTTAGTACATAAAAGACTTAATCAGCAATTCCAGGTGCACTCTGATATCTGCATCTGGGAAATACTATGGAATTAGATATCACTTAGTAGAGTGGGAGAAGATTTAGCAAGAGTCCTAAGAAAGCAACACTCTTCGCCCTCTGCTATCAAAGTCACATCTCACGGGATGAAGGCTGACATGCAGATGCACAGCTCCCACATCCGCATGCAGTCTCCATTGTGCCATCAAAACACAACGATGCTTTATGGCAATGGCAAAATATCTCCTATTTTATATTTATGGAACAATAATTATGCATAGGCAAAGACATATGCTTTCTACAGCTAATTAAACAGTAATTCTGCTATCAGACATCAAAGTATTATCAAGAGAAGAAGTCCCAGCAGGCCTTGGAAAACTCCCTCTTGTAACACTCCTAACAAACTTTGGAAGATACTGCTCCAACAAAGAAATATTGCCAAACATTAAATAGGTCTCATCATTACATTATTGACTTTTTTCCTAACACACTGTGAGGTGTAGATACTGTAATGCATTATTGGATGCAACTTCTTCATTTTTCCAAAAGACCACACCTACCATATAAGCAAGGAGCAGGTAACCTAGGAAGTCTGTATGTAATGAAAGATTTAGCAAGAGCCAAGAAAGTACAATAACATCTATCTTATTTTAGTGTTAATACATTTGTGATATCCAAAAATCCATTAAAATAGCCATTCACTTGGGAAGTGTTACTTATATAACACCTATATAATAAAAACATTGAGTAATCTCCCAATGATTGTAACACAAGAAAATATATGGGAGAATTGGTATCCCTGCCTGTTTTGGCAGTGTTAAATGCACTCTCCATCTGCATTAGCAGCAGATACATCTCTCAATGCTTTTAGAGCAATGCTGACACAGAGCAGCTATCAGTAGGCTAAGAACGTCTTTCCCTTTCATTTGTGGTGTTTCACAGGTGATCACTCTACACTTATTGCATTAATAAGGACTGAAGAGAGCACCCACTCAGGATTCACAACCTAGAAATGACAAAATGCTAAAAACACATCTAAGCCAGTAATTTCTCAGAGGTCCTCTGCGGCATTGCATTCTCCTTCCTTTATCCTATAACTAAGTAATCCAACAGCTCCTTTTCACCTGAGATGCATTCAAATCTGTTGTTGGTCAGATGAATCTGAACTGGTATCTCTACCCACCTAAACAAAAAGAGAGTGGATATATGTCTTTGTTGCCCCTTGGAAAATGTTTCTCCTAGAATGAATTCTTAAAGCATAGTCTGACAAGAGACTGAGTCTAGGTTTTAGAGCTTAGACAGGTGAAAGAAGTATTCCTATCTCAGATAAATGGTTTGCTGTACAAGTGAAATAGATTTAAGAAATCTGAGATGCAGACCCAAAGAGACTCTCATAGTTAAACCACTCTCTTGGAAAAGATATGTTCAAATGCTTTCAAGGTGAAGGAAAGGGTGAAAAAGAGCTGGGCTTATGTCATCTGCGTCTGTAGTGAGTGCTCTAACCAGCCTTTTTTGGCTGTGCTGTATGCAGAACATACTCTGCTCAGCATGCAGTAAATAATTGTCAGGTCAGACTGTGCAGAAAAGGTAAAAGGGGTCCTTAGATTATGACTCCTGGTGGGTACCAGTGTAAGAGAAACATCGATCTACTCCCCACTATCAAGAATTGATTGGTTTTGGACATTTTACTGCAGAAATAGAAGACACTCATCACCTCAGGAAACATTATGAGAACATTAACATACAGCGTGGTCATGTGCTAAGGATCGAAATTTGAAAGTAGTCTGGCAGAGAAGCTAGAAGAGCCGCAGTTATCTGTAGCTGTAGCCCTTGGCATACTGAACTGGATTTTTCTACATTAAAAAATAAATAAATACATAGAAGAGCACAAACCCTCAGGTGTCACCATGTCACTCATAACTATTAGGTGACCTTCTGCTACAGATATAAATGGCCCAAATGGCAGCAATTGCAATTTTCTTTCAAAATCTGAGCACATTCCAGTCAGAGTAACAGACACTGTATGAAGAGCTTCAATTAAATAGTTGCTAATGGAAATTGAAAGAACAGTGGGAGTCAAGCTCCATACTGACTTAATGAAAGCAACAATTTTAGTATTAGCCAGCTAATAATGAAACTACCAGCAACTGTGATGTATTCAGCAGAAGGAAAACAACAAAATAAGACAAGCAAACATACAAAATAAAAAATACACTCATCTTTGCTGTAAAGGTTTGCATCAAATGGAATAAAATTCTAACAGACCTCCTGCCACTTTGGGTTGGACTGCAGCTGCATATATGCAGGTGATTGGATGCCTGTGGAAGGACAGCACATTTTATTACATCAACATGTCCTAAAAACAACTCTTTCAGAAAAATAGGATCTAGCAACCTGTTTAGTAGTCTACCCTGAGCAGGTAAATTCAGACTTTTGTACAGGACTGTGAAATAATTAACATGAGGAACAACTGCTATACAGCATAACCTGACAATGTTTGTTTGCTTGCTTGCTGGATTGAAACACATATATTTCTCGTGGCTGATAATTTCTCCTGATACACAATTTGCAGTACTTACAGAAACTGCAGATATTCAGGCCATATCGAAATGGAAACTGGTATTCGCAAAATATACTCTTTTTCCTGATTAGATTTCTCACATTGAATTTCAGTGTACAGGTCAAGGCTCACCATTTTTGCATGAAACTTTGACTGTAATTATTGCATTAACTGAAGGGCTGCATTATTGACATAATGGTGGGGATACATAGTGAGCAACAAAGACCTTAAGAAGACTTATAAACTATGTTTGTGTAGTGCCTATATGATTTTTCTTGATTTTCCAGAAAAAAACTTTTATCAGCAGACAATACAGAACTTATTTATCAGAGCCATTATTTTAATATAACTTTAACTAGCTCAACCTTTGAAGCAGTTCAGTGCAAGAGACACCAAACTTACAGAATGATTCTGAAATCAACAGGACCCAGTTTGCACAAATATCAATTTTAAAGCTAAAAAATCACCTCCAATTAAACTGAATTCCTACACAACAATAAAAGGCACCAGATCTAAAAGCAACTTTTAAGCAAGTCACAGACAAAAGCTCTAGTATGCAGCCACTCATACTATTGAATCCTTAGCATGGTTCCTAAAAATGCTTTGAGCTGTGCCAATGAGGACAGATACTACACAGCACCCAAGCAGCATTCATGGAACAGTCTGGGAAAGGGCTATTCCCAGCAGGTTGGATGCATGAAGCCTCTGAGTGAAGGGAGAAAACTGTGTGCAACCTGTCACCACAGATTGCTTCTTGGCCCATTTTACTTGCTTACTAATACAGCTGCTACTAGAAAATATTGTGTTGGGAAAAATCACTACCTTTATCAGGAAACACTCCAGAGGATTTCTCCAAAACTCCAAAACAGACACAGGAAGACTCTCAGTTCTGCACAGAAAGCCTTGGGTTAGACCCTCATTTAACACAAATGAGGAGAGTTCTACTGATGTTGAATGAAGTCAGTAGTACTATGCTGATTTCCATGTGCTAGGGATTTGGCCCTCTGCTTCACAGTACAAAATAATCTTCATTTAAGGTCTCAGTTTAAACAGTTCTGAGAGATTACATTTGTCTGGAAAAATCTCTTCTGAACTGTGGTTGGTTTGTTGGTCTGTGTCCCTAGATAGCAAAGGGATTAGAGCTTTAAAGGCAGAGAGAAGTGCCTTATAGTGCAGAGGAGTTAAGTTAAAACTATAAAGCACTTCATCCATTTGTTCCTAGGGAGGATCACTAAATGCAGTAAATCAGATGCTATTAAAATCTTGGGGGAACTGGTTCAGAGAATTTCACTGACAGAAGCCTGATGCCTGCTTCTTCCACAGAGTAATATATTAAGAAACAAAGGCAATGATGCAGGTCAGAGCTTTGAATGGAAGAACACAATTTTAATTTGGTAATAAAGGCAAAATATTTTAAACTAATTACTTTCCTCCATATGTTAAGATATCTGTGATTTAAAACAGAGGTTTAGCTTCTTTTTGGCAGCTAATGACAGAAGAGGTAAATTGATGAGCCATTTCACAGGGTTTCATATCCAATGTCCAGTCATTAGCTGCCAGGAAATACATGACTTCAAAATTACTGTATCATTTAGCTAGTATCTTAAATTTCAGACATCATAAACACACTAGAAAACTGGTGCATCTGAGCCCTCTCTGTATTGACTATTGCTGCTCTATAACTATGACATAGCCTATCACTGCTCTATAGTTTCTCTTTTTATATTGTCTCCTATTTTTTCCTTTTTCAAAATGAGTATTACCTCATCTGTAAACTTTCCGTTGCAGTGTGTTCATTTCTATCCAAACCTAAATTATTCCGAATGCGGACTGATGCCTCTGTGAATGAAGACTTCAGAAGGTAAAGGAACTTCGAAAGCTGATCCTTAGGAAAAGGGAATCTGGGCTGAGAAGGGGGAGTGTCTTCCCATGCACTGATAATACACAAATTCCCGGAGCATCTTTGTACACATAAGTAGCATAGGAGAGTGCATGAATGTTGAAAAGAACATGAATGAAACTTAGTAATTTTGCACTGAAAAGTATCTCCAGTGAGAAATGGGTGGGGGTGGGGGTGGGTCTGGATGGGGGAAGGGAAAGGACAATTCAAGAGCCCATCTAGTTGAATAGTTTGAATTAGCAGTTAACAACTGGAGAAGCCCCAGGTCGTCAGAGCATTCAGATTCAAATTCCTAACTTGAGTCAGAAGAACTGAGGGACAGACACATCCACATACAAATGAATTGACCATGGGCATATAACATGGGTAGAACACGGAAGGAGGATAAACATTAAAAATCTCTAGAACATTGCCTTACAAGTTGCTGCAAGACTATAATTTCATTTTTTTTCTTCATTTAGAAATAAAAAAAAAAAAGGAAACTATACTTTGGGGATAAAAAAATTGATTCTCACTCAGACCTCTTCAGACAAGACTTCTGACATTTACTGGCATTCCCTAAACACAGATAACAGAGCTACTTCTCCCTAGGAACTACTCCATTTGCAGTAGCTTGTACAGATCTGCTTCATAACATGCAGGCGTAGTATTTTCACTGTTTCAACAAGCATTCATCTACACATATTCTAGACTGGCTAGTCAGATCCTGTTTGAACTTGCTTTTGCTGACTGCATTAAGAAAATACAATCTAACACTATCCAGAACCAATAATTCCCCTTCAATTGTTAGACAAACTATTTATCTCAACCATACAAAAGCACTACCAAAAATTCCTGCGGTGTCACATACTTACCAGCAGGAATATATTCAAACTGGAGAATAAGAGCCAATTCTTGTCTCAGTTTGATTCCTCTAAAATCAGTTTATCCTGGAATATCTGGGAAGGGATTTGGTGCCAGAATTAGTTTTTTACAAATAAGTAAACTGGCATATTTAGCAAATAAGTCTGCTCTTCTGGATTATACAACTGTACTCTAGGTTATTTCAGAACCTTAATCTAAACCTTCTGGTAGTATTTAACCCACAGCTAGTGAAGAGGCTTTTGGTAACCTCCAGATCATGCCACATATTTCCAGTGAACCACTCTGGGAGCTTAATTCCCAGAAAGGGTGAAGAACCAACTCAGGGAAGCATTGGCTACCTGGGAAATAACTGAGGCAACTACACCTATTTAGGCTCCTCATTTATAAAGGATATTAAACTCACAAAAAGAAACAATGAGGATTTTGCTGGCCAAAAAATAAGTCACAGAGCAGAGCTCTGGGAAAACATAGTAGCAATGTTGAATACCTCAGGGTTATTTTGGGGGAGGATTTCTGTTTGTCACACTACAAGGAAGAAATAGGGCTAGAGTCATTTACGTGTTTAGTGTCAAGCTGGATAAATCCCAAATCCTTGCAATAAATCCCTAACTACAAAATGAGTTCAAGCCTGAGCCTTGAGTGAATTTTCTTCTTGTTCTGCTTCTGGCTTTCTTGAAATGACAAAAAAAAAAAAAAATCAGTGAAATCCAGATAAAGAGAAATAGGATAATAGCAGAAGAATGAATACACAAAAAGCTTAAAAAAGGATATTTAAAAAGTATAGTGATATTTGGGCTATGCAGTAGAATTTTTCCTGAGAATTTAATAATGTATTTGCCAAGACCCAAGTTCAAACCTGCTTTGCGTCTTGTGTAATAGATAGTATTTAGGTTGACTGTCTTTCCAAATGGTCTGTGGAATGACTATACAAGCCAGTAGGAAGGACATATGAAGGGATCAGTATGAAGGTTAAATTCAGGTACATACCTACCTTTAGTACCTTATCTATCAATGGCATCTTACTTAAATCGGTTGTTCTCCATACTGATTCACTGAGGAAGTTCCAGTCAATGAGAAATTTCTGCTTCTCTGTTGTTTTCTGTCACTTGGCATGGAGAAGAACAGCGTCTGATGAGGTTTGCACAGACTGCACCAAGGTAACAGTCTCACTCCTCAGCATGTGACGTAGCTGGTACCTCCATCTGTTTTGCCATGGGAGTGGAAGACATCAGTATGGGGAAGGAGGATTTGGAACCGTTTGCTTCCCCTTCTAAATTGCTGAGGAAGCATGCAGAGCCAAGCCGGTCTGACAGATGACTCTTTCACTCAGGTCTAATATCACTGATCAGTATGGTGTAATCTGTGTCTCTGCACAGAGCATTCATTGACCAGCTGATTTAAGATGCTCTTGCAGGTAGGTCATCCCAAATATAATTTCCTAGTCAAACAGAGTCATGATTATAATTAACCATTAGCATCAGCATATTGCAGACTTTCAAAACCTTCCTTATAAATGTAAAATACAAGTTTATATTTACATTAAACTATTTTATTAAATTGCATTAAATATTTAGGCTATTATTTAAATTTATAGAGAAGAGGAATAATGCCTGGAAGTTAATTGCTATTCTAGACTAAGGTTTTATGTTCATAGAAACATGAAAGAAATTTCCAAAATAAAATGTTTTTCTTCTTTTAATAATTACTGAATACTGAGTCTCACACAGGAAAACATTGATTCAAAATAACTTACTCCGTAGTTGACTTAAAAATAGGTACCCTGTGACTTGGCAGTTTCTCAATATTCTTGTGTTCTCCAGAATTATTAAATTTCAGTAAATTTCTACAGTGGTTGTATTTCTATTTACCCAAATAGACTACATAGTAGTCTATACCCTAGTAGAGTACCCCTACATTTTGACTACATTAGCAGCCAACATTTGTTGTTAATAAAGTGAGGGTTTCCCCTGTTACACTGAGAAAGTTCAATACAAAATGCATTTATCCAGGCAGATATATACGTTTAGGTGTCTGCATAATCAAACTTTTCCTCCAAAATATTTCATACATATTTATTCTCTGGTTTCTGTGCTCCTAAACACTAAGAAACTGTGTTAGTATTATTTTCAGTAATAGAGTATCACTGAATCTATATACAACCTCAGATCTGGCAACATTAATTTAGAAAAATGTCTGCTTTACTTCTAAAAAGAGTTATGCAGAAAGGTAGCTATACAGCGATATCTCTGTACAGATGCAGGTATACAAGCAAGCACTCTGGAAACACATACTAGCAGAGAGAAACTGCTTTGAGACTCAGAAAATACCAAGTCAAATCTAACCTCTGACCTTGCTTTACTGTCCTATTTTCAGAAGATCATTTTCCTTTCTTATTTCATTCTCTGTATTTGCAAGACAGAGATAATGAGCGCTATTGTTGAACACATATATAATAAAAGAGAAAAGTACTTTTTGCCCTGACAAATTTCTGCTATGAATGAGCTAGGACAAGTGATATGAGTCAAGACCGTATGAAGTTTAATTTATCCTGAAAACATCAGGGCTACTTTGTAAAACTACTTAGTTCAATAAAAATACTCACTTATGTAAGTAAGGCTCAGCATTACAGTGCATTAGACAATAAAATCTCTTCATCGTTTGACATAGGTGTCACAGGTTTCTGTTCAGCCCTTTGGTCTCTGTGCAAAGTCACACTGCTGAGATATATCAAACTCCTGTAAGCAAGCAGCTAAAAAGGACTAAAAGTTTATGTTGAATTTGCACCAGTGTGAGTGTTTTGCTGTTGATGATCTAAGCAGAGCCTTCCATGTGAGAGAAACTGCAGGTCCATTCTCCTGCAATTCTATGGCATAGGCAAGTCTCCTTTTCAATTCAAGAGGAACAGAACAAGATCTTGAAAAAAAATTTGCTAAATTATATATTCTTTGGTGTAAGATGCTACCTCCTAAGGCCAAATTCTGACTTCAACCATCTCGCCAATTTCTATCAGAAGAGGCTTTGAGGACAGGAATGGTATTTTATGCTTCATATGCAAGATAGAAAACTGGGGCAGCAATGACTGTGCCATAGAGCTGAGGGAATAATTCAGAGTTAATAATTTATTTGCTGAATATAGCTTCCTTTCTTCCTTTTTGAACAGTTATGAAAAAGCATTTTCCTTTCAGCTGAGAGCAATGGCACACTGGGTCACTCAAGATGAGCAAGAGGCCATAATATTCCTTGCACCTATGTCACCTGCCTCCTTGCTGGAGTCCTTTGAGCACAAATCTTCACATGATGACCCACCTCTTGGTGTATGGCCACTTCTATTTGCTGATTTATGACCCAACTAACCTGATGTGGGCTGTAGAGCAGCTGAGGAACTGTGGTTCTCTGCTAGGCCAACCTGAGACCCACAGGCCTGGTGTTCACAACGGCAGCATCAACAGCATGAGTCTCAAACACAGTACATGGCACAGCTCCGAAAAGAAGGCTGAGATTAAAGACTCATAAAAATACTATTTATTTATTCATTAATATTAGTCAAATTTTGTCTGCAAATATGCTTGGTAATAGGTTAGTAAGCAGTCTACCACAAGTATGGAATAACAGGAGACAGTGAAGATTTAGTTGATTTTGATCTTTTATTATTTATCTGTAGTAACAAACAGAAATGGGTCTTTTGTTTGATGCCCTTGATTGTCTGTGTGAATGCAAGTCTTGCCCCAAAAGTCTGGCTTCATAAATTTCCCATTCTACAAATATTTATGTCCATGTTTGTTCATATTATAAGACCATTTTGACTATGCACTAAGATACGAACAAATAAAATATTTGTAGGAACAGACTATGTATTTGATGATGATGATGATATGTGACTATAACTGGAAAAGAGCAGGAGATTACAGGTAAATTATTGCAGCTAGCATATAACCAGCAGTTACATTTTCTTTTTTGTTCTCTTCAGGGCAGAGCACAGCTTAGAACTAATAGCTTATTGTTCATTTTCAATAATTGCGTATTAGAACTCCGAGTATGACTTTCACTGGTATCATCCACTATTCAGTAACAATACATATTTTAAGCAGCCTCTCAGTAAATTAATTTCCTAGAATATTCTTGCAAAGTGAGCACAAAATGAGATAGAATATTGCCATGGAAAATTCAATGTTTCATTTAAATAAATATTTGCAGATTTCAGACCTCATTACCTGCTTAGCTACACTCATCTACGAAAAGAGTGCTTATAAGTATTCCTTTTTTTGTGCATCAAAAGCTGAAAATTTAGTTTAGATCTTTTTAAGGGCTGCAAGCCTTGCTGGGGAAGGAATAGGAAGAAGAGAAACATAAAAGCCTGACCTTTCTGAAACTCTTCCATTTATAAAACTGTAAAAGTGTATTTAAATCATAGATATAGATATATAAATTACATATATGTGTGTGTATAGGTATAGTGTGTATAAAAATGTACACCACCAGAAGCAGTAATGGAATTTCCTTTGAAGACCTACATAGACTCTCCCATTCTAAACAGTAAGTTAGGATTTCTTTTTTAAGAAACATGGTTATAACATGGCAGAAGTGAAGACAAAAGTATTGTTCAAGTCTTTAAATATAAAGACACAATAAGGTCACAGCAAACGCCCTACCAGCACATTACAAAACCAAGACAGTGTCAAATGCTTATGGTAATAATATGCATACTGTTGTTTAGGCAATGAAGCTCAGTAAAGCAACACCAAAAGGTTCAAATGAGAGTTTCATGTTTCATTTCACCACTGAGTTTATTTGTTTCATCCTCATACTATATCTGCATACTGATTTGCATGACGACTCAGAAGCCCGAATAGAATGAACAATGTCTCTGATTGCCATTTCATCCTTAGGGCAACTAGTGTGAACACCATTAGATGACAATTCTTGTTACTGATAAAATGTAGTTTGCATACCCAATTAGATAAACTAGGTGAGAATTTGTATTTCATGACGATAGTCCTTTTTCAATGACTTCATTCGGATTGTCAGAAGATAAGCATCTTTCACACAGTATTTTATGACAGTTTTCCACAAAGTGGGTGCATGGCATTGTTTCCTTCTGATGTGAACACAAATATATTTATTCCAGGCCTGCAGAAACTAAGAGGAGAAAAGGGGAGACACACTTCCTCACTAATATGCCATAAATGCAAAATCAGAGTGGCATATTTTTAATCCAAGTAAGGCAGATTAGGTTTAGGAGAAGCCATGAAATACATTTTATATCAAAGCAAAAGGAGTAGTCCTTATAAACTCTGTGATAATAAAAAAAAAAAAAAAAAGAAGCACACAATTCCTTCCTTTTTTCTTTTGAAAGCTTGCAGATATGCTGTACAATAAAAGAGATTCTAGGTGATCTTCTAAAGTTTGACTTCTGAATGGCCTATCTTTCTTTATACTCATATCTGAGCTTATTTACCTATACCACCAGGGAACCTTTCCCATCCTTCTCCTTCACCATTCTCCCCTATGAGCTTATTTGCCCTGAAGTCCATTTTGTTCTCCTTTTCCTCCTTGGGACTTCCTCTCTATTCACTCCCAATTGTCCATGAAAAAGTGACGTGGTCAGGAACTTTACTGGTAAGATTTCCAGCATCGTTTTTCCAAGTATTGGGCACAAAGTAAAGAGAAAACATTACTCTTGAAAAGTGGAGTGCTTTCTGCCCTTTTTTTCCTTCTCAGGTCCTTCAGCTGGTGGAGGACTCTTCATGGCACCACCAGCAGCCTTCACCAGAGAAATGACCTACTAATCTATGTGGACTGCCTGCCTGAAACCAAGGAAAAGTGATCCCAATGGGGCAAAAAAGTACCTTATCAGGATCTACTGAAAGCATCTGCCAAGTATATATGTCAGGGACCTCCAGAAAGCTCCCCAGCTGCTTTGCAGTCGTTGCTATATGAATGTGGCAAATTGCTGGGCAGTCATAGAATCTGATATCTGAGTATAAAATAAACCACAGCCACATTGCACCAAATTTGGCTGAAATTCTGGGGGGACATGCACTATGTCGCCTTTAAAATATTTTTAAACTCTTGCAGTAATAAATTACTTTTTTATCTCTTGTTGCAGTATGTTCAGTCTACCTGTGATCCACTAACACCTGAAGTATGATTGTTTTAAATTTTCACAACATTTTAAATTCTACTAATCACAAATTGTTCCTATTTGAAAAATGACCAGGTTTATATTTTGTTTTCAATGAAGCTTAAAATACAAACTTTTTATATCTGTTATTGTTTTTGCACCACTCTTGTTGGTTTCATTAACGTCAGCAAAACTCAGAAATGAGTTTTAGATGAGTTGAGCTGCTTTTGCTGACTAAATTTGCAGCAACAAAGCACAGAGCATTTCAGGCTCTTCAAAAGCAGCGTCTTTTTATTATTTCTTAGAGAAAGGTGGTTTAAAAAGCAAAGAGATACGTAGGTTTCAATACACTCTTTTTTTTTTTTTTTTTTTTTTTTTTGTAATCCCCATGCAATGAGGGATTTCTGTGCACTAGAACATTATCAGACTTTATATAGATTTTTGTCATTTGGCACCTGTAAAACATGCACAGTGCCATATACCTAAATTGTACAGCTGTTACAGTCACACAAGATTGTGTCTATAATGAAGAAATACAATATATCCAAGCTAGCAATATATATATTTATGTATATGTGTGTGCATAAACAAATGTGTGCATATATGCATAAATTCACATAAAAGAGTTTTTTTGCAGTAGGAGCTGATGTATTTTGTGGCATGTGACAGTTCTCTTGATGAAATTAAATGCACATCACACTTTGTCTTCTCAGCTGTTGCATGCTGCCTGGTTTTCAGTTTGGCACTGTCTAGGTATGCAGCCACAGATGGAAAGTCAGTATGTGTGACATGCTTTTCACCTGCCATGAAATACTGAACTCCCTCCGTCATTTCGTATAAACAATTTGCAATTCATTTTGTCCTCACACAGGGTATTCCAAAATAACTCAGTAAAATGTTTGCTATTAACAGTACTGGATTTAAAAGGAATGACAAAGGAATCCAGTTTTAGAAGCTGTTACATGCTATAATTTCCAGATCTGTAACATACAGCACAGGATGAAGGATTAAAATTATGTATGAGGTTCTGCATTTGAGTCTCTGGTATGACTATTATGTATTGACATCTGGAACAAAAAGGATTAGATATATAATTTAATCCTACCTAAGACAATTGTAGTTTCCCTTTTCTACACCGGGTTAAATGCATGGAAGCTTCCTACAATAGCATAGGACTATCTAACAGCGATTACATGACACAGAAGGGATGTTGTT
Source organism: Rhynochetos jubatus (assembly GCA_027574665.1). NCBI lineage: Eukaryota > Metazoa > Chordata > Aves > Eurypygiformes > Rhynochetidae > Rhynochetos > Rhynochetos jubatus. Next base: position 25,000,658 of record CM050652.1, on the reverse strand, counting down.
TTAGGACATGATATAAGCAGCTTTGCAGCACACACGTAGATTATTTCAATTGCAAGGACATATTTCAGTTTTCAGTCCATGACTTTTTGTCTTACAGAGTAAGGAGTATTTTAACGATGTCTTCTTGCGCTCACAGAACGACCGTTGATGCCAAAGGCCTAAAGACGATCTAGTTCCAACCCCCCGCCATGGGCAGGGACACCTTCCACTAGACCAGGTTGCTCAAAGCCTCATCCAGCCTGGCCTTGAACACTTCCAGGGAGGGGGCATCCACAGATTCTTTGGGCAACCTGAGCCAGTGCTTCACCGCCCTCTCTGTGAAGAATTCCTTCTTTGTACCTAATCTAAATCTCCCCGCTTTCAGTTTAAAGCCGTTACCCCTTGTCCTGTCACTACAGGCCCTTGTAAAAAAGTGCGGCCCGCCCCCACCCCTCCCCACCCCCCCCCCCCACCCCCCCACCCCCCCCCCGCTTCCTTGTAGGCTGCTTCAGGTACTGGAAGGTGCTATAAGCTCTCCCTGGAGCCTTCTCTTCTCCAGGCTGAACAAGCCCAACTCTCTCAGCCTGAGAGAATTATCTTAGAATAAATTCTTAACTTTTAGATGGTTAAACTCAGGTGAGATGCATCCCATATTACAATGTGCCTTTGGAGAGCCTCTGCAGCTCTCTTGAATTTCTTCCCTGGGGCTGACTCTTTACCTAATAACACTTTGTGTTGCTAAACAGTCTTGACGATAACCTTGCAATGCCATCAAACATGCATATGTGATCCCAAGAATTACCTTTTACTTACTTAACTCATGGAATTGTTAATATTTGTACCTGTCAAATACCTAAAGATTCATTGGACAATAATTCAGTAATTCATGCACGATACACAGTACTAAATATTATTAGGATTTCCTATTGCCACTTGTACTAAAACCTGTGCTTTACAGTTGATATTAGTCAACCTGTTCTTTATTTTTATCATATGTGTTTTCCTGAAAAATAAATAAGTCAACCTTTCAATCTTTTCTGTTAGATGATAGTGGCATAGTATAAATGGGAGGAAGTAGCATATGGACAACAGTGTTTAATTTTTATAATTTAGGCTCAAATTATATTCAAGACTCTACATATTTAGCCTACTTTGATCACTGTGGGAGATGTAAGTAAGCATGTAAGATTACAAATTAATCTTACTTACACAGTAGGAGAAAGATTTTATGTCAAGGAGTAAGAGTTACAGAAGTATAATCAGAACCTTTATTAGCTTATTACATATATTAGACATACTGTAAAACATGAAATACTCCACCAGTACTAAAATAGAGATAAACAGTGTCCAAGGCACAAGTAAGTTTTCATATAACCATTCTGAAAATAATACGGATGTTCCAGATGGCTCTTCAGGGTCAAAATACTTGTTGCAGAGTGCAACATTACTCATGTATACAATTACTGGAAAAACCAAAGCCTAAACAAATATTAGCTTTCCCAGTTTTAGACTTAACTGATCAGCATATCATAAAGCTGCAAGGTAAGCATGTACATTTTGCTTCAAATAACTTCAGATTTTCCAACTGACTACCATACCCTGCAAGCTCCTTTCCTAAGGCAACACTTACTGTGGACTTGATGGGTCTTTACATAAGGAATCATGAATTTTAAAATCAGGCCTTGGTCCTTCAGTAGGAATTCTGTACTAAACACTCCTGTGCCTGTGAAACACACACTGAGAGGACCAACCATTTTTGTATTAGCTGTCACTACAGACTCGAAACCAAACAGGCGATATATATTTAAATTTTCACTTTACCAGAAAAACCTATATCACAGCCTAAATTAATTAATAAATTTTGAAAAGTCTACAGCAAGTAATAAATCTGTTGGTTATGACATTTTTTCCACAAACAGTCCATTCTCTAAAAAACAGCCTTTGACTTGAAACAACTTTTAATAGTTTTGTCTGAAAGAGGAAATCTGAAAGTCTGGTTTTCGAGATTTTCTAGGCAAGACATTCATTTTCTTTATTGTTTTGAAAATGCTTTTTGCTTTTTTAAATGCCAAAATTAGGGAAAATTTGAAAAATAATTTAAAAACCCCAAGTGAAATATTACTGACAAAGTTTTATGAATAAGTTAATTTGTTTTCATTCTTTTCTTTCAGATCATAATCAATGAATTTTAGTTCTGTGTCAACATACCACAGTGTTTTGGGTTTCCTTCAAATTTTTTTTCTGCAGGCAAGGAACCAGGAAAGGAAAAGAAATAAACCAAATTATTTGTAGTTCTACTACCAACCATAAATTCTTTTATTTGAAAAGCTACTATGTCAACTACATGTCTAATACAAAAAACAAACAAAAAAAAAAAAACCAAAAAACCCCCCCGAAAAACCAAAAACCAAACACCAGAAATCAATAGCCATAATTCTTTATCTTTACAGTTTTGCCATGAAAAATGTACTTGCCTACAGAAAACCTTTTAGATCAAGCTTAAAATGACAAAAAAATGTAAATTTCTTATTGTACTATAAGAGTGTATGCATGTACAACTTTCTCCTTATGTCATTTCTATTTTACTTCGAGTCATAATATTTACATTCCACCAAACCAAATGGCAAAATATCTATTATTCAAACAAAACATTGGATTTTGTAATTTCCTGAAAGATTGATTGCATTTAACCAAATACTGTATTTGAACTTTCCATATGTAATGAAATATAGTAGGAGATTACAAATTCAGAAAAAAGGCAGCTACACTTATAAGCTGACATTGTAACTGTAAAAAAAAAAAAAAAAGAGAAACATGAATTCTTTATTGCCCTTTGTACCTGTTTGTCAAAGGAAAGAGAACAGGAGAATATTTACAGTAGAAAAAGTACTTCTTTCATAGTAGAAAGATTTCTTCAGCGATACGAATGACATTAACCATTAGTTCTACCTTTGAAATACCATTTTTCACAATACACTAAAAAGTGAAGGTATTAAAATTCTTCTCCCACTTACACAAGTTTAAATCCTCCTAAATCTGTTTGCTTCCATGGCTTTAATCAGAAGTGCAACAGTACAAACGGGAGTGAATGTGGCTTGCAATAGTAAAATCACTCCTTGCTGAATTTTCCTGCTTAATATTGCAGACAGAATATGGAGCCTGATCACTGTGAAGTGTTTCATATATGGCAAATTAATTCTGGGAAATTGGCTATCATCAAGTTGTTTAACAATCATTTTTACTGAGATTTTTTTCTGCAAGTATAATTTTCGATTGATTTTATTATATTTCAAATGTTAAAATGCTAGATGTTTTATCTTAGAATCACAGAACAATTTGTGTTGGAAGGGACTTTAAAGGTCATCTAGTTCCAACTCCCCTGCCAGGGGCAGGGACACCCTCCACTAGACCAGGTTGCTCAAAGCCTCATCCAGCCTGGCCTTGAACACTTCCAGGGATGGGGCATCCACAGCTTCTCTGGGCAACCTGTTCCAGTGAAACTGTTCCAGTTCTTCACCACCCTTTGACTGAAGAATGTCTTCCTGATATCTAATCTAAATCTACCCTCTTTTAATTTAAACCCATTACCCCTTGTCCTGTCACTACAGGCCCTTGTAAAAAGTCCCCCTCCGGCTTCCTTGTCAGCCCCTTAAGGTACTGGAAGGCTGCAATAAGGTCTCCCCGGAGCCTTCCCTTCTCCAGGCTGAACAAGACCAACTCTCTCAGCCTGTCCCCATAGCTGAGGTGCTCCAGCCGTCTGAGCATCTTCGTGGCCTCCTCTGGACTTGCTCCAGCAGGTCCATGTCCTTCTGATGTTGGGCGCCGCAGAGCTGGACACAGTACTGCTTGTGGGGTCTCATGAGAGCAGAGTAGAGGGGGAGAATCACCCCTGTCAACCTGCTGGCCATGCTTTTACCCTTTGTTCAGATTATTTTAGTACTGTACATATATATTAGCTTAAAAGAGAATTATCTAGTGAGTACCAACTTAATGATTGAAACATTAACATATATAATTTATACAGCACATCACAGATCAATATATCTTGGTGCTGACTAATAAAAGCCATTTAACACATAGGCTATTCCATTCTGAGCTGTAATTTTACCCATGTGGCAGCATAAGGAAAAATAGTTACATAATTTATACAGGTCCTCTTCCTGATGGTGCTAAAGTTAATAGGAATGAAAAACAAGGGCTTAAATTTAGTAATTATGACCCACTCTGGTATCTTCTTAGGTGGTAAATAAGAACTTACTCTTGTGAGATGCTAAACACTCTTAAATGTCATTAATTTCATTAGGAGCAGGAGGTATGCAGCCAGCACTTTGCAGGAGATCTTCACCATTAGCTCAAAATTAGGTTCTTAATGCCCGGCAATGAGAGTTCAAATTGTTACCATATTTAAAGATGGCTCATTCACTCTCTGGTCTTCAGGGTCTGAATGCATTTAAACATTTATGAAATGTCACTGAAAATATGACACTTGAAAAAGTATGAAATGCAGCCCAATGGCCCCAAAAGGATAGAATTATGTGGCAGGAGGAAATAGAAAGATGGTAACTGAAGAGTTTCCCTTGAATATTTTCACAGAGCAGAAATAGATTAGGGAAATGTTGGGGGGGTGGGGGGGTGTTAACTGCTGTTAGTAAACTCACAGTTTTTAAGTTACTGGGATCAGGGACAGCTTTTTCTTGGCTACTGAGCGCTATCCCCATTCAAACTTTCTGAAGCTCACTGAAATCTTTCTTTGTTGTTCTTTCTTAAGTAACATGCAGTGATAACAGAGTGCAGCAAGATTGTACAAAACAAGAACTGCATAGAACTGCATCAAGTGACAGGATTCCATAGGTATGGCTTTTACTAATGTTTAAGCATGTTACAGAGTTGTCCTGCAACAGTTCACTTCCACAGCAGCTCTTAATGTATATTTTGCAGGCTATTCCCAAGCTCAAGGAGACAGACTGTGGCAATGCCACAAAAATTACCAGGACCTTTATGAGTTAAAGGCCTAATATCTACTCTCATCTTGTTAGTATCACTGTGATAAAGAAAAACTTATACTGTGCTCGTTTATTATATCATTCTCTTAAACCTCCACTGCATTAGACCTGCACATACACACACAAATCTGTCACAGATTTTTTTCTCGAGATCCCCACAAGCCACTATGTGTTTGAACTGACATGAACTAGGGTCTAAGCAGGGCATATGCCACTAAAGAGCATTGCTCAAGAACAGCAGCTGTTCTACACACACACCTCTGGCTAGTAGCTGCAGTTGTTTATGTTAGCAGCTGTGGAAAAGCCGCAGAAGGATTCCTACTTCTCAGTTGTAATTTGTTGTAGTTCAGGGCCATGGTGACCAGGCAAGAGCAACCTTTGTTCTATTCCTTGTAAGGGCATGATGTAACCAGAGTTTCACCTACAGGGAGTGAAATGTGGATATCCACAGTAAAGAGACTGGAAAGGAATATGTCCAGATCTCTCTTTTCAAAAGTAAGCTGGCTAGAAATTCTCAAAATTAACATATCAAAATAAGGAGAGATGGCAATTTGTGGCCTGGGTTTCTATATAATTGTGTAAATTTCCAAGTAATTGAGTGAATGCAATCATTTCCCATGTCAGTCTGTCTGTCAAACCCACAGTAATTCTTGAACACCATTTTAGAGGGGTGAAGAGCCTAAAGATAAGCAGTTTTTATAATTTCATGAGAACTGGCAAGTGGATGGAGAAGAGACACCATTATTATTACCTATTATTATTCCCTGTGAAAGAGGCTAATGATATCACCCTTTCTTAGACATCAGAGACAGGAGGGAAACCAGACATCATTAGTTATGCTGCACACAGTACTACTCATTTTTTTAAAAAGCTTTCCATGTTATATTCTCTTCTGTTCTAATTTCTGTAACTGGAGGATGAATTAGAAGAGTATGGTATAGGGTTTGGAAAGAACGGATGTCCCATCTAGACAACATTTCCATTCAGTATAACAGATAAAATTAGGTGACCAAACTCATTGTGAATTATATGATCAGTTTGCTGAGATGATAAGAGCAGAGCAGAAGCCACAAACGGACTTTGACCCGTAACAGAACTGTCATTGATTCTGGGACCTCGAGCTACACAAGTGGTTTCAAGTTGTTTCTTCTCACAGAGCTGTATTTACAGAAATGTCCCTACTGCCTGACATTTCACCCTTCTGCTTTCTACTTCTTTAACATGAATTAGATTGAACAGATGTTATTTTTGTTATTTTTTTTTTTAATTCACATGGTGTATGTTAAATATCTTGGCTGTAATTGCTGTAGTCTTGAGGCTGTTTTGTTATATCATATAGCAGTTCATTCAAGTGACCGAACAATGCTACATACACAACTGGAAGGAAACTACAGATCTGACATTGTGACAATTTTGTTCCTTATTATCTTGGTTTAAGAAGGTTGTAATTCAAATTAGACATTTGCTTGCTATTTGATTTATGAACAGTGATACTACAGCAAAATAATGTTTTTAATTGGTAAACAAATCTACAAACTCCTTATGAAGCAAGTATGATTTCACTGAAACACTCTTCTTTGAACTTGGACAGCAAGAATTTCGTACCAGCTGCCAAGATTGCTTTAGCAGCACAACCTTTAACTGAATAACCTGTGTTGAAAAGTGCCCTTGAGGTAATGCATTGTTCATCAAGCAACAAAATATTTGTTTAACATTGTGATGAAGCTAAATAATGAATGTCTATATGTATGTCTGTGACATATTTCTTTTGGAATTATGTAGAGAATAATGATCAGTAAATTCAGGACAGTTTTCATTTGCAACTTCTTGGTTTTATGACAGCTAATTTCTTAATTTTATGACTGCTAGGTCCAGGTGACATTCACTAATACCATGACATCAAGTATCATTAACATGTTTCTCAGGAGTTGCAAACTTTCTACCCTCATTTATGTTCCAGGGGAATAAAACAGGTTCCAGATGTTATGAAAAAAACGCTATTTTTTTCTGATTTTCTTTTTCAGCTTGATTTTTAAAATTAATTTCATGCAACCAATCATGGGTAATGTTTCACCTTTGTAGACAGACTCCAAGACATTTTATTTCATCTTTTCTACTATTGGAAGCTTGGACTCAACATTCACCACAGGACCACCACAAATATTGTATTTCCTCCCTAAGCTGGAGCAGCGGCTTGCTATAAACGACTGCTTTCTCATTGCTGTTTATGCAATTAGAAAGCAATCATTAACATGAAAGGTTTCTATTTCCTGTTCTGAATTATGGTAGAGGGGCTATTAGCAATTACTGGCATAAAAAGTGCCCCTACATGCAGCTTTCCAGATATTCTCATATTTGAAATGTTACCAGCTCCATGCCAGTCTGCCTGACCTCAGGCTTCTTCCTTGGCTAAGAGCTGGCTGGACTAAGGACCTAATTTGTAATGCAAGATAATAACTTTATTCAATCTACTAACTTCTGAAAAATGTTCTATATTCATTTGTGCCAGTGAATGACACATTGTTTCTATTAACTATATTTTTGCACACATCAATCTCTTTCACATTGGATTCCTATAAAGCCACTGAGAGTTGAACTGGTGGAAGCTTTGCTGGAACAGAAACCACTTATTAAAAATGGGTAGGATACAATTCCAGACACTCTCAGTCAGAGCTGTATTACCCCTCTTTGGGTGCCCTCCATGTAAGGTACTGAATAGCAGAGCCAATCTAGTAACAAAGCAGTTTAGAAAGGATTCGTAGTATAGGGGGGATGGGACTAATTAGGCAAGGAGCCATTGATCGTTACGAGGCTTTTGCAGGAACAGAGGAAGGTGGCTGACATCCAAACCCTGCATTTCCTGGAATACAAAGAAAAAGGAGTATATCTAAAATGGTAAAGTTTGGATACAGATTGAAAGACTGTCATGCTGTAAGTCTGTTATAGAAAAAAGTGGGGGAAAAAAAAAAAAAGAAAATTGAAGTTAAAAACTGTGACGTCACAGTTTTTAAATTAAAAATATAGTGGGGGGGGGTTTGAGTGTTTTGTTTTGTTTTGTTTTGGCTGATAAATCATTTTACCATACAATCTGTTGTCTATGAAGCAAACAGCTCCTAAAGAGCAGAATACAGAGAAAGGTCTGCTAGCAAAATGTGTATGAAGGAACATTAAAAAAAAAATCTAAAGAGCATCATACTTTAATTTATAGATAACTCTCAGAACACTGTCGAGAATGAGGTAAGAAAAATCAGAATGGGAACTCCTGAAAAAGTATTAGATTTACCAAGTTTGCTTTGTTTATCTGCTTTCTCCACAAATTTACCACAATTTCAAAACTTTTAGCAATATTGCTACAATGATCTTTTTTATTAAATAATAATTATTGATAAAATTATTATAATAGAAAGAATATAAAATAAAAATATGATAAATAATAACATTATGTATATTGAGAATGTTTATAATAAAGCATTAATAATTTTATTAAAATTATTTTATTTAATTATCTTGATTAAAGCAGAATTAAATATAAAGGATACTATATTTTTCTTACTTTAGTCAGCCAACGTCAGGCATCCATTCTATCAGGTATCAACCCAATGGAACAAAGATTTCATAATGCACTGAGCAAAGATTTTGTAATTTCACTGATCAGATGACTTTTTCCAATTATAAGTAAATAGGTAAGGATGGTAAGGCTATGGATGGCCTGGAGTAAGGATCTTAAAACCTTAGGAGAGGGGGGAGAACTTTTATTCTGTGACATTCTTCACATTCTTTCAATCTGGAAGCTACTGAAATGTAAACTAACTTATTTTTTACCTTGCCCCTTGTCTATGGACACTTTTAAAGTGAAAAAGTAACCTGATTTGAAAATAGAAAAGCTAAGGCTTTCCAAGCTTATGCAAATTCATTGTGTCCTCCAAGTCTTCATAACCACCTAGCAGAGACACTCATCTATGGTTACACTGGACCACAGACTGCCCATGTCCCTTTCAGTGCTACTCCCTGTAAACCAGTTCTTGGTTAGCAAACCCTGCAGCTCTCTTTGATAAGCATTTCCAGGCAACTTCTTATTCTGCTGAGTCAGAGTTTCTAATCTGATTTTCCCTCTTCATTGCTGTAAGACCAGAAAACTTAACAATTTCAGTTTAATGTGCAAAGTAGGATTCAGTGCCCTAATTAAAATGATGTGGGCTTAAATTTTATTTAAGTAAGTTCTGACCCACTTAGGTCCTTCAGTTTAACCAAGTTTTCTTCTGAATCAAGAATAAACATATGAAGGAATGGGCATGACTGAATAATATTTAATTCTGCAGGTATTGTTTGCCTGCTGCAATATGGTCTTTATGTGCATCAGTCTGAGAACCAGATTAGATAAATCATGTTTGGGATAGATATTTTACCCAATGGCTCAAGCAAACAGTGCAACTCATGAGTTCGAGAATCAGCACACAGAAACAGGGCAAACAGAAGTAAAACTCTACAAACTGAAAAGAATCAACTAGTTAAGTGGCATGTTAATGCAGATTTGTCAGAACTAAGTGCTTTCCCAGTGCCTCACACTTCAGAATGAGGAGAGAGTGTTTCTAATCCATGCTATACATTCTAAGAGGGTTTCTTACTGTTTTTTCTCTTTTTGAAAGTGCTTGTGGAGTGAAAGGTGAGTATCTGATGGTACTGGAGATTCTGTATGTGATTAGAAATGTGGCTACAGCGACATAAGTAAGTCTGGCAAGAGGCTCCTTGTCAAAGAAGACTTCCCAAAGTGCTTCAGAGCAGCCAGGAGTATGAATTCTAGCAGTTAATTAGTTTTCTGCATTAGTTCACTCTTAGTTTTTCTTTCTAAGGATGTGACCTTAAAGACACTTGAAGTCCAGGTTGGTTTTGCCATTGACTTAACAGACTGGCTGAGGCTCTCTGTCTCAAACTCATGCCGCCTAATTTAAAGCATTTCAGACTCTTAAATTAAGGACCACATCATCCCAGTTCTGCCTTTTATAGTTGATGGATACCTGCCTACATACACTCATTTGTAGGTAGGACTGATCTCTCTCTAGAGTTGTTCTTCCTGTTGACTCCAGGAGGTTAGGGTGCGTGGGCTCTTAATTAGGTAGCACAGGTGACTAAAACTTAATTAGTTGAAATTGAGCCTCATTATATAGATGAAACAACTGTTCCTTTGAAGATACTATATGAGCCAAAGCATGAATTCAAAATGAGAAATATGTATTTATCTAAAGTGAAGTTTACAAGCTTTTATTTACCGTTTCATTGGTGGTTAAAAGATCACCAATTTGAAGAGGAATTCCCAGAGCTTAATGACTAATACATAGTTTTAATGGAATTAATCTTTTATATAATATCCTGTACATCATGAAAAACATATATAATTACTAAATCAGTATTTGTTGGTTTAGAGCAGATGAAGTACAGATATTTGAGATCAAATCAGACTCCTCTTTCGAAGAATGTGAGGGTTTCTTGAGATGCTTCCAAGTACTGACTTAACCTCACCTTAAGCAAAAAAAGAAACCACAGCTTTGCCTTCCTCTTCCATCCAGTAAACCTGTAATAAATGCATAAAAACCTTTTCCACCAAATAAGGGTCTTTTTTTTTTTTTTAGGTTAATGATGGCTATACTAACTCTAAGATTGGCTTCAGAATTTAAAAGAAATGGTGCACATCATTGTGCACAGTATGCCTTAATCCTTGACCAGTGAAAGGTCATTTTTTAAAGTCCAGAGCAATCCATTTCTCCATACAGAAAGAAGGACGAAAAGCACTTGCACTGCAGAGTGACCTGAGCCTATTTTAGATAACTCCCAGAAAGATGACTTTTTGTCTTTGGAAAATTATGCCCCTATCAAAAGCCTCCCACTTATTCTGTCTGGCCCAGAGTACAAAAAGCAGGCAGTTTTAGACAAGACAAATCTATGAAAGCAAGGAAACGGCAGACTATGAATATATGTATTTGTATTGACTGCATGTTTGACCAAAGCATTATTTTTTTAACTTGCACTATAAAATCAAATATTTTCCTCTGTGAAACACATTATTAATCTCATGACCAGTTCTTCAGTGGGGCTCTTATCAGCACTCCAGAAATCCTTATACCAGACTTTTCAACTTAGAAGGTCTCAGGAATGTTCCCCGCACTGAAGAAACCAAAAACCCAAACCAACTCAAACCAAAACATCAAAACCCCAAACCTCTTTTTCTCAAACTGAGAAGCACTCTCAGGAATGTTCCCCGCACTGAAGAAACCAAAAACCCAAACCAACTCAAACCAAAACATCAAAACCCCAAACCTCTTTTTCTCAAACTGAGAAGCACTCAGACTTTCAAACAAGCAATACACAGTGTAGAAAAGGCAGATCAGTAGAAAGTTGTGCTAGTAATAACCAGAGGGGGTTTTGTATTTTGAAGAATAAGTAATTTTGGTTTCTATAAATGAAAAAAATAAAAAAGCCTTTTGCATTGTTTGACATCCATTGCATAGATAAATATGTGGGGTTTTTTTTATATAAACTATTCTTACTAATCCAGAAGGGGGAAATCTCTGCATGATTTTATGCATTTGTTATTGAGTGTACAAAAATATAAGAATATAGGAACGGTGAAATTATCTTCTAGACTAAAGACTAAGTAAAGAGAAAGAGATATAGCTGAATCTTGAGGTGAAGGCTTACAATGTGGCTTTCAATATTTACAGTGTTCTTTTCTCAAAAGGAAAGATGACTGGCTTAATACTAGAGGAATTGGGAAGAGCAGATGTACATGTATATTTAGTCTGTAAAGAAAATTCTTGGTTTCAAATGTTCTGCACACTTCTAAAAATATTGAAGAAAAAATTAAATGCATTAATATAAACTTATGCATGATAGCCGTTATCTTCTTTAATCCTTAGAGAGTTCTTTGTGCCTCATGACTTCAGAAAGAATTAAGGAACAGCTCATCTTAGAGTCCATTGTGCATTCCCCTTAGTACCATTTTCTTCTTTTCCTACAATTACTAGGACTTATTTTCTTTGCTGGAAAATAGGATTTTTGTCTCATTTGAGTCCCTGCTATTTAATTCCTACTTGAAGTCATAATCCTCCTTGTCACATCACACCAATCTCTTGGTAGCTAATTCTGATGTCACAGGCAGGATTTTGTCTTCAGAAGAGCTGATTATTTAGGTACACTCCATGTACCAGATTTTAGCCTTTCTGAAACATACAAGGTAAGGAATACTGCAGGCGGACAATTTCAAGGCACTAAACCCAACGCATAAGCCGTGAAAGTTTGAGCTCCTGGTTATCACTTCTCAGTAGTCTATTAATGGGCAATAGAGTGTACTCTTGACTTTTCCTTCCAAGTTACTGTTTCTGAAAGATGCCTCTCTGATACACAGCCTGTCCACAAAAATTTAAGGTGAGGTGATCATTTCTCCAAACAGCCAATGGTGCCAGAAAATACTTTCAACCTGGACTGGTTTCAAACCACTGATTTAAGACAGACAGTGTTGTAACACTACCCCATACCCACTTGTCCAAATGTATAGGGTTTGTTTGGTGGGGGTTTCTTCTGTTTCCTTTGAAATGAAACAACATCCAAGTGATTCTTTAATGGAACCCATTCACACCTTTAGAGGGGGGGAACCCCTTTGTTGCAAGTGAAGAACTGTAGTCTGGAAAAACTGGAAAGAGAAAAGCAACTGAAAGCAGTGTTTTCTGTAGAGCTAGGCATGTTAAAAAATATGAGCAGTTATTGATTACAAAAAGAATCTATGGCTGAAAATGAAACCTCTTTTGATTATTTGTCAGGGAAGGAAGTCCTGTATTATTGTCTCAGTGCTGAGCTGACAGGATCATAAATTGCACTTTATTAATTGCTACAGGTCTGCCTTTTTATAGCACCAAATAAAAAAAACCCTAATCTTTCATATGGGAGAAGAAAATCCACATCATTGCAAGCTCAATACCTACAGGTGACCAACTAATTTCAACTTCATGGGTTAATTTATAGGATATAATGTGCTGAACATTTGAGCTAGGGGGAAAAAAAAAAAAAAAAAAAGAAAAAAAACCCCAAACCAGCAAACCCACCAACAGTAAAACTACAGAAATTATCCTTCATTTTATGTGATACTTTATTTCACGTGATTTGACATATGTGATCGATCATCACAAGTTTTCCTAAGTTAGGAGTTGCAATAGAACATTTTTAAACCTTTTCTCTCCATGCTTTCGAGTATTTCTTACGGGAACAGCTTAGAGACTCCACTACAGAGAGTGTTCATCTTTTTCATGGGAGCATAAAGAGAAGCTAACATATATTGAAGTTGAACGTATTATTAAAATGTAGGAAAGAGTTACCTCTCAAGCTTCAGTATATATTTGGTTTATTTTTGTCTTGGTTTCTTTGGCATATGCCTAAAATAGGTTGTCGGAGTGGGAAGGTTGGTCAGCATATCTTCAAGTATTGAGGAACCTATTTACTCCATGATTCCTTCGGAAGCCTCCTACTACAACCCGAAACAAACGTAATTCGGGAGGAGGAATACCTTCTGGTATCTTGGTGCGAGCTCTGCGAGGAAGGCACCGAGTGTTTTCAGAATCTTAATTTAAAAAAGCACAGACAGTCCCATGTATTTATCGGGGCTATCAGAGGAGCTGGAGGAACACGTGCCCGTTGTCCCCCGGCGATGCAGCTCGCCGGCGGCTGGCGGCGGCGGGGCCGGTGCAGCCCAACGGGCGAGCGGCGGGGCGCGGCGCGGGGGGTCCGCCCGGCCCTGCAGCGGCACCCCGGCGGGGAGCTCACTTCCCGTCATCCGCACGCCATCTAGCGACGGGAAAAAAAAAAAAAAAGGGGGGGGGGGGCGGCTTTGCACGGGAGCGGAAAGGAGAGGAGGAGGAGGAAAAGGCTCCCACGCCCGTCCCAGCTCTCGCCTTTCCCCACGCTGGTAAGAGCCATTCGGATATTGCAGCGAGAGCTCCGGAGTGGGTTGTGAGGAGCACCGCCACACTTCATTCCCCGCTTCAGCCAGTAAATCGTTCCCCAACCCTTAAGCTAGCGCTCCCCAGAAACCCCCCAAATCCATCCCCGCCGCCCGATCCCGACCCGAAACACCGCTAACTCCAGAGGGTCTTGGTGCGGCGCTGCCGGCGGAGGGGCTGGACCGCGCGATGCCGGCCCCGCGGAGACACGCGCACACACACACACACACGGGCGCTCCCCGCCTGCCCTGCCGCCGCCGCCGGCGCAGCCGCCCGCATCCCCTTTGTTCCGCCCGCGGAGCGATGCGCTCCTCTCCCGCTCCGCCGCCGCCGTCCGCCCCTGCAGGGCGGACGGCGGCGGCAGGGCGGCACGGCCCGCCCGCCGCGGGGGAGGCAGCGGGAAGCGCCCCCCCACCCCACCCCCCCAACCCGGCCGCGCCAGGGCCTCGCCGCCTCCCGCAGCCCCGCGGCAGCCCCGCGGCACGGGCAGCGGCCGCATCCGCAGCCGCGCCTGACGGCAGCCCCGCGCCGCAGGATCCGCGCCCCGCAAGGACGTGCTCCGCCGAGTTGCCAGGCGCGATTACGTTGGGGTTTGGTGTTGGCTTTTTTTTTTTTTCCCCCACCCACCCCTTGAACTTGTTGCTTGGCGCTCGGCGGTGGCGGAGGGGGGTGGGGGTGGAGGAAGCCTTATTATCGATGTCCCTTTGGATGCGATCAAGCTTTCTCAGGAGCAACTACTTCCCCGCCGTTCCCGGCGGGGCGCGGAGATCTAGCGGCAGAGCCCGCATTTCCAAAAGTCTCTATGCAACTGAGCGCTCTCGCCAGACTTTCCCAGGTAGGTGCCGCAGGCTGGGCACGTCCGGAGGGATGCGAGAGCCCAGCCGAAGGGAAGGGGCGAGAAGAAGGAGGCGGGGGCGGGGGGGGGAACGATCCACCGCCGAGCCGCTACGGAACCCCGCGCCCCTGCCCCCCGTCCGCCCCGGCCTCCCCCTGCCCTGCTCCAGCGCCCGGCTCCCCCGGCTTCGCCCTTCGCCGCCCTCTCGGCCGCTCCCCGGGATGCCCCATGCATCATCCCATCTCCTGCGGGTGCCTCCAAAGCCCCCGCTCCTACCCCCGCCACAGCCGCCGCGGCTCTGCCCGGCCCCGGTCTCCCCGTTCCAGATCAGCCCTTGTCCGTGCCCCGACGCCCCGTCCCGTGGATGCTCCCCTCCGCCCGCTTCTTTTCTCTGGGGCGCCCCCCAGCTCCCGGCGCCCCTTCCCCGGCGCCCCTCTGCCCTTCAAAGCATTTCCTACAGGGAAAACTTGCCTTAAAGTTTAATGCTGCCGCCCGGAGCTCCTCCCCCTGCCCCGCCGGCTCCCCCGTCCCCGAGCCGGGGTCAGGAGGAGTCCCCGGGGCGGTGATCAAGGTCAGGGAGGGGATTCGTCCCGCTGCTGCTCCAGAGCTGCGGCTGGGGAGGGGGGCGGCCCGCCCGGCCCATCCCCTCCGCCCCACCACGGCGAGCGGGCGGTGGCGCCGGGCGGCCCCGCTGCAGCCCGCCCGGGAAAGGGCTCCGCTGGCGGCCGCGGCCCGGCTCCGGCGGCGGGCGGGGAGCGGAGTGGAGGAGGGGCGGGGGGACCGGCCGCATCGCGCGTGGAAGAAAATCTCCTTTCAGGTGGCTGCACTGCTGCACCAGAGCTACTAGCCGGCTCCTGGGCTTAGTGCTTTTGTGGACCGTTGCTTCCATCCAGGGGCCTCGTGTGGACCTCGTATCCAACGGATCTGGCTGCTGGAGTAGTTGCTTTGAATGCGTTGATTTCCAAGTGCCCCGATTTATTGTCCTAACTGGCTAACCAGCCCCTGGAAAGGATATTCTGGGATGAAAAAGGGAAGGAAACAAAACGGAAGCAAAAAGATTTTTGGTATTAACAGTGATGTTCAGAAATTCTGTTGCCTCGAAAATGTGTGAACATTTGTATTTTTCTCTTCCCTCTCTGTTTTAGTGGCTGGACCAGGACTGTTTCTAGATTGAGTCCCTTAGCTGTGGTGGGTGTTTGGGACCATGGCGGCAGGAGTAGCAGCTTGGTTACCCTTCGCCAGGGCAGCAGCCATAGGATGGATGCCAGTGGCCACAGGCCCCATGCCAGCTGCTCCGCGGCAGGAGAGGAAGCGAAGCCAGGACTCTCTGATTGTGCTGAATGTGAGTGGCATCCAGTTCCAGACGTGGCTGGACACCTTAGAGCGCTACCCTGACACGCTGTTGGGCAGCTCGGAGCGGGACTTCTTCTACCACCCTGAGACACAGCAGTACTTTTTTGATCGGGACCCTGACATTTTCCGCCACATTCTCAACTTCTACCGTACCGGGAAGCTTCATTATCCTCGCCAGGAGTGCATCTCAGCTTACGATGAGGAGCTGGCCTTCTTTGGCATCATCCCGGAAATCATTGGCGACTGCTGTTATGAGGAGTACAAGGATCGCCGGCGTGAGAATGCTGAGCGCCTGCAGGATGATGCCGATCAGGATCATGCAGCTGAGAGCTCCCTGCCCTCCATGACAGCTCGGCAGAGGATGTGGCGGGCCTTTGAAAACCCACACACCAGTACACTGGCTCTGGTCTTCTACTATGTCACTGGTTTCTTCATTGCCGTCTCTGTTATTGCCAACGTGGTGGAGACAGTGCCCTGCGGGGTAAGCCCGGGTCGCATCAAAGAGCTGCCCTGTGGAGAGCGCTATGCCGTGGCTTTCTTCTGTCTGGATACTGCCTGTGTCATGATCTTCACAGTTGAATATCTCCTACGTCTGCTGGCGGCCCCTAGTCGCTACAAATTCGTGCGCAGTGTCATGAGTATCATTGATGTGGTCGCCATCATGCCGTATTACATTGGCCTGGTGATGACAGATAATGAGGATGTCAGTGGGGCGTTTGTGACACTACGAGTCTTTCGTGTCTTCAGGATCTTTAAGTTTTCCCGCCACTCGCAGGGACTGCGCATCCTGGGCTATACCCTGAAAAGTTGTGCCTCGGAGTTAGGCTTCCTTCTCTTCTCACTCACTATGGCCATCATCATCTTTGCCACAGTCATGTACTATGCAGAGAAAGGTTCATCAGCCAGCAAGTTCACCAGCATCCCTGCAGCCTTCTGGTACACCATTGTCACCATGACAACACTGGGGTAAGTGCAGCTGGTGTTTGGTTACAGCCAACGTTTCAACAAGTGTATTGGCATGAACGGAAAATACTCGATTTAAAAAAGTGCTGATAGAAAAAATGTAAGGGTAAGTTTTTGTTACAGAACTTCATGAATACAACTCATCACTTCTTTCTAAATGTTTTACACATGAAAGTGGGTTAAAAGTGTTGCTGAAGTTAAAATAACCCAAACTCCAAAAACACAGATGAACTGGAAAAGCAAACAACCACAAAAAACAATCTTGAAACTCTCTGGGTTCTTTGCAATTTTCTCTAATATTTTGTTTGGTTTTGTATATTGAATTTAGAATATTTTATGAATATCTGTGAGCTATCGGTGGAGTTTTAATAGACTAATGTGTTTGCTGACAGGACTTGTTACTGTGCTGCTGAAGTAGTGATAATTATAAGGAGAACCCAAGTGCGATCTTTTAATTTGATTATGTGTCAAAGTATGGGGATCTGCCATTTTGTTTGAAGTGGTGTATTGATGTAGACTTGGATATTGAGTTTGGTGTTACTAAGTGATAAGTTTACATGAAAATAAAATGGGTATTTTATTTTTACATAAGGTTTAAAAACCTTATTTTTTCACAAAAAATATTCCTGATGTTATTTAAGACACTGGATAAGTTTCCTTTGATTTCCCAGGACCTGTAACTTGTAAATGACAAGTGTCAAGCTACACTCACCATTGACAGACTCTGGAAAATAATTTGAGGAAGTATGAGAAATATGGCAGATCAAGCATATTCATTAAAATATAATTCTAATGGCAATATAAATTATTCCAGAGAGTTAGGAGTTAAAAAATGGCATTGTTGACATTAGACTCTAATGCAGTTTAGTGAAAAGATGGGAGATAGTATTACTTTATAAAGTCTTTGATACCAGAGTCATATTGTATCAGCTGATTCTGTGCACCAAGTTGTAAAAAGCATTTGTCTTGTCCTTATAACAGGAATTTAGAAGCTTGACTAATTTGGGAAGACAATTTTTTGCCCCTTTCCTAATTCTGAGCTGCAGAGTTTCATCTATGAAAATTCTTTGTTTCCTTACACACTGTCTAGTTTTTTAATAATTGCAGATATTAAAAGACAAACTTTTCACTTTCATGAAGACAAAGCCCATCATTTTATTAGTCAAACATTTTACCACATCTTGTTGGAACTGTTGAGGTTTATGAAAGATGTAGAACTTTAAAATGTAACAGAATGAAAGTGCATTAGTAAACTATTGTGAATAAGTTGATTTATTATGTGCAATTGGAATTTAGCTGGAAAACGCACATGCAAAATATTGAAAAAGATAAAGGGACTGTTTTATGCCACCATTTTTTACAGGACTTTTATCTTCAGCATCATATAACAAATGAAGATAAATATAGGGCATTGTAAATATTTCATCGTACTTGTAAGGGCAAGTGATGCTAAAAAGGAGTGACAAGAGCTTTGGGGATTTTAATCTGCTTTTTGGATTCCTGAGTTTTTTTGGTTTTCCTTTTCTTCTGGTAGTGACAAAGTGAAAGGACAGGTTAGCAGAAAGAACAAGTTATGCATGCTAACTAGTTTCATAGTCCCTGATTTTCAGATGCTGATGCTTTTTTGCCACATATTTTAATTAGAACTGTGATGATTTCAACAAATTAGGTCCTAATAATCTACCAGTATTTAGAATGTATAATTTTATTATAAAAGAGCAGGAGCTGGCCAGTGTTTTTCTTGGAATGAAAGGTGTTTTTTCGATGGGTTGTTCTCACTGTTATGGACTGTTTGGGAAGTACTTGTCCATGGTACTGAACATAATTTGGTCTTCAATTTTATGTCCAGTTTGCAATTCATTATGATGTGGATATGGTATCTATTTGGCCTTGATATGATTGGTTTGATTCTTTCACAAAAAAGTTCCAGGTTTTCAGGTATTATTCTGAGTAAAATCTTCAAAAGTACTGATGAGATTTGAACATCATTAGAAATTGCTTTCAGCAGAGTCTAAGGACCTGTTTTCAAGTACCCAGCCATACGATATTTAGGTCCTGAGGGTAAGATAAAGGGTTAAAAATAGACTCATGCTTGACTCCTTTTTTGAGGTAGTTTACACGGAGAAAGTTTTGAGCAGGTTGTACGGAGATCTGAAGTTTCACCCTCTGAAGTTCAGATATGACAGACATCATGAATTTCTGGGAAATGTTTAATCAATGCATTAGCTAGATGGTGTCCTTTTTAATAACATCATGATAACCATTTAAATATTATGTTTAAATGTTAAATATATATGAATAATTTAAACAGAATTAACATAATAAAATCTTTGAACTCTTTTTAGTTGATGGAATAATTACACAAAAAGAGAGGGAAATTACAAGGAAAAGCAGCAAGGGTCAGTGAAAGCTGATTGTAATTAGTACTGCTGCCTTTTCTCTGTGATAAAGCCTCTTGTCTGTTTACTAATACAGAACTCCTATTCATTTTTAATTTTAGTTTTACCTGAATTAGGGCTATATGAATGGACAACAGAGATAGATGAAGTCTTTATGTTTTAAATGACAGCAACACACAGCAGATTATGTGAAATATTACAGAAATACATGAAAACTAATACCAAATAATAGATTAACGTAAAGTTGGGTTTTTGAGTCTTGGTGTCAGTCTCATATTTTGCTAGATAGCAAGGGTATTGAGTATACGACCTTTGCGATTTGGGGAGTTATTATCTTGGAAGCAGAGCTATATTTCTCAGTTCTGCATGATTGCTGAGAAATTAAAGTGTCTTTAAAAAACATAGATTACATTTTCCTCTGCATAGTGCCAGTGACTTCAAACATTACTACATTTTAGCCTCCAAGGATATCCCAGCTATTAACTGTTCTTGACTGTTCAACTCAAGTAGTACATAGTTGTACACAGAGATGTTCTATGAAAGAATGGAAAGAAAGGAAAGAAAGGAGGAAAGGAAGAGAGAAAGAGCAAGTGAGGAAGAGATAAAGGTGCAGAGAGAGGAGAGAGTGAGAAAGACGACTCTAGAATAACAGCATGCACTCTGCCAGAAACTGTGCTGATTTAAAATTTCAAATTAGCGTTTTGTCAGTATTGTAGCAAAAGCAAAAGTAGGGACAAGGGACAAGAAGATGCAAGGAAAAAAAAAAAAGAAAGATGTCACAAACCAGTTTGTGGAGTTTTAAGATAACAATGAAAACTTAGAGATTAGGGGCATAAAGGTCAAAATCCAGGGTAATGTAAACCATGACAGAGAAAAAAGCTCAGGTCTATTGAATTGAATGAGACACTTTTGTCGCTTTCTGCTGTCACCTTATAACATGATAATCTAAGAACTTTCCTTCTGCTATGTCAGTAGCCAGCAAATGAGTTGGAGTAACTGGTAAGGCTTTGGTGGTGTAAAAGTAATATTTGTTTCCAAATCAGGCAGAGCTAGAGTGTAGTTTATGTTTTATAAAGATATGACACTTTAAATAAGGAACACAGTGCTCTTCTGTGACTAGTTCTAAAGCAGTCTCACTACTATATTAAACTTCTTTATTTATAGGCTTTTCATTGTGGAGCTTTGTCAAGTCATACAATACTTTTGTAGATGAGCGCAATACTTTATGAAGGGAAGCTTAAACACAGGACTATTCCTTTATTTGCTTTTATTATATAAAAAAGAGTTGTGTCCTCCACCAAAGATAAAGCAACTATTAATTTTCATTATTTGTTAATGCAACCCATAATGTATGAGGAATCCCATCTAAGATATATCAGATTCCCTGAAGACTTTATACTCAAACAGGTGACTGGATGTGACAACATAAAGTCTCAAACAGTGAATAGGGGAATAGGGTGACGGATTTAATTTTCTTACATATTCTGTTCTCTGCCATCTTCACACCTTTTCCATTCTTTTAGCATCCCCATGGGTGTATTCTATCCTTTTTTTTCACTTTTCTTTCCAACTACCACTTTCCATAGTCTTCCTGTTTGGCATTTTCTTGGCTTGGCACCATTCCTCCCTTGTTCAAGACAAGTTAAACATTTGTATTAATGACTCGTATGCCTTTATTTTTTCTGCTGCTTTGTTCCAGATTCCTCATTCATCCTTCACCGCTAGATCAAATCTTTCACTCATCATCATTGTCATTCATTTGACCTGAACTTTCCTCATAACAGAGTCTTTTTCTGACCTTTGTTTCATAGATTTTTTTTCTTATGAGCATCATAAAATTTCCACAGCATCACTTTTTTCACAAATGCCAGACACATTATCTTGTTTTCCTTTTCTGACTATTGTGAGTGTGAGTTTCTTATCGTCTCTGAGTACTAGTTTGAAAACATCCATCTCCTTAGAACTTGTATTAAAAAAATTGAGCTCAAAAAATAAGAGAACACAATAAAATCCTTGTTTTGTGAACATTTTCATTAAAAGTTTGGAAATACTCATAATTAATATTACAAAGGTAAAGATTAGCAAAGTTGGAATATTATTTCTATATCTCCTACCTAGATATTGGTTCATTCATTCATTTTGTGTTTGATATTTTCAACCCTGTTTCAAATAGCATTTTCTGGCTTTGTATTCTTGTATACAACCTAGTGAATTTTGTGTTTTACAAATGTGTTTGATGTCTCAGTCTATTTTCTCTTCACAGCAGAGATGTTTAGCCTGAACAGTTACAATATCATATAACAGAGGAGGGACAAAGTGTAGTGTAATCACCTTCAAAGCACATTACTAGGTATTCAAAAAGGGCTCTGGGGAGAATTTGAAATACTGAAAAGTAAGGGTCATTTGGATGGCAGTAAAAAACCCAAAAATTTGTTCTCTAATAAAAAGATTACTCAGACTGTATTGGGCTGTAGTTGGCTGGGCAAACAACAGGAGTCATTATGTTCTTACTTAGTTGCACTGGGGACCAGCTTTCCTGTTCAAAAAAATCCTGAAGATATCTTAGAGGAACAAGAGTTAGCTTATTTCACTCATTTTTCTCGAGCATGAATTTCCTTACTTCAGTTACAAAGAGCATGAAGGTGATGCTTAACAAAAAGAGCTTTCTGCTCTGAATCTAATTTATTTGCTCCTTTGGTGGAAACAGATGGAATTTTGTTTCCTCGTTGTTATTGTGAGTCAAGAATAAGAACAATGTGATTGGTGTGGGCCAGGATGTAGCAAAGAAATGTGCTGACTTAGTGCAGCAGATCAAATCGACTCAGGGAGTAACTATGACTGGTGTCTGATCTATTAATTATGTCCTATCATTCAACTAATCCCCAATGAATGTTGTGATTTTAGTAAAACCCTTAAGTGATCAAACCCAAGAAGTTTAAACTGAGTGATGACAATCTGTACTTGACTCTCATGATTGTGCCTCTAAGAAGAAAAATTTGCAGTATAAAAGTCATATAAATCTATGAATACAGTATTAGAAATAGTGCTACTGTGCAAGCAAATCTGGAAATGGAAAATGTATTTCTGCACATGGGAAGTTATAAATACTGCAGAAATAAAATAATTATCCACAATAAGTTGAGAACATCTTGCAACTTCAAGGTGACAATTAACTTCTCAGACATTTGAAAGAAAGTCTAATGAACTACTCCTATTACTTGATTTTTCCGCCATTATATTACAATGGCAGCAGTTCATAATTTGCACCATAGTAAGCTGATGAGAGAAGAATCTGGTTCAGCAGGGGTTAAGTGGGGAAATTATTCAAAATAGGGAATAAAAATTAGAAATACAGAAACAAAGTTTAGATTCAGCCTTATCAGGTTTCATCACTTACCTGACAACAGAGCTGACAGAGTGATGGAAACAATTCTGAATATTTCTGTACCTATTATTTATTGGGCAATTGATGGAGGCACAGATTTTTGTGCAAGACATAGTCTTTAAAACATCTTTTTTCTGCATTGTTCATGCAGTGGAGGAAAGATTTCTAAATTCATAGACATTTCTTTGAAATGATAGCTCTATGATACATTTCCCAGAACAGTAATAGTTACCATTCTTGGACTTCGACCCCTGTCACAATTAGTAGCCTAAATTCTACCATTATTTCTTAAGTATTTTTTTGTGAAGCATATGATTTTGATTTTCCTGTGCATCTGGTAATATTTCATAATCCCCCTGTTAAGTAAAAAAGTTGTGGGCTTTGTTTTGCCAAAAAAAGAATCCATTTTCACCAAAGTACGGAGAGAAATTCACATTATTTCAACAGCATAGACTTAAATGTGTATTGAAACGAAATACAAAACAGTGCTTTTGGCTAGAGCACCTGATGTGCAACAGGTGTAAATGTTCTGTAGCATAGTACTGGATACAAATATTTACTCAGGTATCTGATTTATGATGGCTCAGATTTAAACATGAGCACATATGAAGATCATGTGTCCAGAACATCAATCCTAGAATATCTTAGCTTCATTTAAAAAAAATATTATCCAAAAAGTTTAATCTGTATTACAAAAGAGACCGCACTCTTTTTCTCACACCAGCGTAGACACACCTGATGCATTATTAGAAGGCATATCTTAATGTACTCAGTCATCAGTACAGGGTTCCTACTACCATCAGTTCAGATTCTATCAGTTAAGTGCATTTACAAAAGCTAACAAAACATTGAAAGACTGCTATCAGTGTAAATATTAAAGATTCAAAGATATTATTCATATAAGCAATCACTTCCTTTGTGTATTTAGAAAACAGTTTCCTTCCTTACATTCCACTGCAAAGCATCGTTCCCTACGTGTCTCAGGTCTCCATCCTGAAGGTGAAAGCCTTTGGAGCTACTGTGTAAATGTGCTTAATTAAGGCTTGATCCTGCACTACTGTAGAAAATGGGAAGATGTCTAAAAACCTACAAAAATGTTACTAGTATGAACAAAGTCTAATTTTGCTTATTAAAAGTATTTAGGAGCAGTATTTTGCATTTCATCACCTTTTTTTCCAGTTTCATCCATGTCACTGGTTTCTTTGATCTGGTTGGCTTAACAGTGAAGTCAGGTCTTACAGACACAGAAATCTCCTGGGTTTATTCATTTATAGAAGCTAAACATTGCAAGGAAGATTTTTAAAGGCATTTAGGTATCTGGAGATGCAGATAGGCACCCAGCTTGAATTCTCAAAAGAGGCTTAGGTGCTTAGAAACACAAAGGAGAACAGTTGAAAGCAAGTAAGCTGGGAAACTAGGTACCTAGTCACCTTGGAAAACAGTCTTATGTGCACAAGAATAACTGCTAAGATAAGCAGAGTACTGAATTGAGATTCTGGGTATGTCCTACCCCTTTCAGAATCAAATGGATCTTAGGAAGGTTCAGTTCTTGTTAAAATACAGTATGCCCTATATTCAAATAACACTGTAGAGATTGAGTGTTGTGTACATGGTACTCTTAGGAAAGAGGACTGAGTAATTCAAGGAAAAAAACCAAAGCAATGTAGTATGACTGGAAGAGTAAATATCCAGGAAAAATATATTTTTTTGATCCCAATTTTCTTTCTGTGTTTTTCAAACCAACATTTCAGCATGGAAATATATGTAAAATGTGAGTTATGATATACAGATATCGTTAAATTAATGAAAACTTTTTTAGAAAGTGTGTGCAAAATTATAAAACTGTGTCAGGTAGCAGATTTGAGTTTTTCAAAGAATCTTCCAACCTGAGGTTTTGTTGGTTTCCATAGGTCTCATATTTAGCTTATGTACAGTAAATTTGTTAAGATGCTGATGTGTGATAAGAAAAGATAAACTGTAATTCTCAGTTTTGACCACTGCAAATTCATCCCCTTCTCTGGTGTGCTGACAAATATTTTTATTTTGTCTTATTCAATTTTTTTTAGTATATTGTTTGTAGACTTATGGGAGATGTTTGAGAAGTACATTGCCTTCATTTGCTTTTTCTTTTTTGCAGTAATACGAGCTTTGTAAGCATGGTGTATAGCTGTGCTGGTTGAATTCTAATTTAATCTGTGTTCCTAAATGAAACGTCTTTAAAATGCATTTCCCTGATTTTTACTGATTCTTTGTATAAAAAGTTTTTTCTTGAGGTAAGCATCTTGTATCACAGTTCTTTCTCTTTGAGGAGACATTGTGATTTGTGAGTTGACTCAGCTAGATGTTGTCTAGCTCAGCTTTGTACTACCACTTGAACTAAAGCTTCATATCAAAAATTGAAAAATCAGGCAGAACTCCCAATATTAAGAACACTTCTTTTTTTCAAAATATGGTAATAACATATGAATATTAAAAGAAAGAATGTTGTAAAATCTGTATCTGCATAAATAAATTTTGCTGTTTGATTATTGAAGGCTCAGTTTCCTTCGATAGATAAAACTTCTTATGGTATAACAGACAATATAAACTTCTAGGAATTTAATTAGTCTGAGTACTTTGGTAAATTAAAATAAGTATATTCCTCTACAGTTTTAAATGACATTGGATAAAAAATAACTCTGAAACTCCATGAAAGTACTTATAATGATCTAACTTTATGAGAATACATTAACATGCTTTGATTAATTATTATTTTGAAAAAATAATATTTTTAAGCCCAACCCAACTTCCTTCAAATATGTATCCAGAGACATGAGGGGTTTTTTTTTGCACTGTATTGGCAGATTCTCAAAGTATTTTGGCTGATGTACAGGGAACAGTCTTTCAAGTTATCACTTGCAAGCTTGGCTATTCAGGCATTCCTTGTAAATGGCTGAGAGTCAGACTGTGAGGTTGTGAAGGACATAATTTAACATTGTGTGTTAGTTCACAGTCTGAAAGTGTCTGCTGCATCCTAACGCATTGCTTCTTTCAGCAAGATGAACCAAAAGAGTTTTCTGTACGAGAGCGTATGTAATGTGAGTAAGATCCTTAACTTTTCATTGTTACTGTTCATCTCCCTCTTTTCTTATAACCCAAAAGGGAAATTTTATTACTGTGTTAGTGGCCTTACTTTCAGTTTCTACAACTTTCATCTCTCCCACTTTCAGGCAGTTAACAATTCCCTGAGCATCCTTATCAGCTATGGACAGCAACTACTGCACTGTGCAGGGTTGCTTAGGAACAAAATTGATGCTCTTTGACACGGTGGATTACAGCTGCAACATGCTGGTCCCCAAACTCTCCTGCTTCCCTCAGAGGAATGAAAAGCAGAGAGGTTGAAGATGCTTTCCAAATCTGACTGTGAAAAGGGTATGTACTTTTTTGGTTTAGGGTATCTAAACACTTCATTGTTTGTAAATAGCAGGTTAAGAATTGTGGTCTTTCTATTGAAAGCATGGCGGTACCAAAAAAATATTTGTAGTAACAACTCTTTCTAACACCAACTTTGTAATTTAAATACTGTGGTATCTTGTATCAATTATAGAATTGAGAATTTTTGGCTTTGCTAAGCTTTTTTCTTTGGCTTTGGTTGTTGATGTATTTGTTTAAATCAGTTGACCAAATCTATGTTCAGACATGAGTATCAAGGACTAGGGACAGGCAGAACTAGACAAACAGTATATACACCTATTCTCATTGACCTAATGAGGGCTAGACAAGTTATAGGTGAAGCTATTTCTTGTGTTTAATTGAGATGTATTTATATAAAATGAAACTTTGAATATTTGCGTTGTAAACTACAGTGATTGAGAATTTAGTTAGTATTTACCTTTTTGGCAGCTGGATGAAAAACTTCAAAGAGTACAAGTTGAAGCTTCCCCACAGACAGATAATTTACAGTAAATCTATCCACAGACTGGCTTAATGATTTGACAAGCTCATTATTAGTTATTTTCCAAGTGAAAGGAAAGCTCAAGTTTTATCTGATTTCATTGTGAACACAGTAATCAACCTATAGAATGTTAATCTGTGTCAAAAGGTGCTGAGTTTTAGAGGTAGATATTTTAAAAGAAGCTCCTCACAAAAACCCCTGTGTAATATTTGATACATATCCTATCCTTTGGCCATGTGCTGCTTCTGGCACCTCTCTCCCTTCACCCCATGTCAATCAGATCATTGCAGAAATGGTAGCTGCTGATAAACTGCAACCATTCTCATTCATTTAACCTACAGTTTCTTTTCTTCCAAGGCCCAAAACTTTTGAAATTTAATTCACAAAGTCGTTCATGGGAGAAGCAATGTTGCTGGTCATGCTGGTGAGACCTCCAGCACGGTTCATTCGGCCTCTTGCTGTACTGGCAGAGCTGTGACAGCCTCTCTCCTCCTCTGGGGACAGGCACAGCTGCAGACCACAAATGATGCTGACTGGTTCTGCCTGGCACACACAACCAGTGATTCTAAAATACAGACACCTTTGTGCAGCCGTGCACACATGTAAGATAAAAACCTGGCTGTGAGAGGGGGAGATAGGAACCAGTTTTGTTTCAGGTCTCTAGGAGAAGATAGAAAAGAGTGCCTGGTATGAACTGCACAAATGCCTTTGGTGCAACTGCCTTTTGGCCACTGTCTGCCCAAGCCCTCTCCACACCATGAGTACAGCATGATGTCTGTCATGCAGAGATCCGTGGAGTAGATTTACAATAGGTTTGGACATGCAGTAGAAAAGAGGTTGTGGGGTTTGCAACACTTTTCCAGAAGGTATGCGATCTTTCCCTATTTCTCTATGTAGCCACCACATTTTGTGTGCACTGTTTGCTACATCTTTGCAAACAAATTAAGTAAATAAAGAGAAAAGTGCTAGATGATGTGGAATACTGGACAGGACAATGGTTTGAATTATGGGTTTGGATCCACCTAAGTGGATTTGAAAGATAGTCATATCAAAAGGCTGAAAACAGGTTGGTTCATCTCTTTAGCGTCAGTGGTGTTATCTTCTGCCTTAATGTACTTTCCGATACCTATTTTCCAGCTCACTAGCTATACTCAGAAGTTCCTTTGTTTTCACAGCAAATAAATCCAAATACAGCAGAAAGGTTTCCTTAAATAAGCCTTTCATGTTGTCTGTATACGGTTGTTTCCTCGGTCCCTATATTTGTGTGGAATTATATAATTATAGAATTGATAGATTTTTTTCTTAGGTGTGTGAGTTTTTAAAGGAGACAATCAGGACATACAACTCTTGATGGAGACAAGTAGGACATCCTTTTTTTTTTTTTTTTAATGGAGACAGTCAGGACATACTGTATAATAGAATTATTATAGAAGAATCTGGAGGTGGAATTCAAACTTGCTCCTCTGCCCGTTGCTTACCAATTCTGGGAGGTATTTATAAGCTTTAACTTACTCCTCCAAAAGTTAAATCCTTCTGAACTAGTCATCCTTGCCTTACTTAGGAGGTAATGAAGAGAAGCAGGCATCTGGAGGTGCGTATTCCTCTGTCCTGAGTATAAATGAAATTTATTATGATTAGCAGAGACTTAAATATTTAAATCCAAAGTGAAATGGATGGGATAAATCCCAACCTCCATTTCTAGTCTGTTTGGTCTAGTCTCCCTGTTCCCGGTTATATAACTCTGAAAGGCCTATAATAATACTCTTTTCAAAGATCATAACAGAGTACGTGCTTGGGACTTGATGACAATTCCCACTTTATCAAAAAGACAATGATGTGTCTGCTACATTTAAACTCAAAATAGTCTTGTTTTGTGTAACCATCAAGACCACTTCACTGCTTTTGCCGGTTTTTTAGCCTTTTCCAAACAACACACATACACAAAACTTAAATTTGAAAAAATTAAGGAGTTTTAATGTTTGTGCTGGTTTAGAAAAAATCTCTAGAAAACTGAAAGAAACATTTAAGTAAGTAAAGTATCCACTGTAATTTTCTGCAGGAAAGAAGCCATTCTTCAAATAGTAATGCTTTTGAATTAAGAGAGGGAGAGCTTAAAAAAATTTGCTTCAAAGGGTTGTAAACTATTCCCGTGCTTCTGAGTTGGAAGCCTGGAGACTGATTCACGTTAGTCTTGTGAACTGTTTCACCACAGTCCAATTTTAAAGTGCCCCAATGGAGAGGAGGTGTCAGGCATATTCCCCCATGCCATTATTTTAGTATCTTCCGTGAAGTGTCAGAGCTCTAGACTGCAATTAGGCATGACCAATGCATAGCTCTGAAGCAGACTGAAAATCTTAGAGACACACTAAAATGAATTTCAGCAGGGACACTTTCCTCATTGCAGTATTCATTTTCATATTTAATTCAAGTTAAAAATTACCATTTTCCCTAAAGCTACCTCCAGACTGGAGCACTGCAGAAGCTTGAGGGCTGCAAGAGAGGATTATGCTCAAAACTGCTTCAGAGTTTATGTCTTTCTCATTTACGTTTTGAACTTTGTTCACTTCCCTATAAATCATACCAATCTCTCTGGTGAGGAAATTCTGTAATTTGGTATGAAATCCTGTTATCAACAATGATTTGGTTTAACTCATTTTAGTTCATCTTCATGTTCTGCTTTTCCAGAGCAGCTAATCTCAAATTTACCATCTAGTACAGTTCTATACTAGTGTGAAATAGCTACATTTCCTTCAGTATATTTCTCTTTTGTGTAAGATTTCATGAAATTATATTCCTTTATGCATTAAATTGCATATTAAGCTTTTTTGAGTTGAAGAAACTGCAGAAGAAATATTATTTCCTCTTTTGTTTTTCACTCAACTGGACATCTTTATCATAAAATTCTAAACAAATTCTAAAGCAAAAGTGCTATCCTGTACCACTGCACCATTATGAAAAGTTTGCTTCTCCTTTGAGGGGCAACAGTGGTTATTTCATAATTTTGGAAAATTAATTTTGATTTAATTACCTTTTAAGTGTATTGCTCCTTCTCTTTGCTGTTCAAATAAATGCCTTTTAGAAGCTTGAAGAGTGATGATGTAGGTGGGAGACAATGTAGACTCTTTCTTAAGCTTCTTGCTTAATTCTAAGTTGTCCTTGGAACAAGTCCCTGTATGAAGACATATGCCAGCCACTTTTCCACTGCCTTAAGAAACAAATGGAGAACAGAGACCCATGAAACATGTCTGCAGAGAAATTACTTACCTAAACTAGTTTGCTTGAGCAAAATAGCTGAAGACAGTGTTAGAAATCTAAATCGCTGGTCCTTCAAGAGAGCAACCCAATAGTGACTGATGATCTGTGCCGGGTGGGGTGGTGGGATGTGAGGTGAGAGAGAGAGATGGTGCAGTATTCTTTCTGGATCTCAACAAGAAAAACCCAACAACAAATGCCTATTTTAATAAGATAGAGTAAAAGGGGAATATAGATACTAAATCTTATGTCCCTTCAGATGCTGGGAACCATGCATTTGTGTGCCATTGGATGGATTTTCCCACAGCTTGCTGTACAGACCCTGTCCATAACAAGAAGATTCTCCTTTTTGGTCCTTTGTGCTGTCATATAATTTGTTTTCTTTACAATAAGACACACAATTTATAAAGGATGTCCTCATGAGAGCTTCTTCTGGATGAAGACAAGTCACAGAGGTGGATTCATCACCAGTACTTAGTTGCCTGCAAGCTCCTCTGTTAGAAAAACCTGATCAGGTTTATCCTTCGGACAAAGTATCCTTTGGACAAGTCAGCACAGCCCAGCCTGAAGGCCAGGATGGATATGTAGCCCAGGCCTAAGAGTTGGTGAATTACTGATTCAGTTTACTGAATTTGGTCAGAGAATAATAAAAAGTGACAAAAACTTCCTCAGTCAGGCTAAGATAATATCAGGATAAGGTGAATAAGTTCAATTAAATATCTAGAACTTTTTCCAAAAGAAACCTCATATTTCTTATGGAAGTTTCACAATAAAACATCAAGGGCTCTTGCTGTGTAAGGTAATAGAAAACCTATATGGGATTCTTTAGACTTTTTTTTCTTAAGTGACACTTCGATAAAAGCAAAACACAACTGGCAAATACGATTTATTAATTTCCTGTTTCCAAATGTCTATGAATGAAAACCACTTATTCTTCATGCATTTTCATTAGAAATGTAGAACAAAAATTCAAAACAAAATTACACATTTGGTTTGTTTGATCTGAGTCCTTTTTGGGATTTCAGTTCAAAGCAATTCTGAATTTTCATCCATACGCGGAACGGAGCACATTTTTAAGAAACAATGCTGTGAGAGAACAATCATCTTATGATGAAAGGCCATGTTCCAGCCATTACTGTTTCATTCTTTTTTGACTGAAAAAAACCCCGACTAGAAACATTAATGGCAAAATAACTACCAATGCACATCAAATACAAAAGATACAAGATCTGCCTTGGGGAGTCCTTGCGATTGGTGAAAGCTGAGAAGGTACAATGGAGGAAGTATCACTGTATTCTTGCTATTGTTTATGTCCTACCCACTTCATTTGCTTCTTGGCTAAATGGTTCCTTCATCTCACCCTCTAACATTCTCAGTTAATGGAAATGACTTAACTCTAGGTTGGATAAGGCTTAGATTAGGGAAGTAAACTGCTTTATACTTTCGTCCTAAATTCTTTCAAAGAACTGTGGGCAATGGATATTTGATAGCTATTTTTAAGTAGCAAAGATTCAGTGTCCAAGAATATCATAGAGCTTCAAAACTGTGCAAATAGAAAAACAGCTGCTTTAAACTCCCAGTTGTTCCTTACATCTCTATTTTGTTCAGCTATTTATATAATCAAAGGTCATAATCTACAAGGTGATGAGAACTTACGTCAGCTTCAAAACACTTAAACTTAATAAGCATTTCAATGGAAGATGAATAAATGCTGCAGCACCTGGGAGTGCTGAATGCCTTGCAGGATTTTGTGCTATTCACTTGATCCAAAGCCCATGGAAATCAATTAGGCACTTGAATTTGACCTGAGAGGACTTTACATCAAGCTTGTGTATGAACAACTCTAGCAAGGTATTGACCAGGACAACCATTACTTATTTGAATTATCTCAAACTCTAAGGATTTAAACAAAACTCCATGGCAGTGCAACAGGGATTCCTGTAATACATGTATTGCTATCTGTATCTTATACAGAGATCAGGTGAAAAAAGCAAAAGATAGAGTTTAGCTATATTTCTTGAAGCATACTTTCATCATCAGAAAAACAGTACAATAATAGACTCCAACTTCTGATGTAACAGGTTTCTTCTGTTTTGGTGTATCAAGAGGAAACTCTTTATGGGAAGCAAATAATACAGCATCTCCTCTGGTAACATGGAGGTTGAGTCATGCATGGGATGCCTCCCCAAATATTTAACAGAAATTGGTCATAATCAACACTGGAGTAGGGAATTTGCTCAGAGTTTCTTAGACATAAAAGGGAAACAAGTTGTCATACTATTTTCCTTAGCTTACCAAAGTCTTTTTAACTTGCAGAAACTTTCAGGCAACCTTGAAAGGATATCACACATTAATAGCATCAGAGAACATGACAGCCGGAGTCTGATGTAGCTAATTTTGGACTGGTATAAAAGTGCTATTTAGAGCAATAAAGTTTTTATCTGTTGGTTGATCTGTTTACTAAAATATTTAGTGAAAAATGTGTTATATATTATATCTTCTCATTATCCTGCTGGTATAAAGGACTTTTAACCTGATAGTTCTTCCTGTACTTTGGGATTTCCCTGCTTAACTGTATTAGGATAAGGTTATATATAAAATGGGCATAAAGGAGAAATACTCAGATCCCTAACAAGCAGCTGTCAAACAATCAGTTAAAATGAATGGCTGGCTAAGACCCATACGTATCAACAGCACAATGATTATTACATGTACTTCTATGCTTTCTTGCCTTTCCACATTAAAATATTCCACATCAAAATCCATCTCTCCCAGTTAGAAGGCCCACGCTTTCTGAGTGTGGCCATACGTTATGAACATTACCTTAATAATTTGCTTAATGAAAAACAAATAAACTTGCAATTGCCTTTTTTTTTTTTTTTTTCTGATGTGAGACATGAATGTCAATACTCTAAAAATCCTGGAAGAACTGAGGACAGAGAAGAGAAGGACTGAGACAGAGTAGGTTTTATTCTTAGGTTTTATTCCATTTAAGAGCATGTTGCAGCTTTGTTGGCATGGATGCACTGCATGAGTGACTTTATGCATATTCACAACTGTTTCTTGGAAGGAAATGGCTTATTAAACAGTAATCATATAGCATGTGTAAATGAGTTTTGTGGATAAACACATATGTTTATCCTCATTGCCTGAGATGGGTTGTTGACTAAAAAAGTTTTTCTGATGGCATTTACTATTCCAGGAATTTTACCAATCATATATCTGAGAAATTATTTTTCCTTGTCTCATGTATAAATAATGCTGATTTTTCTCTACTCCTCTTTAATCACGTACTTGAAGAAAAAGAGAACAGAATTCAGGAATGTCTAAATATGGGCCTAGGTGAGATGCTCAAATATATGTGTCTACTTTGAGGTGAGCTAAATCACTCTCTAGACTCATTGGCTGCAATGGCTGCAGTGGGAGCTTAACATGCAAAAACCTACATGCACACACCAAAAGTGTATTCATTTTCTGCTTGAATCCCATTCCAGGACAACAAAGTGAAATGACTGTGATGTCAGAGCTATGAAATCTTTTTCTTTTTCCTAATGACATTGTCCATTCAGAGTGACACTATCTTTCTGCGGAGAAAGGATGCAGAATATATTGAACCAGTCACCTCCGAAAAATTTTGTACCCATATTCTCTTGAGTCATTATGCTTATATTACAATAGCTTCTGTACATGTCTTTAAAGAGTCCTGGGTAAATATTTTTATGCTAATTGAACAGGAAGAGGGAAAACATACAAAATTCACAGCATTTAAATCTTCTGTCCATGATAGTGTGTTTAATAAACGGTGGAAAACACGGCTGAAATAGTCCAAGATATAAAATATTGCTAGAAGAAAAAACATGTAGAGGAGTATTGTGGAACTGTACTACAAACTAGTGAAATAAAATGAGAGAACCTACAGCAAATAAAACTAAATAAGTGTGCATATTGAACACTATGTCTTAGGATAAAAAAGGTCACTAGAAACTACAGGGGAAACTACACTTACTGCATTTGAAAAATACTGGTAAATATTTTGTCTTCCTAAATGTAGAAGTAATTTCATGCTAGTTTCTTTTCATTTGTGACAGTCTTATTGATCTAATACAAAAAAAAAAAAAAAAAAAAAAAAAAGGAACATCTTTCACCTGTGCATTTTTTTCTAAGCAGCAATATAGATAAATGTTTGGAAAAGTTAATTATTTCCACCAGCATTTGAGTTTGGAGGCAAAGCCCACAGGAGCTAATGGAAAGGCTTTAATTTTCTTCAGAAGACTTTAGATCAGTATTATAGTTATGTCTTAAAGTATATAATCTAAGATTTCTATGTCGTTGTTCATAACCCTTAAAGAACTCATTCCAATGGGGACTGGAGTCTTGGATTTTTCCTACATGAAATCCAAAGTAAAAGTTTTGACCTGCTTTCCTTGTCAGAAAGGAAAGCAACTCTCATGATGGACTGGTGGAAATGTTAATGAAAGCTGGAAACACAGAAATTTTTTTGTTTTTAAAATGTTAAATGTGTCATGGCAAGGTTTACTTACTTTATGTAATCCACTCCAAAATGTGTGTCTCAGCCGTCAGGTTGGAACATATCAATGTGTAAAAAATGCAGTTACTCTTCAGGGCTGAGGCAGACTCTAATAGTTAGATGCTGTGCAAGCTTCTGAGACTAGACACCATGACGGTTTTGTAGGCATCTCGTTAACGAATTGTAGCACTGCAGCATGCTCTGCTTTACTTATTTATTGAAGAGATAATGGGAAATAACCGGTTTCTTTGTGAAGTCATAAATAATATGACAGAAGGATATTAAATGCACCGAGATGTGACAGAAAAGCTAAAAACTTGTGGGGTTTACTATTTTATGGTGCCAGTCCTCTTTTACCAGTACATGTAAAACCAACAGATAAGTTGTAGCTGTTTTTGTGGACAATTATCAATTCAGTGTGCTAGGTACTGAAATGTGGGTGTCTTAAATCATAAACAGTATCACAGTTTTGCTATTTTTCAGTAACACTGAGAAGTTACTTAAGAATAAGTCTTCTTCCTGTCTTTTTTTTTTTTTTTTTTTGTTTCTTTACGTCTTCTTCCATTTTTGTTTAATAGAGAGGTAGTCTTTCTCTATTTTTAAATTCTTGTTATGAAATACTGGTTCTACAAAGTGTGAACATTTCTGACATTTATTCTGTGCAACCTTTGTTCCCAGTGGAAATCCTGTCCTGAAGCTGTGTGCAGACATACACATAAGGTCCACCATGGCTTCTCAGAACTTTGCACACTTGATTAAAATAAAAGCTAGCTTTTTTCCCCTCTGTGTGTGTGTCTGTGGCTGAACTAAAGAGAGAAAAATGTGTTTTATTCTGGAGTTCAGACATAGCACTGAGATCCAGATTGAGGTAGCACTGTCCTCTTCTGTCTTCGTGTTCTTTTCACAAAGAGATTTATTGTGCAATATACTGCAAACCTCCACAGAGACTGGGGTGATTAAAAAAGTAGCAATCTCATTGGTTAGTCTTGTGAATATTTCTGAGTATTACAACTACACGGTTCTTTACCCTAGGCTTGATTCAACATTTAGCACAAAGCTAGTAGAGAAGACAGAGCTCCACAGTGATGCAGCCAGTTCTATTGAGATTTCTGTACCCTCTCCACCTTCACGGTACCCAATCACCTTATTGTGAACATGCTTCTACAACTTGAGCAAATAATTTTTCCTCCAGCGACAGGAGTTCCTTCAAGGTTGGTAGTTTAGACATTGTTGCGGCAGGCAAGTGTTGATCAAATGTGTGGATCTCAGACACTATGCCAGTGTGAATTTTGTCTATGCAAAGCATTTTATGGTTTTATCGCATCCGTTACCACATCATCAAGACTAAGCTCATCTTCTGAAGCACGACCTTTTTATTGGAGGAATTCCAAGCATTTTCCTAAGGGGTGCCAAGCCTTGTTGCTTGTTTATCCCACTTACATCAGTTTTACAATAGTATAAATCCATTGTTTCATGAGCTACTCCTAGTTTACAGTAATGTGAAAATAGAGTGAGGCCTGACCTGTCATACTTAATGCTGCCAGCAAAGTACATTTTTAATTCTTTTGAAGTGAAGCAATTCTGTTGTGATTCAAGTGAGGTTTATGTAAAAATATAAGATTAGAAACAATTTTCATCAACCATTCCAACTATTATGTGGTGCTTATTACTGCAACTTGAAATTTCTATGTAGGGCCAACAGTGCCATAATGACAGGAAAATGGTGTGTTTTAGTTTTCATTGAGCAATGGAGTGGTGACTTGGTGGTCCATACTACATTTGTAAAAAACAGACTCATCTACAATTGTTCAAATAACGTAGAAACCACTGGATAAAATATCACAGTTGTGAAAAACAAATTACGGACAGTCTTTCTCATAAATTTTAGGAAACTACAGAATTTTTGATCTGAAAGTATAGCAGATGAGACACACTCATGTTGTGAACATACATAGCAAAAAGGACAGTTTACTGTTCGTGAAGTATCCGTCCATTTCCGCTAGCTGTTTGTGCTGATTTCAGGCAGGAAAGTGCTGCTTTTCTTCACAGTGTGGATGGCTGGTCCAGAGTGGCGGAGGGAGTGTTTCCATAGAGAGTGTTTAGTTCCATGGTATGTCAGGTTCAGGGCACGTGTGCAGTTCTGAGGTGGGAAGTGGCCTGGAGGGGGGTCGTTAAGGCTTTTGCTAGCTTGTTAGATTGGTGGTTAACTCCTTTGGTAGCATCTTGGCACGGTTGTTTGCGGTTTGATGGGATCATTCGTTAGTGGGTTGGAGGTTCGGCTGGTTTTTCCCAGTTGTGTTGTAACCCCCAGACTCTGGCTTTCACTACTCAGGATCTGGCAGTGTGTTGGTCGGCGGGTGATGGTCTATTGTATCATATGTTCTATTTTTTATTATTTTAATTACTTTTTATTAGAAGTATTGTTAATATTTATAATATTGCCATAATTTTCATTTTTATTCAATTATTAAATATTTCTTACCTAACTTTTATGAGCTTTCCTGTCTTTTCCTCTGACTCTACTCCTCCACTCAGGGAGGGGAGGGAGGTGAGCAAGCAACTGTGTGGTACTTTACTGCTAGCTGAGGTTAAACCATGACATTTTTTTATAGGGACTATTGTTATGACTGAATCTTTCTTATTTGCACATTTTGGAAAAAAAACCACAAACCACAAGTGAATGGTTTTCTTGCAATATCAGTTCTCCAAGTGAGAAAACTGTGGACATCTTGCATGAAATATTCTACTTTTTGAAAAGTTACCAAGAAGTTACATCTTGAATCTATTATTTATATAAAAAATTGAAAGGTTTGCGATGCAACCTGGAGGCCTAATTTTGATACTGTAAGTCATTGTAACTCTCTTTTTCAAACTGATTGTAAGTTCTCTGAGACAGAGAGCCTTTAGCAGATTATTTCTATCAGCAATCCATTCAATTAAACAGCCACACATGGATAATCAAGGATAATAAATGGAGAGCCTTTCTTGGAGTTTCAAGTAAAAGAGGTAATAGATTGGGTCACTACTGTATTTTGCCACAGGTGATTTTTGGTAGAATAATTCTGCATTCATTACTTTCCATGTTTAATACTGTTACAAGCTATTTCAACAACATTTCCAAATATTGTGTTTCAGAAAGCATGTGCCTAACATAGTTTGGTAAATTCTAGGTCAGTTTTTCTTGAGAGTGATACTGGATATATAGTAGTATACCATATAACAATTCTAGTTATCAAAAGTAGCAGATGTTCATTAATCACATCAAGTATTAGGCATATTTTTAATATACAGTTTGTGCCTTCAATCTTCTGAAATAGTAGTTATAAATGAAGATAGCCAATATTCACACTTCTGTGTAGCCTAATCTAACTTCCTCTGAGCAGTTACAGGTTTTGAATAAACTGATTAAAAAAAGAGAATAAAACTTTATTTTGTATGGCAAACTTTACTATGACTTAGAAGACATGAAGTACATAGCATGTCTCAAGCATTTGCTTATTGAAATGCAGTGGAGGACTTTTTGGTTTTTTTCAGTATATATGATGCATTATAAATGCAATAAACACTTTTAACCCATGAACCACTTTGTAAGGAGAATTGTAAAATAATAAAGGTTAATTTTATAATTCAATTAAAAATTTACACTAATATTTTCTGTTATGTGTAGCACACAACTTGATCAAAAAGGCTCTAACACTGTTATTAATTGGGCTGATCAGCCAAATGGTAGGACCTGGAAAAAATGTGATTATCAGGTGATATATCCTTGTGAGTCTCTCTTTTTTGCCTAGTGCACATTTTTCACATTGTATAAATATTTAATGGAAAAGGGCCCTAATTACAAACACTTCCTCCTTCACTATCTACTACAGAATTATTCTGTCAGAGGAGCCTGCTCTGATGAGAGGAGAACACAGCTGTATTGCTTCACAGGTTCTTAACATAAAGAGTGTTCTCAATTGATGTTCCCAAAGGGTGACATATCTTCCCACCCATAAGAGTTGTTGTCTATTCCTTGCAAAACTAAGACCTTTGCTATATTTTTCCTGAAAAGCTTGTAGTTCCCCATGCAACTGTCTTCAGAAGACTATACTGTTAGGTATCTGGCTCTTTCTGAAAAAAAACCCGAAACATGTATGAGGTGCATCAAAGCTAATTTTTCTTTTCTACAGACTTTTTCATTTCTATTAAAAATGTGCAATATACAATTTATACCAAAG
The DNA here is from genome assembly GCA_027574665.1 of Rhynochetos jubatus. Lineage (NCBI taxonomy): Eukaryota > Metazoa > Chordata > Aves > Eurypygiformes > Rhynochetidae > Rhynochetos > Rhynochetos jubatus. The sequence continues at coordinate 24,961,823 of CM050652.1, read as the reverse complement.
TTTGCCCAGAGAAGTTGTGGATGCCCCAGCCCTGGCTGTCTTCAAGGCCAGCACATACTTCAATATGTACATGTGTATTCAAATCTTGAAAAGAGCTGCAGCCTATTTTTGCATCTGAATCTTATTTTTGTCTGCTATGGAAACATCTCCTTTTTTTGAGTGCTTTATTTTTGCCCCATTTAATTTCAGTAAGAATTATTGCATATGTAAAGGCTCAGAATGTAAGGGTCTCTGTCTCCAGATTCTGACTCAGACACCAACTAAACAGCAACATCTTTACCTTGAACCTCTCTCTTTTCTTTTAAAATTGGCAGGGAGCCCAGAAGTTTTTTCATCAAAGGCGTGTTCACAATTTTTAGCCTACTTTCATGCTAATTTGTTCTTGTAATCATAAAATTAATCAAACTATTTTCCATTGTTTAAAACTAAAGATAACATTTTTACAAAATCATTTCAGAACATTTTGAATATAAATTAAGTTGACTGTTAATGACAGAAAAATAATTACAGTTAAAGTTGTGTCCTTTAGGCAAATGGTGGGTAAATTAGTGGCTGATGAAAAGCCTATTAAGGATCCTGTTGACTTCAGAGAGTTATGGATTATGTCTCAATAAAGAATCTTTACTAGAAAAAGACCTCAGAAAAGAGGAAAATGTAGGTATCTTTAGAAGTATAAATTGCATCACAGTCCAGTCTTCAGCAATAGTAATGATTAGATTGGGCAAAACTTTTGAAAAAAAATCTTGAAAATGCTTGATAAAAGAGGATTTCTTGATCTAAATTTCTCTTCAAAATTTTGTTGTCCTTCTGGATTTTGTAGTGTAAAACATGCATTTCCAGAAATGCTTATTTTTTTCACAGGTAGTCTGTGTATAAGGTCTTCCTCTTTTTTATCCAGATTATTGCTTCCTGGCATTCTGTGTAAAATCAAAATGGAGCTGAGCATGGAAAATCGGGTTTGGAAAATTCAAAAGAGAAAACCCTTGCCAGATGCTATAATGTTCCCAAATTTTTGGAGGGAAAAGAACCAAGTAATTTCAGAACAAGAATTCAAGACCTGAAAGTATAGTTGAAACTTAAGGTACCTGAAGAAGCATTTTTACTATGACATAGAAGATCCAAGAGGATTTTGAAAGTTGCTGATTCTCTTCCCATGCTGGCATGCACCTAGGAGGAGATTAGGCTCAGTGCATGTCAGTAGGGAAAGGTAACAAAAGGGAAAGCATCACCAGGTGGTGCTCTTGTCCACTGTGGGCCAAGTTCCTGTCCTTCCTGTGTGAGCATGTGTTTAGTTTTGGGAAGACGTGATGAACTCTTTTAGTTTGGGGTTATGTGTGAAGAAAGTTCCCATTTTCTATTGGTTTCTAATCAGCAAACATCCCTGAGAAGAATTTGCTTTCCAGGAGCCACTCAACAGGTTTGAGGTTCAGGGTGGAAGAAAAAAGAAAATTATCTGCAGAGTATATCATTACATTTATTTCAGCAAAGAATACTATTTTTACTCCAGTTAAATGAGGGAAGAATGCTAAGAAGTAACACTGGTTTTGGTAGAAGGAACAATGGGAGCCTAAGGTATATGTCTGTTTTTAGCAGATCATTGTCATTAAATATTTGAAAAGGCTGTTTCAATGCTCAGTTTTGTGAAGTACTGTAATTAAGCTATGAAAAAATAACAGTGCCTTCCATATTGAATGTTCTGCAAGAAGCCTGGAAAATTATTCCATGGAAATGTTTAGTTGTTAACTTACTCATCAATCATATGACTTCAACAGTATTCATCAAACAGTCATGACTGCGAAGACCTTAGAAATGCATTACAGGAAATAAACATAGTGGAAACTATTTACTAAAATTTTGCTAATACAGAAGAGCAAGAACATATATAATATGATTATATATGAAATTGCATGTTGGATAAATGGTAGGTCAAGCTACAATGTATAAGTAAAAAATTTAAGATTTTTTTAAAATTATTTTATTTACATGTAGGATATTTGAACATTTTGCATTTTCTAAATTTTCAGCTATGCTGGCATAAAATCTGTGGAAAAGACTTGCACCAAAAAAATTATTCTGTCAGTTTTAGATATTTTTTTCTTGTGAGTGCTTACTTTCATCCTGAATTTTCTCAAAATTTTCAGCAAAGCAAAATCTCACTGAACTCTGCACTGTCTCACATAAAGACTTACTTTTACTCAAGGGGATAACTAGGCAAATTCATGGAACAGAAATTCATTAATGTTTGTAAGTACATAGAAAAGCTATCTGCTTCATAAAAAGCCTGAAATTAAAATAAATGGAAGAGGAGACAGTATTATGGGAAAGCATCAAATATGTTTGCTCTTTTTCACTCTCTCTTATGCAGTCAGTAATGGCCACAAGATCCTGGCCTAGATATATCTTTGATCTGACACAATGTATGAATTCTTAAGTCCTTATGTCACTTCAAAAACAATGGAACATAAGATGGCTGTGTTTTTGGTGGATGCATCAGGCCTGTGTGCTCTGGGAATGAAGATTCCAAAACTCCCAAAACTCAAAAATGTCCCTGGTGTTACTTCTTACGAGTCACCAGAAGCTCTAAGATTTTCTAACAAAATATTTTGCATTCAACATATATTCATCACATTGTCTCATCATATCTTATCAACATAAAACTTTTGCCAAGAAGTTTCCCATTAGCAACGTATATCAACAAATACGCATACTTAGTCTGAGGAATTTTTGGGGTTTTAATTAAAAATGAGTATGTGTGCCTATTTTTTTTTTTTTTTTTTTTTTTAGCAAAAAGTTAAGAGGTACATTGGACAGAAAAAAGGCTTTTTCAGCCATTACTTCCATTGATTTCTTTGAGAATCTTCTTACTTAAGAAAGTTGCAGAAAATGTCTTAAAAATGAAAGCTTCCACAGGATACCAGTAATGTGTATGTAACATTTTTTGTCTATAAGGCTTTAAACACTGAAAGTTTGTGGTTGTGACCATAAAGCCAGCAATTTTAAATACCTGTTCAAAAGACTTTTAAGAATTTGAAGCCATTATCAGAAAACTTGCATCTAACACTTTAGAGCACTTGATAGACCAGGTAGTAAATGAAATAAGTAGTATTTTATTGCAGGAGCTTATTTAAACTGTCATAATTTTCTAGTTTAAGCAATACATCACATGGATAGAAAGGTTTGTTTTAAAGATGTGCATGAATTAACAGACCCATAAGTAAGTCTTCTGATTCTTCTGAAGTCCCCTGATTCCTCAGTTTCTATTCTTTACCTCCTAAAGTGCTCAAAGGATATTAATGTAGATTTATGAGATACCTGAACTGACTTTCCTGACATTGCTGTGCCAGGCTGTCTGGCAACCATCACTCCATTCCTGGGCCATGGATTTTAAGACCACTCTTAGTTGTCTCTTATACAGTCACACGTTGAGGAAAAGGTGTTTCATCATTAATCTCACAAGGAGTGTCACAATGTACAGGATATAACTTTACAGCACAACATTTTATTCTTGAAGAACAGAATTGCAGAATTGAGATGAGGTTGAAGGGGACCTCTGGAGATTGTCCTGTCCAAACTCTCCTGCTCCAAGTAGGGTTACTGAAAACAGGCTGCTCCAAGGGTAAAGATTGCACAACATCTCTGGGAAACCTGCTTCAGTGTTTGACTATTCTCACAATGAATTTTTTATCTATTTTAAAATGGAATTTCCTCTATTTCAGTAGTGGCTCATTGCTGTTTGGCCTTAAGAAGAGTCTGGCTCCATATTTTTAACTTCTTCACTCATCAGGTATTTATATACATGGATAAAATGCTCCTGAGCATCTTCTCTAGGCTCTCTCAGCCTCTCCATATAACCCACATGCTCCGACTCCTCCAACATCTTCATGTCAGTGATTGACTCACTTCAGTATATTCATTGCTGTCTGGCAGCACTGGACTCGACCCAGCACTCCAGCTGTTCCCTCTGCAGTGCTGAGGAAGGGGGAAGGGTGACACATTCAACCTGCAGGTGATGTGATCCTGTTCCTGATTCAGCCCAGAAAGGCTATTGGCCTTCCTTGCTGCAAGAGCACATGGCTGGCTCTTCCACCAGGATTGCCAAAGCCTTCTCTACAAAGCTGCTTCCCAGCCAGTTGGTCCCCAGGCTGTATAGCCCATGACTATTCCTTCCCAGGTGCAGGATTCAGCATTTTCCTTTCTTGAACTTCTTGAAATTACTGTTTGCCCATTTCTTTCTATGGATAAGAAAAATACTATACGTACTAACTCTCTGTGGTTGATTTGATATCTATTATATTGGATCCAATTAAAACTTCACTGACAGTTCCTTTATCACTAATAGTCATTTTTTCTATTTGCCATGAGAACAACTTTTAAAAATATAGTATGTATTTGCCCTTGTAAAATACAAGCTATACTTGGTGGTTTACAGGAGCAATACTGCATTTATTGTGTTTTGGAACAAGTGTAACAGAACAAATAATACCTCATTTCCAGCCTTTTTTAGTAACTTGTCTTTTTTGTTGGGGGGAAGTGGAATTTATCACTTTTTTTTTCCTAAAGGAAAAAATACATTTTCTCGTAAGTCAATCTTAAGTCTTTATCCTAAATAGCTCTAGAACAAAGGCAATTCCACTTCAAAAGAATATCTGATCTTGGTTACATGTTGAAAAAGGTCCTAGAACCTTCAAAATATTTTCTAAATAATGTCATTACAGAGAATGTCACAAGTTAATGACATCATCTCTATATTTTTTAAAAAGAGGCTACAGAGAACTTTTCACCCCCCTTGTTTTTTTCATTTAATTTGTTCATTATCATCTTGAGACAGAGGTAAAGACTTGTTTTAGAAAAAAATATCTATCCTTAAAAATGAAATACCACACAGGAGTCACAGAACTGCCCTCAAACCAAGCAAGCGAATTGGAAAATTGAACATCAAAACAGTACAAATTTCCTTTCTATCCTGTCTTATTCATACTGAACTCAATGACACAGCTTCACTCAACCTTGATTATATCCAGTGCATGAAGATAACACGCAAAAGTCTTTGCAAGGCTAAGCATATAGAAAAAGCTTGGAGGCTAATAATCTAATTTTAGAAGAAACTGAACACATAATTTTAGTAAAATAAAAGTCAGAATATGAAACCAATTCATATCTGTAAAATATCGGGAATGGATGAAGTCTTAGTTTTTTATGGAATATGTTAAATATTAGTGACAGCTGTGAATATACTCTACATTTTCGTGACAGAAAAAATAAGCTTCAAAATTAAATAAGTCCAAGAGCAAACAGAACATGAAGCTTTATCTATAAACCTATTTTATTTTTATGTACTGATTTCTTGAATCACACCTTTAAAATAGAAAGACAAAATTAAAATTAAGAGAAATACAGTTCTTCAAGCAACGTGGTGATTGGATAGTTACTAAAAATGGATAACTTTGATTGGGGTGGGGAGGATTTAGAAGAAATTTTGAAGATAATAATAAAATAGATTTCAGAATAGATAGACAAGAAAAGGCTGGAAACAACAATCTTTCTACTCGTTGTGAACTCAACCATTTGCAAACCCCAAAGATGTGGTTTGAAAAAAAAAAAAACAAAACACAAAACAAATAAATTGTTGGTGGCAATATCTTGAATTTAGTTTGAACAAGTCAATATGGTGACATTATTTTCACTTAGAAGTCTCCCATGACATCATCCATTATGCAACTAAATTAGTGTTTGATTATGACTACGTTGGGAGCCAAAGTAGTTATTTTCCCTATTTTGTCTTGGTTCTTTAAAAAAATGCCAACAAACAACAGTTCAAAGTGGTGAATATTACTACTAAGCATGTACAGAATTTTATAAAAGTTAGCCTGCAGAGATAAATTTCATTCTTATTTATGAAGCATTACCTTGTAGAGCAGTACAGCTCACTGATTCCAGTACTAACTACTGGCCACATTTGGGTTCCAGAAAAGCCATATCACTGCCATGGTACCATGAAACTGTTTAACCCTAAGCTGTGGTCTGTCTGTCTCTGCCCTTTCAGGCCCTCCTGAATTATTTTTTCTGTCTACATGGTCATAATCAAAGCTCATCACATACAAATGTAGAAGGAGCCAAAAATACTGAAAAAATGGTGAAAACATTGGAAACCTCTTGCCTGTCTTCTAAACTTAGGGAAATGGTAGAAAATTACTTAACGCTTACAAGTCAGAATGACAGACTCCCAATATAGATATAAGTGAATGAGAGGTAAGCGAAGTAATTTTAATAATTTCTTTCAATCAAACTTCTTTAATTTTCCAACTGGCTTTAAATTATTTTATGTGATTCTTATTACTCATAGGAATTTAAAATCTTTCTATAAGGGGAAAATAGGTTATGGAAAGAAGTAGGTCTTTCTCATTGGCCATATATAGGTTACATAGCGAAATGTGCCCAGAGCTAAATGTGTCCCACATGGCTGCAAGCAAAACTTGTGTTACTGCTTTGAAGTGGAGAGTGTGAGTATCTAAAGCACCTCTGGACCTGATTCACGCTTATGAGTTTAAGTCAGATACTCCCACATAACTGCAGAAAAAGAAGTAGAACCTTCTATTTACCATGTAAAATTTAAAATGGTAGATTTAAGACAAAACAAGTTGCACCTACAGTACGTTTAAAAGTCTATGATATATCTTCTAAACTGCAAGCTCAATTAAAACACTAAGGAAGAAAGAAGATTTGAGAATGCTGAAGATTGAAACCAGAGCCAAAAATATATGCAACTAATGAATGAATGAAGAACTTTGATGTTAAATATGTGGTGCATTCTGTTGCATTTATAATTTAGTGTGGTTACGAGGCTGAAAACTTATTCACATTTTAATTTTTAGACAGGAAAGAGCATTTTTATGTTCTGTGTTAGAACTCCTTTGGCATGAGCACAGCTTGTACTGAGGTCTTATGTATAGTGAATTATTTCGGCACTGAGTAGTGAATTCTGTAGGCATATAATAAAGGTTGCTAAACAGAAAAAGACATTGAGAAATTAAATTTTGAATTAAGGGTAATATGAAAAGAATGCAACCAAGGTTTTGATTACACTGACACCCATTTTATCTCTTGCAATTTGATTTCTAAGGCAGAAGTGAAAACTTGTGGTTTGGATGGATGAATAAATAGTATTGTGCAACTCATGAGCATGCAAACACTGGTATCAGGAAAGAATAAAAGGTTAATGTATCTGTGAAATGCAATTACAATATTGTAAGAATATCAAGACAGTAGTATTAAAAGTCTGGTGACACAAAGTTATTTATACAGGTCTCCTTTCTTTTTTTTTGTAAAAGAACCGCTCACACAGACTTGTAAGGGAATTAATTATTAATTAGTTTTATTTCAGTTAGAGCTCCAAATTGAATTTGAAGAGTTGAAGCAGAAATAAAAGATCTAGGTTTGCCTATGCACATCATGACACTTGTTTCATGGCATGATTTTAAAATGAGAAAGTTAAACTGATGAAGAAATGTTTCTGAAAATTCCTTTTTCATCTAAATTAACTGTATTAATTTTTAAGGTCAGATAAGACCATTGAGATCACTGCATCAGACATATCTAACACAACATCTAGGAGTATTTTGTACTAGTTCTGGTTTAAATTTGGGAGTACAGAATAAGAAGTGCTTCCTATTTTGTTTGAAGAGCTGTCAGTGATGAGTCCATCCCAGTCTTTTAATATCTATTGAAAGGTGTGTGACATTTCTAATATGAATGAATGAGGAGTTCTCACCAAACTTTAATATAGATGTCTGTCTACAACTGAGCAAGCTTTCCAGGGGAGGGAGAGTGCTAGGTTCTTTAGAGCACAGTTCATTTACCCAAATGAAAAAAGTAGTATGATAGAAATGTTCACAGCTGTCCACAGCCTGTAAAGACAGTCGAGGCAACTTTTCATACGATAGGTGTCTGCATCTGAACAGAAGAAACCTGAATCCCATGCAACTTCTCTGACATCAATTTTGTACATGTGGAAGTTGTCCTATTTCCACTGAGCTTGATGGAAGAATGTTCTCTGTACAGACACTGCAGTACTCACTATGATCAAATCAGTCACCAGTTAATAGAGTCTCTTTGAAAAGTTAAATGGGCTGTGTGCTCCTGGAGTCTTTCACTACGAAGCATGTTTTCCAAACCCCAGTCACTCTTGTGGTTATTCCAAGAATTCACCTACATTTTCAGCATTAGTCATGAATTATGTGCAGCAGAACTGCATGCAGTCTGCTCAGAACCTTTTTTCCAGAGACAAAATTGCAAGTAATATAGCCTGTGTAATTGTGATCCCTGTGCATGTATTGGAGAATCACGCTGGCTTTTTGTCCACAGCAATAAACTGTGAGCTATTCCGCTGATTATATCCTCTACTGTAATTTTTGTTTAATTTCAAGTAACTCAGGCAAGAATTAAGTGAAACCAGTATAAGAATATTCATTAAGCTGAACACACCCTGTGAAAATGTATTGAGATTTCATGAGACACAAAGGACCGTAGAAGCATGCTGTCAGTGGCCTTGAATATTTGCCTTGTTCCCTAAAAATATCTGCTGTAGGTTTATTTGAGCTTGACAGAAGTTTCAGGTAACACAACTGAAAAACATTTATATTGCACAAATTCTGTCAAATAGATATTGCACAAAAATCTGTCAAATTCGAGATGATGAAATAAAGGAATATTGTGTGCACTGAGGAGCATCATCCCTGTTAATCCAACAAACTGGGAGGGACTTTGCATATTGTGTCCAAGACTGAGCAAACCACAAGTCTTTGTCTTAATCTGATACACCTTGGAGTAAGGGCTGACAGGTTTTTCACAGGGGGAATTTTTTTGAGTAGAAAATGCAGAATGGAGTTAGTAGCAACTTCTAAGGGGATTCTGCAGTTGTTTCAATTCCTTTTAACAGGGCAAAAAATTATTCACGAAGAGGGTGGTGAAGCACAAGAACAGGTTGCCCAGAGAAGCTGTGGATGCCCCATCCTTGGCTGTCTTCAAGGCCAGGCCGGATGAGGCTTTGAGCAACCTGGTCTAGTGGAGGGTGTCCCTGCCCATGGCAGGGGGTTTGGAACTCAATGGTCTTTAAGGTCTCTTCCAACCCAAACCATTCTGTGATTCTCTGATTCTAAAAGAAAAAAGTTGTTGCATTAAAGGTGCCAAAATTCTATTTGGATTTATACAAATACACACAAAAATTGCTTGCTCCTGTTGCTATTGAAATTGATGTCAAATGTCCTCAGAGCTTACTGGGAATGGCCAGTATCTCAACTAATGGAAAGACGTTAATGGGAAAAAGACTTAGGTGAACATAAACCATGCAGCCTTGCAATGTGGAAATTTAATTTAAAGAGCACACATATACCAGAATCACAAGAGGACACTCAGGCTATTAACAGTTAATACGTCTTCTGGCACTTCAAAAAAGTCATGCCCCATGCTGCGCTTGTACCAGTGAGTTGTTTCCCCTGACACTGACATTTTCTCAACTTTCTTTAGGCAACATCGGAGCTCCTGATAGGAATTTGGCATTAGGCATTTTTTTCCCCCCATCCTCTCATATTCTTTACTTTCTGCCTTTCTGAGCAATTCTGTGTAGCTTTCGCTGGAGCTTTTGGTTTCACTGCTTAGGGTCTCTTCTAAGATTTTCAAGGCTTTCCTAAATTAGATAGTCTGATGCAATTTCTCTCTTCCTAGTTTTTCTGCTTAAGGAATTTCAGGTTTTGAGGTGGATTTCATGCTTGGGAAGTTATTGTCTATTTGTTTAAGTGTTCATTATGATGGGCTGATATCCAGAAGTCTGTCTCCTGCAGAGACCCTTCAGAAATCACCACAGCTGGAGCTCCTAAACACAGGTGAGATTATAGCAGGTCTTTATGTTCTGGATGAGCTGTGTTTCTTGCCTCTGTAGTAAACTGTTATGAAAATCTCTCTTTGAGGAATGAATGTCACAGATAAATTTATCTGTATTAGTGCAATAATTGAAAAAATATTAACAGGTACATATATATACATACGTCTGCTTCTGTAGAACTGTAGGACAAGATGGACATCTTGGCTGACCTTACTGGTCATATACTGAGAAATTTAACGACTAACAGTTGCACATCTCAGAAAGCTGAAGGAAGGGCATGCTTTTGATCTGGTTCATAGGTGAGAGATAAAAGCTGATCCTTACATCTCTTCATCATGTAGAAATCTGGGTTAGACTTCTCATTGAGTTCCACAGTGAATTATCATGTCACCTCATCACCCTCTTGTCTTACATCTCTGTGGGGTTTAAATGGCCCTAAATCCCTTTACTACACAGTTCTGAAACTCAACTGTTGTTTGAAAGACTACCTGTAAGCTGCTTGTAAGGCAGGATCCGTGATTGATACCAGGTGATAGCGTTATTGCGGGACACCAATACTGCCAGTTGTTTCAAACATTTAGCTGAATCAGCAGCAACATTCTGACTGAATAAATTGAAAGAGTATTGTGTACATCGCTGCTTGGAAGTCCTGATGATACCATTTGCCTTTAACCAGGGTTTATGACTGGTATCTAGCTGAAGTTTTAGGATGTAGGCATAAGATAATCTTACAGACTCTCATCTGCATCAGCGCTACACTTTCCATTGTGGCACCTACAGGCAAGCTGTTTCCTGTCCTTGACAAAGAATTGTTTTCAAGAACCGAAGTAGGGCAATTACAAAGTTATGATATATCCAGCATGCACAATCCAGTCTCCCTTGCTATTCTTCCTCAGGCAGACTCTATTGAAAGGAAACAATTCAGTAACAACTGCTTTCTGAAGTAGTGGTAATCAGCTCAAGGCCATCCAGACTATATTGTCAGAAATATTATCCATCGTACGTTAATGTGCAACTCCATTCTGGATGTCAGGATACAGGAAGATCTTTACCAGAAATGACATTGACACAATGCAGTGCTTTGCCTCTAGTCATGTGGCATCCCTCCACTTCACTTCATAGAGGAGAGTAGCTGTTCACGTACTGCTGTCGTGCAATAACAGAGTGAAGTAGTGACTGTTATTCTCTGGTGAAATTAGGCAGTTCATGCTTTGCAATGGCTTAGAGTTACAGGTCTGAGGAGATAGCATTTTGCGTCTGTTTTATGGCGCATGTAATTAAAGATTTCTCTGGATAAATAGCTTTCCCAAACAAATGTGCATTTTCCAGCTTTTTAAATAAATGAAAGTGAGCTATTTTTTTGGCATGAGGACCACCTGCTCATAGATGTCAATTACTCTTTTTCTGCTTTTAAAAAATGAACTATTCTAAATTGAATAGCCATTTAAATGTAGTATTAATTAATATTTCATTGCTTTACACTGGAGAACAGACCAGGAAAAGGGTTTTTTTGTTCATTGACATCTGGTTAAACAAAGCTAAGTGGAACCTTCTGACATTATCAATGGAAAGATCTGAAAGGAAAGCTGTTCTGTACAATAGCCTCCTTCATGTATTTCTGCAACTGTTCTGTTCCGGTTTGTTACAAAATAATACAGCTTGTGCTGGTTATTAATATCTTTAAAAATAAGCTGTATTTACAGTGTGCATGAGCTATTTTTCATTGTTTTTAAAGCCAACTATAATCCATTTGCGTATGTTTACATGATTTCTGAAGCCTTTGTGGGCTGAACTGATCTTGTCACATTGAACTCTTAGTTTGCTCACCGAGTAGATCAATCTTATACTTCTTTATAAACTCAACCCTAGTGAGTCATCATTTATTTCCATGCAAATCCAGTTAACACCACCAACTACTGCAGCTCAACCACAAATGTGCTCTGCCTTCCAGATGAAAAGCAGAAGTTCTTAATTTTGTTCTGTATGTTGTTTTCCTTATGAAAGATTCTACTCAGTAACTATGAAATACAAAACTTCTGAATGCTGCATAATATTCCAAATGAAATTTGCCTGAGGATGTGTTTTTCCTCAACTAGTCTAATCCTAGTAGGAGTGTTTCTACTTTCCTTTACACCCTAGTTTATGCCTAATTATCCAGGTACTGCAACCTTCTCTGCTGGCAGGCACTTCCAAGAAGGCAGCCAAAATTAAGGGCCCAAATCTAACTAAAGTTGAAACTCCTGTTCATAGTGCGATCTTATGAACACACACAGGCACATTGCACATGTTGCATTATGTGAAAGAGCATTGTATACTTATTTTTGTTTTCATGTTCTGAAATCTTAAACAGCGTGGATGTATTTTAAGCAATTAAACATATAATGACAGTCTTAATCTTACTGATTAGAATAAACCAAATATAAGATATAAAAAGCTATTTGTAAGGAAATATTTCTTGTAGCATTTAAATGTGGCATTATAGATGATGGTAGAGGAATAAAACATGCAAACAAATATTTGTATCAGTAGAAACAAAAAAATATAGCAAATTAGAAAACATGTCAATAAATCCCTTTCTTTATCATTCAATTTGAATAAAAATTTGATTAAAAAGGTTCTTAAATTATGATTTGAAGCTAATGAAAACAGTTTCTGATCAGGAAAACAGTTTTGTGCTGCCAGTAAAATTGATAGATGTCACGGAACCTAGTAAATTCCACTGAAGTTTTATATTCCCATCCAAGTGAAACATATGTGTAACATAAAGCAAGACAATAGGTTTTGGTCTTGGAAACCCAGGGGAGAATAACCCCCCCATGTTTCTGGCCATGCACTGCATTTAAAGCTGGAATACTACATTTCCCCAAATTAATTTTGAATAGTTTCATAAATCTGAGTGTTTCTTTCAATCCTTTTAAAAATATTTTAATTGGTATGTTTGAGATGAAATTTGAATTTTTTTTTTTTTTTTTTTTTTTTTTTTTTACATGTTATTTTCATCACTGACTTGGTAAATTTATATCACAAATTTCTACAGGAAGTTAAATATTTGAGTAGATTTAACGTAATTAAAGATTCAGTTTATCTACAAATATCCCACTAATTGATAAACATTGAGCTGTTGTAGCATAATAAAAATAAGAAAATAAAATATTAAGAAAACAGCATGACAATGAAATTACAGCTTTAAAGTCCTTTCATAAACTAGTCCTTAAAAGATTAAAATCCCTGGACACTGTTATTTAGTTGTCCAGAAGTTCAGCTCGTAATATCCTTTATGAGAAAAATGCAAATCGTGTTGATAATGATTTTTGAATAATGTAAATCCCCTGTATAAGACAGGTTGTCAACTCATATATTTCTGTCTTCAACAGGTGAAATAAATCTGATCTTCTATTTACCTTGCACCAGGTACAGAACCGAATAAAATAACTGCATACCTTTGTAGAAACTTCGTATTAACAGTGGATGCTACATACAGCATCCTCTTTACATTCACAGCCTGGAAAGAACCACTAGCCTGACCTGCTGTAAGACATAAGCTATGGCATTCATACATTTTTATATTGCTCATGGTCAGGGTTTACACTGCTGTCACTTCTCTGCTTTGGTTATATACCACAGTACTGCTCTGCTGATGCCTGAACTGCAGCATAGATAAAAGTAACCTCTGCTGACGAAACATGCCTTTCCTGGTGTGTTTCTCACGTTTACCTGTTCTGCAGACATAGTAAATGTAGGAATTTAGAAGCCTTGCCATAATCATTTTTCTGTTGCTGCAACAGAAGGTTAAAAGCCTTGCTGAGCGACACCAAGATTGCTGATACAGCCAAACCATGAAAACTCACTCTTACAGCTACAAAGAACTTTGAGGAAACTGGCCAGCTCAGGTCAGGTCACTGCTGCACTTCCAGCAAGGCTGGACCTTTGTAGGGTCAGGTGGTCTCTGTCTCAGTGATTCCTATAACACAAAACTCAGAACAAGGATTAGCTGCAGCAATTAATGTCCATCATGCAATTTAATTCGTTGGCTATTTTCACCCAGCATCAAAACTCCTTGAGGCAGACATCGGACTTCTATCTTCTCTCACAACCCACCGAATGCACCCAGGTCCTTGAGCGAAAGCAACTCCACAGATGGGTTTGCCTTTGCCCGAGGCAGGAATAACCCAGACTGTTTTCCCCAACATATTTTTAACATGAAATACAGGGACTTTATCTCCTTCTACAGTATGTAAAAGTTTTGATTGGGCCGGGCCAGCACGGTTGGCAAAAGCCACCCAGTTAGTCAGCACCAGAGGATGTTTAGGTAACGTTTTACCTAAAACATTATACCTCTTGCCCTGTAAAATGTGAAAAATTACAGTTATGAAAACTGTAGATTTGCTGTATCTTCCTGACCAGGGTATTTTTAAATTTGCCAGCCTCAGTTTGGTTGGAAAAGGCGTATGCAAAAATGTCCTTTCGTAGCCTTTGGGGATTTTTAATCCTTGGTTGGATACATTGATCTTGAAATTCTGCTGGGATTATTGGAAGATGGAAGTCCCCTAAAGCATGCAGTTCAACATATTATTTCTCCTATGGATCAGATATTTAACTTGTAATTTTAGTGTCAGAATGTTTTCTTTACTTTTAATAAACCATTTAAAAAAAAAAAAAAGCATCTACACTGTTACAGGCAGACATCCAACAACAACCTGGATTACTTAACATTTTGCTAGTGGATCAATTAGATTAACTATAAAAAGCTCTTTATGATTATTTCTTTTTAGCTCACTTGAGACCACCGTCACCAATCTGTTAAACACTCATATTTGTGTAAAGGCAGCTTCTTTTAGAAATGAAAACTTAAACCAGTGCATATACAACAGAATCATTGTTTCTCAGGCATAGAAGTGTTTTTTAGTCTTTGTCCTTCATAATAATTATCAAGTTTTGTCTGCTAGGTTATAATTTAAAAGTACCTTAGTTTTACCATGTCAAATTTCTCTGTACTTAGTCCTTCCTAGAAACTAAATTTCTATATTTTCAAAAAAAATCAGCCTTTAAATGTGACTAAGTATATTCCCCCACATATTCTCTATATTCAAAAATAAACTAGTGAATCAGCAACTTTGGAAAGAAACTGTGTTCCCACAAAAAGGTTTAGTTAAGAATAGATATTTTTTCCAATAACAATAACTAAAAGAAGACTAGTCACATTGATAGGCCTCCTGGAGAAAATTAAATGAGTCTTCATGATTTATTACAAATTGAAAAAATAGGAATTTCAGCATCTGAAGTCAAAATAGGAAACAAAACACATGCAAACAAAATTATGTGCCTGCTGTAATAAAGCATTTTAAAACATGCAATTCCTAGTAATACTATTAACAGTTAACAATGGCTAAAAATGTGTACAAACTATTTCGATGTAGCATGTTGGTGTCATTCCCTTAGTAACATTAAATTTTCTTCAGTGGGAAGAAGTTCTGTATTATAGAATCATTTTTTGTTATGTGATTCTTTAAAGATAAGTAATATCTCTTTGCAGAAAACCTTTATTTTCTTCTCTTATAGGAGCGTTTTTTGATAAAAAGATCTTGCCACATGCTGAACTCACTAAATTTATCTAGCTGTCACCATGACTTCCCATAAATCTACCTGTTCTGAAATTTCCCTGTAGTGTACATCAGCGTAAGTATTATGTTTGGGACTTCCTAATAGAAAGGTCTGACAAGGAACAATGCCATCCACAATGCCCTGTAAGGGTCTAATCTGCTACACACCAGAGATGTTCCCACTGACATGACCAGGCATTGTTTTGGGCCTGAAAGGAACCCCACTAGCAGTATCCTTGTTAGCAATAGACAAAGCAGTAAATGAAGCAAGTCTGATTTTCTAAAATGGGTTTTTATTTCTTTTTTAGAAAATAGCACAGATCTTTGTTAGGCTTTACTTCAGATGAACGAGTTTGCCACACTCTGGAAAAAATAGTACAATGATTGTAATATCAAGAGAACTGAAATGAACTTGCAAGTTATCAGTGAGCATGTGTGTTGTATTGGTTTTAAAATCTACAATCCTTAAAATTCTTAAATCCTTAAATCCTCAGACGTCAATTTGCATCTTCAGTATTTTATGTTGAAGGAATGATTTATTTAAATTTTCTATCTTAAGGTACACTCACTCTGTCTCCTGTGACATATACCTCTTAACTGGCTTGATTTCTACTATCTAAGTTCAAAATTAGAAGCAATAGCACTTGCATTTCAGCACTTCATAAGCATGTTTTCTGCGGTGGCATCCCCTCTGAAACTGACATTTCCTGACTTTATTTATTGCTTGTTTGTAGTGGGATTTCTGTACTGACAGTAATGATAGCACATTACTTTCCTTTGGCTAACAAGAAATTTGCATTTTATTCTACTTGATCAGCCTTGGAAAATAAGTACATACTCATGCTACATATTTGTCATATGAAGAGTGGTATGAATCAATTTCTATGCAGATGTTAATTCTTGCATATGAAGGTACTTACATTTGTTTTTCAAAGCTATTTTGGAAACTTGAATCAAAATAGAAAGATGCAGAGAAGAAATTTTCGCACTGGGTAAAATCTTCGCAGCATGGAAGTCAGTGGGAGTTCTGCTTCAGTGGGGCTAGGATTAAATCCTTTTAGCATATAATGTAATAATATATTCCTCCTATCCTTTTCCATAAAGCTGACTAAATAGGAAACAACAGCCTGTGGTCTTAGCCTGCAAACCAATACTATGTTTAGAATCAATAATTGATGTGTATAGTAAATTAGCTATGTTAATTTAGCGAAAGCATAGTCCATCCATGGGTTCTTTATGCAAGTTGTTTCCTATCCTGGATAAACTTTTCCCATTACATACCCCACTAATATTGGGTTAAGAGCCATATAATTTCACAGCCTCTTCTTTGAAAAGCTTGTGACCACACTAAACAAGAGACAGGGACAGTAGGGAGAAAGATGAAATATCTCCATTGTATGGAGGAATATCTGGAACCTATAGACTAAGTTGCTTGCTGGTGTTTGCAGAATTTGTGGTAGGCCTGCTAACTGAATACAGACCTCTAGAGTTGCTTGGAGGTTAACGTCTTCTTGTACCTCCTGCACACAGGTACAACTCATGGTTCTACTCAGTCCTATCTTGTGAACTGACTGTGGCATCTTAAAACTGAGAAAATAATCCAAAAGTGTCTCAGTTACAAAAAAAACTTGTTTGATCTTTCGGAAATGCCAACAGAAAAATAGGAGTGTAAATTTATATTCTTACATCAGACTAAATAATTCCTTTATTAATTAGAAAAACCCCACAACTTGGGAAGCTTGTAACAAAACCCTAGAAAATGAAAAACAATAAAAGTTACTGTGACTGAGAAAAGAGATTAGCAGCGTTTTTCCCAAGATTTTACTTCAGCTACAAAAATCAGACCCTGTCATCGCCCTACAGCACACTGTTTCATCTTTTACACTCATTGCTTATTAATGGGGTCTAAAGATGGTTCTCCCTTGCCCTTACTTTCCCTGAAATACAGAAAAGTTTATTTTAGTTTTTGAAAAGAACTGCCATACAAGGGCCAAATTTTATGTTACATTTACAGTTCATTTTTAAGCCTTCACACTTGTTGACTCCAGTAGACATCAGGAGTACTCAGCACTTTGTGTTACTGACTGCACAGATACCATCTTACATGAGTATTTTGCATAATATGCATCGTCTCAGCGGACCCATTCCAGCCAAAAAAAAAAAACAACAGAAGAAAATATTCCTGAGAAAACAGGACTTTAACAATGACGTTTATTCTTTTCTTGTGTGTAAATTTTAATGGAGTAGAAGATAGAAATGGGATTTTTCTTCTGTTTATTTATGAAATTGGCTCAGCCACTCATTTTCTCCAACTCAGAAACAAAATGCTTATTTCTGTAGAGCTTACAAAATGTCACTTTTCCATATAGCTGAATGGGTAGCATCAGTGCTTCTGAGCAAGTCACTTAGGTGCTACTGCACATGATCAAATACTGCAAATAAGGCATGATTTTATGAAGAATATTGCTTCACTTGTTTAGTACACTTCTATGCAAGTGGATAAGGCGATCTTCCCTTTTTTATATGCACAAATGAGGTTTATGTTCTCAAGTGTGTATGGCTGAGGATACCAAAGTTTGAGCAATCACAGGACTGACTGAGGCTAAGAAAAATACAAAAGATTTGGGAGAAATGTCATTCTACAAGGCTATTCATAAAGAAGAGGGAAATGAGTTATTTTGTCTAAACTTTTGACAAAAGCATTTAATATATCCAAAACCTCTCTAAAAATATTTCTAACCAATAATGACATATATTTCTCGGAGGAGGAATTGTGTTTTTCATTTGTCTGTTGTTTGTAGATTAGCTTCAATGTGTGACTACTCTCTTTTCTGAGCCTTGAACATCTGTGTTCTCTCTGCAAGAATATCTGTTTTTACCCATTTTATCATGTCTGTTGCAGCTTTGAGTAGGAGGTGTAGTCTATTTTTCATGGTTTGTTTTGAAATGCACATCTTGGTTTTGTGTCATTTTTGAAATTCCCATGCCCACTTATCTTTAGATGAAAGAAAGCTGTTCATTTATGCAATATGATATGGAATGTATTTAGGGATGATAATTGCACATTTTGTGAAGTCTACAAAGACAGAAGCCTGAAGGTCAAAAAACTAATATTTCTACAAAGAGCAGTGGATAGTCTGGCCACTCCAAAGTAATTAAAACAATTCTCTCAAATGTTGACTACATGTTTTCTTTCTTTCATGAACTGAACTGATATGGGAAAATTCATACTCAATTTGTCTGATGAGTTCCTACTTTTTTAATTTATTCACATCCAAAGTGAATCAAGACTTTTTTGTTTTCTGAAGTGTAAGATATCTTTCTCAGAAACACCCAATGAGGCATATCTGGAATGAACTACATTCCCCAGACCCATCACTGCTAGGAATTAAAATTTATCAGAAAACATTTACCTGGAACTCCAGTATGTGACAGGGTCCTAGTGTCTAGACATATTCTCTGGAGGCACTAATTTTTCTTCATAAGTCTTTCCTATGGCCATATGCTGTAGAAACACATATCTCCTTATCCCAGAGAGCTTCTAACAGAAATTTAGGTATAAAACACATGACTATCTTGCTGTAGAATAGACAAAAATTTGTCAAATCTGAGATATCTTCAGTGAGACACTTCAGACTCTACACATTGCTGGTTCATTAAGACAACCATTTTTCTAAGTGCTATATTCCAGATCTAATCATCACCCCTTTTTGATATGTTTTATTCTGTGATCTTCTTTGTCCTGGAGACTGCAGCTGCTGACTCCACCTGTGCTAATGCAAATCACCAGTGCAGCTGAAGAAACCTTTAGATTTGATATACTCTGCTTCATTTTACCCTTTTAAAAAAGAGGGTTAAATTGCACTAACATGAATTTTAGACTACGCTCTACCTATCTTGATCCACGCATGCTATAAACAACACAGTTACATGGAAAGTGGGAACCCAGTATGAAATCCATGTCAAGAATCCTAACCCCAAATCAAGGCACTGATAAGCCAGGCTGATTGAAGTTGCAAAGGTGTACAGCTAAGCCCGGAGCTGAAAGCTGAAGTCTGAGCAGATTCTAAGTGTAGAAAAATACTGATGTCTGAGTTGGCAAAGTATAAGAAACTGAACACAAAATCTTTATAATCAGAAATGTCAGGGAAATTTAATGTCAGCTAGTGCTGTTAGCCTTGCTGTAACTGCTCAGATCAGCCCAGGTGTAAACAGCTGCAGCTGTCACTGAGGTTAACAGGAGTTGCATCCACTTACAAGAGTGGATGAGGTACCAAAAGATAAAGCAATAATACTCCCACTGCCCTGTTTATTTGTTTTTGTTATTTTTTTCTCCTAGCTGAAAGAGCAATAAAATAGCCTTCTAAAATAATGGTAAAGATAAAAGAAATTACGTTCAGAGGTAAATATGATGAAAGATGAAAATGTTTTATGATATGAAAAGACTAGCTGAGCCACACAAATCATTGGAATTCCTATCACAGTACAGTCACTGGTTTATAAATTAATGAATAATTCATCAAAGAAAAAATCTAGAAACTTCAAAACTACACTATGAGAAACACAGTGTTTTAGTTGACCACAGATTCTTTGGTTTCTAAACACTGCTAAATGGATCAAAGGACCCACTTACATTGTGTCTCCATTTACCTCAGTGCCATTATTTGATATTTCACTTCTGATGCAGATTAGGTGGTGGTTTTTGTTTTGTTTGTTTTGTTTTGTTTTGTTTTGTTTTGTTTTTATAGTTAGCCAAAAGGTCGTAAGTGTACACTGAAGGTAGAAAGAGCCTTTAGTTTTAGAGACACTATTAACTTTCAGTTTATATTTCTAAATCAAGTGGTTAGATACGTCAGTGCTACAGTGCTACCTCTTTCCCTATTTTAAGAGTAAAGAGCCCCAGAATGGTGCTTGATTCTAGCTGAGGGACACATG
The DNA here is from genome assembly GCA_027574665.1 of Rhynochetos jubatus. Classification (NCBI taxonomy): domain Eukaryota; kingdom Metazoa; phylum Chordata; class Aves; order Eurypygiformes; family Rhynochetidae; genus Rhynochetos; species Rhynochetos jubatus. Next base: position 24,941,411 of record CM050652.1, on the reverse strand, counting down.
AGAAATGGCATTTACTACTAAGGTACTGAACATTTCCATTATATAATCAGACAGTACAAAAGGTATGCACATATCCCTCTTTTATTACTGTTAAGACTACTAAGAGGGTTTTTTCTTGTTTGTTTAATGCCAAATGTCCCTCTCAAAAAGATGCAGCAGGAAATCTGTTCTCTTTATTCCTGATACTGATCATGGGTTGTGACAAATTCCATGCTTTCCTAAATTGAATGAGTCAGGCTCAGATTCATCCCACCTAATACTGGAAATTTAACTGATGTGTCCAAATGAAGAGAGTAGTTGCCTTACATTTCTTCCATGGTCAATGGAGAGGAACAGAAAGTGCTTGGGATGAATAGTACTCCTCTCTCGGATGAAAATGGAAAAATGACTACGCTCCTAACTTACATATGCCTAGAACAAATGGTGAATAATAAGGATTCAGTGATTAATAGATTATTAGTGGATACAGGACCCAGCTTCTAAATGAAAATGGAATTAAGATTACATCATAAACCATTTTTTCTTCGTTTAGGGTAAAGAAAGGGTGTGAGGATTTATATTCCCCTGTGTTAAGGTACCATTCATTTGGAGTTTTATACTTAACACATCATCTGCAGGCATCATGTTGTACCCGTCACTAAGACCACATTAACATTTGCAAGGCAACACTTTTCAAAAACTGTGACAGTCCATCATTTGGTCCACTTATATTTTATTAACTTTGTTTTGTGAAGCAATACTTGTTAGTTATTAACTGTCGTAAATGGCTTTCAGGTTATATACTAGATTCCTTCCTCCCTTTTAAAACTTCTACACATAACTTCAGTGGCACAAGTAATCCTTTTAAGGCTAAGTTAATTCATCCTTTGATTTTTTTTTTTCCCCAGTACAAGAGCCAACTTACTGCAGGTACTTTGACATTCATAAACATATTTCATAGAATCACAGAATGGTTTGGGTTGGAAGGGACCTTACAGGTCATCCAGTTCCAACCCCCCTGCCATGGACAGGGACACCTTCCACTAGACCAGGCTGCTCAAAGCCTCATCCAGCCTGGCCTTGAAGACAGCCAGGGAGGGGCCATCCACAGCTTCTCTGGACAACCTGTTCTAGTGCCTCACTTCACTGTCCGTGAAGAATTTCTTCCTGATACCTAATCTAAATCTTCCCTCTTTCACGTTAACCCCATTACCCCTTCTCCTGTCACTACAGGCCCTTGTAAAAAGTCCCCCCCCTCAGCGTCCTTGTAGGCCCCCTTCAGGTACTGGAAGGCTGATGTAAGATCTCCAATATAAGGCCTCCATATAAGGTCTATTTAATTAACGTGATTTTAAGGTTTGGTGATTTAGAAAGTGATTTTTTTTTGAAACACAGAATATGAATATAGAGTGTTCAAGAACAAGAACTACTGCGTCATTTCCTTCGGGGAACTTCTGGTAGCATATGAGATCCACATGCAATGCATTAGCAGCTGAAACCAAATTTTAATACGTTACAGCATTTTCATATACATCTAATATAAACACAAAGTGTAAATATATATGTATGTATGATTAAATTTATATCTGAAATAAATATTCATTAGTTTACATGATTTGCACTTTGACCCTACCATACTCATCATGTTGATGAATCTTTCCCTTGCAGACTCCACTGAGCAAGAGGAAGATCGCAGTATTAGAATCATAAGAAGAAAATGTCTTAGTTCAGAAAAAGCATGTTCAGTGTATAAGTGAATGTCTTTAAAAGAGAATTCTAATATTGATTTAACAATGAAAATATATCTTCAGGTTCTGTTTTTAAACTTATGAATGCGTTTAGCATTTCTGACAGTTATTTTATTCTTTTTCTAGTATATCTCAATTGTTATTAAGTGTAAAAATTTCTTCCTCCTCTTTACTACTTTCCTTAAATCTGATGAGAAGTCTTTTCAATCTCCATAAATCAAAGTCCTTGTTGAGAATTAGAATACTCTTCTAGTCAAGGGAAATGGGGATTTAGCTCTATTGTTTTATTTATCACTTGGAGGCATAGATCTCTCTCCTACAGCTCAGATGTTAAAACAGATTCACAAGACTGACAAAAGTTGTAAGGCACATTATTAAATCAGTTGTATTATTTTATGGCCACAGAGTTCAGAGAAGCTTTACATTCATAGTATAGACTGGAAGAGACAAAAATTTTAACTACATTGTTACAAAGGTTATGGAGTTCTCAGCTGAAACCACACAATAAACCTTTTACTGTAATTTTTACTAAATACTTGGCATTAAAAAGCACAGGCTTTAATGACAATAATGATGAGCAAACAGTCATAACCCTCAAGAGGGAAGGCTCTGATTAAGAAGTAATATGACAAACTATGCAATAGTTCTGATTAAAATATACTTTGGATGCACATACAAGATGCTGTTGATGCAGAGATCCCCTAATGTACTTAAGGTGTAAATTAAATAGCCACTTCACACATTTGAGTTAGATTACTACTTTGCATTTTTAGATCAAGATTTTTATGCTTAAATAAGAATTTCCCTCTTAAGCTATAAGTAGACACAAGAGACCCCTTTTGTAAATGTGTAACATTTTGAAAGAATTGTTTTTTAAAATGCTTAATGGAATTAATGCTATTTCAAATGACTTTTTTTCTCTTCTTCCTCTTGTTACATGGTTCGATGTTTTCTTTTGTTTCGTTGTCAGGACATGTTTTATTGTCAACTCAGCATTTATTATCAAATAGCATGTCAATAGTATGTCAAATCAACTTCATACTATCAAAATTTAGCCAGAGCTCACCTATTTTGCTCACTGCAGGAAGGTATTATTCAGGCTGGCTATGGACTGTGACTTTCAGAAATCATAAGAAAAAGGAAAGTCTGTTCATTACCCATCTCACTGAAACTATAACAGAGCTCAGCTAATGAATTTAAAGTATTCTGACACACCTTACTGATTTAGACTTCTTTTACATGTCCTATTTTTAAGATTGCATTTTTAAGTATACTAGCTATTTGTTGCTGTTCCTTTAACCTAGCAGAGGTTTTTGTCACATTTTGTCGAAATCTGCTTTTCTTACAGTATATCTTTTCCATGTGAAATATGCCTTCCAGATTGCAAAGACATTTTTTAATAATAATTCAGAGAGATGTGTGGGAAGGCACTATCCAAACCTGCTTGAGATATTGCTCATTTGCTTTGATCATTTGCCTTTGATCATTTGCAAATTTAGACCCTGTTACTGCTAACACTCATGGGCTTAATTCTCCTTTAGATAAAGGTTTGTAGCAGTAAGGTCTTGAAGTTTTTTTCTCTTTCTATCAAAGACTGAAGGCTCTGATGTTCTTGGATTAGAATTGCTAGATAAATACAAAGGATACTGGGCTTTTTCCCTATGAATTCCACCAGAAGTTTCCTTTTCTCCACTCCTCCTCTTCCTTCCCCTCAACACTGTTAAGCAACATGCCCAGGCTGCTTCCAACCACCATGTACACTCTCAGTATATACCTCTCTTGCAATCCTGTATATGTCCATTCACATAATCCAGAATGTAAATCTCACAAATCTGGAATTACAAAAGACATGTAGGAGGACGTTTCTGATTGCCAGTTAGGCACTTTCCAAAAATTTACCCCCAGACAGGCACTTTCATTGTGCTGAAGCTCTGAATAAAACCACAGATTATTGTCTAATGGAAATAAATGAAACAATAATCCCTTACACACCTGAGAAGCTATAACTGCCACATATCATCCCAAATTCTCAAGAGCTTTTACGTTCCTAGTATAGTCACACATTACCCAGACTTTACCAGCTGAAGAATTTGCACATAAGGAATAAAAATTAGTCTCTCTCTCTAAAGAAAAAAAAATATAAAAAATATTAAACATAAAGTTTATGACTAGTTTGTTCTCTTTTCAAGATGTTAAGGTGCAAGAACCGAAGGACAGTGTTGCTTATTTTACAGGAAATAGCTCAGGAAGAATTTGAGACATCCCAGTCTGATATTCTGTTTGTAACACTACGAGTACGTATGCCGATACAAACCCTGTGCAGAATGAGGGCAGTATGCATATCCTTTCAGATTCATGAGAGATCATGCTGAGACTTTAATTCAGTTCACTGGGATTATTATTGGCTAATTCAGAGATACATCCTTGCAAACTTAAAGTTAAGAAAACTACATGAAACATATCACTTCTGTTCCCACCCTCTCAGCTGAGCAGGCACTGGAGTAAGAAACTAATTCATACTTCCTTGCCCTGCTAAGGAGAAGCAAACTAAAACCAGCTTCAGAAACTGCATGTGCTTGACACTTCTTTGCCATTCTTTCAAGCTTTACAGTTAGAAGTTTAAATATATTTTCTTTGCTGTGTTGCTGTTTGAAGGACACTACAAGGGAAGTCCGACTGGAAAGCAGGTACTGACTTCTCTTGTACAAAGTGATCTCTGCACGCCTCTGCCCAGAGAGTCCTGTTGCAGGTAGGAGGGTCGTCTGCTGGCATAACTTTTGCTACTAGCAACAAAACCACGTGTTCTTTATCTTCTTCTACCTGGCATTGCTCTTGGCTTCATTATGGGGAAAAAAATGATAGTTGGTTGGATACAAGAGAGGCATCACAAGGTTCATTCACAGCCCACTAGAAGGTTTAGTTATGGATAATAGAGCTCTTCTAAAGATAACCAGAGGTAAGCAGAGTGCACATACCTCTGACATATTGTGAGGAAGAGAGTGCAAATCTGGGCCAGTGCATTTTTGTATCAAGATGGAACAGAATACAGGAAGGAGGCCTTACTCCTCCTTCTCCTCCTACTCTGAGTCCCATGCCAGGGCATTTGAGCACAGATTTGGACATAGAAGAACATTAGAACGTTCTCCCCACAGAAGCCAAGGAGGGAGAGAGACTCCTTGGTGTTTGTGCAAGTCCTCAGCTCTATCTCCAGGGAGTAGAAGAATGGCTAAAGGGGAGCAAAGGGCTTCTTTCCTTTACCACATCAGAAAATCCAATCTGACATCTGAAGAAAGTGGAAATAGCAATTAACTTAGATTGTCTAGTCAGAGCTTTGTCAGTTTGCAACCCGTGTTGCTTCAGAAATCAGAGAAATTCAAGTAGAGAAGCAGTTTGCATATTTTGGCATTCAAACCAGTAGGGGTGTTTTGGAAAGAAAAGAATATCAGTTGGAAAGATGGTAGTTACATTCATCATCTTAAAGAAAACTAGGCTTTTGAAAATCTACTATTTAAAGACCCAATTCTGAAATATACAGCTCAGACGTTGTTTTCATTTTAACATATGGATGTGAAGGATGTAAATCCATCACAGGTATAGACTCAGGTCTCATTTCTTCCAAAAGCATACACCTTTGAAAAATACTACATATTGAATTGAATCAATATGTAAGAAATGTTAATAAGACTGGTGTTCAACAACTTCTTTTTATCTAAAGATATCCAAAGAGAAGATGAAAATATGTGGGAACTGTGGTGAGAATAAAGCTAGAGATGTGTCATGATACATGTGCCATTGGACACCAGAACAGTCACGCAAGTGGATAGCTAAAAGGCTCCTTCTGCCCAAGAGGGAGAGAGGAGAAAACTTATGAGACTGAAAACCACACAGATGTAATTAGTGGTTTCTGACAGGTCTTACATGCACAGCAAGTGACATTTGACAACATGGAAAAGGCTTGGTTTCAGGTGTTAGCCTAAGTTTCAGTTCATGTCCATGATGAGAATTATTAAGTGGTGTGAAAGTTAACAACACACCTTTATATAAGACAAGATAGCTTAAAAGCTTGATAAGCAATTTTAGGATTCCGTTGTAAAATGTCAACTTATACATGTCGTGATCAGTAACTCCAATATATTTAACATTTTTACAAAATACATTGCATCCTTATACTTGGAAATGTACAAATGCATGACTTCTGAGAATATCTATAAAAGGATTGAAATTACTTTTCTCTTGAAAATATCTTGTTTATAGTGGATGTTAAATTTTTATATATATCCTAAAATTTTATTATGCTCAGTACCTCTTGAAATCTACAAGCCTTTATTTTAGTTTACAGATAACAAGCTATTTCTTATGCTTTACTTTGTCTTAGTGTCTTAATCTGTCCTACTGTTACAAAACGCATTATGTCCATGTTCTTCTGTACACACCAGATAAGCACTCGATTCTCTATTTGCAGCCCCAGATTCTGTTCTGGGTGAGTTTGAACCATCTAAAGCTGCATGAACTGAACCAAAACTGATTACTGTAACTAGAAAACTGAATATTGATTTAGAGATAAATATAACTACATTTCCTCTCTAAAATTTTTTGAAAGATTAATTGGCACACTGGGAAAGATCAATATTGTAACTCTTAAAGAAGATAGATAGGATGAAATTTTATATAACAAACGTGAGAAGGAGGGTATTCTGTGTGTTTTATTTTGCAGAGTTCTTCCAGTAGAATTCTTTCAGGAATAAAATTTTGATAGATTATGATTTTAAAGAAAATTCTCTTATTATGGGTTTATACTTTACTTACCTTTTTATTTAATAAGTACATGTCTGTGGCTGACTATGTCATGCAAGAGAAAGTCAGTCTTTTGTTGATCAGTTTTACTAAAAGGAGCTAGTGGGAGCTAGTATTTGGTGGGAATGATGATTTGGAGTTCTGTAAGGTATTTTGCATGATATTTCATTTCCTTTCGCAACGGAAGCAAATTAAGGTCAAAAGAGAAAAAAGTGTCACCCACCACTTTGCTGTAACCTAACAGACTGGACACATTCAAGATTTACAGTGAATTTGCTGTAACCGAACATTCTGTACATATTCAAATTTTACAGTTATTTCAATAGAAAGACCAGCCATAGAAACAGTTACATGTTTACATAACAAACCAAAAACAATCTAGGTGCTCCTGACAAGAGCAGAAGATTGAAACTTGGGAAACAACCAAGGCAGGGCACTGACAATTCAGTTCAGAAATTGTAATACTTAGAGAACAGCAGAAGCCCCCTTGGCACACATTTTGAGTAGTTTTGGCACTGTTTAGCTGGAGCACTGAATCAGAAATAGCCATGATGGACAAAGCCAAGGAGCATCCTTGCAGGATCTCTGTAAAAATATTCATGAGAATTAATGGTGCTGGAAATAGTCATCTTGGTGCCTGCTGTCCTCAGGCATCAGAGTGCTAATGAAGGCCACATTGATTAGTGAATCATGGCGTGAGGTAAGCAGAGACCACATTCCATCTCTTTACAGGATTTATAAAGATTCCATTGAAGTTTCTTCAAATTCTGTATTGTCTAAAATAAATATGTATGCATTGTCAGTGAGAGACATTGATCTTTATTTGCTGGGAAATGGGCCCATTTACTTGCGGAGTAAAGCAGGGTGTGTAGAAAAGAGTGAGCTTATTCCTTCTGGCTCGTCTTCTTAACCCCAGGGAAAGTAGGAAGATGCAGAAGAGAAGGGGTAGATAACAGCTTTACCAGCTCTCTGCCAGGGAATCTGTCACACTAAGAGTATCACCTGCTGGTGAGATGTTTTTCACTCCTCTGTGCCACCTGGTTGGTGCAGAGGGAGAGAAGCAGATGAGATAAGCCAGACCACTAAGTGCAAAACTGTAAAATGCTGCTCTCATTTTGAACATGTGCAAAGCATCAGAGAATTAGGCTTTATTTTAAGGCACCGAAGAAATACTGTGTGAAAGGACGGTGTCATTAAATCTGGTGATAATTATACACTGGAAATGTAAATTGCATTTCTTGAGCTTTTTTTTTTTTTCATTTCCATTGTAAATACTTCAAACTATGAAGCCTAATTTACTGCAGAGAATGTGTGAAATGACATGCAGTATGCTGTGCAACATCTGTCTGCACACATCACATTTCATTCAGTTGCGGTAAAATAAATAGTGGGTTTTTAATTGTATTGACTGACCGTAACCTTTCCCTTCTATTTAAAAGCATGTTACTATTGAATGCCCAGCTGCAAGTTTCAGTTTTTAGTTAACCACTGTACTGATGTCTTTTCAGTTATACTGCATATTCAAGCTACATACTCAGATTGCAGAGGAGATCATATGTCAATAATTACATTATATGCTTCTCTATAAATTTGAGAGTGGGAATATTTTTTGAGAGAGTACATAAAGGTCATTTGCTTAACAATATTTGCTTTTATAGTAGATTGAACAGCCTATTCTTTTCACTGTATTCTCAAAGCATCAGCATGGAGTAGAGAGCCTCCTGCACCTAACAGTGTTAAGATCAGTTATTGCAGATATGTACCAACAATTATTTCCAAGAAATGGCTCTGGAAATCTTTGAGGCTGGTGTATAAGCTTTCAGTGCACTTCCTAATGCATTGTATCCACATGTAAATATACAAACACAACAAACCTGACCATGACCAGCTTTGGCAGGTTATGATACACGCTTGAAATACAACAGAGACATGACAAATTTTTTCTTGAACATTATGATGATACAGCAACTGCTGTGTTGTTCTGCACAGGAGTAGCTAGATTCTCAAAGACAGTTTCTAACCAATACCTCTGTCCAGTATGTGCACCATTAACTGTCCAGTCAGCATTTTCTCTGGACAAGTTCATTAACTATGAATGTTGGTTTGAAAACCCAAATAAGGGGTGACTGACTCTTGGCTTTCTGATCTACAGGTATTAAACATCTTTGCACTTTTAAAATCCTCTTGATTTCTATCTCCAACTTTGTATGCCAAAAAACTTTGAAAATCCATTTCTAAATCATAATTTGCTACAGTTTCTGATCTACAACATAATAAAATATTAATAATAATGCCTATCTACTTTGTTGCCAGAAGTATTTATTGTTTGCAATGTGCTCTGAAAATATGAAACGTACTTATTATAATTGAGGTTTTAGTATCAAAAGAAGATTGATGAGAAAAAAATTTACTGTTTCATTCTTACAACATTAATTTTTGGACTGTAAATAGACTTCCCCATACTTGATTTGTGCTCTAGTTCCTAAACAGCAATTAAAAAATTTGTTCTCGTCTCTTTCTAACTTGATATTAAGCATTCTTACCTCATGCTATTATTTGTTTTCTTCAGTCTCCCATTGCTTGAATTTTCTTGTTTCTCAGAATATACATGGAACATACCTCAGGTCTGGCAAGGTATTGCTAAGGCCAAAATCCTGTCAATGTGGGATTGAAGCCTTTCAAAACAGCAGTGTACATTTGAGTATGCAAACTGAAAAATTAACAGGCATAATTTCATGCCTACTCCTTGGTTCCATTTAAGCTATAGATGAGACATGACACTGAATTCAATAGGAGGAAGGCTTGAACTTTCATTGGTATAAAACTCAACATCAAATAGCACTTCATTTTTATTTGTTGCTGAATGGTCTAAAACGTAATTGCAAAGTACTCTTCTAATTAGTTATCTTTAAAATTTTGCTTTTGGCACATTACATTCGGCAGCTTTGTGAAGTGTAAAAAATGTCACATAAGTGGATAGTGTCTGGGGAAACAGCTACTTTTTTCTAATCCTAAAAAAACCAACAGCTTGTGAGGGTCAATCTTTTAAAGTGTATGCTTCACTGAATGCAATTATTAATCATTTCCCTTCAGGAAAAATATTAAATTAAGTGTTAAAGTACAGATCTAAACAGTGTTAAGTGCCCACAGCTACTGAGTTCATAGTTTCAGCTATATTTCAGTATGAGATAATTGACCTTCCACAATGCAAATGTAGAGCTGGCACTGACTGATACAAAATGACTCATCCTGTCTAAGTATTTTATCTCCTTGCATTTATTTATTTATTTCTGTGTCCATCCTCAGTTGCCATGAAGGTCTCTGTGGGTGTTCTTAGGACTGGGTCCTTAGCTTTCTCCATTTTTAGTAAGCACACAGTTTGCAGGATGATTTTCTCTAATATGACATCTTCCTAGTAACGATAGATGGAAATCAAGGCAAATAATATGGTCAAGGCTTTTTTATGATTTAACAATCCGCTAAGACAGCTGATTTTACTGAGATATAAAACTTGTAATAGTAAGCTATGGTTAGGATGATTTTTATAAGTAAATGAACGAAATCCTCAAACTGTATCAATCAGACACAAAACCAAAGGGAAAAAATATTTTTCGTTATGCTTATGATACTGAAAAAGGCCTCTAATATTCATGCTAGTGTTTTATCATTAAAGTGCTTTCTGTAATTACGTTTTGATAATGAGATTGACGTCACTAATTACAGATCGTGGCTTTTCCAAAGCAGTACCCAGTTCTGGATGCCTTCTCAAAGTATCATGCTGATAACATCTAAACCAGAAAAGATACTGCTGGCTTGCTGATCAGAAGCAGAAGATAAGCAAAGCATTTGCAGTTTAAAGGAAGCAAGGCTGGGGCAGTTGGTAGGATCTGGAAACACTAGTGCTCATTTTTTTCTACCTTAAATGTAGTAACTTTGCATGTGTGCATGTATAAATCTGTGTACATAAACACATGTACATGCTTCTCTCTCTACATATATATATGTACACATGCATGTGCTTATCTTTGTTGAACAATTCTGATAAAAAGAGCTGCTTTGTTACTATCACAATATGCTATCATGAATTTACATTATTTCGTATCCCTCGCAATATTTCAAAGTGGAAGGAGTGTTGCTGAAGAACAGTGATTTTGAAAAGTGTGATTAGGAAAGAAAGACTGTTCTGGTGGGAAAGATTATGTCCTGTGTGATCAGAGCTTACAGTTTGATTCATTACTCTTTCACAAGACAGTTAACATTAGACAAGTCAGTTATTCTTATCTTGTACAATGGCTGTGATATGGCAAAGAAATACTTCATGAAAAAAAATCCTGTTATCTCAAGTTGCAACAAAATTATAAAGATGTCTGATTTTGTCCATGCACAATTTTGTTGCCAGTTCTAAATATTGGTGTGGATTTTCTGTATACAGGAAACTTCAGTATATCCCAGACAGAATTAAAAACATGAGGTGTATTTTTTACCATAAAAAGCTATCCATGATGCTTTGAAATGTAAGGAATGGGAAAGGAGAGAGGTAGGAACTAGAAACAATTCAGGATCTTTGTTTCTTCAGGTTAGAGTTGGTATTTCAAAATAATTTTTGATATCTAGGTCCAAGCTTCCTTGGTGAAAACAGACATTGTTATGTAATTAGTTATACAATACATAAAGTGGCATCTGAAGGGGATAATCACAATTCTTAATATGATCTGCTGCCACATCTCCTTCCATACCATAGCCTAGTAGGAGAAGTGCTCAAAGGCAATGTGAGATGTCTTGTCCTGACTCCAGGTCTTAGAGAGCAGGGGCTCCGGCCTGTGTCTCTGACATCAGTACGCTGGCTGCAGAGCTGTAGAATCTCCTCCTCTGATGTAATTGTATGATGTAGGAGAGTTACAACAAATGACCTCCTTTATTTCAAGGACTTGAAAGCCCATTTTTACATATGTGAGGTGACTGCACTGATAAGTAGCACAGTTTTGTGTTCTGGACTGATTTCTGCTCCCAGGTAACTTAGTTCTCGATATAAGGAACCAGTCCAACAAAAGCCAAAGCAAATCAAATATATCCATGCAGAAAGTTCCAGTTTTGATAACTGGCATTTTCACATGAAGTGAACTTCATAACAGTGAACATATACAACCATTTTAACATTCGTGGATTGCCAGCTTAGAAGTATTTTGAAATGCTGATGTCCAGCATGCCTTCTCTAAACTTTTAACTTGGTTTTGTTCCCCAGCTACTGACATAATTTTGAGTTTTCTTTAAGGCTGTTACAAGCCTTTGGTAATTTATTGTATATATAATTCAAACATATTCCTATGGGTTTGAACCTTGTTCAGGAAACAGTGCCATTGTTTTAAGTGAAGGTTAACCTTCCTTTAGATTTCTATTTTCAGCTGACTATTTCTGTTAGGGTAAAGTTGGAACCATGCCCCACCTACTATCTGTCAAAATTAGTTAATGACAAGCAAAAGCTCTCCTCTGCATTACTAAGTGACCCTATGAAGTGGCAGTAAACCCCCAGTCTGGTGTTTCAACACATGCTGAAGATTCCAGAAGTTTATCTTCTTACACTGATACTGTGCGCAGCTCAGAGAGATGTATTTTCATGAATACTGGTTTTAGTTGCAGGTTCACAGAAACTGCTTTCTTCTGGGTTTGGCAAACATTTATTTCAGTGCTCATAAAACTGCTTGCTTTGCCATCATTCTCTTTTCTGGGATTTTGAAAACACAGCTCCTGAGGGGAAAAGGGAGAAAATTCTGAGTGTTGGAGCACACAGCTGTCCCTGAGTACGTTGTTCAGAAGTCTCCACTCCTTGAGGGAATGATTAATTGGAAACTGCACAACATGGCTCTCATACCTGGAGTCTCTTCTCCTTGGCTTGTTTTAGCTTCTGGAGGGCATCTATTTATATTTTTTTCTACTTTAAAGTAAGCCAGTCAAGAGATATTTATTGTTCTTTGAGAGCATATCAGAATCTGTCTGACCAAAAATACTGAGCTTCTGTCTATTTAAGTTGCATTTCAAAAAAATAGAAGTGAAAAATCTGTTATGTGTATTTGGACAGCTCATAGAGAAAGTTAGTCCTATTTAATTTTACTCACACACCTTAAGTTCATACTCTGTGTCCTTGCCTTGAAAGTGTTGCCCCAAGCTATCTCTCTAACCTTAGTCCCTATTGCATTCTTCTCCTTTATGCCACCAACACCTGTCTCAGTGCTTCATATATCCCCGATCACTCTCCAGGCTTTTTTCCATGCCTGTACAGCGCAGCTTGCACTTCTTTGCCAAGTCACAATCCTACTTTCATTAAAGTCCATTAGACAAAATAATAGAAATATATTTCTTTTACCAGATGTAAAGTGATTATGGAAAGAAAGGAATTAAAAGCCCACGCAAATCCTGGTCTGAAGTGGTAAGCCAGAGTGCCATTTCCTTGGGTTGAAACTGCTTGCCCAGGAACACGACCAGGCAGATAAAACTGCAGGACCTGGGAGATGATCCTTCTCCCAAAACGTAATTAGAGCAGATTTATTTAAAGTCTGCTGTATTGCTTAGTCAGTAGCACACCAGTAAGTAATTTCAGTATTCATTTAAGTGTTTTACATTGCTGTCTTTTTGGTATTATTTCCATGACCCATGCATAAAGGTATCAGTGCAGCCTGATGGAATTACTATTCAGTGAGAACATTAATTCTCATATATCTTTAGCAATGGCTCATTAACACAGCACTAATTAGGGCTAGTTTCTGCCATAAGGAAAGTTGACAAAGCAGTAAAAAATCCTAGAAAATAAAGGATTTTTATATAGCCTAGGGGTTACTGTCCCTTAAAAAGAGACTGGCAAAGTTTGATTCTGATCCGTGCTTCCCCTCATTCCAGGAAGCAGTTGGCACTGCTCCTTTTGCTGAAGTTGCTGGCTCTGTTTCTGCTCCATATAAGGTTGCCCAGTGCTCATCCACCAAGAATCTAAATGTCTTCCAGCAGTACCTGATGTGACTAACATCTGTCCCATGTGGTCTAGTGTCTGATCCTGGCTCTGGCAAGGGTGCAGATGGAGCATGATGCAGTGCTCTCTTTCACTTTGTTTGAGTTCTCCCTAAATGTAAGCTTAAAAGAAAGAAAAGGAAAAGAAAAAAGTCATGCAAGCAAAAACATTCTCTACCCACAGCTATACCAGCTACTGAATTTGAGATTTTTGCTTGAGGTTGGATGTCGTCTCTCTTCACTCCTTGCCCCTTTCTCCTGACTGGAAAAGACCAGCAGTCCTGACAGATAAGGAGCAGCTGGCTGCCTACCCCTGCTCTATGTACACAGGTAGGGTGTGTTCCACCCACTGCAAAAGCTGTCCATGCACCCTGCAGGGCTAACAACTTAGTCTTTAAAAGTTTGATTTGTTCATTAATAATTTACATATAAAAGCATCATGGCATTTTAAAAAATGCTTCACTGAAAAATCTGTCCTAAACTTCATTCACTCTGAGGTGTGAAGGTGGAGACATAATGCATAACCTTTAAGAAATTAAAAAGCTTTCATTGGATTTCACTCTGGAAGGCCCTTTCCCTTGCCTCTTAATGCTGCAAAATAGATTGGCACTGCACAGAAAAAATACTGCACCAAAAAGTTTTGTTCCTAGTACTTTGACAGGCCTCCTAATTTTTTTCTCTGGTGTTCTAGAAAATAGACGAACACACAAAAAATCTCAAACAGTATAACAGCTAAACTTATTACAGTCAGACAGTACAAGATCAGAGCTAGATGTTGTACTCTAGACCTGGATCTGCTGTCAAAGGTCTAACCAACTCTCTGCTTAACAAAACCAGGAGAAAGTGGTTTGTTTTTCTATTTTCTTTTTAAAGTTGATTAGTCTAGTGATCATTAAGTGTTTCATTATGAATTTTCCTCTCAGGATATAATGCTTGTTTTCAATCTTGCAAAAAAAAATCCCTTCACTAGATTTGGATGGGGTATGTTATGTTTCGGAGATATGCAGGAAAGTCCCTAGAAATTGCAGTTTGCCAGTATTCCTTGGGGGATTTACAGGAATGCTCACAGCTCTTTCTGCCTCATTAGTTATTTTCCTTCCAGATTTAATTTTACTTATCTGTATTAAGATTTCTTCTTTCTTTCATGCCATCTCCCCTTTCTCTCATTCTTCTTTATTTCCTTAGTTCCATTAAATGATCATGAAGAAAACAACAGCGTGCTGAAAGCAGCAGGGGTGAGGGGAAGGAGAACATTCTTGTCCAGTTTCCTCACTGAAAATGAGAGGGAAGGTAAAAGCAGGCTGTCAAAGAAAATAATAAACACGAATTTTGCATTTCAAAACTAACCTGTTTTGTAAAGTCACACAATCATTGTCTGCGCATATGTAGAAGAATCTTAATACGAATACCATCACCTTCTGGATTGGCTTCAAGGACGGTTAGAAATGCCACAGTTCTGTATAATTTCTCCATAGTTCTAACAGTTTCTGGAATAATCATTTAATCCGAGTCTTGCTGAAGTCAACTGACAAAGAAAAGATTCTCCTCTCAATTAGAGAACAAATGGAAGAATTTTCAGCCTTTGAAATATCCAACCCAACCCAAAGCTTGCAAGCAGAGAAGTGCATGTTCCATGAGAGGGTTAAATGGAATCACTGTATTTGCTTCAGTATGTCCATGTTCCTCTTGTATCAGGGAGCCCAGGACTGGACCCAGCACCCTGGCTGTGGCCTGCCCAATGCTGAGGAGGGAAAAGGATCTCATCCACAACATGCAGACAATGTGATGCTCTTCCTAATGCAGCCGTGGAGAGGTTCTTGGCCCTCCTTGCTGAAAGGGCACATTGCTGGCTCATAGCCCACTAGGACCACCAAAGCATTCTCTGCAAACCAGCTGCCCAGCTGGTCAGCCCCCAGTCTGTACCAGAACACACCATTATTTCTTCCCAGGTGTCTTTCTCTGGGTTTCTGACATCCCTCTGAATGTCAGCATAACCATATGGTTCATCAATCACTTCTCTCAATTTTGTATCATCTGCCAACTTGCTGAGGGTGCACTCTGTCCTGTGATCCAGGTAACTGGTGAAGTTGTTAAAACACAGTGGCCCCAGTATCAGCCATTGGAGTACACCATTAGCAATTGGTCTGCATCTGGACTTCATGCTCCTGACCACAACCCTTTGAGCCCAACAGTTTAGCCAATTTTCAAACCACCTCACCATTCACTTATGTAGCCTATATTTCATCCATTTGTCTAGGAGGATTTTATGCAATACAATGCTGTAAGCCTTACTGAAGATAAATATCAAACCACTCTCCCTGTGTGCACCAAGCCAGTCATCTCATTGCAGAAGGTGTTCAGTTCAGTCAGGAATGCTTCACGAGTCCATGACAAAAATTTCCAATCACCTTGACCTTCATATGTTTGGAAATGTTTTCCTAGATTATTCACTCCATCACCTTTGCAGGGATCAATATGAGGCTAACTGACCTGTAGCTCTGCTGTTCCTCATTCATGCCCTTCCCCTTCTATGGGATAGAACTTTGTTTAAATCTTCCCTGATCCTCCTCCACTGAGGGAAAGTCTTCTTTGCTGAAGGCTTCCCCTCTGTTCTCAGGCACCTGGGATTCCTCAAGTCTCATCATACCCATAAAGACTGAAGCAAAGAACGCCTTGAGACATTGGCCTTTTCCATGTCCTTTGTCAGCCTGCCCCATCTGTCAGCAGGGCCATGATTTCCATAGCCTTCCTTTTGCTGCTGGTGTGCGTGTAGATGCCAGCTCAGTTTTCCTCTTTGCATTTCTGTTTCTCTTTTCCTAAAAATCCCAAAACAGGAAAAAATAAAAAGAGATATGTATTATATAAAACATAAAATGTAGTACTGGAAGTTGTATCAACTCTTTCATGCATGATCCAATATTACTCCACTGACTTTACTATGGATAATCACTAATATCTGATAAAATGTAATTCTTTGCCCAGCTATAATTTAGTGATGCATGCACATACTTCAGATATATGTAGACAGAATGTTGGTGATCCTCAAATTATTTTAAAATTGTTCCTACACAACCCAATTCTTTGTATTAGTTAGAGTGAATAGAAACATTGTTTTATTGTACTATAAGCACATAATTTAACTTACTAGCACCCGGAATCCCAGACACTAAGAGTGTCACATAGCTTCTTAAAACAAAATAACAGCTTTACTGACTCAAGTATAATATTTTGTCTGCTTGGCTGATATAGTTTAAGTAAGCAAATCACACATTTTGGTATCTCCACTCTGAACAGTAAGATTCTTAGAGACATTATGAATTTCTTCTCAGTCACAGCTTTCACAGTTAGTACCACACTCCAGTCTCTGCAATCTATTTTGCTCATCCCCATCATTCTTTATTTATGCATTCCTCATCTTCTGCCTCTCATCTTTTACCCCTATTTTCTACCCAGTGTGGTCTCCCTGTAGCTCTTTTCATCTCCATCTTTTTTCCCTTCTTTTTATGTGTTGATCCTTCATTTTCAGAGATAGTGCCATGTGTTAATAGACAGGGCTCAGCTCAAATGTGCACACTTTCTGTCCCTATAGGAAAGTAGCTAGGGAGGTGAACATCAGATTTCAACAGAAATGGAAAAGTAGCTAGAGAGATGAACAACATCAAATTTCAACAGAAATGTTTACATTTTCATACATTTAAAGCAGTTTTCTTAGCAACCATCTATATGTACAGTCATCAGTAGCCTGATTTCCAAAAGATCCAGTGATATTTTACTTTGTTATGGTTCCCTTGAAATCAAGGGAAGAAGGCTGCTGGGTGGCTCTTGTATGTTACGATTCCTTAGAGTTTGCTGTGCTTATACAGAGACACTTTTTCAGTGAAGTGTAATGGTGTCAATTCAAATGCAATTTCAGCTGGAAATTTGTCCTGATGAGAACAGTTTCACTGGCAAATGGGGATTTTCTGTCTTTTCAGTCCTTTCAGTGCTGAAGTTGTTTATCACACATGCACACCATTTTTTCTTTTTTTTTTTTTTTCAGTGGGGAAAACTTATTTTCTCTGGTGTTTGCTAAACTACTGAAATATTTGAGTCACATTTTACTAAAGTTTGATGAAATAGGCTATTACTCTTTCTCCCGTCTTTTTTTCATATTGTGTTGTGCCTTCTACAACTATGTTGGTGGGTAGTTTGTATTATACCTTATTTGTACTTCATTTTGCACAGAAGTTATTTTCTGCACAGAAAGCAAGAGATGAAAGACGAAGTTCTATGTCCAGATTATTTATCCTCAGAAGATGACAGATTATTGAGAAAGTTTTCAGGAAATGGATGTTAGAATAGAAACAATTATGTCATCTTTCCTAGAATGACTGAACTTGCAGTTACAAGGCTAAGAAGTTAGGACTGGCCTGTGAGCTGGCGTAAATCATTGTAAATTCTCCACAGCCAAAGCTGTGCTGAAGTAAGGATCATCCTTCTTACTGGGTGGCAGGATAATAATGAATTGCTACATCAGATCGCTCTATTTTAAAGAGATTTTAAAATATCAGCTGCATAAGAGTTTCAAAAGCATTCACACTAACCAGTACCTTTCAGAAGTCACGATCAAGGTGATGTGCCAAACCAGACTATAACAACCCATTTATAAATTAACTTGAATACATAGAATGTGCCAGAACAAAAGAAATTAATATAAGTCAATACATTTTCACCTTGACATAATGCCACAGGAAAGAAATAAACCAAAGTTAATCTTAAAATGAATTCAGCCCAACCTACCAATTAATCAAGTGTAGCATCAAATAGGCTTTTTGCCTCACACAGGGTGTCCTGTTTCTTACCTAATTCTAAAAATAAATGTCCAATCACATACCTTCAATATCCAACAAGTGGATTAAAGGCAGATACTGAATTAGGATCGAGATTCAAAGGCAGGTCTTGGTCTAGAAGAAAGTCGAAGGTATGTAAATGTCCTTTTTTGTACACATTTTGCATCTTTCTACTGCCCTGTTGCAGTAACATCAAAACCTTTCTTCTCCCCTTTCTTTAACTGCTTCTTTTCCCCCTCTATGGCAGTGTAAAGATTTAGAGCTGGGCCCACATTTTACTGTAAAAGCAAAAAACTTAGTTCTGAGTTCCTCACCTTCCCAAAGTAGGAACCCATCCTTGTGCCTCAGTATCCCCTCTATCCTATTGTGTATTTCAACTTCTTGAAAGCAAAACCCTAACCCCTTTCTTGTACCTTTTCCAACATTTAAGCTACGCTTTCTGTTACATCCTCTTTGCTTCCTTTCTCCCCTTTCCTTGTGATTACCTAAAACTTCAGACATCAGCTTGAACTTGTTATTGCCCAGGGTGGTAGCTGAGTGTTTTCTATGAAGAGGAACAGCTTCAAGAGGAGGGAATAAGGCCAGAGACACAGGAGTCAAAAGGTTTAAGCCATCAGACTACGTCCATCCTTCCTATAAAGCAGTGAGCAGACTGCAAACTGAAAATACAAGGCGCAAGTTCATTGTACATTGGAAGAAAATTTTAAGTGTAGAAAAATACATGGATCCATAGAGGCTAAATTTGTCAGTGTTGAAACACGTTCTCCTGAGGTAATGTCTGGCTAATTTTTTGTAGTCAGGACTATGTGACTTGCTATACATTAAGTCATTCACTTCCATAGCACCTCAGTTTTGAAAGTCCAGTAGAAGAGGGTATTTTTACAGGAAAGCAAAATATGAACATTTACTGAAGATCAGGTGGAGATAATCTTTGGATCTGGATGTGCTCTCCCATATGGCGGACAGGTGTTTCATCATTAAGATAGAGGTGAATAATACCACATCTTACTTGCTGCTTTTGTTAAAGTAAAGAAAGATACTTGGTTTAAGAGCGTGATTTCAATATCAACAGAAGTAAGAAAAGTGAAATAATTCCTAAAAATTATTCAGAGTTCATCCTGTTATTTTTGCTTTAATGCTAGGCCTAGAAGACCCGCCATCCTTATTCAGCATTTCATCTGCAGTTTAATTTTATGACAGAAATAAGAAAATAAGCTGTTTAAACCATAACCCTAAAATGACTAACATCAATCTTATCTAATGCCTTAAGGCTTTATTTTTATAGCTAAAACATCCAACCCTCAAATTTTTAATTTACCAAGCCATTTACAGAATGCCACAGAATACAGAAGGCTTTCCAGCTGGCCACCTGAAGAAAAACACAGAGAGGTAACACTACTTCTATTAGTACTGTCACACCATGCAATATTTTTAATTGATATTCATATATCAAGATTCTAAAGAGGCCACTGACCGAAAATGGAAAGGAAAAATGCAGGCCTTCTGTGTGCATTCAAAAAGAAATAAACTAAGCCCAGAAATAGTTATTTTTCTCTTCCTAATAATTATACAAACACATCTTTTATTTATGAAAGTGTTCTATCCTTGACTCCTTGGAGTGCTACATAAATGCTCGGAACAAAAATGTTGGATATAGGCCAGATGAAGAAACAAAATGTCCATCAGAGTTAGAGCAAACAAGAATGGTATGCTCTAAACTAGCATTGCTCTTCAGTTCAAAAACTGAATTTGCACTCAGGAGTACAGTTCTGCTTTACAGCTCTGGATTTTCAGTGTCTTTTACAACAAGCTGTCGCATGTTCTAACACAAAACTCTAATTCTCAGGAGCGGATTATATTACGAAGTTTATATCAACTTCTTGTCATTGAAGGTAAACTGAGTATAAGTAAATTAGGGGCTGGGGACAAATTATTTGGGAATTCCAAGTAGGAAATTATCATTGTTTCAGGATTCATTTTTGGGAGGCATGGGGATTGTTTTCTTGGTTTTTAACTAGCTGGGAATGAAGGTGAGAAAAATTGGGAGGCAGCTTTCTGTCCCACAGCAGCAAACCTATTCAGTGCTATGTAAATCTTCAGGATCAGTAAATTAGGCTGCCAGTACATTTTCTTCCATGGCTGATAGCTTACCTGGTGCTTCAACCATTGTATAAGCCCTTTCATGTAAACTTCACAACTCAGTGCATTTCTTCAGGATCTTATTTGTTAACAAGTATTGGCCTGAGTGACTCACAGACTGCTCATGGGTCCATCCTTTAGAAAGAGAGGGTGAAACAAGGAACAGTTTTTCATGCTGCACAGGCTTTGAACTAGCTTGGGAAAATCTCCCAGTTTAGATTTTTCTAAGGAAATCACATCATGTAGGATCTATTTGCAGACAACCATGCTGATACTTTGTGTCTAGATTTTTAAAAGTACCATACATGGATCTGCATTGCATAGCCAGCTTTTAAGACTATTTTGCATGCTCTGCTCAACACCATATGGCCTCACTATCCTCTTACTGGGCCATGAAGTTCTGAGCCCAGCAAACACCACAAGTCAAGAGTCAGGGACCTCAGCCTGCTGGAAACCCATGGGATGGAAAATAGCTTCAGCTGGCTGTAATCAAACACAAGTGGAAATGGTGGAGAGGAAATGTGTGTAGCCAAATCAGATCAGTAATGCTTTGTTTTCTAAGTATCTTCAGCTGTGGGTTGTGTTTGTGACAGCCATCATCTTTGTATCTAGAGGAAAGATTTCATACCTATACTTAAAAAACTATAGTGGAAGGAATATCCATAAGGCATGTGGGAGACATGAGCTCCTCCCTGCTCACCTGACCTGAAACAGGGCCTTCAGCTAAGACGGTCTAAACAGTTTCTGAGACCCTAGCAGCTGCTTCTTTAAGCTGCAGTGGGAAGTGGGAGCATAAGACTGCAGTGAAGCAGTCCTGCTGGGTTTTAAAGTGAACGTGCCAAAGCCAAGCCAAGTGCTGTTACTGAGTAGGCAGCTGTTCTAACTGCTCCATCCTGCAAGACCTTCAGAAGTGCTGCCTGCCCTTCTGCATTAGCAGGGAGACATCAGCATTTGTTTCACAGGAGCAAGGAGAACTCATGTGCTAGTACTGATGTGTTCTGGAGAACAACCGTAACAGCTGGGCAAGAGAATGGACGATGCAGGCACATCCCAAATCCAGTCCTTAAGAGCACATTTCAGTGAATGTTAGTGGGACTTAGGTTTTTAATGGCACAGATCTACGAAGACAAAAGAAGCTCCCTCTGATGTCCTTTGGATTAAGGTAACTCATTTTCTTAGAGAATTTAGTCTTTACCTGCTGTTCTAGCAAGATCCAAGATGGCTTTATAAAAGTATTGTTGAACTGTTTTGCTTTTATTTTTTAGTAGCAGTATATGATTCATAATTTTTTTTAGAAGTCTGTTGTCAAATGTTACTTTTAGGAAGGAGTAGCAAAATAAAAATCATAAAATTCTTTTCAGGATCAATAATTACAATTAAATTGCACTTAATTATAGTAATTATTAAAGCTTTGGATTATTACACTCAAGGGATTAAATGACATAGTCTGTCACAAGTTCTCACAGCAAATGTAGAATGTCTTTTCTATCACTTTCTGCATTAGATAGATCACCAAAGAGTTGAGTGTTATTTAGAGTTGTCTTAAAACTTAGTAAGTTGTATGTCAACACCTCTTGCCTTTGAAATCTTGTTATCCACCACTATCAAAGTTTAGCTATCATAATAACTGTATGACCTACTATAAATCTTTAAGCATCAAGGAATGAGTAAACACATCTTTCAATTGGTAATGTTGGTTTAAAGCCCTACTAAAACACTATGTGCATAATGATTTCTTTAAAAAATTGGAACTGAATTAATCAAAGGATGTGGGGAGTTTTATGCACCCAAGAGGTGGTAGAACAAAATGTTGTGTAGGCTAAGATTACCTCCTGTATGACAGTTAGTTAAATTAAACCTAATGAACTGTGCACTAACATTTAAAAAACTAGTTAACAAGTATTTTTTTTCCATCAGAAAATTACTCAGAGTTAATTAAATAATTTTATCTTTTTTTTTTTTTTGAGTTGTACTTGTCCTCGAATTATTTCTAAGTATTGCAGAATCATTTTGCCATATTAGAGTCTGTGCATCATGCTCAGAGATTAACCTGTGAAATGAGATGGTTATTCACTTAGTCTGAATAAGATGTAAGTTCTGAAGAAATGCTTGTAGGAAGTACGGTTTCTCATACTAATATTTCATATTAAATATCTATGTATCAGTTATGTGCCACTGATTTTTGGAAAGGATTTGCAGGGAATATTTACACAGTTTTCATGGATTTATCAGTGTTTGATAAGATGAAGGAAAGTCTGTGGGGTTTTTTTTTCTGTCTTTTAATATGTGCATCTCCACAGTATTTGAGCAGTCTGAGAGTAATTTGAGTTACCTATCACTTATAACATAAATGTAGCTCATTTTTTTTCAAATCTTCTGTCATGGGAGGGAATTTTTCCTATTATTCCATGTGTCTGCAGGATGTTGATCTGTATGCTTGACCATGTCTTCCTGTCAGTCCACATCTTCAGATCAGCCCTAAGAAATTTACTTTCATTCAGACAAGCTTTACCCTTTTTCTTTTTACTTTTTATACACTTTTGCTTACTTTACGTTTTTGGATAATGTATTTTGCCTGTGAAACAAAGCTATCTACTACAGACCCAAACTGTTGAGTAATCTAGTCGTAAGCCACTGTTTACACAGATGCCTAGACAATGCAGTGAAAGTTAATGCCTAAGGCTAGATCCACACTGTACTGTACCTTTATCGTCACAGGAGATACAGATGTGTCCAGTGAAAATGGAGGCAGAATTTTTGGACTGTTTTCATATTAGCTTGGTTGCACAGGGCTGGATACATCTGATGCTTTCTTAGATATTAGGCTGGTATGGTGAAAATCCACTAAGTAGTCCAATAGGTACACTTGACAAAAGTGTCAACTCCCCTTCAAATGTTTGGTGCATATGCAATCACAGAAAACAAGAGTTTGAGGAGTTTAGAAAGTTCACCCATAACAGCTGAGGAATTAAATAAAAAAGCTTATATAAAATTAGAAGCTATGGGAAGATAAAAACTGTATACCCCAGTAACTATTTCTAATTCTTTGATACAATATAATTTGTAAATTACTGTGAAGTCTTTATTGATCTAGATAATGCAAAGTAAAACAATTATGAAATTGGCTAGCATGGGACTGGGCCTGGTTACAGAAAGAATATCTCCAATGTTTTCATCAGTTCTCCATAAAATTTACCTTTATAAAAATATAACTTTTATTTTAAATTAATTATAGCCCTTAAACACTGAACAAAATTATTGTGTGTTAACAAAATTATAATGCTATATTTCTAATACTAACATTCAGCACTGATTTTTAAAACATGAAGAATTCTACAGCCAACACGCGTAACATGAGTGAAATTGTAAATCTGCATGCTTACTACAATAATTACCTTTAAAAATGTGAACATTTTTGTACAAAAAGCCCAGCTTGCCTAACTACTTATGGCAATCCTATATTCACATCAGGAGCTATGATTTTGCATTGTTTGGAGATAGTTCTGCTTTCAAAATCAGATCTTCTGTATTGATTTCCTATATGCAGAAAATAACATTTCTTTCAGGAAAAAACATAAAAAGAAGGTCACAGTTGACTTTAAAAAGTCAGCCCAATGGTGTGCTGAAATAATCCAGTGATCTAACATCCAAACAGAATGCTAAACACAAGAAAAATCCCAAATCAGAATAATACAAAGACCATAATTTAAAAGCAAGTAAACTAAGCACTAGTTATTCTTTTAACCTCCTTAACAGCTCTAAAATTAGATTTCTTTGCCTGTTCATAACAAAACAAAGAACACAAGAGGGTCCTAAACAGATTAATGATTCAATGTCTCCCTGTCATTTTCAAGATCAAATTGAGTTTCAGGCTTTTATGTCCCTAGCAATCTTGGAGTAAATCTTCGCATGTCTCAAAATAGAAATTGTGACAGAAGTTTCTATCAAAGCCACATCCATACAAGAGGCACAGGTTTGTCAATAGAACTGGCATGTGATTCATAGTACATGAATTGATACGTGGTTTATGCCTGTAACTCGTGAAGTTTGGCTTTTCAGCCTGTAGCTGAGAATTATAAAAAAAAAGAATTAAATAACTTTTATGTATTCCAAGAAATCGTATATTATTAGAATTTATCTTCATGTTTTAGCTTGGTGTTCATCTCAATATTACAGATATGGGCATAGATATTGTAGGTAAATCATGGAAGTTTTATACCACTGAAAAAAGGAAAAGGCATTTTATGAGGGTGTATGTTCTTTTTATTACCCTCTGGAAGTACCTTTTTTCTTTCCTTTGATTAGTAAGGGAGCATAGATGACTGAAGTTTATGAAGTAGCTAACTTTAGGATGATTAAAAAGATATGAAACGGATCCAGCCCCTAGGATCTGATAGCTTCTTGCACTATGGATCAGTAAGCTTTACATTGCATTTGTTCCGGAGAAGTACAATAAAAGATACTGTCTCACATCACTTTATTTGCTGTTTACCAACCAGCATTTGGGGTTTTGTGATTTACTCAGTATTGAACTTAAGAAAACACAATGAAGAAATCAAGGCAGTGAAGATCGTAGAAGAAAGCAAAATGGATAGATGGTCAATTTTAATCTAGATTGTTTTGATTTTATTTCAGTGTTCTGAAAAAAGATTAAAAACGCAAGAGTCAGAGACTTGTGGAAGCAAGAATTCTTTACTTGTTGATTTGTTTTGTAATGTACATAGTATCACTATTCTACCCTAACATGGAAACGACTACTTTTAAGTATGATGTGAAACCAGATTTTAATGCAGGTTTGGATCCATCAAAAGGGTTTACAGCATGGTACAGGTTATCTTAATATTAGTATTGATATTATCTATGGGACTCAGAAAAATCTTATCTACTTTTTAAAAAGAACATTTATATTGCAATAAAGAAAAATGGAGAAAAATCTCTGTCATAATCACTGTTTCTTTCTGTAACTCCTCATTCTAAGGAATTTGGTTTCCTGAATTTGAACACATCTTATGAGCAAAATAAGTCATATTTCTTATTCTCAGTAAAACACAGCACACAAACATGCACTAGAGTTGTCTAAAGGTTTCTAGATTGAAAAAAGCAGCATTACTTAAGTGCTACACAAGCAAATAACTAATCAAGTTACCAACCTTGGAGTTCAGGTCAGATACCTTTTTGTGCTGCAGAAACACACTACCATTGGTTACCAGATGCAAGCATGGTGCCTTGCTGAGCTATGTGGACCTACATTCTTGTGTAGAGTTCATCCAAGTAGACCTCACATGGCAGTGATCTATACAAATAGATTTAGAAATGCAAGAAAACATAACTTGCATCTGAATGGGATTGAAATTCATAGCCTGGTAACCATCACATGGAGATATGTGTGTGATCCCTTTTGAGCATGGATAATTGAATCAGTCTTTCCTTTTAAAATATCAGAGTACAAAAGGGTTGGAGATGGTCTGTATACATCTGTCTAATACTGTTTCCAGTTCAAAAAACAAGGCTTGGACTCCCAGGCTCAAGGATTTTTTCGTCATTTATTTCTGACTTGAGAAAGAAATGAGAGTTCCATTGGAACAGTAGAAAACAGTGTTTCTAAAGGTAAAGAAAGAGTGAATGCCAGGAATGTCCATCTTTTGAGGTATTATCATATATCTTCTGCTGTTAAGTACGGTGAAATCCAAAACAAATGTACATCTTCCCAGACAACTAATTTTTTTCCCCTCTCAATGATTGGTGTTAGCTGATTGGTATTTTGAAAAACATGTGAACTTTTTAATAAATCTGGCACATTATAAGGTTTTTTAGAGACTGAAGGGGTGATATAATCATAGTTGTAATATTACATTTCTCTGCAGTAAATGGTTCGTGTCTTCCACTTCAATCTGTGCAGAAAATTTATGTCAGTTTAAGTGAACAGCTCATTTGTAGCTGAAAGTAAAATAAAGCTGAAATAAATGGCTAGTAAATTGTAATAGTCACTTACAGAAAGTAAGACAGACTCTTCTAAATGGAAAATATTTTGTTCCAATGATATTCAGAAGGTTCAGCACCATAAGGTTAACTACTTTACCAGAGGCTAAAGCAGAGACAAGCCAGCACAGTTTTGTTGTAAACTGGATCATTGGAGTGATCGAGATGCATGATATAAATGTAGATTTTGTCATCTTCTAGCATTCATTATTCCTAGTTAAAGAGCTCCTCTTTGGGTCTTTGTGTTTTTCTATTGAGTTTATGTGGCAAGGTCTTGGTAGTGGGGGGGTGTAGAAGCAATATCAGCCAGCTCCAAGACAGACCCACTGCTGGCCAAGGCCATAAGCAATGGTGGTAGCACCTCTGCAATAACATACTTGTGAAGGGTGGGGGAGGAATTGCAGCAGAGAGAGATGTGAGAGAAACAGCCCTGCAGACACCAAGGTCAGTGGAGAAGGAGGGGGAGGAGGTGCTCCAGGTGCTGGAGCAGAGATTCCCCAGCGGCCTGTGGTGCAGATCATGTCGAGGCCAGCTGTGCCCTGCAGCCATGGAGGGTCACAGGGTAGCAGAGATCCACCTGCAGCCCTGGGAGGACCCCACACTGGAGCAGGTGGATGTCCAAAGGAGACTGTGACCCTGTAGGAAGACCACACTGGAGTAGGCTCCTGTCAAGACCTGTGGACCCATGGAGAGGGGACCCCACACTGAAGCAGGTTTGCTGGCAGGACTTGTGACCCTGTGGGGGACCTAGGCTGGAGCAGGCTGCTCCTGAAGCACTGCAGCCCATGGAAAGGACTTGCACTGCAGAAGTTGTGGAGGACTGTCTCCCATGGGAGGAACCCCACACTGGAGCAGGGGCAGAGTGTGAGAAGTCCTCCCCTGAGGAGGAAGGAGCAGCAGAGACAACATGTGATGAACTGGCCACAACCCCCATCCCCCTGTGCCACTTACGAGGAGGAAGCAGAGAAATTAGGAGCGAAGCTGAGCCCAGGAAGAAGGGAGGAGTGGGGGGAAGCTGTTTTAAGATTTGGTTTTAGTTCTCTTCTAATCATGATTTGATTAGTCATAAATCAAATTAACTTTCCCCAAGTCAAATCTGTTTTGCCCATGACAGTAATTGGTGAGTGATCCCTCCCTGTTCTTATCTCAACCCACAAGCCTTTCCTTGTATTTTCCCTCCCCTGCCCAGCCAAGGAGGGGAGTGATACAGCAGCTTTGGTGGGCATCGGGCTTCCATCCAGGGTCAACACACCACAGTTTTGTAGAACCTTAGCAGAAGAATACAGGCAAAATTACCATGGGAATAAGTAATAAAATATACTTCCTCTTCTTATATAAACATGGACTCAAAATGGATGTGATCACTTGCAGTGAAATCTACCTGATGTCCAGGGTATTGACATTTGTAGTTTTAACTTGAAATGTTGTCCTGAAAACTCTGATGTAAAACCTACACCAAGGCAGCAGTTTTAGGTACTCATAAAAACACATACATCTCTGTGGACATCTAAAGGTCTTAAATAGTTCTGTAAGAAATTAGTAGCCAGGTATATTGTTGATCACTTATCTACTATTAGTTCTTTTCTTTCTCCCACAGGTCATCAAATTTATTCCCTGTCCTGTCTCACTGGTACAGTCATTAGTCAGGTGTAAATTTTTGGAAAATATGGACCCACCACTCTACAGCAAAACTTCATTGATGTTTGTTCATCAGAATTGTGTTCTGAGGCAATGCAGAGCCATATTTTAGGATGAGAAAGAAGTACAGAGTTGTTCTGTAGAACAAAACCTTCCATTGGATAATTTGCATGTAGCTAACTATATGTGGGAATCAAATAAGTTATAAATTAAATTGAAGAAACAGTGAGTTTACTAGTTGCACAAAAAACACATTCAAAACCATACCTTTTCTATTAGTAAAAGTACCAAGCTAGCAAACCGTGCACACTCATGTCAAACACCTGGTCTAGTCAGCTTAGGCCTGGTCTCCAAACATCAGTTCTGTACACTTTCATCTTAAATGTAATAGTTCTGTACCTGATAGCTGTGAGCATAATTTTTGAAAGTGAACCAATGTATCTCTTTCAGGCTAAAACTACAGCCTGAAGAAAGAGTTCTTCCTATAATGAATTAGCAACTCTGGAAAGTAAATAATAATTCCTTAAATGTGAAATTATATATGCAGTGCTGCTGTTTCTAATTTCTGTAACTATTTTATAAATAAAATTACAGAAAACTTTATACTGTTAACTAACTGTGAACTGAGTAGTCAAAAAATCCATTACAAGAATAGATTTTCTGTGCCTGAAAGCTACTTCGTAGACAAAAAATATCAGAAGAACTGATGTTCTTGTTTGGATTTTCTAACACCTTAAAATTGTAGTCTCTAATTGAAACTTTGTGTTTTGGGGCATCTTTCTCTCCATGGATTTTTCTCATACCTAGTTCAAGGTTAATTCACACTCCAATCGCTCCCTCAGTGGATATGTTAATAGAGTCTTCATATTTAACAATAATAATTAAAGATAAACCCAAAACCAACACATGAAGAACTTGCCAGATTTCGTATTATTTCTCTGTCAAATTTGGTAGACTTTGGACAATGAGTTCAACCATTGATTGTGAATTGACAGATACATTCAGGATTATTACCGCAAACTCTTTTTCTTACAAAAACAGCTAAAGAAATGCAAAAAGTGAGGACAATCTGAAAATTCTAGGAAGATTAGGGGTTTATTCAATGTTTGCCTAAACTGGAAATAAGCAAGACCCAATTTATGGTTCTTCAAACTGAATAATCAGTACTTTATGAGTAGTTGGCCTGTGGAGTCATGTGTCTAACTTGACAACCCTGATGTCTAGCTGGTCTGAAGACCATATGAGCTGAGTGAGCACTGTGGTGAGACACCAACTTTCCAGCCTCAGACCTGCCACATGCCTTACCTGCAAAATGCTTCCAACTGCTTGCTGAAGCCAGTAGATATGCTGAAGCATGTGGCATCCCATCAGGCCCTGGCTATGCCTGCCACCACAATCGTAACGTAATTATTGACACAGCAAATCTGGTCCTTCAGAAGGCCTCAAGATGGCCCTCAAAATGCACTGAAATCAATGGCACTATTGTAGCCAATAAATACCCAGCTGTGACATTTTCTGAGATTTTTTTTTTTTTACAATTACAGATGGGGATTTTTATGTCATTTCTACGTTTTCCTCCATCAGGAAGCAGGTGTTTTCAGGCAATCAAGAAAATATATTAGGTATTTAAAAGTGCATTGTGTCTCACTGAAATTTAAAACTGTCAATATATGAAAGCAGAGCTGAAAATGTGATTATCATTTGAAGAATAATCTCAGTCTGACCTCTTTTTAAAGCAAAGAAAGAATGCAGTTACTATTCTCATGTCTCATAAATTTAATACATTTGCAAAGCATACAGAATATAACTCCAAATAAAACCAATTAAAAAAAAGTAGAATTTATTCCTCTACCATTTCCATGTTTAAAATACATAATTTTTTTTTTTGCAAATAACAAAAATTTCAATGGCAATTTGTTTGTTTTCCAAAGCATGTACACATATCTTTAACAAATACCAAAGATGGAAATACTCAGGAATAGAACAGACTTTAAATCATTCTCCGAATGACAAATCAAAGTTTAAAGAAATTATGAAACAGCTGAAGGTTATCTCCAACCAACCTTATCTCTGAAAAAGTGATTAAATCTCTGACATAAACTCTTAAATCTCCTTGAAAATTTAGTTGGATGCACACCAAAGTACATAAAAACAACTGACTTATTATTTTGAGACAATTAATACACGTTGACTTCAGTTAATAATTGCATTCTACTCATGTATTTCTGACTTCTCAAACTAATGAAGTTTATTATCACAACAAGTGTTAAGCAAAAAATTAATTCCTTTTAGTTTATTAGTCAAACTGCAAAATAGAAAAAAATACTTTCAGCTTGACTGAAATATTTATATGACAATGATTGAAAGTTTCACTGATTTTGAGTGAGGTCATACCATCTTTAACTGATTTTTTGTTTAAAGGAGAAATTTTTAAGTGAAAGGTTGAAGTATGTTTCTTACGTTTTACAGGCAGCTCTTTTCAAATAATTGATTTTTGCTTTATCTTTAAAACACAACTTGTCATCTGAAATTATTAATTCAAAATCAGAAAAATTCACAAGTAATTCCAATAAAATATTTAGGGTGAATAATATATCATTAAAAGGTATGCATAGTCAACTGATGATATATAATTAGTTGATTGTATATAGGCAATAGACTATAGATTCTGAAATATTTTTCTCAACTTCACCACAACCTATCTGAGGGACAGTTAAGGAAATACAGTTACTTCTCTACAGATGGAGAAATGAAATACAAAATAGATTGTCTTATTCCAAATTGGGTGATATGCTGGTTGACGTCATCTGATCTTCTACATCATTTGATCATCTTTAAGTTTTCAGAATACACAAAAAAAAACCCCAACAACCCACACACAAAAAAACCCCAAACCTAAAACAGAAAGAAAAAAAAATCCCTAACATTTATGATACTGGGTTTGGTCTTGCCAAATACAAGTGGGAGGGAAGAGCAGTGCACACAGACATGTAAGAAAGTGGCAATTTATTTCCTGTCTTACCCATTATGAAAAGTTCCAGGTCAGTATCCTCAGCAGAGTGGGAGTGCCTACTCCTTTCAAGTGTGGCATCTGAAAAAAGGTGAATTGTTCAAAGGCGCTCCCCTCCCCTTATATTTCATCTTAATTCATTTTTCCAGTGAGCATTAAGCTTCTATGCTTGGTGGCCAAATGTTTTGCTGTGGAAGGAGAGCAGTGCAAGCAACAGTCGGACTTGCCTGTCCCAGCTGTGGTGGTGTGCAAACCTTCTCCAGCCTCTTCAGGCTGATGTAGCAACAGCCTTTAATAGTGCAAAATTGTGCCCTTCTTGGGATTATTCACCTAACATTTTAAAAAATGCACACAGGAGACTCATTAAGATTTCCTTTATTTGTCTCGGTAGGTATTGACTCTGTTCCCCTTTATGATGATGTAAATCACTTTTCTGAAGGGAGTTACATTAGTGTAAAACAGCTTGGAGAGGAAAATCAGAGTTGTTCCATTTCTGGGAAATGAATAATATTATATCTTTCTAAATTAGTAGGAAGGCTTTTATGCATTGATCCAAACTTCTGTATGTCTCACCTTTCAATATTACTGTATATTTAAAAATAGGAAGGCAATACAGTCCTAATCTACAAGGAACTGGTGCAGAACCGCCTATCCAAAACAGGCACCATCCACAAATGATCTTTTTCTTCAGGGCATTACCGTTTTACCACTTAGGGCATGAGACACCCCTGGCAAAGAGATCCTTTTCAGATCCTTTTCATCCTAAACAAGTAAATCATGCATGTGCAAAAGACTACATCATGTGTAAAACAGATGAGTCCAGCTGAACCCATACTCATGATATACAGATTTGTTTATTTGGGCTTTATGGGCAGGAAGATAATTGCTGCGTTTTGGGATTGGTGAACAGCTGGAAAAGCAGCAGGTTGACACAGACATATGGGAAAAGAACGATTTCATATGTTTTTTGTATAACATGCGTGATTCAGCTCAGATGCAGTGTTAGATGGGCCATCTGAACTTCAGGACAGGAAGACAGAATGGGGGTTGGGACTGAGGACTGGCCCTTTGGGGCAATATGCCTTTAAATGTTACTGTCCATTTCATCAGCAACTTCTCACTATTTTCTGTAACCTCATCTGGGCTATTCATGTGAGCAGTCTATCGCCCTAACTTGATTAGTTTGCACCTTCAAGGTAATTAGCTCCTTATGTTCCTTTGCTAGAGGCAATCTGTGTTATATTCTAGGCAGCTACACAGTTGTCTTCCCTTCTGTCCTTACCCTGTTTTAGGTTACTCAGAAAGGTAAATCGTGATCTAGAAGTATTGCTGCTCTTCTCTGTAGAGAAATAGGTTAATGAAAGTATACTTTTAGGGGAGAAAAACAAGAGATATCTAAAGTACAGCTATGAATTTGTTTGCTCCTGCTTAAGAGTCTTCTTTTGAGGTCTACTTCTCATTTAAATCCTTCATTTTCACAGAATTCCTTTCTCATTGGTAATGTCTGAGAAACAATATAAAATTATAGGCTGGTAAATATTAGGACTCAATTTTAGGACCTAAGGATTTAATAAGTTAGGACCTTGTTTCTGCTTGGGTTTTGATTTTGATAAAAAAGTTACAATTTCACATACATAACTGTGTGTATATTCTATTATACGCTCTAATAAAGTCTTTCATTTTATATCCTTCCAGGTATGGAATGCTGTAATTTAGTGCTGAGGGTATTTCAAACAGTTGTTGTGCTATGATTACTTGTGGTGCAGAAACAGAAAACTCTTGTTACAGTCCAAGTCGCTGGAGGATGGCAACTTCATTTTGCTTTCAGGATAAACAGTATGCGTAGGTCACCTATAGATGCATAAAGGAAGCATTAGAGCTATTGTAAAAGTCACTGGAATACAATTTCTCACAAATTACATTAAGAAGCAAATTAGGGGGTGTCTTCTAAAATGATGTGATTTAATAAGATAAGGTATCTCAAAGTGAGGTCATTCTCACTGGGAATGATAATACAAGTACATTAAAGGGAAGGTCACTTTTTATGTAATATTAATCATATAAATCCCTCAAAAATTACTTACGGTAAGGCATTTTATGGATCTTAGCATTGTATGACCTTTATTTGTATTAGCATTATAACTAAAAGTCCATCAATATAGAAAAGCATAAAAAGGTCATCTTCTATCCTTTTATTATTTCAAGGGTTTGGGGTTTTTACCATATATTGCATACCATAGACTCAATATAAAACGTCTCACATGGAAAATGTGGATTGCAGGATATTTTCTTCATGAGATTGCCTTTTATAGTACAATCAGATTAAAAAAGAAATTTCTAGATTTGGTTTCGGAGTGAAAGTATTTTTCAAGGAAAAATACTCAATTCCCTTCTTGATTTTTATCCCATACAATGCCAAATGGCCTTAATGCACCAATTCCTAGAAACTGTTTTGGAAAGACCTGAAATCTTTACAGTAATATTTTTGTGGGGTTTTATTGTGGAGACTGTTATAAAAACAGCAGGAAAGCATAACTATTTTATAAGGCATGATTGCAGAGCTTTTTTTTTTTCCCCCCTCAAGATTACTTTTTTGACCTAACTAAATAACTGTAGATGTTCTTCAAAATGCTGTAAAAAGAGGGAAGGGCAAAAGCAGTTTTAAACTGTAGTTTTCATACAAATTTTCTAGTGGTTTTCGGGGGTTTTTTTTAATATATCTCTGTAGATTTTTCACAGAGAACAGAAAGTCTAGAACATCATAAAATGTTTTGACAGTAGATTTTTAAATGGGACATCTTCTAGGAAAATTACTCAAGACACATCTAAACGTCGGTGAAGATCAACTTAAAATTACTGCATGTTTTTCACTGAGTTTTTCATGCATGCAAAAAAATCTTTTTTTATCTTGAGTAAAAAATTACTGTAACTACACAGAACAGATTTCTTTTTCTTTTTTCCCCTTTGAATGTTATGATAGCCTCTGAACTCTAAATGATGGTCATTGTTGTGATGTTATTACTATGAACACCATGCAGAGTACCAGGCAGCAAGTGAAAAACAGGACAAGTCTCTAGCTGTGCAATTGAGACAGAAGTGCTGCTGGAGTCAATGGATTTCTGCTTTACACTATCTGGGAATCTGGCCCTCAATTCCTAGTCCTTAGGGAACTTATACCCTCAAACTAAAACAAGGCACAACAAGTGAGTGTGATTTAGGGATATCCTTAAATAACAGAGGAAATCAGAGTTAACAATAAGGGATCCCAATTTACTGCACAGCTTAGTTAACAGTCCTGGAAGCTCACATGAAAAAGTCATGCTGGATTTTAAGATGCTTTTATGAAGGCTAAATTCCTTTTCCCAAGGCAAGACATACTGGTTTAGATTGACTTAGATGCTTTTTCTTTGGATGTATGCAATTTTTCTATTGTTTTCAGTCTTTGCTCTTTGTTTTCTTCAAGTCTTACTTCATTCCTTTTCTTCCTGTCTCTTCCTGTACCCACCATTGTCTCTTTCCTCATAATGCCTGAGACAAACTAGAAGAGTGAGTCAAGGTATTGACTCACATAAGGCTCTGAATGTACAACCAGGAGACCAGTGCTTCTCACATGGGTTCCAAAGAGCTGTATCTCACGTCTGATAAAAACTATTGTAACACTTCATTTTTCTCTTCTTTACATGTGAAAAGTGTATCAATAGTTTATTACATTATTTAATCATTAAGCATCATTCCAGGTGATCACATATTTCTTTTTCCCAAAAATAATCAGCAAAACTTCTAGTTGTGAACTCAGGGGATAAATTGTTGATTGTAGCTATTTTCTCTCATAGCTGAGCAACTAATAAGACATAAGGCTTTTCCACCTCTGTCCCTTTATGGGAACAATAACAATATGAGCCTTCAGGCTTCTAAGGTCATAAATCACCTAAATAAGAAACAAGACCCATGTTTTTCCTAATTTATCATATTGTCATTTATTATAGATACCCTTTCATCTAAACTCTCCTAGCACTTTATCTTGCACATCTTCTTAAGGAAACGCAATCACTGCTATGAATCTTACATTTCTGCATTTACTCTTGGCTCTTCTCACATCCAATTCCTCAACTTCGTCATTTCCCACCACCCCCTCTCACCTCCTGTTTACTACTCCAGTCTCACCTTTCTGCCGGTCCCACCTCATATTCCTGTTGGATAACTTCTTACAATACTTTCAGATACTAAAATCGTGTGCTGGAGTGGATTTCTCAGCCAACAACAAATTCAGCCTTTCTTGTCTCTCCTAACATTGGAGCCAGTATTAAGTTCTTAGTAGCTGATGCAGACCACCTGTCATAACCGAAGTTATTTATTCTTGATCTGTGTATCTTCATTTACTTTTACAGATCCTTTTTAGTTTCCTTTTTGCTAGTGTAAAATTTACTTAAATCATTCATTTAACTTCCAGTTGTGTAAATATCTGAAGATTTAAATATAGAAAGTTTCAAGATTATTGCTTCATTTCAGGTTACCGATAAACTGAGCTCCTTTGTTTCTTGTAGGAACACTTCCAGAAAAATACTAAATGATTGGCTAGTAAGTGCACAGTCATCAATTTTTAATTCTGAAAACAGGCTGTATCAGATCATCATTCTTTTTTATATTGATGAAAATTTATGATTAAAAGCTGATATATGGTACAGTAAATAGCTTCATAAATGGGGTTGAATCTGAAAAAAAAAACTCTGTGAGATAGAACACTGAGTATATTGATAGTTTTTATATTTGTCAAGGTTTTTACTAAGAAATAATATGAATACGTTGAAATCTTCAACTTTTTGAACTGCGATGGTCATTTCTAGACACAAGATGAAAACCTGAGCAAAAATACATAATTAACATCGTGCTCTCTCTGTAAATATAAGCAGCACAATCCTTATGTCAAAAAAAAAATATTTCCTGAAAATTAAGACAACAGTAATCTGACTTTTTGAAATATTTTAGAAATTGTAATTTTTACACTATGTGGTGTAAAGCCTTCATGTATTCTACCTAACTAGAAATCATTAAAAAACATTGAAAGTAGCTCAGCATCAGGATACTATTTTTAAAAGTGAAATAGGTTCTTTATGGTACGTTGTACATTGAGAGCAAATGTTTTCAGGTTTTATTGTTTGTTTGTTCTAATGTAAGAAAAAAAATGCATAAATGCTGCAGAACTAGGACAAATATGGGTCTATAAATAGCAGTCTCAGTGAAGCACAGCAACCTAATCTCAATTTGAAGCTATTCTGAGCACAAAGTTAGATTGAAGGACATGAAACTTGTTTGGATCCCCACTGTCTTCCCATCACTGTTGTCACTCCAAACATTCTCATGTTCTCCACTTGTCTTACACTCCTCTAATCCCTCAAATTTATCTTTCTCTGTTTTTCTCATTCTTGACATCTTAAATTCCTACTTTCCTTCCTCTAATGCTCAGCAGAATAGCTCTCCCCTTGAATTTTCATCCTTCTCATCTTCCGAGAACCAGATCTGTTGTCCTTAGACTCCTTGAAAGAAGCACAGAGAAAAGACTTTTTAAAGCATACAAATGTCTTTTAAACATGCTGAATCTTTATGAATAAAATGAAATTCCTTAAGCTAGAAGGACTGCTGCTCGTTTTCACTAATGCTGCTAAACCAGGTAGAGCTTCTTATGTCATATAGGAACAAAACGTATAAGGGTATAAATGAATATAGGACACAAAATATAGGAATATGATATATACAATAACATAGAACATAGGAATGTAAATCAAACTGTTATTTGGACCTGATAGGTAGACATGTTCCCTTGATCAATATACTTCTCATCTCAAGACTCAGTGTTCTACAGTCCTCTGGGGTTGAGTCACAACATTCAGTAGGCAAACTTTAGCAGAGTGTGGAAAGAAAAGGGACTTCCTCAGAGTTTCTTTTTGTGTCATTCCAAACTATTTTCTTAAAAGGTAGCAGAGTTTATTCTCAAAATAGAATTGGCAAGAGTCCTCAGCTTAGACCTGATGAACACTCTGGTATCTCTCAGAGCTTAATACCCCCTAGAATATGATTTAAGTCTTCTCTCTGAGGCAATTGGGCTTTGGATGTCTGAGCCAGTCTCCAGGGAATTTAGGATGATGCATTATTATTTTCCACAGTCACCTACGCAGCACCCTGAGGTAAGATGCTGATATGTCTAATGTCATACAGGAAGGCAGTGTCAGAGCTAGGATTCAAATTGTTTCCCAGTTGTATTTCTGATCCCTTCAGGCACAGAAAGCTGTCAGTCTCAAACTCTGTTACTCGTAGTAGCCAGAGCTCCACCAGTCGCTCAGCAAGATATTGCTGTATGTGTCCTGTCAGAGGCAGATAAGGAGCTGAGCAGCCCTAATGGGATCAGTGGTAGCCCACAGCTGTATGATGCTGGTTGCTGGCTGGGATAGCATTGACAGGCAGGGAATGGGAGTGTGTTTCTCAGTATTTTGTAGAATCTGGCTGGATACAATTTCTATGCTACGTCTTGAACTGATGTTCTTTTCTGAATTTTTCTTCAAGTCTAAGCACATTGAATAGTTTGGTATGCAACTGGAGATGACTAGACAGCTGTCTGCAGGTTGTCCTTCAGGCAGAGCTTGGACTGTCCAAGGAGAACGCAAGGATTTGAGGCAATGCTGCACTCACAGATCCACTGAAGTGCAGACGTAACTAACTGCCAAAAAAAAATATTGATTCCTTTACCATACCTGTATTCAAGCAAGAAAATTTGTACTTGGTTCCTGTTATGTGCATCTAGAGCAGTGCATACCAACCGTATCTACATCATAGATGTAGCCAGAGTACAAGACCAGCCTAGTTTGTTAGCTTGGAGTCCATGCTACTGCACAGAGGGAGCAAAAATTATTATGAGAACAGGAAGGCATTATCCTTCCCAATAAACCACTCTTCCGTATTCATCGGTTACTCTCTGTCCTGTTGTTTCATGGTTCTTGGCTTTTTTACTGCACCTCTGTTAGGACTCAGTGCTGCTGGGAAGCCAGTTGTACAAGAAAGCAAACCTACAGGAGGCAAAAGCACCAAGAATTAGAAAGCTGGCAGGGAACAGGGATTTCACAGGGGCAGTTGGACAGTGAGGAAAAAAGAACTCATCAGCTACAAGGTTTATGAAAGAGAAATGCTTGGGAGCCAGTGACCCAGAACAAGCTGACTGATTCAGATCTGAAGAAAATACATTAATTTATAACAGGGAGTAGGCTTACTTCTTTCATTTCTTCATTTAGAATCCTGGTTAGATACCACTCTGTCCTGACTCAAGTATGTTTCTTGTACCCACTCTCTCTCTCGCAACCGTTCATCTGGAACTCTTTGTGGGGAGAAGAAATGGGCTGAGAAGCAAAATGCTCCTCACCAGTATACGTGTTCATGTTGCCATGGCTTAGTATAGTCAAAGTATGTCTTCGTAAGTCAAAGCCTTAAGTATTGCTTTGGTACTAGTAGATTTTTTCAGATTTTTTTCTTCTGTATCTATGTTCCTCAGCTTTATGTGATTTTCCTTACAGGAAACAGGCTCTAATTTGTATGCCGCTTCTGAAGCGTGACCTTGGCGTCTCTTGTGTATTAAGACAGCAGAGATACCTGAGTGTTTGAGCTCTAGTAGGTCATTTCAGTATTATGCCCATTTTAAACAGCTTTAATTTGATTTTTATATAAATATCACATCACCAAATAGTTTTTTTGTCTGTCAGCTCAGTTTAGCCATGCGGGGGAGTTTGCAATTAGCTCATATGCTCTTCTGGAGCTCTAAAGGCACAGCTGGCGTATGCAAACAACCTTTCTTTCTATCCCTACCTTTACCTGTTCTGTCTGCCAAAAAGTTGGCTCTGCACACAGACCTCATGTCCTCTTTGCTACCCTCTCCTCCCCGTCCCTCCAAAAATCTGCTGGTCTACGAAGGGGAGCTATGGTTTTGCCTTCTTTGTTGTACCTCGTGTAGCAGTGACAGACAAACAACTGAATTGTATGTGAAGATGTAAAAACCCATGAGTTGTTCTCTCTGAAACCTTTTGCTATGGCCCTTTTAGAACTCCCAAAGAAATGACTGCAGCTTATGGATGAAATAACACCCTCACTAAAATCCTTCAGTCATTTCTACCATGTAATTCCTTTACTGTTAAGTATTATTTTTTGCTGTTAAGAAATGCCTTGCTAGACTCAAGGTGACAGAAATTGTTTCTATTTGGCCAGTCATCCTGAGTTTTGGAAGGAAAGGCGTTTATGTCATCAGAAACATCAGTGTGACGTACAAAGTTGTCTTTGTCATTTTTGGAGGCATTATTATAGTAATTCTGGGGTGGGCACAGGGTTTCCCTCTGACCGCACATGGTGGTGTACGGCAAGATGAGTGACATCTGCAGTAAGAGAGCAGGATGAGAACTCTTGTCCTCGATGTCCTTGTGCTGCCTGAAGGAGAGGTGACCAAGTTGAGGCTATTGTTTTAGTATATTATAAGCCTGTGAAAGAGAAAGTTGAGTGGAGGAAGGGGGAAGAAACCTGCTTGTAAATTCCACTGTCCTTCAAATGTACCAAATATACAAGGGCATCCTAAAAGAAGACTAATCTCGGGACCAGTCTTCCAGATTTTAGTGGGGCCGTTGATGCTCAAAATTAAACATGCCCTTAGGGGCATATCTTCATGGAGTAATGCTAAGAAGCAGCATCTCCCATTGGCTGCTGGCACTCACCTCTTTCTCACCCTGTGTGCTTCCTGATAGTGCAGAAAAATGCTTTCTGTGAAGCAATGATGTAATTCAGTCTCATAAAAGAACAACCCTTGAGAAAACAGCCACAACGATTTTACATCACACAGAAGTGATGTATAACAACCTCATCATTCAGCATTTTACCTTTCATTCACACCACCCTATTGCAGCAACAGTGAGGAATTTAAGCTTTAAAAATAAACTGAGAAGATGTTATATCACATCATTAAAGCTGTCACTAAATTATTGCTAAAAACATGCTTTTTTTATTATGTCTTTTGAAAACATGTCATGTAAAAATGAGTGAACAGTAGGTTAATAAAAAGGATAAAGAAAGCCCCAACAAAGAGAATGGAGGGATTATGTAAGGGAATCCTATACACCCCCTTGAAATAGCCATGCATCTAAGTTGTCAATCTGTTGCAAGCGGTATGAGCTGACCCTATTCTCTGGGTGAAGCTGACATGGGAAATTGAACTACAGCTTCAGGATCGTAGGGGCAGCTAAAGGCTGTCCACCATTCAGGAACTGCAAATGCATATTCCCATGCAGCCCTAGTCTATCCCATGACTAGCTGCTTTCAGCCACCTAGATGGGATCTTTATACTGCTGCAAAGGCCTCTCAGGGGAGTGTCTTCCTGAGGATTTTCAGAAAAATATTTTCTTTTGGTCACATCGTGTGTGTTGTTTAAAATAATACAAGGAAATAAAACATTTTGGATATTGAACATACTTTTTTCCAGTTCATAAGGAATGTGTATATCTGACTATGCACTATACTGAATTTCTTATTAGGAGTAAATATACCATGACAAGCATGACTTCAGCCAAAAAATCACAGGATAAGGCAGGATAAGGGCTTGGACTTCAGGTTTTCTTTAACATCCTGTGCTGATCACATCATTGGTCACAGATCAGTGTGGTATCAATCCATCTAGCAGTGCTTTTCACAAAACTGCGATAGATCAGATGTAAAAGTCTGATTTTATTTTCATCAGAATAAATGTCTTTTCAAGAATTTTTGTGTAGCCATCATATTTGCTAATTAAAGAGAGAGGGTTCTGTCAAATCAATCCAAAAGAATAAAACTGTGAAATCATATCTGCCCTTAATGTAGGCTATCTGTTCATCGAGACAACACACAGATTATATAGGTACAACCATGCCAATAAAGAAAACAGAAATACATGGTGTTCAGCATTAAACACCTGTTGCCAGAGTTCCTGCCTTTTAGCATTGCAGACTGTCAGTAGCTTTCCCTTTTGTGTATCGGAAGAACTTGCATCTTTGTAAACTGAAACACACACATGTTCATGCTTGATATAATAAAAGATTGGTCTTTGACTTCAAAGAATTCAAGGGGTATAAATAGGAGGAGAGGAAAAAGAAGCGTGTATGTATATATCTGCTCTATTTAGCACCCTGAAAAATCTTATTTGCACAGGTGCATCTAAAACCACTCTGGCTTCTAGCTATTGTTATCTATCCTAGTTTCCTTCTAACTTGTTTGACAGTGTGTTTCCCAGAGTCATTTGAGTGTTGTTTGGTTTTTATTTTGTCCTTATTTCAAGTTAATTTTGGGGATTTCTTTGACATTATGAATATTAACATTTCCTACATATCCTGATTAGAGTAATTTGTTTTTCATGTTCCAATGTACTAAGTCTCTAGAGCCCTGCACTTCATGTAATCCTTTTCACATGGCCATTGCAAATGCAAAAGTACTATTAAATCAAAACAATGCCTGTGAATATTTGCACTAGGTGCTATACACCCATGAATTGAACCTTAATGATTCTAAGCTCCCCAGTATATGGAGGGGAAATGGGGACATCTCTGTACGTCTTGTAAAAAAATTCTAAGGTCTTTGAAGTCTTTTGAAAGATCTTTTTAGGTAAGAGCTCAGTTTCTGTTAGCCACAGATAAAAAAGGAAAGGGACCGTATGTGTGTGTTGTGTGCGTGTATATGCATCTCCAAACAAATATTTATTTAATAGCTTTTAATTTCTCAGCAATATTGATTACTGAGATATTGATTATCCATTAGTACTATCTGTCATACAGACAATATTCATTACTTCACAAAGATGCACAAAGCTTCACAGGGTTTGACTCTTAAAATATCTGAAACTGGTTTGTATAGCTTCATCAGTTAACATAAAGAACCCAGGACTGTAGTTTCATTATGATACAGATATGATTTCAGAATACACATTACTCAAAATGGAAACAGTTGAACAAAGTCATAATGCTCAAATAGAAAAATTGTTAAATAAATATTTCCGTTCTTTGGAAAAAGCAAACTGCTATAGTTACATCACAGGATGAGCATAAACATTTTCTGCTTCAGTTGAAACTGGAGGTTAAACAGTAGCTATTGAAATTAAACAAGTTCAGACTACCAACTGTAGAAACTTTGTGTCCAAGAGCCTTGACATTAAGGAGTTCTCAAGATTATTACAACTGATTTTTTAATTTTCTTGGAAGAAATTTCATAAGAATGGAAGATAATAGCAATTGTATCATTATCTAAGAAGAGTAAATAAGCCAATTTCAAATGTATTAACCTACAGAAAAAGCAATGGAACAGTGATACAGACCTCAATTAATAAAGCATTAAACAAGGATAATATAATGAAAGACAATCAGAAAGATAAAAGGAAAATGATTCCTCTCAGTTTCATTTTAATAAGAAGACAATTTCTGTTAATACATTGTGTTAATATGTTATATTTATAATATTCTAAGACAATGATTTAGCATTGTTCACAATTTTGTTTTGAAAAATGTAGGAATAAAAAATTATCATAAAATCAAGACTACTAGCTAGATGACACATCTCAAATTAACATGTAGAGGGAAACTTCTATTCTGCCAACGTCAGTCTCATTTTAATTAATACATAGTAAAAAAAATATAAAACAAAGTTTTCAGTTGAAACAAAACTTAGGGTACTAATAAATAATAAAATAAATAGTAACTCCTATAGAAAGCACAATGGAAACATTCAAATACAGTCCTCAGGAACACAAATGTATATCAAACAATAGGTAGAGCCCTTCCATTAATTCAGTCTGTAGTGTTGACACAGAAGTAGTACAGACAAATTTCATGAGGTGTTTAAGCAACTGAAAAATAAAATATGCATTAAAAGACTAGAGAAGCTCTATGTATTCAGTTTATAGAAAAAAAAAATTATGTAAGATTGTCCATGGCATGTACTTATGTTGTGCATAACAAACATAGGATCTGTAATCGAACAGACAGAAATTAATTTTCTCACTGTCTAGATTTGAGGCTAGAAAAAGCTTCATCTACATTTTTAGCAAATTCCAAGAATCTGAGATGGATGCTCTATCAAAAGTACTTTTAAAATCAGGAGTAATTATTTGTTCTGAAAGACTTGTCATTTGGACAAGGACTAATGTCAGGGAAGCCCTGCAATCTGTAAGTGGTAATTATTGCTGAGGTCCTTTCAGGTTTATGATCTAAGAATTTATGAAAACCTACAGCTTGGCCAAAATACCATTACAGAAATCAATTTCTAATGCTAATATCCAAAAAGCCTAGAAGGTGATACTGAATGCTAGGTACAGATGAACTGTTCATGTTGTTGGACATCATTAAGGAAAGAGAAATATATTCCGGGTAGTTTAATTCCTTGATGCTGAAAACTCATCATGTTTTGAGAAATCCTGTATACCTTAAATTTTTTATTTTCTGTTTCTGATACTAACAAGAAAAAGCAGAAAACACCACCTAATTTAATTTCTAAAAATAATTTTATTTTGGAATTCATTCATTCATGGAATGGAGATCCTCTTCTCAGGGTGAATGGTGACAGACAGATTAACATGGCCCAGAAAAGACTGGCATTTTTCTGGAAGTGTTCAAACTGGAATTTTTATAAAACATCAACAGTGTACAACATGGGAACCAGATACCATATTTGCCTTAGTTTAAGCTTTTATCAAACTCTGCAACTAGGACTTTTGAAACTCTTGCTCCCTCTGTA
Source organism: Rhynochetos jubatus (assembly GCA_027574665.1). NCBI lineage: Eukaryota > Metazoa > Chordata > Aves > Eurypygiformes > Rhynochetidae > Rhynochetos > Rhynochetos jubatus. Next base: position 24,897,525 of record CM050652.1, on the reverse strand, counting down.
TTGACATGCAATAAAACATTTTTAGGGCTTCATATAAATGGATTTCAGTATACTTTACAAAAATATTCTCCTGATATTAGCGAGAAGTGACATATGTATTACTGTCGTCTCATTTTACAGAAGGGGATACTAAATGTTAGAGAAATTAAGTAATTCTGTTGATATCATGGAGAAAGGTGATGACAAAAATGGAACTAAATAGCAGGGCGTGTGATGCTGATGTGAATTGTTTCTGCTGGCTGAAAGTCATATAGTTCCGGCCAGAACAATAATGAAACTGTGGCTCATCCTCTTCCCTGGTCTGGTTATTTGCTTGTTTTCCTTCTCGTTAGCCAAAATCACAAGCCATTTATTTCTTAATCTGGTCCAAAAATATATATACCATTTATGGACCTGTTCCTTATTGCATTTATTATTTTCTTTTCCAAGAGGAAGCAGGCCAATTCATAAGGTTGCACTCTCTTAGATAAATGTTCCAAAACAAATGCTTTCATATATGGCCTGTGATTTAGTTAAAGAGATCCTTTGGCAACATTCCCTAAATATTGAATTGAAACACACTTATAAATCGATCTCAAGTGAACCCAAATAATAGGGTCCTGTCCTGAAATTCTAGGACTAATGTTGGAATAAATTGGCTTTATATTAGCTTCACAAGTTCGTTTGTAACTGCTGTGTCTACCCGTTAGACTGCATATCTCTTTTGAAAATGAATGTTGAAAGACATAATAAGGTCTGTTTGTTAAGCACTTGAAATACTATTTGTACATCAGAAAGCAATAATTTTATCTTAGGGCAAATGTTTCAGTTTTAAGGGAAAGCATTATATGTAGGGTGAATTATACTATGGAATTAAAAATGTAAAAAGCTCAAAATATGTTACTTTTACTATCTGAATACTATCTCGACTATTTTATAAATAGTAGTAGGGCCTTTGGATTTGAAAATTGACAATGGTCTCTGTAATGTTGATGGTGAAAGAGAGACTGTAATGATCCTGGTAAAAGTTTACATCCTTTTTTACCATTGTTTTACTTTAAAAAAAATGTTGTTTCATGTTCATAATTGAAGTAGCCATTGTAGCATTACTAATTATGACAAGAGACACAGCAGGGATATAGAAGCTAAAAATTCTAGGAATTTTTGTCTCACCAGTAAACCTATTTTGTATTTAGCTTCCTGACAGCTTTAATGACAGATGTCTGGTGTCAGCTGTAGCTTTTTCTCTTAGTGTACCTGCCAGCAGGGAAGTAAGTAGTTTCAAAATTTATTGATGATCAACATGACATCATAGTGAAACTTGGGAGAATATTAGAATAATACATCAGACGAGGAACCATCATTATTGCCATGGGTCTAAATGGTATATGCCATTTTTCTAGCTGATGCCACAGAGAATACAGCAGGGCGCTTTGTTCCTCTAAGGACTGCTCATGTAACAACACAATCTTTTGATTTAAATCCTCACAAACATGGGTAGAGTGGATTGCAGAATAAAGCACATTGATTAAATAATTCAAAGTAATGTAGAGGGAAATGATGTCTAATCCCTGTTCCTGCAGTAACCCTTCTTAGATAGAAATGCTTGATCATTTAAGGCCTGATGTTGGGAGGTGCAGAGCTTCTCTTGAAGTTCTCCCTGAAATTGAGGCATGAGTGTCTCTCAGGAGCAGGCTTTTACTTGCCAAATAGAGACATATAGCATTTTTGTTAAGGAGATTTATATTAGGCTGCTCTGCATTCTATACATAGCTGCTGCTCCTTTATATGGCTTGTTCTTTGAGGGGGTATTCACACCATCTAACTTCTGGCATCTAACTTGGGGACCTAAATTTAGACTGTGGGCTCCATACTTAGTGGTACTCCAACAGGCAATTTAGAGCTCATCAGCCCTAAATACTTGCTATTTGGAAAAGGTGACAAGCAACTGAAGTAAATCATAGTACAATATCTTTATTAGGTGGCAGAGATTATGTCAAAATACTGTACCTGGATGAACATACGTATTTTCATGAAGGCATAAAATTGCAAATAGCAAGTGCCAAACACTGGAGACTGCTCACTTCGCTAAAGGTAGATGGATGGAAGCACATGTGTAAAATATATGTTTTATTTCTGTGTGATATATATGTGATATTTAAGGTTTTCAGCACTCACTGCTCAACTTCAAACCACCACTTCTTTTTCAGAAAATGAAGTTAAATTTGGTTGGTAATATTTTCATTCCTTTTAGTTATTTTTGCTGTGTTTCTCAAGGGTACTCATCTTCTTTTTTAATGTTTCCTTATGTGTTTGGTTTTAAGAGTGTCTTGAGCACCCTTTTAAACAGCACTGAAGCCAATGAAAGTTGCCAATGTACAGCGTCTCTAAAAATCAGTCCACCTTTATACAAACCTTTAGGTTATGGGGGTTCAAATTACGAGTCTTCATGAACATTTACAGTTTATAATAAGCAGTGATAGTGAGCCTATGGCATGTGTGACAGAATTAGCACACAGGGTTGTTGTCAACAGCAAAGAAACAGAGTCCCGGGGCTTACCTGCTTCTCCTGCCTGCCAGGTGGAGAGTGGCAGGAAGGGGCTGGGGAGGCTCTGGGGAACAGCAAAGGGGAGATAAGGGATAAGAGGGACTTCAGAGGCCAAATAGAGAGGTTTATGGGACAAGAAATAAAAAAAGAAACACGATTGTATGTTAACTGCTATAAACTGGGAATATAAAGCACATTATATGAATATTAAGGTTGCAAAAGTTCTTTTTACTCTAATCTCAGCTTCCTTGAATGAATGGAAGAGGGTCAAATATAGGTAACCTGTAGTTACTGAGGGAAGTTCCAGGTCAAACTGGAAGATACCTGGTGAATTTAAGTGGTCTGGACCCCATCCTTACTCCCTCAGATTTCTAAATGCAGAAATGAGAAAAAATATGAGGTGCTGTTCTGGCACAGAACCACAGAAAGGTTGAGTTTGGAAGGGACATCTGTAGGTCAGCTTGTCCAAGAAGCTTGCTCAAGCAAGGCCTGTTGCCCAGGACCACGTCCAGATGGCTTTCTAATTTCTCTAAGGATAAAGACTCCACAACCTCTCTGGGAAAACTCTGCAAGGGCTTGGTCATCCTCACAGATAAAAAGTGTTTCCTGATGCTCAAAGGGAGCTTCCTGTATTTCAGTTTGTGCCCATGGCCTCTTGTCCTATGACTGAGCACCACTGAAAAGATCCAGGCTCCATCTTCTTTACATCCTTTCTTCAGGTATTTGCACATATTGATGAGATGCCCCTCTAAGCCTTCTTTTCTCTAGGGCAAACAGCCTCAGCTGTCTCAGCCATTCCTCATATGAGAGATGCTGCAGTCCCTCAATTATCTCTGTGGCCCTTTAGAGGACTTTGTTCAGTAGCTCAGCACCTTTCTTGTGCTGGGGAGCCCAGAAGTGAGAACAGCACTCCAGGTATGGATTTTCCAGTGCTGAGTAGAAATTCACCAGGATGTTGTGAAGATAAAAATCTGAAAGATTATGAGGATCTCCAATATCCTGGTGACTGGAAAACAAAGTAAATCATACAGGTGAACACATAATCTGAGATAAGGCAGTAAGTGCAATCTTTATTATTGCATAAGCCCCGTGTACTTGAATTTCTGAAAAGAATAGCATTCTTATAAGGCAGCTTGAGTTTCTTTTGTCTCATATTTCTCAAGTTTAAAAAATGAAGTACAGCTAAGAAAAATCCTATGATGTGGAATCACACTGGCACACCTATGATTTATCCAGAAGACTTTGAAGGTATTCAAGAGCATGGACATTGTGGCATTAGGATTTCTAGTTCTCCAACAAATAGAGAAAGAAGAATCCTGCCTCGGTACGGATCTGAGTGTCCCTGTTCCCTTATGTGGAAGGCCCTACACCTCCTGCATGCCCCTGTTCCAGACTACTTCAGCTGCTCATGCCAGCTGTGTGGTTTCTCTCCCAAGCTATTCATGTCGATGCAGCATTCAAGCAATCAGACACTGCATCCACGTTGCCATCCTTCGCATCCTGCTCTCCACCTTATGTGCTGAGGAACTGCTTGGGTTCCACTCTTTATTCGATACTGCTTACAAAAAGACCGCAAGCAACCTTTCCCTCTTATCCTTCCTTCTCTCTTCCTTCCATCTTGTCCTTCCAATAACAATCATAATGAAATAAACATGCAGCATGAAAACTGTTGACCTGTATTTGGATGGTTACACTGCAAGTATTTACAGGGTTTTTTTGTGGATGAAACCGTGTCGATACCTTCACTGACTATAGCTTTTAGAAATATACTAACTTCTCTTATTGTAATATATAAATATACCTCTGAATATTAACATTTCTTAATTGTTTCTATATTTCAATAATTAGTTTCAGTTTGAATAGACAACGGTGTCATACATTTCTGATTTCCATCTTAAACCCCATTTACTGTATGTTGTTAGAATTCTACATTTCAAAAGTCTTTCTCCTGATGAATCCCGTTTGGCTTGGCTTCATTGGATACTTGTAATAGTAAGTTGTTAGTTTTGTAGGTCAAGCTGCATTGAATGGGGAATTGAATGTTTTAATGCATTTGAAATAACAAGCAGTAAGAGCAGACTTAGAGTATTACTTTAATCACTTTCATATGCTATAGCAATCCCAATACTTGATGAAAAAGCACATCTGCATGAAAACAAACACAGACTGACTTCAGGATTTTTTTCTTGTATCTTAGACATACAGAAGGCATTAAAATGAAAATAAGGAAAAAAATACCTCATATCTTGTTAGAAAACACTAGAATTTTAGAAAACTTTCTATTATCATTGTACTAGAAACATATTTTTACATGTAGCCATATAAAACTTATTTTATACTGTGATATAATCAATCAAAAAATATATGGAGCATCTGGACAAACCTAAGTCACAGCTGCAGAGTACGACTTAAAAGCATCTAACTTCCAACAGAAAGTTAAAAAAATCACTTGTTATTTTATGAACATATTCTTTCTAGAGTTAGATTGTGACATATTAAATAAAAAATGGCACTAGAATAAGCAGTATGTTTTCAGTATAACATTTTACATCTCAGGAAACAACCTCATGGGAAAAGCTGTGTGATACAAGGAATAAAAGTTGCATTCAGTCTTAATTGGTTTCTTTCATGGTTTGTAGACATTGACTTGTGATTCAAAGAGGGCACATGCATTTGTTTCCTGTTTGTTTTCATTTTTCAGTCACAGTTGTTCTTTTGGGTACACTTGTCTTCTAAAATGCAAAAGGTTTTGTCACATCTGGCTACCCCAAAAAAGAACCCTTAATGAGAGAAGAAAGAGTCAAAGCCAAAATTAGATTTAATCCTAGTTAAATTACTTCAGAATTTTTCGGGAATGTAAGGCAGGAACCACTATAAAATGCTAAAACAGAAGGATCCTACTGAAATCTGTCCGAGTCATTGTGCAATGCCGACTTACACAAAGCTTCATTATTTTCAGTATACTGGAATAGGCATTGATAAAATACTTAGTAGTTCACAGACCTATGTGATCTTCTGACTTTCAGAATTTGAATTAAAGGGAGTTCTGTCTTTACTACTAACAGAGCAAGGATTTAGTTTGTGGACTTGTGGGTGGAAATGGCCCTTTGGATCATCATGGATGTCATATAAACTACAGAAGGGAAAAGCTTCTGTTTAGAAACTTCTACCTTCAACTTCTTGTAATTAAGGTACAATGTGACTGCAATGGGAAATGTACTTTCCTGTTTATCTTGCATCAGTGTTTTGGATAGGTTGGGGCAAGGAGGGTCCATATCAGACAATTAATGGAACTGATGCATAAATTAAGGGATTTTTTTCTTTGTTTCTTTAAGGCAAAGTTCTGGTTTCTCTACTAGTGCCATCGTGATCTAATCATCACTAAGAGAAGAATACAGTGCTCAGCTGTCCATTTGCATATATTAAGAATTTATATGGCCCAAATTTTTCTCAGTAGTGTTGGTTTCTAGGGAGAGGCTTCCCACTCAGTAGCTATTATGTAAATCTCACTGGTTAATCACCACCTGACATTTTGCCTTGACAGGACTGATGCCATTGCTCAGCTCATGTCTGTAACCTGCCTTCCCTGCATCACTTTGTTTGGACAACTTTTGCCATGAACAAAGGCACTCCAAGAAGGATGTACACATCCAAAGAATACAAAGCAGTTATTTTTGGCTATTACACACAACAGACAGTCTGGACAAAAGAGAAAGGAGAATAAGTATTCATATGCTTGCGACCTGCAGTAAAGCACTCAGCAATTCTGTGCCAGCCAGGCAGCTTGTTGGAAGGTGTGAAAGGGTCAGCCTCCATTGCTAATCCTCAGTGCTGCTGATGCGCCATCCTTATACCTTCTCATGTCAGTGTTTTTCTTCTGGAATCATTGAGATGCCAACTATCCTTGATTCAACAACCTTACCTCTGCCTGTCACTTTACCCTTCTTTTCTAGTTTAGTACTTTTTCACAGCTCTTTCTCACCACTTAGCATTTTTCTCTGAAGTTTGAGCCAGGATTACACAACCATGTTATATCGGAAGCACTCCTTGCATTGCAGACAGCTCTGAGAGGACCCCTAGGAGAGAGGTTACACACCAGTGACACTGGGAGACTGACACTATTTAGTGAGGAAAGCTTCCATGTTTTTAAGTAGAAAGGATGAAGTACTATTCATTCCTGGCTGTACAATAAACAGGTTTACATAAAATTAAAACCACAGAATGGTTTGGGTTGCAAAGGATCTTAAAGACCGTCTAGTTCCAACCCCCCTGCCATGGGCAGGGACACCCTCCACTAGACCAGGTTGCTCAAAGCCCCATCCAACCTGCCCTGAACACTTCCAGGGATGGGGCATCCACAACTTCTCTGCAGAAACAGCCAAAGCCTCACCTTGGTCATGGCTAAATTTTAGAATGAAACTCCAAGTAGAGGGAGGAAGAAAAGTCAAGGTACCTCTCAGCTTCCCCTCAAAACATTGACCTCAGTGCACCATGTATTTCAGAGCCCTCCATTTTCCACAAATTCACCCCAAAGAATTTATCACACATTCAGCCCTCCTCTGCCTAGGAGATTACAAGACCATCTGCTCAAGTTTAGACAACACAGTAGTTAAAATGCTGGCATCCTTCCTGCTCTAGCAGTTTCATGACTGTTGCCACCAAAGGAGGTGAATAAGAGATAGCACCTCCACGTGTGTGAGGTGAGGGAGGAATGCTGAACACCGACAACATGTTAATGAGTAGGAGAATGTGTAGAAGGAGAAGGGAAAAATTTAGCTGGCATAGCAGAATATCAAGTGAAAAGCAAATTAAAATACTCTATCCAAAAAATGAAAGAATAGGAATTTGAAATCCATAGGGAAAATGAGAAAGTGGAAAAATGGAATAGGTCAAACGGGAAATAGACTGAATGCCATAGCTGTGCCAAGGCTTCTTCTGAGTGGCTCCATAGGGATGAGGCGTGTTCATCCAGAGGAACTGAGATGTCCAGAGTATAGGTCACAGATCCTGCCTAGAAATTAATTGGAAAAAAAAGAAAGAAATAGTCCTAGTATAAAAGATTTGTACTATACTGTCATTATCATGGCAGAAGAGTAGGCTCTTTATATGCAGCATAACTCAAGATAAGGAAAAATAGGCTAAGATACGTATGTAGAAACACCCACTGATAGGTATAAGTGATTCAAATCATCAGTGAATATACAGCAGGTAAAATTCGTGTCAGGCAGGCTGGATGCCATCTGTCACACTCAAGTTTCCACAGGATGACTGGAAATAGATACTGGCAGCTTCCTGGTTAAAAACATCTATTTGGATATTCAAGAAAAAAAGTAGTTCTCTACTATTGTAGTCATCATTTTAGTTTATGTTTTTGTATGTAGGCAGTAGAAATAAATCAGTATATTCTTAAGAGGCTTTGTGGCATAACAATAAATGGTTCTGTTTTATTCTTGAAACTGATTTATTATGTTTCAAATCCTTCCTAAGGCAATTTCCTTTTTCTGAATATACAGTATGTTAATCTACTAGTCTCAAGCTCAGTTTTTTTCTCTCTGCACTAAACCTGATGTTAAGGCTATCATTCGCCTTTAGTTCCAGGAGAAACAAAAAGTTAAAATAAAGAGATTTTTTTTGTAGATAAACTCCTCAAACTTTATGTAGGAAAAAAAAGAAAGATAAATATTGGAAAACACTTTAGTGAACTAATATAACAAATGTTTTTAAAATTCATTAAGCATGTAGAAAAATCATTTTATTGTTCCTAACTTTGAGTGTATAAACTCAAAAAGAATGTGTTGCTGTAACAGGTTCCAATCCAGAAAAATCTTAGCCATTAGCAAACCAATGCTTGGATAAAATTGGCTGACTACTCTATGAATGAGGTGATATGATGCGATACATGAATTAAACCATAAACTACTGGATTTTTTGTGGCCACTTTTGGTTTAATCCTGTGCAATGTAATTTAATAGGAATTGTGCAAACAATTTTGAATAAAGCCAATTAAAATAAAGAAGGGGTTGTTTATGATGCATGTGTATTTTTACATTAAATACCAGCTAATCCATAAGCCACATACTGCATTTTGCTGGTTCTCTGCCAACAACAAAAGTTATTAGAGCTTTTAGTTTACTCTTTTAGTCAAGCAACAATATATAACATGATACTTCTTCCAATACAGTAAACTTGTAAGTCCCCAGTGAGTGCAATTATCATAAGACAAGCTGTGGAGAATTTGATTTAAAATTGCATATTTTCATTTAAAAAGAAAAGGAAAAAAACCCCAACCCTGCTACCAGGGAATAATAATAATGTGTGTTTTTAAAAGTGTCTCATGTTACATTTCATGTCTTTTTTACTGTAAATCTATACTATTATCTGTTCTGATAACCATAAATATACATTCATGCCTATAAACTGCTCATGTCTTACAGTTTCTGGTTAATAAGACAGTAATTTGACTAATCTATTTTTATATAAGAGTATATTATATATTTGCATATAATTATTTATACATTATGTAAGAATAATAATTTCCTGAAAAAAGCCTCTGGGATTATGATTATTTGAAAGATGAGAAGAGTGTTGCAAGGCATACATTAAGAAAAGTAGTTTTTAACCAATATCTAACACTGCTGTACTTAATGATTAGCTGATTTCTGTGTAGTGCCATTTTCATAAATACGCTTTTTATAATATACACTCTTTTCCCATGTTATGTAACAACTCCATATTTGGGGAGGGTGGGGAGGGGGTGTTAAGGGTAAGGAACCATCTTTTACCAAAAAGATAAATGTTCCTCTTATTACACATCTCATTCTGAAATTTTAATTTCTTTTAAACATGACTGATAGCAAAGCTTTGTGCTGTCATTTTGTCATGCTGTTTGAGTTTCAGTTAATAAAATAAGCATTTGAAGAGGGTAGGCATCAATTCAGGAACTAAAATTTTTGTTTAGCAGTCATTCAAAGTCAGAAATTGTAGTTGGAATGGTGTTGTACTTATATTCCATGCTATAGAAGTACGGTGAATTCCCCAAAACTATGGAAAATTCAAGAGCTTCTGCATTTACAGTCCAGGATCTTTATTGTCCTAACAAACTTTAAAGAAGCAAAAGCTCCACTCTGGTGTAATTGCTGAAAGGGGAGATACAACTCCAATTTCATTCCTGTTTGGACCATAGTGTCAGAATAGAGGCCCAATATTTTCAATGAGATTTGAATGATACCACTGTAGTACTTTCAGCAGCAGAACTCATGATTTATTGCATTCTTGACTGTCTTGGAAGGTAAAAAATTTAAAGAAATTACCAAAATTAAAGTGTGTGTTTATGTATAATAAGAAACTGTTTATATATAATTAGCAACTAAATTCAGACCAGATAACTACAACACAAAAATGCACAGAAATTGCAACATAGAAAGTGCTATGTGTAATATTAAATATTAAAATATTATGAAATGGGACTATAACACAGAGAAAAATATGTTAGCACAGCACAGCATTCCATAAAGTCATAAAAATAGAAATCAACACACATACAAATGGAAGAAAATTAAAAACATATCTTGATTGACTACAACAAGATAAATAATAATCCAAATGTTTGACAAAAACATGAACCTTAATGCGAACAAAGCTAAAAAGTAGATTTAAATTTCATCCCTTTGAATACAGTCTGGTACCCAGAAAAAAAAATATAACAGCTATTAATAAAATAAGAGTTCATCCAAGAGACGTACATGGAAGTTTTAGATACCATACATCATTTTTATTTTACGAGGTCAAGGTCTTCTATGACAAGGTCTGCAAGATAACTGCTGTAAAAACAGTATATTTTTAATTTTCTTATGGCACCTTTCATACTGACTTTTAACCACTTCTGTTTGATTTCTGTTCTAGTTTATGGAAAAAGTTAGAACAAAAAGGGATAGGGCAGACAGGTAGTGTACCAGAACACTCTAAATATGATTATTGGGTTCCAGCTGAAGTACATTAGCAATACATTAATTCCTTGATAGATATTTTTTTTATGTCAACTAAACATTAATGCTCATATTGTTATGGAGCCACTAGGTTCTTTTGATAGACTGAGTCCTAAAATTGGGGTAGGCATGCATGTGGGAGTGGATAAGATTACCCTACTGCTCCCTTCATTCTTTCTCTTCAAACTGAGTGGTTAATGTTGGACAATTTCTTCACAATAGAGGTTCTCACAGGATGCTTAAGACTCAAGCTGCTGTCAATTCCTTCATATTTAAGGATATATTAGATTGCTAGGATTTGGTGAGATGTCAGCTGAAATATGAGCAGCATCTTGATGATGCCCAGTTTTACATCTTTCTCTTGTATTAAATATTCTACTGACATCTATCAGGACACTGATGAAAGAAAATTGCCTTTTCATGTCTGAAAGAGATAAAAAGTGAAGACATAATGGTGGCATGTGGGTATTTTGGCAGTCTTCCACATTTAGAACATTTGCCAGGCATTTGGACAATAAAATTTAAAAAATTATTGAAGTTGCCTTCATTTTCAGGTGTTTTGAGAAAATCTAATGGAAACTTTCCCAAAGAGAAAAGATAAAGTCTAAGTTCTTCTCATGAAAAACCATGTTCTTTTCATATCTTTTCAGATATGGACCTCAGTATCATGGCCCCATGCATTAGCAAACTTCAGGCAAGACTTGTTAAATATGCTTATTGTGGGCTAGACTGAAGAGATAAATGGTGGAGAACTCAGTGACCACTTGTTATTGTAAATATTAGGTGCTACAACTCCACAATCAGATATTGAATGACATAATGTTGGTTTTGATCACTATAGAACTAAATAATCTCTCCTACTTGGAAGTAGACTTGCTGTCTCAATTTTAATTTCTTGTCCCCTTCCACATTATAAGGTACTGGCAGGTTCCATGGTTAAAGGGATTCTTCTTAAAAATGTAAACTAGCTGTAACAGTAGATTTCTCCAAATCCTCTTTTATTAAACAAACAAAACCAAAGAAGAAAATCCCAACCAAAACCAGAAAAACCCCAAACATCATCTTAAACTTCACCTAAACTCAAGTAAAGATTTCTTCCATATAGACAGGATTTTTTTTTTTCTATTGCAAAATATTAAAATAAGGAATGGGGTGAGAGAATCTGGACCATCACACCTGAAGGTCTTGTTCCTTCACAACGAACAGGATTCATGTGATTTTTTAGTTTTACCCATAAAGGAATTCATCAAAGGAATTTCCACTTGTGTTCCAGGGAGAGTGAACGCATTTGTATGAAACAATCAGTGAAGCCTAACTAGTTCATTAGGATGTGGTCATTCATACAGCAATAATCCAGCGAGAAGTCAGTTTTAAATGCTGAAAGCCCACAGAAGACACCTACAGATGGAAATTGTGTGAACTCTAATACTCTTTCTCCTGAAGTGCCATACATGAGACAGTCCCATGAGAATATCTGCTCTAAATTCTTGCTTTTTCTTCCATCAAAACACAAGCAAAAGTAACCTAAAAATACCCAGGCACCTCTAGGCTCATAGCTGAAGAAGTAAATGGCCACATTCCTGGAGTACTGAACCACAACACTTTCACCTAGTTCATTACTAGAAAAAAAATGGCCTAAGTCAAATCCTGACAAACTAAAGCTGTTAAGCAATTTCATCCTGCTTCATACTGCAGTTCAATTTTACCATAAAATCATAGCCACCACTTGCCAACACATCACACCCTATCATAACTCTGCACAGCACGAGAGAAGTGCAATTTCCAGCAACGGGCTATCATCTGCTCCACTCCACCAAACACGCTCTGCAGTAGCATGTCTCTGGCTAGCTGCCAGACCACTTCAGCACTCCACAACACTCCATGTCCAGCTCATAACTCAGCCTACTAGTATCAGGACACCATAATCGACATCATTGTGTGAAGAAGGATTTAGCACAGCTGTAGAACGATGCAGCTGACACTCTCATCATGATACATCACCTTATAAAACCTGTAATGTCCACAACAGGGGAAATAGACTTGGCTGGCCACATGAGGGTACAGCCAACTAGCCCTTATTGTTCTCCAAACCTCTGTATCACATTAACATATCGTATTTCAAACTGGCTTTTGGAAGCTGAAAGTGTAATGTGACATTTCATCTGTAAAACCAGCATAAAATTCTTAGGCCAAAGTCTGTTCTGCCTTATACCCATGTAATGGTATTAAATTTATTCTGTACAGCTAATACCCAGCAGGTGTGCTAATTTTAGCAAAATGTTCTGCGTCACGTTATGTAGCGTTCCACATGGACTGCAATGTCAGGCTGCATGGGAGGAGACCAGATCCACAATACTCTGTGAAGTCTGCTTAGGCTCTCAGTTCAACCTGATAATCTGGTAAACTCAACGTAGGAGGCCCACCAGAAACAAACAAAAACCAAGAAAACACGTCTTTTTAAATTTTGCTCTGTGAGGAATGAAAATGGGGAGTTATCAGGTGAGGAAAGCTGAAGACTACTTGAATGAGTGTATTGGCCAGTGTGGCTTAACTAAGCAATTGGCATCCAGACAACTGGATGAGGTTATACAACCCTAATATAACCAGATTCATAGCTTGCAGATGAGCAGCTCCAGCCTCCCTTTGGCAGTGGGCTGGGTTTTGCAGTCTACTAAATCCATCACGCTGGTTGACTTTTGAAGGACAGAACTAGGTTTTTCCTTTTATCATCACATTTTCTGAGAGTAGGGTGGGGTTTTCCGCCTTTCTGAGAGATGTGGTGGAACCTCCGTGAGGTAGGTTGGTTTAAGTTGCAGTTTATACATACACTTGTTTCTGGGCATCCACAGATGGAAGTAGAGATAGGGAAGTCATCGTACCACAGGATGGGAAAAGGTGATGATTGCAATCCTGGGAGGATTAAGAAGAATCTTGTGATGGCTGTGATGTTCTTAGCTGGAATCAAAGATGAAGAACAGAATGGATTTGTCTGTCTTCTCAGGGGAGGACTATGCAGATGTATATTCATTATATATTTTGACACACAAAGCACGCCCCTCACTGGATAGAATGAACGGGAGAAGGAAGATAAGTGCTGTCTGCAGACTCACCACAGGCCCCTCAGTTAGCTTTTAATTGGAGCAAAGAATGTTTCTACAAACTGGAAGAAATAAAGGAAGGAATAGTGAGCTGTACTGTAAGAGTTATATTGTTCCCAAGTGAGGTGGAGTAAATTGTTGTTTTCAGTGCTGAAGTACAATATATGCCTACCCTCCTGTCTTTCTTCTCACACATTAAAGACAATTCCTACCTTTCTCTGATGTTTGGCATCTCATGATCTTCAGCTGCTCCAAGCTGAGGGTGTCATTAAAGGCTAGGATCATATTTGGGTGGGCAGCAGCATTTTCATATGTCACCCTCACCAACAGGTAGATGTTATAAAGCTTTGAGGGCACTCAGGAGCCAGATAGTCTATACAAGATGAAAAAGCACTTTTACTGAGTAAATGCTCAGTATAAAGCAAATGAGTATGGGCACCTGGAAACATCCAGGCTATGTTCAGTGAGGTATGTAAAAGGGCTACTTAACTCAAAGCCTAGGTTTACATCCATTAGTGAACAGTTTAAGCCAGGCTTTCACCAAGAAATTCTGTTATAAAATCTTGTCCTTTTAATATCTTGAAAGTATTTTGCTTTGAATTAGGGCACAAACTGGTTGTCCATGAATGTTTGTAATAGCTGCTGAAATATTATACTTTCCTATGAATTCAGCCCCTCCTAAATTTGCAATGTGACTTTCCTTTCTTGCACAATCTCTACATTTGTGTTGTAGGAATTTTTTCAGTACTGTGCATGAAGAAAATGTCCAACTAAGGCTTCTAGATTGCATCTTGAACTAGTGGTTTCTAAAACTTCCAAAATCTTTCTCTTTGCTTACTCTTCTTGATATTCTGTACATTTTAACATTTAGGATGTATAATCCCACCTTCCAAACTGAAAGTATGGTTTTGTAGAAGTTCAGACCTCATGCCTTTTTTCAGGTAAGAACTTAAAGTTAGACTAAATGGAGTAATTACAGTTGTCTCTTCATATTTTGTAAGCAGTTAAACATTTCGTTAAGATGAATGATGTTCAGTGTTGAAATCTAAAGGAATTAGGAAATCAATCATCCAGGAAATGATTGGAGTTGTTACATTCCTAGCCAGACTCTGCAGTACAGCATTTTTGGATTTTCAAGCTGTTAAAAAAAAAAAAAAAAAAAAAAAAAAAAAGTAATAAATTGTGTCCATTGCTGTTGGTGCTTACACTTTCAAACAGTATTTAAACAGCTAGAATAACAGCAAGACATTATATCCTCTCAGTGATCAAGATAATTACTTTTCTTTATGTGGTCAGAGTTACTTATGTTAAAGTAACTGCTATAACTGCCTTTTCTGGATGGAAAGGCAGGAGGGAGAGAGTGTGTTTCTAAGGGATGTCTGAAAAGGATTATTTTGAAATAAAAGCATTGTATTTGGATGACAATTAATCCTAACATTTCACCACACTGGCCTTGGGATATGGAAATCTAAAGCTGTATGGAAAATCATTTCTCTCTTTTGTCTGGTCATAAAGAAGTCACGCTGATAGACAGAGAGATGACAGTTGTCACTAAACAAATGACTGTGGAAAAATCCTGAACACTCCAGTTACTTTAGGTATTTGCTGTCAAGCTGAAGTGAAAGAGATCTTGATAGCAAGAGTCATTGAACATCCAGATCGATTCCCTTCTTCACTAAGGGCAGAAGCACCTTTGTGCAAGGGAAATCTTTGTCAAGGGCAAGCAGAAGCAGAAAAAGAAAACTCACAAGAAAAAGTAAATAGCAATTTTATTAACCCCACTTTATCCTTTCAGAGATATGATGTCTGATTGAGTCACAATTTATGGTAATGTTTGATGTCATACTCATGCAACATTTAGATATAAGAACATATGAAATACAGTGAGATAAAATTGTTCATCCTTAATACAATTGGAGAAATTATTTCATTTTCAGAAGTATAAGTGACTATTAAATATTATGTTAGGTTATGAAATTAGGAAAATTTAAATAACTACTCTTGCTTTTTTCATGTAATTGATGTGGCTTTAATCTCCAGCAAATTTTTTGTAATACTGAATATGCATTTTTGTAGAAAGCATATGACAATAGTGTCTGAACACAGACATTTAAGTTGTACACAGTATTAACAGAAGGGAAATCTTAGAACAGAAAAAAAAAACCAACCTGAAATGTTTTGCTTCCTTAATTACTATAGTGCACAAAAACCTTCTATCAATATGAATAATAATCATTATAACCACAGCTTGTTGTTTGATTTCAGCAGGTGCACAATTGGGCTTGTTTGAATAGATTTTCTTCTGCATGTGCCATAGGGGTATCTCCCAGGAAAGTGCTATTTAGTACAATAATAAATGAGCAGAGAAAATGAGAAAGAAAAGAGTAATAGAAGGATGTTTACATTTTAAACTACTCAATGTAGCTAAATCTCCAACTGGCTGTGAAGAGTTGCAGAAGAATTTCCAAACACTGAGTGGTGAGACGATAAAAACAAAGATTCAATTAAGTAATGATAGGTGCAAAGTGATATAAACAGAATTGTCCCAAAACATCTAACGACAATTAGACAGTGATGTGCTCTAAATTAACTTTTGACACTCAGGAAAGAGTAATCATTAATAAATTTCTAACAATATAAATCAGTGATTGAAAGTCACCAAAACCAAAGTGGCTTAATATGTGCTGTGTATTTAGGTAGAATTTGAGAAGAAATACGTAACTTCAGACATGCCTGTAGTGCATCTTTATCTTAATACTGCAACCAGCTATAAATCTCCAAAAGTTTTTCACATTAAAAATTACATATTATTTCACTCAAAATATTCAGTACATTTCATAAAACATATCATTCACTTAGTCTGATATTTTGAGCTGGACACAGAAGAGTCTTGGAGAAGTTCTGAGACCTGCTATAAACAGGGTAGTACAAAGAAAAACTGCTGGGGAGGTCAACAAGTGTTATCGGAGTCAAGGAACAGATTTTGAATGGACGAAGAGAAAGGATGTGGGTCTTCATCTTGGAAAAGAGACACAACAGTTGTCTTTAAAATTATGAATGGCAAGAAGACAAAGCAGATTTAAGTTTCTCACAACAGAGGAATTAGGGAACATCTGAAATAAAATATCAGGCAACAGTTCTAAATTGATCAAAAGAAAGTGCTGTTTTCATCTAGTATGTAATTTAAATTGATTAGGAGATTGGTCATATACCTAAGTTGAAACAGTAATTACATTCACGGACACTATGTCCATGACACAGTAATGGTTTTGATGCAATTTGTTGCTCAGGCCATTCCTACTTATTGCTGGAAACTAAAAGGATGCGACAGAAGAAAGAACACTATATACATAAGCTATTCTTACTGTATTTCTGTTGTTTTACTTAAGCCTCTGTTCCTAGCAGCTATCACAGACAATTAGCTAATGGGCTAATTGGACCTTTGACCTGACCCTTATGACAATTCTTATGCTCATCTTAGATCAAGTCTCCTTAGAGTGTTCCAAAGAACTTGGAAGGTGCAACCATGAATTTATGTTTCATACTCGTGATTTCCAAAATAATAACCAATTCTAGCACAGTAGAAGAACAGGTATGTATACAATAGAGTAAGGAGTTGCTTTATAATTACGTCATGTGACTTCATGCAGAGCTGCTAAAGATATTAAAGATTAAATTTTCAATTTACTCTTACAGCAGCAAAAATCTGCTGGCTTTTCCAAAGTACCCACTGACCACAATTTTGGATGGTGTTCAGACCCAGCTTAAAAGCTGCATTTTAATGCAGTTTGTGTTGACTATAAGATACTTACGTTTTCATGTGGAAACTTTTGCTTCTTAACCCTGTCTCAATTCAGTGCACATATCTCTTTCAGTTTTATCAGGGCAAGCCATTTTCCTTTTTACTTTTAGAATTTTGAAACCCTACTTTTCAGCTATCTCTGCTTTAGCTGAGGACATGTGTCCTCTCAGTCAAGTGCTTACATTCTAATTATAATTAGTCAAATTCCATTCAATCCATTGCTAATTCAGAATATTAGTTTTAGCCATCTCAGCCTATCAGCCTCTAATTACCAGGATGTTTGTGCTTTCCGACAATTGGCAGCAGTGCTTTTTGTCAACCATCATGCTTGTTAGGAGGACCCTAGCTGCATTTCCACTGCATATACAAACATTAAGCAAGTGTAAGGAGCTGGTAATCTCCAATTTTATTGATAACCTTCACATATTTGTGTGCTGGGCAGTCTGCCCATGGTGCAGCTGCTCAGGCTGTAAGTCAGCCAGAGGTCTGGCAAATGAGGATCCCTGGCCCTTGCTCTACTCCCTGGGAAACTAGTCAAACAGGAAAGCATATTTTGTCTTGAAAACAGTTAAATGTTGTCACTTTATTTCCAAACCAAACCGTTACTGGACTGCCATGCTTTGACAGAAAATGGAGTTTGTGAGCCCTTGTTCCAAAGCAGGGAAATGCCGTTCCCAAGTCAGTCAAATCGAGTCCAGTTGCCACAGAGAGGAACTCTTCATGGGCAAGATAATAGAATTTTTCATTAACCAGTTTAAACCCTTCATCTTCACCTCAGCTTGTACGTCTTCCGCACACACTCTTACAGCTTTGAATCCTTGACTATAATAATGAACTCCGGTGTCCTGAGTGGATGTTACCAGTACACTTTATATTTGCCTGTTCCTCTTCACCTCCTTAGAAATTACCCAGAGTGAAAATGCCAGCTGTCAAAGAGGAAGAAGAGGGTTTCTCAATCTGTAATTTGTTTTCCTGAAGTCATCTCCTTTATCCTCATTCTGTGTCTGTGCTCTGCCCCCCCCCCCCCCCCCCCCCCCCCCCGAAATTCAGTTACTTAGTTACTTCCCCAACCAATTAAACTGCTTGAGGATGACTCTCAAAAAATAATCTGACTTAACCCACTTTTTTTTTTTTTAAATTCCTATATCAGTATGGATGAAATGCATCTCACCGATTTTGCTATCCATACCATGGATATTCACATCTACCTTAGACATTACGGTGGTCAAGAGAAAAGAGTACTCAGCAAGGGATTTCTTTGCCAGGCCTTCTGTCCTGTGTTAGTCACTGCTGAACCTCTGGGCGACATTCCACCACCTACAAGGAATTCAGATAGGTTGGTCTGTTGTACATCATCCAGATGGTAAATGTATAAAGTTAGGTGGGCATAATCTCACCCTTTCTGTATAAATTATTTTATTCTGGAAATGGGAAGCAGAAACAAATAATTAAATAAACAGTTGTTATTGATGCAACACAGGAACTTCTGCCTGCAGTAGACATACACATGATTACTCACAAAACATTCCTGAAACCAAGAAACTTCATTTACACCGCTAACATGCAAGTTTTCGTTGTTAAAAAAATTCAATTTGTGCACTGGGAGATTTGTGTATTTTATTAAGGTTCAACATCTTGATTCTTTTTAATCAGTTTTATGGTTTTGTATGTGCTGCAGGAGTTAAAAATCTTCCCAATAAAATTCCCTAGAAAGTTGGGTTTTTTTTTTCTCAAAAGAAAGTATCTATATGTGTGCTCCATTAAGATCCTGTGCATATTATTTCACTACAGAATATCAATGTAACCTCATGTAAGATAGATTACAGAGGCTCTGTCATGTGTTTTGTTTACAAGCCTTATATTAGATGTCTCAGCCATTCACTTTCATTTCCTGATGCTTCGAATATTTTATTTTCCCCATTTGTTTGATTTTAGTTCCTCTTGAAGGAAATTCTGGCTCTATTAATATTGGTAGGAATTTTGCCACTTCAGAAAATCATGCCTTCATCTTAGATGACAGGTTTTATCATGACATCTCAGAATGGTACACATCTCCATAGAAATACTGGTGACAGCATAAAAAGCATTTTCTAGCTGAAGATGTGTACAGTGTTTGCAGGTTAAAGGTTCATGGTGTGTATAGTTTAGATACCCATGTTTGCAAAAGAATGTTGAGAATTATTTCAGTGTGGATAAACAGCAATTTGGTTAAACACTTAAAAGTGAGCCATTTAGCTTCTCAAAAACACATTGAGAGGTGACTTGGGGACAGAGGATTAATTTCTTCGCAGAAAGAAACTACTGACTCTTAAAGTTATCTTTAATGTGAGGAGGGAAAAACAAACCAAACCCCAGACTAAAAGGAATTCATAACTTGAAGATAGTTAAACTGAACGGGAAAGTGAGCCAAAATTTGCAACAGTGAGATTAACTAATTGCTGGGGAAAACTGCAGGAAATCACTAGAGTCTCAGTGGCCAGATGTCTTCAGATCCAGTCTGGATTCTTTTCAGGAAGATATTCTTTGGCCAAACCCAATTTGTGCTTCAGTGAAGCAAATTATTGGCTTCAGCACATACTGGTATGTAAGACATGAAGTGATGTAATGGTCCTTTTTCAGGGGTAAACTGCATGGAAAGGATGTGGCCACACAGTCATGTTATAATTGGTTTAATATTAATTTTCTCTCCATTTGATGGAATTTGCTGGAACCACATAAAACACTAACTTTCAGTTTTATAAGCTTGTACCTGTACAGCAAATATTTTTCATTGCTAAGCCTTGATCATATTCCCTTTGTTGACTCTGCAAAGAAGATTGTATGGGCCAAGATTGGTTCAACATCTGGGGCCCTATATACGTAACCTTTCTACAAACAGTTTTCGTGCTGTTCTTATGGCAAATTAGAATGAAGACCCAAAGGTGATATAGATGTGTACAATAAATACACATCTTTGAGAAAATATACCAATAATTCATGTCTGTACTTGTTACTGGAACAATTTCTATTGGGCTACACTGTTTAGTTGTCACCAAATTTCCAACAAGACTTTCAAAAATGAATCGACTTCAGTGAAATGACAAAGGGAGAATTAAATTAATGGAAAACGTGCACAACAGAAAGAAAATGAAGGCAGTTAGTCCATTCACATTATGAAGAGCAATACTTTGACCATATTTTTCAACAGAAATTCAAACGAGAAATTTGATAGCAGTGAGTTTTTCAGTCCAGTAGAAAAAGATATAACAGATTGCAGCCTGAGAAGTGAAGACTCACAAATTTAAACACCAGATAAGACTGCCTGGGGGGTGGGTTTTTCATCTGTTTGCTTGTTTGTTTGCTTTTGGAATGTGAGATCTGGGGGCTGGTCTGAAGTCCACTTGATGCCTTGCAAATTCTAAATCAAGCCAGATCCTCAGAGGTTCTGAAATCCTCGCTGTGCTGGAGAATGCACAAAGCCACAGGAAATCTAGCTTCAACCAAGAATTTTAGGTTCCAAGTTGTACAGGTGGTCATAAGTAAGGTGAGTTGATAGGAAGCATATCTGTTTTTTATTTTAACTAATTAGTGTTTTCCGGATAATTTTTCACAGGTTATTTTTCAAACATTCTAGAAATTAACATTAGAATTACTTAGCAAAATATATAGTCTATATGCTGTAATTTCAAATATTGAAATGAAATTCTTATTTGAAAAATCTATTTCAACCACAGCTACTGGAAATACTACTAACAATAGCAAGACATAACTAGGGAAATTCTATGGTTATATTAGGCAGGATGTAGGACTAAATCTTCACAGGTTTCTCTTTGCCTAAATTTCTTTAAATTCATCAACAAGCAGCCTTTTTTCTTCATTTCAGTATAGTATAATTTGATTCAGAAAACCAAATATTGTTGTAAAAATCTGATTAAATCAGAAAAGTAAGGTTTACTTTCTGGCTGGCATTGCAACTGTATAATCCCAATGGTTATTATCAAGGTGCACAGTTAGAAAATCAGCACAGAATTTAATTCTGAATAAGTTAATCTTTTAAGAGTTTTTAAAGATCTTTCATGTTCCTTTTTGTTTGGCTCTGAAATTTGATACTGCTAACAAATAATCATGCTATTAAGTAAATTCTCACAATGATATTGTAACAAAGAAGATTGCACTATTGTAGCATTGCTGACACTGCTCTTGATTCTTTACTTTCACTCTAGCTGATGCAATCATTTATTCCTTCTTTGTTGCTGATTCAGTTTTTACTACTTCTGCAGGTATCAAGGAGAAAAAGCTTAATGTTAGTGCCCAAGAGTCTCAAGTATTAGACTATCAATTTCCATTTGGGACTTGACATCTGAAGTGGAATACTACAAAGAAACATTGATTTCACTTTCTGTATGACTGTACTCGAATACAACCAGCTGAACCTGAGAACATTAATACTTTGTAATGAAACCAGGAAAAAGAACCAGCAAAATAGGCTGGGGAAAAAAGGCTTTGAATCCCCTTAAGCAGAGGAAGGAACTCACATACCCCTTCAAGGTTGCTTTAATACAGAAATGATCACAGGGTTCTTACAAATTATAAAGAAATCTCAGATGGGAATTGGCCTTCTGTAAAGGTATCACCTTGGAGATATAGATGTCATGGACAGTGAAACAGCAACTTTGAAATTTGCCCTTAATTGCAACCTCCCTTGCCAAGAGGAAACTTCAGGGAAAGGTCTTTTGGAAAAGTGTGCTTGAAATAGGAGTATATCATAGTAGTCATAGACAAATGTATTCTTCTGTGTGTTAAGCAAAAAGTAACGAAGACAGTAATGCAGATGCTATTTCACTATTGAACTACCTAGCAAAATGGTGTATCTTCAGATGCTGCTTAACAGTAACAGTTTGCTATTTATCCTCTCTTTTGACCTCTAATATACACTGTTTCTAAATATCTATTGTCCTTTCTTAACATCTGATACTGATCTAGCATGCTAGTACCTCAGAAATGTGCTAAAAACTATATAGTACAGATAAATAGCACGAGATACCTGTTACAGATCCAGATGATGAAGTTTGTTGTCAGATCTCAAACTTGAAGTGGTAGCACCTCAGCAAAGGAGTGAGAGTTTGTTAATTGTTATAAGGTATCGCACAACATTTCAGTGTATTCTGTAATTGCACTAGGAGAAGTGAATAATGATAATGAATTAGTTCTGCAACATGGTTAGGTACATTATGGTGTGTTACTGAATACTGGCATGAGCATGCTCACAGCTTGAAGTTCTTCAATATTTTAAACATATTTGATATTATTTAAGTTCCACTCATTACTTAAGTTAGGGGAAAAGGAAACTAATTAATGTGATCAATAGCATCACAGAATCTTTGAGGTTGGAAAAGACCTTTAAGATCATCAAGTCCAACCTTTAACACTGCTAATACCACTAAACCATGTCTGTCAACACCTGCTTCACACTTCTCAAATACCTCCAGGGGTGGTGACTCAACCCCCTCCCTGGGCAGCCTGTTCCAATGCCTGACAACCCTTTTAGTGAAGACATTTTTCCCACTATCCAATCTAAACCTTCCCTGGCACGGCTTGAGGCCATTTCCTCTTTTGCCTCTTGGGAGAAGAAACCGACACCTACCTAGCTACAACCTCCTTTCAGGTAGTTGTAAAGAGAAAATACACTGGGGCTGAAACAATGAGCTTTTACACACAATAAAATATACTATATAAAGGTATTATTTGAACTATATCTTTTTTAGAGGACAATAACTCTGCAGTCCTTATCCACAGACAATCATGGCAGTTTGACCTGGCTGCAGACCACTAGAGATTCAGATCTAATAGTCTATGCGCAAATTTTAGGAGAGTATACACCACTTTGTTTAGCACATACAGATTTATTCAAATTTGACCCATTCTGTACTCACTGTGTAAATCTCTTAGATGTTGAGCATGGGTAGAGCATAGAAGTAAATGAATTATAACCTTCATTTGTGAATCTCAGTGTTTCATCCCTGTCATACCACTCTTATGAAGTGGATGTCGTTATTAATCTTCAAATAATTTATCAGATGTGTATTTCACACTAAAATATATTTAACTGCTGTATAATCACATTGTGGTTTCATTATGGCACTGAGAGGAGATGTTTTATTTCAGTTCTGTTAACAGCTCCTGTAAAATCAGACATCACAATTTCTCTCCTTTAAGTACATGATTTGTAGAAAATTAAGGGCCCAGTCCAACTCTTTTGAAAGATAACAGCAGCATTTCAGTCAGGGTGTCTCATTAGTTGCCTAATGTGAGGAATAAATTTCACCACTTCAGGCATTATTTACACAAGTTTTTATTTATATAGAATGCAGTTCATGAAAGTGTTACATGGATTTAAATAAAATAAAATATATTAAATAGAAGAGCACTAGATAATATATAAATAGCCAGAGGATAAATAAAATAGTATAAAAATAAGGTTAAACCCTTACAAATAAGAAACATCTTATTTAAAGAACACATCTGTGACATAGATTTGATGTTTAACTATGTTAATAAATGGTAGCTTGGTATCTAATATGACTTCTATTTTAGGTCCTTTTTTTTTTTCTGCTATTTTAATTCCACAAGTTTGGGTTTGAATATTGATACTCTCTAAATATATATAGCTGTAGTGTCATTTTATTTTGTTGTATTTTCTGCTCATTGTATTTTATTTAAAAATATTTAGGAGACTGGATGATAGAAGGAGAAACAGAAAAACAACAAACAACATGGGTTTGGAAATGTTAAAACACAAAATTCTATTCCCATGTACTACAGAGATCATTGTCTTTGCATTCACCCTAAGGTGTTTTGGATTAGATGTTTATTCAGATAAAATTAAATTGTTGAGTATGGAAATTGTCCAGAGATTCTTGGCCTGATTTCAGGTGAGTTCTGAATTATATGTAAGTTTTTTAACATAGCCCTAATATTATTTTCCAAGCAATAAAGCTACAAATAGAAAGAGGGAAAAGCAGACTAATAGAAATAGCTAGGCCATCTTTTTTAATCATATTATTGCAGATAGAACTGCAGACTCCTTCACTAACTTTTCTCTTGCTATTTCATCTCAACACAAGCTGAATTCCCTCTCTCTAATTAGTACAGTTGAAGGATCAATACAGCACTTTGGTGCTTCACAATCTTTTGTCAATCTACCTGCCATACTCCTGGAGAATGACATCTTTATTTTCCTCTTACAGTGTGATTCAAAATGAGATAAAGGTATTCGATCTTGGCAGAGGGACAAATAATCGCTATTTTTCTTGACTGGAATAGAAATTATGATGTAATAAAAGTGTGGAAGAATGTTGCTTTGTTTATACAAAATGTTACCAGATTTTATCTGAAGGTTAAAAGAGACAATAATCCCACTCTGGCTGAGTTAAAAATAGAGTGAAAACATATGCAATTGCTTCTTCCTATGCCTACAAACCAGGTTTAAAGTTTCCATTGCTGTTGTTAAGTCATTAGGCTCTGGGAAAGAGGCGTAGGATGGATCACACCCCCTTGGTGCCATCCCTGAGGTTACCCTGCAGAAGCACATAAAATACAAAGATTGTGGTGTAGGACAAAATGCAGAAAAGGTGACCGCCAGGGCCCCATCTGGGAGCAGCAACCCACAGGTTCTTGCTCCTGATGGCTGGCAAGGGAGATGAAAGGGCCTAGCATTTTTTCTTTATCCAGTAATATCTGGGGAAAATGGATCTTTTGACAGCGCTAGGATAACCATAGCCTTATGTTACAAATATCCTATCTTATTTTAACATGCCAAACGAAACCTAGTAAAAGCATTCCTTAAAGCCATGCTCTATTAGAAGACAAACTACAATGAGGTAACTGAAGTACAGAAAGCTCAATTCTAGTGAATAAGTTTAAAATAAAACTAGCCGTGCTGTCTAATCCCTGGTGTTCACTGGCTGCTTAGACAGCAAGATCTTTCACACCATCTTCTCTGAGACCCTGGGGGAGCCTCTCTCGTGTCAGCGCAGACTCCTAGGGGATCCTGTGCTGCGGGCCATCTGTGTGCCATCCCAGAGAGCACTCCCAAAGCTTCTCATAGTTGTCTCCATGAAAGGAATGATCCCTTGTGGGGTTTTTTGCTGTCTTCTCCCTAACCTAGGCCAATGAATAACAGGTAGCTGCCTCCTTGCGGATGGTTCTTTTAGAAAATACCATACACAGCCCATGTGTGGTAAGCAGTGAAGAAACAAATATAGCAGATTTCATCCACCTCATTTACAAATCCCACCTGACTAGAGTGATTCCTGGGATTTGAAATGCAGAGAATGTTTTGGGCCTAGGATATTATAGGTTTCTTCATGCTTCTGAAATGAAATCTTGGAAATATATATTGTTCCACTTGGGTCATTGCAAAGAGGATCTTACAAAATTCTGTGAATCTCCCAGAATGTGTGGTCAGATCACACTTTCCAGGAGAGTTACTCTGCCCAGCACAGAATAAATTAGGCAATCCACAGCACGTTCTTGGTTTGTTGTGTGTGTCCGTTGACTCCTTCAACTGAAATTGATCCAACCTGTCCCCATTCTATTTTGTTTTCTGTTTTGAAGTGGCACTTAGAGTTAAGGCCATGATTATCTTGTCTGAGTTTAAATTTATTGTAACTGAGAAGAAAAAGATTCACCGCTCTCCTGCAGCGAAGCTCTGCAGTTCTATAATGTGAAAAGGCAAAAGGTGAAATCCTATTCTGTTAAAGACATTGTGAGTTTTTTCCATTTGCACCACAACAGCCAGAATGTCACCCAGCAATGACTGTGGAAAGCAGAAGAGTCACACAAACATTCGTGTGTTGGACCACATAACAGAGGAGTATCATAGAGGTTGTTTTTCCCTGTAAGATTTGCATGAGGCACCTCTTCTTTGAGCTGTAATTGAAATGCTTTTGTAGCAGCAGCTGCAGCAATTAGTGAGGTGGAGGAGTAACGCTGTAGAAAAGTATTTAATAAATTTCAAGTGTTTGCTGATGGCTTTGCTCTCTGCAGAATGGCCTGTTTATTCTCAGGAAAAAGAATCTGAATCATAGGGTTGTAAACATTCCTTTCAATTTTGTAACAGCCTTCCAGGCTGTTCGTTGCAATTCAGAGCATGAACATCAATAGGAAAGCATGGCTTGGAAGCCCCACAGATAGATTAATTGGATAGGTGTTTGGTCACTGATGGCAACCACACTGACTTACGACAGCAGTCTTTACCTACCTGCTATGATAGCAGACAGCAGGATTTTCAGAATAGTTTATATTTCTTCATCAACGAAAAGAAAGATATATGTAGACATAATGAGTAGCTGTTTCTCTGTTCTGATGTCAGAGGGTTGCAAATGGACTGTTATTAACCATGTGGCAATGTTTTTGATGTAAAAACTGTGAATCAGTCATTTTTACCTATAGTCACAACAGGTCAACCAGCACAATTTTTCCCTCTTTGCATTCATCTACCTCTGTATTTCCCTATCGCCTAACTTTCTGTCAAATCTCTAATATGTTTTGTGCTTTCAGCCATGCTTAAGTTGAATGCTTCTTCACACTTTACCGCTTATTTGCCTTCCACTCTGAAGGTTTATTTACATTTTTCACTCCATGCACTCAGTAATACTTTTTCCCCAATGGAACCAGAGAGCTTAGATTAATTATGTTTGTTGGCCATGCATCTGACATGATTAGCTCTAATTAGCAGATTTGTTTACCCATAAACAAAGTTTCCAGGTAGACCATAATTCACATGACTGGCGGCATATATCAGTATGTCTCATAAATGTTTTACCTTTATACTCAATGTCAGGATAGTTTACTAACACTTGAGAACAAATCACTCTCTTCCACTTCATCCCTGTGTCATCTCTTACACAACACTATCTCTTATCACTGATTACGGCATTATGTACTGGAGTTTAGGAGCAAACCCAAACTAGAGTTCTGTCTTCCTGCCCCCCTTTTCTGGGTTTGCTACACTAACATTCAACAATTACCATAAAAATAAGAATCTTAAACCTTATCATATCCTTCATATTGTTTTAAGTAGCACAATGAACAGTGTTGCTTAATGGGTTTTGGATAATTAATTAGTGTATTCTAGGCAGAATAATAAGATCAAGAATAACCAGATTCGTGTATAGTGATGAGTAATAGTTAATGCACAATAAATTGTACAACATTTCAGTAGAAATAGGTACTATTTTCTCCAAGCATGGATTCATCTGTTATTGGGTTCAGTTGTCTGGGAAAATCCGGGAGCTTTAGGTGTTCCAGAAATTAAGAGGTGACTTATTTAATGGATATAATACTTATTCAAAACTATGTTCATTGAATTATATCACCACTAAAAACTTATTTTTCTAATTATGATACGTGTTAAATATCAGGCATTTTTCTATCCTGTCACTGTGTAGGTGATTCCCAGTAAAGACTTTTCACAAACACCAGCCCAACCTGATTTTGTAACAGAGGCTCAGATGTAAAAGACATGACATTGACATCCTTTCTCTGCTTTTTACAGAGATTCAGAGTGATAGGGGTTGGAAGGGACCTCTAGAGATCATCTAGTCCAAGCCCCCTGCCAGGGCAGGATCACCTAGAGTAGATCACACAGTAGATTAATACTCTTGTACTACGTCCTCTGTTATCTCACAGTATATGAAAGAGAAAAAAATAGTTAATGAAGTAATAAATAATACTTTAGCTTAGGGATTCCTAAGAAAATCCTAATGAGATTTGTCTCTGCTCTAACTTTGCTGCAGGTTTGAAGCCACACTGTGATTTCTTTCTTTTCCATAGCTCACCTGAGCACCGTAGTACTGGCACAGGTCACAGCAATCAGTTTAAGCAGCTGCTGAACCATGGAAACCCTCATTCATGGCTGTGACTTGCAGCCCTGCAACCACTCTTTTAATGCCCTCTTAGGTTCCCAGCTCAGTCAAAGCTTTCAGGAAGAGCCAGCTGTTGAATAGAGCACATGCCTGAATAGAAGCAAAGCGTTCTTCTCCCAGTTCTCTGACTTGAACTAGAACAGAATTCTTAAAAATATAGTTCTAGCCAGATGTTCAGTAATTTACCTTTTAATTTCATTGACATGTCTACTCTGGAGAGAGCAATATATATTGACATTTTGCATCTAGTTACTTCCTTATTGATGGAAAGGCCAGTTGGCAGATATTATTCCCCTAAGAAATGCTAAGCAAATACTGCAAAACTTATTCATGAACATTTATTTGAACTAAAAAAAAAAATTTGGCTGTCTGTGGCCCCAGTGGATTCCCTTTCTGCAAATATTCTAGCAAACAATTTTAAAAGGAGGCATGTTCACTGAAGGGCCCAGCTGAGCAACTCATGCATATTCAAGAAAATATTTAAGCATATGCTTAACTTTGAACTTCAAATTGTACTGAGTCTCAGAGGGATTCAAACATGTGCTTAAAATTCTGCTTGTGATTACTTACATCAGAAACTTACCATACTGTGTCCAGAGGTAAGACCATATGCATTGACAGCTATCCAAGATCAGCTGATGCATGGTAATTTGCACAATCAGATCACTTGTAGTCTTGATAAAATCTTGCAATAGTGTAAATTTGTTCCTTGAGGCTTTTTAGGGTAGCTATTGCTTAAAAACTTGATATCAAGCTCTTAATGTGCCTTACCTTACTCCACTTGTAAAGTGTATGTTTATTCCTCACAAATGAGAGATAAGAACAACTCAGAGTATTATGAGTAGAAGAACAAACGAAGCATAGCTGTGTTAAACTACATTCCAAACCAGAAAAGTCCTTGGATCTAGATTTTTTTCCATCTAGCTCCATTCGTAGACAGAGGAGACTAGGTGCCATAGCCATCTAGGGATTACTGTTTTCTTTCCTTTGGCTAGAAACAAAAAAATATGAAGCTATGTTCTTAATTTAGGCTGAATCTGAGCCTTAATCTTATAATATGAATTAAGAAGGGTAGTTGGTTAGAGACTATGCTAAGACGTCTTTTATTCTTATTGTCATTAAAAATATATTCCTTGACCTTTAGCAACCACTTAAAAACCAACAAAAGTCTCTACACTTGCAAAGGGAATTAGTCTCTGCAGGCATAGATAAATGTTTTGTTTCCTACAAAACAGTATATGCTTCATAATACGCTCTTTTATTTTTTTAACAATGACCATCAAACTTGATTTTTCATGCAGCAGAACTTGCCTAAAGCATTATCCAATTTGTCTGTCTCTGACAATGGTTTGATGAACTCTATTCCCCATTTTTATTATGTATATATTATCTATCTTAATATACTGTTCTATCGTGACTTTGATAGTTTGCTGCAATATGAGGATGGCACCATCATTTCATGACTCTTTAAAATTGCTAGACAACTCATCTTCAGCTGTTATAATAAATACTTGATAATGATCTTTCCTTAATTGCTCAATTTATAGTTCCACTCCCTCTCTTTTGAATTTCCTTCTTCTGATAATTTGTTTTCCCTCAATGGACTTCATAGAAAGCAGAGAAGGAGAACATTTTTTCCTCTCAGAATAGGGCTTTGATGAATTACTGCTTTTTTATGCATTTATTTGGGAGTTAGAGGTTGGGATTAGTTTTTTCTTCATATATGTACATTTCTTAAATGAATGTAGGCAACAGGCGTCAAAAAAAAGCCACACAAAATGGATCACTGAGATCGGTTAGAATATCCAAGCACTCCAGTAATAATGATGACAATAATAATGATAATATTTTTTTAATTGTTGATGAATATAATCACTGTTGTTGCTACTGCAAAAATTAAATCAGTAGTGAAGAAAATTATATTGTTTTCAAGATTTAACTTCAATATATTTTAATGTTCCATGGAAAAGACAGAAAAAGACCCTCATGCAAAACCTGAAGTTTAAAAATCCATTCTGCCTGCTTAAAAATACAAATTGCAATAATGAACTCAAAGGAAACCAGAAAATCTAGCTGTTCATTAAAGTGTTTTCTTTAGCTGCATGAACTAATGACAAGTTCTTTAGCAGTTTCATTTAGTGGTGTTTGCACTTCTTTCTCCCATAGTCATTTGAAAATAGGAAATGTTAGATCATGTGGACAAGTTGTCAATTAAAGTTAAATGTTGCTAGCAAATGCCATTGAGTGCCCTAATTAAAACTACCACAGCTCTTTTAAAAGTTAATGATATCTGTCCTTAGAAGTATGTTAATATTCCTTAGAACAGAAACAAAAATAAAAGGAAGTGTATAACTGTGCTTTAAACTCTCACTCTCATGACACCTGTGTGCATGAAATCCCATAGAAAGAAAATAAAAATAATTTGAAGCTATAATAAGTAATTTGTAATAGATAAAGAATATGTTACCATTAATTTTATTCCCTTCCTTGAAATTGGTTTGGACAATATGGCTTACAGGTGATATGTCTGTGCCTTGTGTTGTATATATAGCCAAGCATATGTGTCAAGTGAGTCACTATCTTAGGCTGGCTTGGGAAACAGTGCGAGGGATCCACAGACATTAGTGATTCTGCCTAACATGGACCCAAATGAGTGTCACCACATTTTTATTGGAACAATCTTTAAGCTTTTAAGTCAGAAAGAATATTTAGTGAAGAGAGGGTCTTCTCCTTTCCCTACATCAACCCAAAGTCAGTGGTAGCCTTTGTTCTGTATAAAGGCAGAAAAATGGATGTTTCAATCACTACAAGTCTTTAACAGGAGACATTAAGCCAAAATCTTAGTTGCATAGAGACTGAAATTTATGCATCATGAAAGCGTGGGCACACTTTCTGAGGATAAATTGTTGGGTTTTTTCTTACAAAAGCACAAGTTTCCAAATAATTTGGGAAATCTGAGTCCAACAAGCACAGTTGCTAGTGGACTTTTGGAGCAGGTTGGTGATTTTTACACAAATTTTTAGGCTGTCCTATCAGTTACTTCATTCTACAGTTGATATATGACATGCTTGAAATACTACTCATCCTGTTTCTGTAATCCCCAAGAAAAAAGTGCATAGGGGATCTGCCAGGGGGAAAATGCATTGGAATGAAATGTAAATTAAATTACATTATTTACATACAGTGAAAAATTTGTGAGGTTGATTGTATGTGGGAAATATGATCCTCAGTTGACTGATGAATTAAGATATAATTAACTTAGAAGTAATTGCTTAGTGATTTTTGTTATTTAAATAGTTACTTGTATGTTATCACAGGACACTTGAAATACGACATCCCACATACACTAGAAAGAGACCTAAGACAAAACATCAAATAGGATAAGACTTCACTGATGCAATATTCTGAGGAAGGTGACAACAGCCTTCATGGTACAGACAGCACCTAAAAATACAACTGGAAGATGTAGCTTCCAGGTCCTGCTGAACTGATAAATCTTCACTAGGAGAAGTTCCTGCCTTATGCTGATGCATACCGCAGACTCCGATCCCATGTCTCTGCCAGCAACATTAACTGACTGTTGTAAAGAAAACCAGATCATCCATGCTTCCCTGGAAAGATTTTTGACATCTGCACTAAGCTACTTGCAAAACAATAATGCACCCAGATTATGTAATGCAACTCTCATTTGGGACAACATTTAAGCATATCTTCAAGTTCAGCTTCAGTATACGGAACAAGCTGCAGGGTGCCTTACAAGGAAATTTGCCTGGGGTGGTCTCTAAGTTGAGGAGTTCTTTTTCAGGTAGAAGACAGAAGGGAAAAAACGACTGGACAGGTTGTACATGTTCGTTGCACATACTTGAGAAGTAAACACCTAAGTTTTCATTCAGTTTTACTCCCAGCTTGGTTTCAGATTGTTTTTATTTTGAAAATCAGTTGTTGGCTTCACTCAATGGTAATGTATTGCCTTCTATTTGTGCAATTGGTATAATTACATAATTAGTGTAAACAGATGCAATCATCATTAGAATGTTTTGGATTCTATGAAACTTTATGGAAATCATGTAACATATACTCGGTGATAGCTAAAATACTATATTGTAATAATTCCAATCTTTTCTTTACATTGCGTTGTGATTTTTCCACCGCAGAGTTCAAAACTGTCCCTGTATTGCAGGTTGCAGTACAAAAGCAAGCTCAGTGCACTTGTTGCCAAATAATACCCAGCAACGTCTAGAAGCATGAAATGAGAAGACTTCTCCCAACTGGCTCTAAAACACAGACATAAATACCTGCAAAAAATTCTTATGCAGAAATATGCAGAGACGTGTTAAAATTCAAATTCACCAAACACCTCTTTAGTTTTTCACAAGTGCCAACTTAGTATTGTATTAACATCTACCTCCTAATGAAACAAAAGATTAGATAGATAGATAGATAGATAGATAGATAGATAGATAGATAGATAGATAGATAGAAGCAAGCATAGGACATTTGAAAGTAGGACTAAAATTTATCACTTTTTTAATGGCAAACCTGGAAATATGAATAGGAGTTTCATTCAAAAGAGTCCCACTATACTTAACAAATATTGAATATTGCATGAAGTAATAGAAAGCCACAGCTATTCTGTGCTATAACAGAAGACCTGGAGAAATTAAGGGTATCACAACATCCTGAAATCCAGCGCACACTGCCTGGTAGCAAAGAGTTTCATAAGTTGCTCTGCTGAGGGCATCAGCTGGACCCAAGAGAAGCAGCTCTTTACTTATCTGCAGACTTCTCTAAAAAGAATGCTTTTTTCATTATAATTTCAAGAACCAGACTGAGGACCTTAGAGTAAAACATGCTACAGTTCCATGGAAGGGTCGAGACTTTTGTTTGCCAACTCACTAGTCAGCTTTTCTGTGTAATTGTGTGACAAAGACTGAAGTGATAGCAACACTTAGTGTCATTATTAGTGGACCATATTATATGAGGAAATTATACAGGTGGGGAAAGCTGTGGATACTCCGTGGAGTTTCTTTAGATTCTCTGTTTCTCATAATTCTGATATTTGACTGTGTATTAGGAACAATCAGATTTTCCAAGGAATTATGCATCCATAATCTAAAGGGGAGCTGAACTCCTCTGAAATTATTTTCCAAATTGTGACCACTGAACATTGATATGTGGCTTATAAGATGTATCTATTGGGTGATGATTTCTATAACTCTATTCACTTCCTCTTAAGCAGCATCCAATGATGTTATCTTGCATCACACTAATACATGCAAGAAATTCCATTCATACGAGTAAATTTCTACCTAGCATGCATAAGCATTCGAATGTTCACTTTACTTAATAATTCTCATTTCTAAGAATATAGGAGAGGATGAAAAAATTTATTGCTATTTCTGAATTGTGATTTCTAAACCTTGGAACTCTGAAAGAGACAAAAGATCTATAAATCAGTGGGAGTTTGTCTCATTAACTATTTTAGGTATTAAATAGCTGAGTAAAAAGGTTGTATTTTCATTTCTTTTTAAATATATTGGAGATTGTCTTTCTTCTGATTGAATATGATTCCTGTATCAGACATGTATCAGAGTCTGATTTCAAGAATAGCACAACAGGGTAAAGTTCTAGGACAAGTTGCAAGATGTAAAAAACACTGGCATTTGAATGTGCAACTCTTTCATTTCAGCAATTCTAGATAGGAATTAATTTTACCATGGAGGAGTTATTCTCATATTTTCATGATGCGGAGTTCCTCATACCTACAGCACACACACAGAGCCTTGGAGATAAAAAATGTCAGTGTTTTTCACACTTTTATGTGTGCTTTACATTTCAAAAACATTGGGGTTAATTTAAAAATTATGTATTTTTTTAGCAATAGAAATGTGTATTGCCAGCTAGGGCTGTCACTTCTGCAGTGGAGCTCAGCCATGCTCCCTGCTGTTCCATCAGTTCTGCTGAAAGACTGGGAAGGGTAACAAATCTTAGGAAAAGAATAATGCTTGCACACTCAGCTTCATTTATGGCTTGAATAGTCAAATTTTTGATATTTAGCTCTACTTTATTAGGTTATTTCAATGGATTTGCTATTAAGTGGCTAATAAAGGAAATACACTGTAGACCTCTGTAATCATGCTAAGTATGTGAACAAGCAGGGTTGCCTTTTACACCTCAGGTAATATTTTAAACTAACTCTAAGTAGAGGTGTTTTATGGTCACCCTCCTTTCTCACAGAACAGGTGTATAACTCCCACTCATTTCTAAGTTAAGCTACAGAGAAAAGTAAAGGATAATTTTCAATGGTAGGGGTCAGTACATTAAAAATTCAGATCTCTCTTCTTCATATAGCTCATATGGAAATATCCTAATCACTGTTTTACTTATTGGAATTGTTTGATTTAGCTTTTATTTGCTGCAGACACCAGCCAGCCTGGTCACCCAGCTCTCTGCTGGGCTGCAGTTTCCCTTTGCCCTCTAAGGACCAGGAATGGCACATGGATTCCTTCATCCTTCCACACACTGTCAGACTTTCTGTGATCACCATCTGAGCAGGGAGAAAGGGGACCCTAAACCACCTGTGTCGTGACTTCGGACACTGAAACACAAATTGCATTAAATACTCTGTCTATTTTATTCATCTGCTGTGATGCCAAGAAACCAACTGACTACAGCTGCCTTGGAACAAAATTGTTGACATACATACTTGTGTGTTCCAACTTTCAAGTAATTTATAACCATTAGTAATTTACTCAGAATCAGCCTAAACTAAGTATTATTATTAGGATGCAGCCACTCCCTCCCAGCCTTTCCCTTACCACAGGCATTTGAGGCCCGATCTTGATCTGAGGGTGTGTGTGAGAGCACGGTGAGACCTTTTGTCTGTCCATGATTAATCTTCATTGTGGTTTTGTGCCCTGGAAGCAGCCATTGTCCAAAAGGAACTTGCAGGTGCAGGTCTGGTTTTCTTTTTGCTCTGCTCAGCAGTGCAAGGCTCTGCAAACAAGATTTTTAAAGGCACTGTAACATCTATCTCCCACTGATTTTGATGAGAATAAAATGTCTAAATACCTTGAAAAATCTTGTTATAAATGACTTAGAGAAATCCAATTTTCCAAAGTGACTTAAGCAGACTTAGGAGCCTGAGAACTCAGACACACAATTAGGTTACTACTGCTTAACATGTTACCATTCATCAGCTTAGCTTGAACTTCAATCATTTCAGGCTAGGCTAAACAAAATTATCTTCTCTTTGCCACTGGCCAAGACTGAGTGCACAAACATTTAGAATTTCTCAGATAATTCAGTATATCTGGTTAAATCATGCTAGCAATGTACCTGGATGATTTTTCTGTTTGAAAATCAATGGGATTTGGAACTTAGGTAGAATAATGAGTTTCTATGGCATTACGCTTTGTGCTGTGTCAGCTTTTTGTTATTGATAGTCCCTGTCTTTGCTCCAACCCTTTGGCACAAGGTGGCAGAGTATCCCCTTCTCTATGTTGTGGCACATGTTCATGTGAGGCAAATGTGTTCACATCGAGAGTTACAGCACCTTTAGCTGTAAAATGTATTTAAAATGTATTTTAGCTCCCCAAAATGTATTATGTTTCTTAACATTAAAGTTCATAACTAATTTGTCCAACTTCATCTTGGATATTTAAAAATATTTCTGTCCTGAATAACTACAACTTGTGTAGCTATAAGCCTGTTTTACATTAACTGCAGTGGTAATAATGAGACTGTGGCAACATAATGTTCACTGTGAGCTAACTGCATCAATATTTACCCAGCTTGTCAAGCAGATGAATTTCATTTTGTAGTAGGTACAGTAAAAGTATTTCCCAAGCTAGGAAGTAAAAGTTGATGTAAAAAAAAAAAACAAAAATGGCCACACCAAATATTCTTGTAGCCTGGCATCTTACTTCCATCACTTGGATCAGTGACTATGAAAGGGTAGGGCCAACATATAGTATCTCCCCTGGGTTACACTCCAAAATTGCAGCAATCTGAGTTCTGGTTCCAGTAGTTCATAGAGTCACAGAATGGTTTGGGTTGGAAGGGACCTTAAAGATCATCTAGTTCCAACCCCCCTGCCATGGGCAGGGACACCCTCCACTAGACCAGGTTGCTCAAAGCCCCATCCAGCCTGGCCTTGAACCCTTCCAGGGATGGGGCATCCACAGCTTCTCTGGGCAACCTGTTCCAGTGCCTCACCACCCTCTCTGTGAAGAATTTCTTCCTGATATCCAATCTAAATCTCCCCGCTTTCAATTTAAACCCATTAGCCCTTGTCCTGTCACTACAGGCCCTTATAAAAAGTCCCCCTCCAGCTTTCTTGTAGGCCCCTGCAGGTACTGGAAGGCTGCAATAAGGTCTCCCCAGAGCCTTCTCTTCTCCAGGCTGAACAAGCCCAACTCTCTCAGCCTGTCCCCATAGGAGAGGTGCTCCAGCCCTCTGACCATCTGGACCACAGCTGGATGCAGCACTCCAGGTGAGGTCTCACAAGAGCAGAGTAGAGGGGGAGAATCACCTCCCTTGACCTGCTGGCCACACTTCTGATACAGCCCAAGATACAATTGGCTTTCTGAGCTGCCAATGCACGCTGCCGGCTCACGTTTAGCTTTTTGTCCACCAGTACCTAGTACTTCTTCTCAGGGCTACTTTCTGTCCATTCTCCACCCAGCCTGTACTTGTATTTGGGGTTGTATTGGGATAGTTGTATTTTTATTTTTAATAGTCTTTGTAACATTTTTCTTACTGGAATCCACCTGGTCAGTTCTTGATCCAGTTACACCTTCTGCGTGCACATCATAATGCAGCAATGAATTTATCAGCATTCTGTCTGGAAAAAAAATACATCTGATTTTGTTTATTTTGACCTGTCTAGAAATTATATTTGATATTCTCCAGCTCTTTACCTTTAACAGTCTGGGCATAACTGTCTTTCCTCAAGGTCACAGAGAAAGGCAGTGGTGGAGAAAAGGTCTGAATCTGTTTTCCTGATTTCGGTCTTGTGACATAGCCACAGAACCAGCCTTCTCTTGTATATATCAATTTAAACTATTTGGAATTCAGATGAGTTTGCCTTACTGCATTCCTAATTTGAATCAAGCTGGCTGACAGTGAATACTTCTTTGCTATTGCAGTATAGACAAGATACAATATTATGAAGGAGACATTGCAGGAAAAGCGTGTAAACATTCTAGAACACCTCTCATACATCAGGAGCCCAGGTGTTCCTGTTCAGCTTGTATATATGCTTTATGCATACTTTTTGTGTTATCTCACTGTAAACACTTTAAGTATGTGGGCTTTATTTCCAGACCATTAAGTGGGTGCTATTTCTCTAGAGAATAACCTTGTCCTATTGATTACCGCTAATATCTTACAGCTATGCTGCAAAATCTCTTGTGAATTATTGTCATATGTTTACTTGTCATAGAGAAATCTGAGGATTATTATATTCCTGTGTTGTGCACCAATGTTAACCTAAATCTAACTTGGTTCCTTAAGTGAAGAAAATAGCTTTTCTTTTGCTTTGTTTTTTAGAATTTATGATGATTTTTAAACCTTGCATGTTATGGGTAAAGGAATAAGAAGTTATTCTCTCTGATCAGATATCGGCCCCTTAGATATAAATTATAATTTTGCTCTTTTGGGTTTTTTTGGTTCCTGGCATTCTTCTGGTATAACTGACTATTACCTATAACTTTAATGTGATTTCAAGGATCAAACAACTCCTTCCCCAGGACAAGATTTCGCCATTCAACTTTATTTATGTAGTAGTTGTTTTTTCCAAGATGACTATTTCAACTCACATCTCCTTACATCTCTGTAAACTTATTCTTTACTGAGAGGCTGAGGTGACCTGTAAATTCAGTAGTGCATACAACATGCTACTGAGAAAACTGTTCATCTGTATGTGGCATCTTTCTATAAATCAGACTCTAATTGCCTCTTACCCCATTGTCTTTTTATTATCCCCGCTTTGTTCATCAGCTGAAATAATTCACATTGGTGGACTATTTCTCTTGTAAAACGGTTTTATATAAAGCGATTTCTTAGCAATTGGTTTATAATGATGTTGCAGAAATAATTTCTCCCTAAATTTTATTGTTTTGGGGTTTTTTTTTTCTCTCTTTTAAGGAAGACAAACAACAGCAATCAATGAAAGATTTTTATTCTGGTTTGCTTTTAGTATTTTTTTACATCTAATGGAGAAAAGGACATTTAAAGGAAAAAAATGAGACAAACAAAACCCACCATCCTAATATATGCACATAAAGGCAAAACGCTGTGTAAAGGCTGTATCTTGTGCTCAAAAGACAATGGAAATTCTTAAAAGACAAGACACACAGAGATTTACCCTAAATGCCCTTAAGTTTTCTCTATTATTAATTACTTCTAATAGCATCTCAGACACTGAAGTAGCAGCTATGAATTTAAGTTAATTTGAACATATTTCCTTTCTTCATGTAGTCAGAAATTATGTACAGATACTTTTGTTAACCAAGTGCACACATTTCTCCCAAGAATAATTTTTAAAAATTCCAATCTTATCTGAGAGCATTGTGGCAAAATTTTGAGTAATTCCTGGCAATAGTCCAAACCAGCATTTATAGACTGTTTCTGTGTAGAAGCATTAGTACTACTAGATATTATCAGCAAATATCAAACTCTTCATTATGAATGCTTCTGATACATTGCTTGTTAAAGAGATAGGCAAGCTTACTCTGACAGTTTTTAAAACTGAATCTAGTTTTTTCTTCCATTCATCCATCTTTGAGTTTTGACATATGCTGTCTTTCCATGAAGGCTTCAAGAGCTGAGACGACCTTGCCAAAGATCGAGAGGTGTGTCTGGAAGAATTATAATTTCTTGGAAGACGATTTATGCGATTACTGTGTAGAAGAGTACTTGTTCTGTAGTGATTGATGACAACACTGGCAGTATTGACTGATCATTAGAAATATTTATATGGCAGGTCCTTTAAGGTGGTGCTGGACTTGAAGGAAAGATTAAATGCACATCAAGAAGACAACAGTTTCTTTGTGTATGCAGTCAGAGCTGGTAATTCTTTTGCAGTATTTTAATTAGTTTCTTTATGTTTGCATTGTTTCACAGACACAAATGTTCTGTATGATTGCTTCCAAAATGACTTGTAAACTGCACAAAATTCATAGTGCAGATGTCTTTTCATAGTGCAGATGTCTTTCACGTATTTCAAAAGCAGTTAAGTTTCATTTCTCCAATTAATATTATTGATTACATACTTATAAAAATATTCTTAAGTATGAAGCATATTCATAAAAACGTATTAAGAAAGATAAATATATTGTTGTTCACCTGTTCCTCAAAGTTTGTAACACAAATGGACTTTAAGAAAATATGCATGCTTTGTTATTTGTGACTGGCATCTTTTTACACATAGGAGTTTTCCTCTGCATTATTTACCAGGTTGTGTTGATACATTCATGGGTAAACTTTTGTAGTGATATGCAAGTATTTTAGCTATTTATAGTCATTAAAAATAGATGGTCATTAAGGTGACAATTTAAATACAAGTAGACCTGGCATTATTCTCAGTTTCATCACATCACATAACCCCATTAAAGGGAGTGATCCAGAAGAATTACTCTTAATCTACTTGGTGCAAGTGAAAGCAAAATCTCTTAGCCTGCCGGTGTATATATTAACTGAAGAAACACAGCACACTCAAACCCTCCCTGAATATATATTTATGTATAGTGAGAGTTCATATATAGTAGGAGTAGAATTATCACAGCTTGACAGAGTACATTTAATATACTTAATTTACAAAAAAATCTGTTAAACAGAAGTATGTTTAGTTGATTTAAGCTTCCTCTTCTTTCTTTGTATTGCAGCATTATCAAAATTTTTACTTACGCTAAAGTAAACTTTTTGAATTTTTTGAGTAATGGAACAGGTTGCCCAGAGAGGTTGTGGAGTCTCCATCCTTGTAGATATTCAAAAGCTGTCTGGACGTGGTCCTGGGCAGCTCATTGTCGGTGTGAGCAGTGGGGTTGTACCAGATGCCTACCTCAGCTATTCTGTGGTTCTGTGATTCTGTGAAACGTCTCCTTACAAAATCACTGTTGCAGATCTGATAATATGTTGCATGCGGCACAAAACAGAAAATAGTAAGTGCTCATTAGGATGTACTGATTCCGTTGTTTTGATGTACTGAAGTAAAGAATGAGCCACATTTCTCAGGCTTTATCTTAGCATGTTTATATACACAGGTAATCACCAAAACAGCTAGCTATTTTAGCTCATCAGAGGAAAAGTATTAAAGCTACTTACAGCATACATCTAAATTTATCACTCCTTTCCTTCATGTTACATTTTATGGGAGTTAATTATTAGTTGCTTTTAATTATACTTCATGGCCTTTGTCCTGGAGTCTGTCCAAAGAGTAGATCATCATGGTATGCAATTTAATGAAACAGTTTCCAGGCATCATGCCATCCTCAAGACCATGTGAAACTATTGTTATTAAAATTAGGAAAATATTAGTATGCATATTTAGATTATGAATAATTGGAGAGAAATGGTTGACATTATTCCATGGAGTGCTATAAATCTGATGCAAGTTTGGGGTTTGGTTTGGCTTTTACTGTAATTCCTAACTACTTCAAAATGAAGAGCATGAGAACAGCAGTGTGTCATTTCTGTTGCTTCGTTGCTGACAGAAAGCACAATGGTTTCTTATCTTTCTGAATCTTTTTTAAGTTCATGTGTAGGTGTAAAAAAGCTCACCCCACTGCCTTGGAAGCAGCTGTTAAGGCAGGATGTGTCCTCAAAACAACATACTGCACAGCTGAGTGATTCAAACAGTTGAGGTGAACTAAAGCTGGCACAGGTTTTCACACAGGCCACTGACATCAGTGAGGGACTACTGGAAAAGCTAGGTAAATCCTTGAGCTGATAGTACATGCTGAAATCCTTGTGCAAAGCTACCATGACTATATCATAGCATTTGGTGTTGGAGGCACCTTGCAGATGCAATCAGATGTGTTCAATGGCAATAAATGCCTATGTAGATACAGATAGATATAACTATAGGTTAATTTAAGCTTTTCAGGAAACATTTATCATTTTACAATGCTTTTCTAAATATTTTTTAAACTTATTACTTGAAGAAGCAGCCATGCAAAGAACCAGAAAAACAGACTCAGAGGCTGATCCCACAAAGACTTGCTGAATTAATAATTTTAGTTTCCTGATTTGTCCCATTGCTGGCTTTGTTCAAATTTGTGCTGTAATGGAAAATGTTCTAATACATTTAATGTTGTTAAAATTAATTGAAGACCAAGTAATACAAAAATGTTTAAAAACAATTACCCATGATTTACAAAGCAATGTCTTACATATTTATGAGCTACCTCAGGTCAGCTACATATTCCACTGCAGCAAAATTCAACAGCTCAGGACCTATCTGATGAATGAGAAGAAATAACGAGTTCACAAAGGAAGCTGATTCTGGAAGAAAAGCTCTACTCCAGAAAACTATTTAGGACTAGTGAAATTTACAGGTACCAGTCAAGGCATTGTTTTGTCAAATGTATAATGCAAATGAATTGGAAATACCATCAACACAAATGGAAAAGCTTTCAATCAAATTAAGTGCACGTATACTTCAAAATGTAAACCTGTGACATAAAAACTTTAACAGAATTTTTCTTACTTACTTGTTACTAAATTTTAAATTATATTCAAAAATGTCTAGCATTATTCTTACATGTCCAGAAAATAATCTAAATGAAATAGACACTAATTTTTCCCTCAGAAACAAAACCAAAAGGAGGCTTCATAATAGGCCTTTAATGCAGCAATCTTGAGCCTGAATTTAACCATCAGCATTCACTGCAATTTGGTATTTTTTTATTCCTGCTGGCTTTTTAACAAATTTGCCATCTTATTTATTAAACAATTAATATTTTAAGAGTTAAAACTATTCAGCTTCTCCCTTTAGAACTGCTGTATTTTTTACACATAATTTTCCCTCAGTGCTTTAGTTCATTAAACCATTGTAAGCCAAATTCTCAAATTTAAGAGCTGACCTTACTCTCAGGGATTTCACCTGTTTGTTAGAAATTTATCTGGATTTAACAAAGTAGTTAAGCATGGTTGTAAACCATTCCTACTTACGTAAATACATATGGGAGTGTTTCTGTTTCCTTTTCTTTTTGAAATCCAAACCAGCATTTTATACTAACAAACCCATGAGGAAAACAGCACAGTGGTAGTTTTTCAGTTACTGTTTTTCTACGCTTTGATTTTTAGTGATCTAGATGTGGATCTTAGAGGCTTCTCTCTTTTCATTGTGACAATATCTCACCTTTTTGTTTTCTTTGTCTCTTTCTGCCTATACTATTTCTTGCTTCTCTGTTTTTGAATCTTCGTATGTATTTTTCAGGACAGAATGTTTTCCCGGCAATTTTTATGTGCAGTTAAAAAGTGATTCACATTTATTTGACTCATCTCAGTGGCAACCCATAAAGGTTTCTGAATCTCTTTGCACCCAATAAATTTCATGGTGAATATAATGTGGGTTTAGATCCTTACTACTGAGTAGCATCTTTCTAAACTGAAAACCAGCTAATCATATTCTCATGGTTTCAATATTGCAAAGAACAGTTCTTACAAACTCAGGTCATTGTCCTAAGGGTTCATGATAGTTTAAAGAAATAGTTTTGGCTTAATTATAATGATCCTTTCATGAGCGGAATCTCATTTGTGTTAGTAGTCAAATGTTGATTTTAATTTGGAAAGTTCATTGCAAATAAGTTGTGTTCTCTTGATTTAGGTAATTACACTCACTTAGTACGTTAATGGCAAGGACTGCTCAGGCTTTTCAAAAACCTTCTAGCTCTCTGTAGAACAGTTATTAAAAGGAGTGAAGAGTATGCAGTTCTCTTTGATCACTTTAATGAACCTCAGTGTTTTTATTGTCTATTCACTTACATGCAAAGTGTAGTGGGACTGTGTAGTAGCTACTAATTAGACTTCTATTCAAGAAAAAAATAACATAAAAGCAACCTATGTCATAATTAAGATTTTGAACAATATTGTTTCTATTGCTTATCAAAGAGCAAGCAAATCCTTTTTATTTACTTTTAAAATGCATATGCCTTATTGCAGAGCTTTTGCTTGTGGTTGTTCTTCTGTCTATAAGCACTTACGTTTTGTCAAAAAGACAAATTTGAGCATAGCCATTGTCACAACCTTTGTCAGCCCATGGGCAGCAACAGAGAGGGGAAAACGCTGTGAGAACAACATGAAATTTTTATCTCCCTGTTGGTCTCAGTTGCAACATTTCCATTTCCATTTCCTGCAGCAAACGTAAAAGCATTCTAATAAACCTCTCAGGCAATGAATGGCCAGTGGCTACAAGTAAGGACTGCAGCTGTTGAATCATGTTATACTTGGATGGATCATATTTAGATAATCCTTTACCACTTTTATTCTGTATATTCATGAGACGTAACATTGTAATATGCGTGACATAAAATGCTCTCATTGTAATTCCGTTCCCAGTACAGGTCCATTATTTCCAGCAATGATTCGAGTGATAGCGTAGGGCAGGAGATGGTACTTCACTACTGTATTAGCTAAACTGTTCATGGTGCAGTTTTTCATGTGCAAAATAGTAAAATAATAGGACAAACATGTCTCT
Organism: Rhynochetos jubatus; assembly: GCA_027574665.1. Classification (NCBI taxonomy): domain Eukaryota; kingdom Metazoa; phylum Chordata; class Aves; order Eurypygiformes; family Rhynochetidae; genus Rhynochetos; species Rhynochetos jubatus. Next base: position 24,853,503 of record CM050652.1, on the reverse strand, counting down.
GACACAACCAGATATTCAGGAAGTGGGGGAGATAGCTGAAAGGTTGTCGTGGTTTAACTCCGGCTAGCAAAATACCTCACTGAACCCAGCACAAGGGTAATCTTCATTCCAAAGAATAACAACACAGAGGAATAATTAAAACAAACAAACCAAACCAAACAAAAAAAAAAAAAACCCAAAAAAAAAACCCAAAACCACCACCACCACACACAAGAAGAAATTAAGTGAAATAGCTTCTTATGCAGAGAAGTTATGAACTAAAGTACCCCACCTGTTTGGAAACAGTAAAAAATAAGAAGAAAGGTCATAAGAATGGGCTATTTAAATTAACAAAAATCATGGAACGACCCTAAATGTCACCCAAACCCTAGTAAGAATAAAAGCATGGAAAAGAGGACATAATTTTGAGGCAATTCATAAATCTTACTTTACAGCTTATATTGGAGTTCAGTAATAAATAAATGTGTATTTATATATATTTTAAAATCACATCCGTAGTTTCTCTTTTAAGTCAAGTGTTCCCATTCCTTTAAGAAATTCGTAAGAGAATGTTTTATATGCACTAGAAAATAGTAGTGTATAGTAACTAATCCTTGGTTACTTGGAAGATGCTCATTGACAACTGGAGAGAAAAGCTGAGAGTGATGCTTAATCTTAGAAACCAGAGAGATGGGAAATTAGGGATAATTTTTCACTTTATATAACTCTAGCTTTTCGTTACTCCAGATCCTTAATGCCATTCAGCCCTTTAAAAGAGTCTTCCACTCTAACACAGGCAATAGCATTACCGATGCTATCTGACAACAACCTGCATGGTAACGAATGAAATAAAATTATTATCTTCAGATGCTAAAGCTACAAGGAGTTAGTACTGTTCAGAATAATATTAATTTCTGCCTAGATTTCCCTTTAGACTTGTTGACTGAAGCATGTTGTGCAGTGGCTGCTTCCTGACTTCCCGCAGCCAGGAGCAGTGCTGCAGGTCCAGGGATGTGAGGCAGCCAAATATCACAAACTGAGTGGTCATGCCCCACCACCAAGGTATTTTTCAATAACCTTGAGTAATGCATACGAGTGTTACAGAGATGTAATCGCTTTATGTGTTGCTCATTGATGGTTTTTTTGGTTTCATGCTTGTCCACTAGTAATTTCAGCACTTTCTTTGGCAAGTGACCTGCATATGCTGAGGGCGCAGATGCTAGATAGATGTATTAATCTGAGAAGCAATTGGTTTTATCTCTGCACTAACATTAGTAGGAATAAAGTTCCAACTTAACTTCAAACAAACAAAACCTTCTAATGAAGTTCTATGTGGCTTTGACAAACATTTTTTTTTTTCCTGTTCACATCTGTAGCAACTTGGCTTAACTGCAGGCATCATTTCATTAATTGATGTCTTGTGCAGTTGTTCCTAAAGGTTTTTGAAAGAGGACATCAGATGTGTGGTGGAAGTGACACTTTGTTCTCATTAGGCCTGTGTATTTGTTTGTGTAGTGTGAGGTTTAGTAGCAGTGGAGGGGCTATGGGGATGGCTCCTCTGAGAGGCTCCTAGAAGCTTCCCCAGCTCCAAGGTGGACCTACCTCTGGCTAAGGTCGAACCAACTAGTGCCTCTGTGGCTAACATATTAAAGAGGGGAAAACAAAGAGATCAACAGAGAGAGGAAGACAGGAGTGGGCTGTGAGGGAGACAAGGCAGCCCTCCTGGTCTGTGCAGAAAGGTGGGGAGGAGGTGGCTGGAGCAGAGGTTCCCCTGCAGCCCGTGGTGAGAGGGCAGGGTGTACCCCTGCAGCCATGGAGGGTCATGGGGGAGCAGACACCCCCCTGCAGCCTGGGGAGGACCCCATGCCAGAGCAGGCAGCTGCACCTGAAGAGCCCGTGACTCTGTGGGAACCCGTGCTGGAGCAGGCTGTTCCTGAAGGATTGCGCCCCACGGAAGGGACTAATGCTGGAGCAGTTAGAGAAGAAAACTGCACCCCATGGGAAGGACTCATGTCAGAGAAGTTGGTGGAGGACTGTCTCCCATGGGAGGAACCCCACACTGGAGCAGGGTCAGAGTGTGAGGACCCCTCCCCTTGAGGAGGAAAGAGCAGCAGAGACATGTGATGGACTGACCACAACCCCCATTTCCCGTCCCCCTGAGCAACTGTGGGGAGGAGGCAGAAAAATTGGGAGCAAAGCTGAGACTGGGAAGAAGAGGGGTGTGGGGAAGGTGTTTTAAGATGTGGTTTTGTCTCTCATTACCCTAAACTGATTTGAATGGTAATGATTTAAATTGATTTTTTCTTCTCCAAGTTGATTCTGTGTTGCCCATGACATAACGGGTGAGTGATCCCTCCCTGTCCTTGTCTCGACCCATGCTCCTTTCCTTGTATTTTCTTCTCCCCATCCCACTGTGGGGAGGAATGAGGGAGCGGCTGCGTGCTGCTTAGTTGCCAGCCAGCATTAAACTGGGACACTCTGTAACTGCTGAATAGCAGAACAGATTGTCTGCTGGTCAAGCTCCTGTCTCATAACCCTGAATTAGGGTCAACTGGTCACATAGTTGCAGATTTCATGTTGCATATCTGGTCCCTCCACTGACTTCTCAACACAACAAAACAATTGCAGAGAAAAATGCTTCTTTCATGACTATACTTTTCTGTTCCCATACACAGCTCACTGTAAGCAAGTTAAGATTTTCTTCATCTCTTTTACTTATTGTCTTACCTAAAGTGAATCCAGAGGAAGACCAAAAAGATGATCAGGGTGGTGGAGCACTTCTTCCATGAAGACAGGTTGAGAGAGTTGGGGAGAGGAGAGAAGGCTCTGAGGAGACCTTATAGCAGCTTTTCAGTACCTGAAGGGGGCCTGCAAGAAAGCTGGTGGGGGGGGGGGACTTTTTACAAGGGCCTGTAGTGACAGGAGAAGGGATAATGGGTTTAAATTGAAAGTGGGGAGATTTAGATTAGATGTCAGGACGAAATTCTTCATGGAAAAAGTGGTGAGGCACTGGAACAGGTTGCCCAGAGAACCTGTGGATGCCCCATCCCTGACTGTCTTCAAGGCCAGGCTCGATGAGGCTTTGGGCAGCCTGCTGTAGTGGAGGGTGTCCCTGCCCATGGCAGGGGGGTTGGAACTAGATGGTCTTTAAGGTCCCGTCCAACCCAAACCATTCTAGATCCACCAGCAGAACATTTTCCATTGACTTGGGTGGACTTCGGATCACTGAAACTGGGTTCAGCTTGTTACCAGGAACACTATAATGATATCTTGAAAGCCTTCCTAGAACAGGATATACACCAAACACAATTTTTCTAAAGAATTTTCTTTTCTTTTGTTAATTGCTTCCAGTCCCACACAGGTTTATGGCCCTTCCCTACAAATCTTCACACAGTGGGTTTCTGGCCACTCAGGCGTTGATCAGTGTCTAGTCCATCCGTGTCCCAAAGGTGATACATAAACGCCAAAGGGAAGATTGGAAGTAAGAGGCAGAGGACAGCAGAAGCTGGAGGAGAGAATGAATTATGTGCCAGAATTGAAGCTAGCAGCACACTCGGGGCACAGCAGCAGTTGTGCACTTTCTGAATGCTTTATCTTCTCTGGAACTTTCAGCTCTCCCTTGCTAGCTGCTCTCCTAAATTTCCCCAAAATTACTTAGACAAAATTCACTATGAAGTACTCAACTGTAATCTGGAGAATCCATAACTGAGTGCATACTCAGTTTAGTGCAATCAGCTCTCAGGAACCACCCCTGCTCTTAGTGCATTGTTGACAAACAAAGTCGTTACTCTATCAGGTCTAGTATGCCAACATAACATTAATTCTGTCTAACCTTCAGAAATTAGAAAAGGTAGCAATTATACCCTTAAAAAGCCACTTTTGAATTGACTAATTAATCATTCATTGCCCATGGCACTAATAAGTCATTAGTTGTGTAGTGGCTCATTATAAGGTGCAATATGTAGAAGGGCTCATTTATGCAACTCCTTGCTGAATGTTGATTAGGTTATTTATAGATAATACGTGCTTGTTATGATCAATTATGACTTACAACACTGGGAATGTGTTGTTTTCTGTTGAAATGTAACAAGGTAAAGATTCATTTAAAGCATCTTTACAATTAAAGTAATGTAAAAGAAGCTGTTAATACAGTATCTCTTTCAGTACTATAACCTCCAGAGAAAGGGTTCTTTTGTCTTGCTACATGGAAATCTGTTCCCATTTGCTCTTTAGTTTTGTTTCTCAATTGCTGTTCTGTCTACTTGAGTTATTCATGCTTGCTGAAGAACTCTGCAATATAAGAACAAAAGTAAAATACATGTTGTAAACAGATTTTAATGCATGAAGGCAGTTAAGTAGCATTATTCCAGTTTTATATGCTAATGTTCTAAAGGCTTCAAAAACACAATATGAAGTCAAAGTTATTGGATATATTAACCTGTGTTTTGAAAACACTGTTTGAATTTAAAAGAGGCATAATTACCCCAAAGAAAGAGGAGAGAGAAAAAAAGACGGTAACAGGAATATTATGTGTCAACGTTTGCCAATTTAGAGTCACTGAAGTAATTTTTTAATTGTTCCTTTTTGATTTTTGCCTCAAGAACAGAATTTACAACCAAACACTTAAAAACATGCATTTATCTCTAAAAAGAACATAAGTAAAATGTAAAAACACATCAGCTCTTCTCTACTTTAAAAAGCCTGCAGTAGATTATATCCCAATACACATACACAGAAATCCTCTATGCCTAGTGGATTAGTTCATCGCATCCAGAAGCCAGGTAGGAGGAAAAGAGAGTGGCCCAGAAGTGATGGGCAACACCTCTGAGCAGGGAAGCAGGTCATGGAGAGACCGAGGATGATGTTTAATATAGCTGGGACTACTACTCTCCTTTTCATTCCATCCTCACTGTGCTCAGATCAGAACCATGGTATCTTGAGAGATCTGAACTACTGAAAAGCTGCCTGGGACTTGCTAATATGAATCTGTCCAGCAAAGGAGAGGAGGGGTTTATGGTGCCGCTCTTGCAGCGGGAAGAAGGTAATGTATATCTGAGGAAAGAATTCCCAGTACAGCAGAAGAGTGTTTTAGCATTGGATGTTAGCTGTCCTAAGAAAGATTTGCTGTCCTAAGAGAGGTTTGCCAAAATTATATATAACTATATAAAAAAGGGTTATGTTCTTAAATAAAGCTGGCAGGCACTGGGGGTTCTTCGGCCCTTTTCACCAAAGCGAGGCTGTATCCAAGGATAGCACCTCCAGAAATAAGGAGCTGGATGTGGTTCTCTGCTTTTTCTCCACAAGTGCAATGTCCCAGCATGGACACCCTTGAAGGGTAAAAAACAAGGGATAGGGAGTCACTCAAATGTCATGTTCTGTACGGTCGGATAAGTGAATCAAACTAGTACTGTAAATGAGAAAATCACACTCTGCTAGCCGTATTCTCTTTCCTCAAAGTAGGCAGGGAACAAGCTGCCATTTATAATAGCAGCATTACCTACAGTAAGTTCCTATAAACCCTGTGATTCTGCTAATATGCATTCAAGACAGCTGTTGACAGTTTTCTTTGCTGGTCACATAAGGTAAAAAGCCCCACTTTCCGTGAATCAATATTCTGCCGTTTACTCAGGGGCATCAAAGCCCTCCATGACATAGAGGGGTTGTCTGAGATCTCTATCTGCAAGAGCTTGCTGCAGCGAGGGTCTAGCAAAGTACTAAACACACATTTAAATCTACCCATGGGTAGGTTTAAGGGCCTTAAGAATGGAAGAAACATTTAATAGCAAAGTAATCCAAGTGAAATTATTCATGGCAATTTGTCACATGCTTATGATATACAAGTGTTAAAATGGCTGCTGTATCAGAACATGAGTTTTTTTCTGGGTTATCCCACAGAAGGAAAGACATTGGATAATTATGTAGTAGTCAGCCTCAAACTCTCATTTGCTTGTAGAAATGCTCCTGTGAGTACTTTTATATGAGTTAATAAAGGAATGAAAATTTCAGTGGTCTGTATATAAAATAACTAAATCAAAAGTTTTATTTAAAAATCAGAGGAAACATTTTTCATAATCCAGTTCAATTAAACTCAATTGGAACCCAGTTACCTTCATAACTATGTAAAATGGTGATCGTGCAATACTCGTGTGATCAAAGTTAATGTAATATTTATGCAATCAAAGTTAATGTTAAGACATATAATGATTTTAGCAGATGAGCTGTGAATATAAATGACAAATTAACATAATTATTAAAGATCATAATATTTGCATGGAGAAAAAATATATTTTTTTTGCAGAAGTAATAGTTTGTCTCATTATCTGTAAGAAGATTCTGTTTATTATTTATTTTATAAGAAAGCTTCCATATGTCAACTTATGATTTGACCTTTTTGAGTGATTTTTTGAAACAGGAGCAGTAAAAGAGGGATGGAGGGTTTTTTTAATAGAATGATATTTAAGTACATGGACAATTCTGTCTTCAGTGGCTCCTACTCAATTCTTGAGTCCAATCCACCTTGGTCATTGACTTGAACAGGAACACACAGGCTTCTTAATTGTCCTTTTGCCTTTGAAGTTTATATTGCATTGACACATTTTGTGGAGTTGCCTTGTCTGAGTGAAAAAAGAGCAAAAAGCCCGAGAGAGCTGCATGCATCTTCCCCAGAGCTGAGGTCTATGGTGGGACTTCTTCCCCATGCTCTGGATAGACTTTTGCTCAGTGCCCAAAACAGCAGCCATTGGGGAGGGCTGTGCTCCTCCCACCAGGGCTTGGCACATAGCAAAGGAAGAAGTGATGGCATTGTGCCCAGCTTGTCACGCCTGCAGAAAGGGGGAGGCATTTGTCATGTCATTCTCTTCTCTTGCACTCATACGCCAAGGAAATATAATCAGACTTTGCCTGATTTTGAAATACAAGTGGAGAGAAGCTACAAAGATCTAATCTCACCAAATCTTAAATTTTGCAAAGATTTTATATTCTGAACTTCCACGTGAGTTTTAGCATATCAGAAAAGTATCAATTTGCCTTCCTCTGTAAGGTGCTCGGAGACTGTTTATCCATTCTCAATTAGTGACTATGGAAGAACATTTTTAATTTTCTTCATGATTTCTATTAATTATGCTCTAGTTCCTTCTAACTGTCTTTTGGATTTATCCCAAAAGCCTAGTTCTTAAAAATCCCAAACATCCTCCACCTGCACTGGAGTTATTTAGATCTCAGGTCTCTCAAAACCCCACCAATCATCAAAGAAAGGGATGTTTGCCTGAGTTGTTGTGGACTTAACCATTCAGTCAAAGATCTTTTCTCATGATTCCATGTCATGGATAGAAAGAATTATAAGCTATATATATTTCTAATTAGGATTTGTGTATAACAGATATTTTTAGGACTAGTATAGGTGACAGCCCTCAAAAGTACTGGTCATTGAAATATACTAAGGATTTTATGTTTAATTAATGAATCCTTAACAGCTTTGTTTCAATGAAGCTGGCCTCATACATGTTGGCATATTTAAACATACATATTTGATAATGGCAAAGGTGAAATGGGCCTCTGAAATTCTGTGGAGTTTGTTGATGTGTTTTATACACATACATAACAAAGCACACAGTCACAACATATATGGTGTTTTCTCATCATTTGTACCAATTATACTAACAGTAAACCTTCTGCCCATACATTTGTAATGATACTATATGTATTTTATAGTATTACACTCACACCAACTCTACTGTGCTCACACAATAAAAAATAATGAGAGGCTATTCTATAACTGTATAATTTATGAATGCCATAGTTATTTCAGGATATTATCTTTGTCTTCATGCAGATTATTTATTTTGTGCCTACTTATAGTGTACCCTTTGAAATTAAATTGAAATTATGGAATGCCTTAAAGCCTGACTATCATGTACCAGCTGTCTCAGTCAGCTGGCTCGTCAGTCAATACAGACTGCAAATCACAACTATATTTGACCCTGATTGGGAGGCTATTTTGGGAATTGTGCCAGTGTAATGAACAAGTTGTACTGAAGGGTTCATACCCTTTGTAACTGGTGAAATGAAGAACGCAAAAATCACGGCTGCACAATGATGATTTCTCTTATAAAGAAAAAAATTATAGCCAAAAAAGCTTTTACAAAAACTCCCATAGCCAAACTGCATCCTATTTTTCTCTCCAGACATTCTGTCTTATTGCTTTTCCTTTTCCCTTCCCCTCCCACTTTTTTCTTCCATCCTCTAGAAAATTACTGCCTTTCCCAGATGTCTTGAAAGCTCTTGCTGGCCTGCCACTGTCCTAGAGCATAATCACTAGACACTGTCCTTCATTCTTCTCTTCTTCCTTGTTAGCCAAAAGCTTCCAGCAAAAAATGTTTATTTATTTATTCTTGGAGAAATGATGTGTCACAGGGTGCTGCTGTGTTTCACATCACTGTAATTTTTAGTATCACGTTGAAAGATTTCAGAGTTTCAGGTGTTGTTTCTTCCTTTTGGCTAATATTACTAAGTACACACTAAGGTTCATTCATATGCAGACTTCTGTTAAGGTCTAGTACCCCAGCCTAACTGGTTTTACTGGAGGAAATGTATTGAGGAACTTCTTTTTAAATTAAAACATAAATCATGCAGATGGTTCTTTCTACATGCACATACACACAAACACACTCTCCCCAGTTAAACTGTTCAGTTTATGCCTGGATTGCTAAATCAATTTTCTATAGTCCTGAAAATGACGATGACTATCACCATGTCATGCTGTATTCTGTTGCTGGGCCACTTTATTGACCCGCCTTAGTCATAACATCTCTGTGCTTTTAGGATTGTTCAGATGCACATGGTCACTCAAAAACATATATCCCCAGATGGTTCCCTCACACCCTCAGCAGTTTTTTCCAGTATCACTTTCATGGTTTCATCCATAACGTAAAGGTACATCCCCTAAGTACCTGCCAACTTGCCTCACTGTTTTCTTTCAAATAAGAATTTCTGCCTTTCCTTTGCTGCAATGCTTATACGACCCCTGACAAAACTGTTGTCACTCATAGTGATTAACATTACCTCGTTGTAACGAGCTATCTGAAATCTAAATTGACTGCCTCTGTAGTTGACACAGGAACCCTGCCTGTACTTCTTTGAGTTTTTATACTTACAATAAACAACAATAATAATTAAAAAATACCTATTACCTAGATTATCCTGCTAATAAGGCAAACAGGAGATATTATTGAAACAAAACTGTTTTCTTCTTCAATACTGTGACAGTTCTTTCTTTTCTGGCCTTGTCTGAAGAAAATCTCATTTTACCTTCAAGTAAATGGTCTGTTGTCCTTGAGCAGTTTGTCTGTAGATAAGATCTACCATAAAAATTTCTCTACTCAAATACTTCCATCTTCGGATTTTAGTTCAAAATTTAGAGTAGTGTTTTGGAGGCAACGAAATATAACATAATACATGTTTTTTCATCTCTAATTCCTTCTGGGAGAGAAAGAAGAGGAATGAGCCTCCTGGGGACAGGCTGAGAGCATTGGGCTTGTTCAGCCTGGAGAAGAGAAGGTGCCGGGGAGCCCTTATAGCACCTTCCAGTACCTGAAGGGGCTGACAAGAAAGCAGAGGGGGGACGACTTTTTACAATGGCCTGTAGTGACAGGAAAAGGGGTAACGGCTTTAAACTGAAAGCGGGGAGATTTAGACTGGACATCAGGAAAAAGTTCTTCATGGAGGGGGTGGTGAGGCACTGGAACAGTTTGCCCAGAGAATTTTTGGATGCCCCAGCCCTGGCTGTCTTCAAGGCCAGGCTGGATGAGGCTTTGAGCAACCTGGTCTAGTGGAGGGTGTCCCTGCCCATGGCAGGGGGGTTGGAACTAGTTGATCTTTAAGCTCCCTTTCAACCCAAACCATTGTGTGATTCTGTGAAAGGGATAGAACAGTATTCACTGTGCAAATGTGTGTGCCTTCCTCATTTCAAGAATATCATGCACTGAATCTCCACTTCACGTCACTCTCAGAAAGCTGCTTGTTCATGGCACTTACCCAATCTGCTTTCCTCAGTGTTGAACTTGAAATGCTCTCTCACCTTGGCATGATTTCAACTATGTCAGTTGAATCAAAAAGAGAGAAAGTCAGGCCAACAACAAAAACACCTTTCCAGAAGAGATATGATGCTGACCCAGAAATAACACCAAGGAGCCAGAACATCATTGCTACATGCAATATGGTTTTAATAGGGGAAGAATGATGTAGTGGTGTCTGTGCATATTCATTCATTGTTGTGTTTCCAGCTGTCATGGTTTGTGCTTACTAGAAAGATTTAAATAACGAAAAGGAAAAATAATCTGTAGTATATGAAATGTTCTGCTTGCCACCCTGTAATACTGTATAGTGCAACATTTAATCAGTGACAAGCATCATTCTCCTATTATTAATAATCCATATGGAAAGTACATTGCTTACAGTAGAATTTTTACTGACTTATGCATTTTCATACATTTGGCTATATTAATAACAACAATTCTTCTCTCTGCAGAAATGCAAATATTGAAGCACATTATTCACAGATTCAGAGAATAGTAGGGGTTGGAAGGGACTTCTAGAGATTATGTAGTCCAACCCCCCTGACAGAGCAGGATCACGCAGAGTAGATCACACAGGAACGAGTCTACGCAGCTTTTGAGTCTCCAGAGGAGACTCCACCACCTCTCCTGGGAGCCTGTTCCAGTGCTCTGCCACCCTCACAGAGGGTATTATAGTCAAAGCTGTCACATCAAACTTCACAATAGATTCAGGGAGTAAAGGATGTGCCTTTATTTTAAGCATGTACTTAAACAAAATTCTTCAAGTTGGAAACAAATTTCTTTTGGATGCTTTTTTTTAATATTTTTATTTTCATGGTTGTACTAGGTGTCAACACCCTTTTCATCATATCTATTATGTCTATAAAATATATAGAAACTACTGCAAATCCTAAATATATTCAACATAAATGGGGTAAGAAAGACAGATAATTATCCGATAAGCAAAGACGGGTTTTGTTCTTTTGGATCCAGATGGCATTAGGTAGTATTTCAACAGCATTAATTTTCAGCCTAGCTTTATTTCCAGTAATATCAATTCAGCCATTGAATTCTATGAAGCTTCCCATTACGCAGTGATTTTGAAAACCCTACCCAAGGCGCAAAGGAAGAAGAAAAATTACCAAATCAAAACTCAATGTGATTTAATTGGCTACTTTACTGTTTGTATCTCCTTAAAATCCAACCACTCAAATTTTTATTCTAATCCAAAAGTACATTTTCTATTTGTTAAATTATTAACCTACACTAAACTTATACTAAGTCAATGAAAATTTGGGGGTTCAAACCCAATTTCATTGGGTACCCATGTTGTTGTCAGTTAATATCGAAAAAGATGAAACCATAAAGTTCATACAGAAATCTGAGTACAAGTCATTTATATAAATGCTTAAATGGAATATTTTTGTTCATCTCAGTCAATGCCCAGAAGTGGCAAATGTCCTTCGTAAAGATGGTGGGTTTTTTCTTCAAATTGTGGGACACAGTTAAGACATAGTTAATAATGTTTTTGTGTTAACAGCATGACCTACTCATTGCACAGTTTTCATTTTAATGTACTTAGTAAGAAAAGGAGATTCTTTAATTTTCTCTTAAAGCTCCATCTTTGATAGGCCAGTGTAACACATTCTAATTGCAATGTGCATAAATTGATAAACATGTTGCTTTGGGATTTTCATATCACCAGTTGAAATGTGTACCTGTTCTGTATATTCATGCAGTGTAATTTGAACCTGAATAGTAGGAATATATTTAATAGTCTGCTTCAATCATTCTGTGTCATTATGTATTACTAAAGATCTCAGAATTTGGCAAATACATTCATTAAACATGACACTTGCAAGGACGGAGCAGGCTTTTTCTTGTACTAGCTCTCCATTGGGAACAGCATATTTCATGGTGAATTTTTCTCGATGAAGTGATAGCCGTGTTGAGCTATTTTAAAATATATTTCCCATTTTTCCACAGTGCTTGTAATGATTGGAGACTAATGTAAATGTCACTCCCCATAAAACTGAAGTTTTAATGAGAGGAAATTAACTGATTCAGTATTGTTAATAATATAATTTTAAAAGTCTTTAAAATGCTGATTCAAAAAGTCTTCCATTCAAAAGTCTATTTAACATACATAGCTCTAATTTTACTATATGAGATTTCTGAATTGTCTAAGTACACCCTCTAGAACATTTAGTATTTCCCCTTCTTAAAACATAGACAAAAAAGGACATGTTTATATAAGCTATGGTGACAATATTTTGCTTTGCCTCCATCAAGGTCCATATGTCTACCATATATATTGTATAATAAAAGTTAATATTAATAGATATTTTTATGTGCTGTGCATACATTGTGCCAAGTCCAATTCATGAGTTGTAAAATATCTTCAACGGTCAAGTTTTTCTTTAGTAGCACAGTATACACAGTAGGACATTATTAGTGGACAAAATGCACCAAAATGTAGTGAAAGCTGATTGCATAATCATTAAGAAGTTTGCTGTTTCAAAAATCATGCCACGGTGGGAGGAAGTACATACTCTGGTGTCTTCATGATGTTCTGTGTTGGTTCTGTGTAACAGAACAGTATTTTGGGCACACAGCCTTCAGATGACTGAATTTGTATGGTTGGTTGTCATGATATTTAATGCCGCTTTAGTTGTCAGACCTTATCTGAGAACAGGAAGATGAGAGAAATAAGCATGAATGATGAAAGACAAAAATTCCACAGGAATACTTCCAACAGATGACATCCTGTCCTCAGAACCTGTGCTTAACTAACAGGTTGGGCTTGTGCACAAACCTGCATCGGGTTAACATGCCAAAATTCTCAACAGTTTCTGGAAAGAGTACTGATTCTCCCTGGCAATCAATACAACATTGAGAAATAACACACTACCAAGGACACCTGACTAACTCATGGCTGTTAAGGAATGTGCATCCTTCTATAGTAGCTCGCAATTTGGGGTATCTGGAGGCCAAGAATGATGTTTAACAAAACACACGTTTTGTGGCTTTTCCTATAGTACAGGCATCCCTTAATTGTACAGGAAAAAAACCTAATTATTAATGACTAATGATAAGAACTAATCAAGTAATATATTAATTACTTTCACTCCATTTCCCGTGGTAATATCTCCAACTCATTTATATTTGATTTACATGGAGAATAAATGGACCTTAAGGGCTGTATTAATTAAATAATATGAGAAAATCCAGAAAGTCAGAAACAACGAAACCAACTTCTTAATAATTACCAGTTAGAAGTGACTTCAACTCAGTCTTTTTCTACTTCATCTCATAATATTAGGTTTTCACGCATTTGGGGCTAGGGCACCAAAGTGACAGGCATATAAATTCAAAATTTGGATCCTCTAATCCTTACTCTCCTGTGATCTCACTTCTGAAATAATTTGAGTCCTACCAAGAAAGTTCTGCCATACCTTTAGTTCCAATGCTGGGCAGGTCCTAAAATCACTCAACACTTTGGTCCCTAATCCCCAGCAATATTTGTACACAGTAAGACCCCCTGGTTCTTCCACCAGCATGATGTCACTGGGAGGATGGCCATGATGTTTTCCTCTCTCCAGCCCTTACTGTAGGTAGAATGTTTGCCTAGTAATTGGCGTATCTTGTCTCAAATCTTTGCTTAGCCCAGGCAGAGAGAAGTCCCTGACATCTAAGTTCATCTCTGCCCACTGAGCTAAAAGGCAATAGAAGCTGGCACACTTCCAGTTTTTCTTTTAAAACACTATACTTTTTACTAATTAGATTTTTGCAGTGTTTTAAGGATGATCCAACCAGCAACTGTTGTAAGTGAGATATCACCTAGTTTGTATTTCCACTGGGGCTGATGCCAGACAATTTGGCACAGAAACCACTGAAACAAGCCTTGTGCAGGGCCAGCCACAGAAATATAGCTGCCTAGGAGATTCACTAGTAGAAAGTTAAGCGCCAGAGCTGAAGGAGTGTTTGTAAGGCACACACTTTGCTCTCAGTTGTCAAAATGATATTTGAGATCTAAACTGCTGTGCAAATCTTAACCCTAAAGCTCTAATCTTAAACTGAATCCATTTTCCCATGTCACTGTAAGTTCTTTAGGTTTACAAGCAGCTAATAAAGGAAGCAACTGAAGTGTCAATATACTAAAGTCTTGTTTGTTCTCTCTAAAGCCCATTAAATTCTGTTTAAAAATCTCCCTATGACAAAAGGAATTGTCAATCTCAATTAGCACTGCCCCTTTTCTCTTTTAAACCATCATGCCTGCTCTCTCTGGATTTAGGTGTTTGCAATAGAGATGCACAAAGGAAATGGCTCCGTTTAACTAATTCCTTTGTAGTGCTTTGTACAATTCATTTCTCACTGGAATAAGACAAGGCTTCTGGCAGTTGCCATCTCAGGAATAAAGTGGTCCCATAATATTTCTTCTGCTCTCAAAGAAGCAGCATCCATAACCGAAGTTCTTAGGGCATTAATGAATCAGGATTTCTGAAAGTGCTTCATGCTACAATCCACATCAACCTTGTCAGCTGACTTAAAATGCTTCTGAAAATGAAAAGTGTATCTTCTACGGTCCTAGCTGAATTCAGCTTGTATGAAATACAAGTAATCTGTTAGATTATTGACATATTTTAGGGGGGGAAAATCTAATTAGAATTATATTTAATTTGTTTTATGTCAACCTTGGAGAGGAAACAAGTTAGCTTTACGAGAAATTATTAATAATCAGCAGCACCCTCATATTTTTAAGATTGTGTAAGGATGTTTACACCTGAGAAAAATTTTTGCTGAGTTAATGATGCTTTTGATTGGAAGTGTGCAGCCACACTTGAATAAACATATGGTGCCCTATTTCTAGAAGAAGCGTGATACAAACATCATCTGGTAGAACTGTGACTGTGTCTATAATAACCTGTAACCATTCTCTGGACCTGTGATTTAAAGGCTTATATACACACGTCTAAATCTTTTTCTCTTGTGCAGAAATCAAGTGGTGGGAAGTGTGTGGGAAATGCCATTCCCTACTCTAGACTGACACTGGGACTCTGGGACTCCTTTCATTGGCACAGTCCAGAGTTGAACCAAGAACCACACTAACAGTTGCACAGTACATTTGACATTTTGACATTGGGTGGCTTCACCAGGGCCCCCTCAGTGCCCTGTTTTACTCACTAGTATAGATGTCACTATCAGGCAAATTTTATCCTGAAGCTGTGCAATAGTAATTCCCTCTTTATTTGGAAGACTGGTCGCAATATATTTAAAACCTCAACATCTCAATCCAAACACAGACTCAGCACTATTGTCTTCTAGTGACATTAATATCTAAGAGATGAGGATGGAAGCACACTTAGATGCTCCTGTTCCTTCAGTCCACAGAAAAAGCATCATAGTAAACAAAATTCTCATAACCATGCACTCCTCAAAACAGTCTTCTCAAAATAGCTTACTAGACTGTGATCTCACACTAGTACCTCTTTCTTCATGTGGATTTTTTTTTAATTGATTAACCAAAAGACAACAGGAATTTAATCTCTAGTAAAGGAAGACAATTTTGTGAAGAAGATGGGAGTTTTATGCAACATCTTTTTTATTGGTGATAAATAAGCACAAGGACTTCAGTGATAAAAGAAAGAAGTTCAACACATTTTGCTAATGAAAATAACAAGGAAAATGAGGATTTATATTTTGGTGTGTACATTGATCCACAATTTGCCATTTTCCAAAGGCACCTCCTCACATTGTTATAATTGATCTTTTGACTACTATGGCTAGAATAGTCCGAACATCAAACCTGTAACGTATACCGGAGTGCACTTATAAAGTTGTTGTCAGCAGCTAAGCACCACACAGCCACTCACTCCCCGCCCTCCTCTCCCCATGGGATGGGGAAGAGAATCAGAAGAAAATGTCAGTAAGAACCTTGACCTTGGGTTGAGATAAGAATAGTTTAATAGTTGAAAATAGATTGAATAAAATAATTGTATTAATAATGCTAACAATATGCATACTAATATTAATAATAATAATATATAATTAAAGCACTAAGAATAATTATTATTACAGTAATACATAGTGAAAATAATGTGAAAAAAAAAACAAATGACAGAACTCACCACGTGCCAACCAATGCCCAGCCAGTCCCTAGGCAGTGAGAGAGGGAGCCAGAGAGAGCAAGCCAGAGCCTGAGAGACCCAAGAGCCCTGAGAGCCAGACCACCGTCCCATTCCCCCCAACTTATATACTGAGCATGATGTTTTATGGAATGAAATATCCCTTTGGTCAGTTTGGGTCAGCTGCCCTGGCTGGGTGTCCTCCCAGCTTCTTCTAGAGCTTCTTCTAGAGAAGAAGCTGGGAACACAGGTTCTGCATCTGAAGCTGAAAAGATCCTTGACTTGATATAAACGTTGTTTGGCGGCAACTAAAAATATTAGTATGTTGCCAATATTCTTCCCAGAAAAAATCCAAACCATAGCTTCATACTAGCTAATGTAAGGAAAATTAACTCTATCCCAACCAAAACCAGCACAAAAGTGCGGTAAATTCTAATGACTTTTCTGCAATATATTTATATTCATTACAGCCTTGACCACCAACAGCTACATGTTTGCACTGTTCTCCTCCAAGTTATTTATGGCAGAAGTGGTATGAGAGGGCTGCAAGCTGCCAAAGTCATGACTTTTTCATTCATGTCCTGCCCAGTCATTTTTGAGCGTGTCTTTCAAAATTCATGGGATACCTGGAGAGGGTAATTGTCCAGGCATATTTTGAAGATGTGCAGAGGAAGGGAGTAATCTCTGATAACTGAGCCGTCTCCTCAAAGGTTAGAGACGTGTGCATTCCAGTAATGTGGGAGTTTAAATTAAGCATATGAATTAAGAGCCCTGATTAGGTGGCTGGGCTATCACGTACAGTCCATAGAAAGAACAAGTTGTCACTAAGAGCAGTATGTAACCATATAGATATTCAGTCAGGATTAGGTTTTGTGTACATTAAAGTGAGGTGAATACCCTGGTGTATTATAACCTGTGAACTGCCTTCATCATGACATGAGGCAACATTTTCACACATCTTGGAGATTCATAATATATTAGAATTAAATGGTCTCTTGGGTCCCTTAAGCTTAGTGGCAGGTTGATCTTTTACTTGAATGAATAAAGAATTTCACCCACTGTGGTGATCATAAATTTTCCAGTCATTCTGATAATATGTTTTTTCTCCAGAAGCAGATGAGTGTTGCTGGGTTTATTAATTTTTGCTTCCTATTTTGAAGAGATAGCAGAAGGGGAAGGAAAAAAAAAATAATCCACCATCTTTGTGGTTGGTTATTATTCATTTTCCACAGGTATTAAATGTTCAGATTTTATTGGTATATTAACATCACATGCAAATTTTAAAGAAGACACTGGGATGCCTCCTGAAAGTGAATTTCAGGTTGTGCTACAGGCAATCTGTTATGTGTTGACTAGTTACATCAGTCATATGGTACGGTTTATGTTAAGTCATATAGCTCTCTTGGAATCAGGGAACATAAAGCAGCACTGCATAAGTGTCAACAGGCAAACAGTAATTTACTGTAGATACTTCTGACTGGTTTTGCATAACCAGCATATTCAAATATATTGTGAAATAGATGAGCAATATGCAAACAGGAGTGAAAGAACAATGATGAAAATAAGATTCTCAGGAACTTTTACTACTAAGTTGCAAGAAGTTTTTAAAAATGAGTCCATAGCATTAGCTGGGAAAATTCTTTAATTCTGGTGTTTTGCCTTGGTACTCTGTTGTCATAATTTGTGATTACCTCAGAGATTATGTTTAATCAGAAGCAAAGAAGGAATAAAATTGACAATATAAAACACGTTAACTTCTGTGATGTATATGTCTTAAATCATTAATCTTAATAAGGTTAATGTCTTAAATGAGTATATTAATATTCATTCTAAATACACAATTTAGAACCAGAATAATATGGTTCTAAAACATTACTGTATTGGCACTACTCTATCATTCAGCATATTTTCTTATTAATATTTAATATTTATACATTGTAGTTTCTTGTACTTGTAATTAAATTCTTTAGATATGGTTACTCTTAGTAAAATCTCCCTTTCATTTGTAATTGCTTCCTTCAAATAGCATATTTACTATACAACACAAGTTTATATACTCTTGAAACTAATTTGTAAAACTTGAAAGTCCTAAAAAAGTTCTTAGAAGTATGTTCTAAATTAAGAGATAATGTCAATGGCAACAAAATTTGTCTTAGGTTAATGGTCTTCAGCTGGCACATTAATGCTGAGGCAGAGCCAAGATCCTTATTTTCAAAGTTGGAAACATTGATCTTATGACAGTGCTCTATTATGATGACTTCATTCCTAGCATGTCAAGAAATTGATGTAGAGTTAACTATTTTATCAGATGAATTGCAGTGTAAGAGTGACAGATGTTCAGTGTAGTAGTATTCATTTGTTTCATCCCAAACTGGCAGTATTTATCCAATGAGGTGCTAGATTAAATTTTAAAGTAAGTCACACTATTTGCAAATGGGACTCTTTATCATAACGTTAAATGAAAGAAAAATGATTGTGGAATAAGAGATGACAGCGTTGGTCATCTCTCTCTTATTATAAAGACACTTGTCCTTATCAGTGCAATATGAAAGGAATGTTTTAAGGTTTAGGATGCATTTTATGTGTAATTTATAATTTACATGTCTAACTTCCACAACATTCATCTGCACTGAATGTATCAATTTCCTACGCATCAATGGAACGGGCAAAATATCAATATGATGATTAGAGAAATAGATTATTTTAGATGAATAAACCATTAACTTCCATAACATAACATTATGCAGTCAACAGATAGTTTAATGTTGCAATGTGTTGTAGAGTTTACCAACATGATATTACAAACTAGAAGCTGAGGTTATTCAGAAAGGCAAAATATAAACTAATTCATCTTTCATCTTGATTAATATTACTGAGAAAGGAGCATTATTTTTTAATGAAGTAGAGAGGGGATTTTAAGCCAAGTCCAATTTTTGAGCTTTTCAATTGTACTCAGATTTAATTTCCAATGTTTTCTTCGAAGCCACAACATCCAGGTTCCCTATAAGTAGCGGCTACTTGTTTAGGTTCCCACTGTTGCCAAAGGAGAAAGACTGTCTCCACAAGAGTCCAAATAAAAAGAGAAAGATAGTAAAAGTGCCCTGCATCTTGGTCTGGAGAAGTCTGTTTCTACCTTTAGACTACTGAGAACGCCCAGGGAGTCTGCCTTCTTAAATGAAGCATCTAAAATAGGATCACATAAGGCTTGGTTTTCACATACTTGAAGTTTTTTGCTTCACATGGCCACTTCCCTGCAGGAGCTTCAGCTCCTACAATTAAATTATAATTGGCAGCACTCCCAATAGCCCACACGTATGATGCTGTTTGGAAAACTTTGTAAAGTATAGCTGTTGCAATTTTTTTGCCCTTTTAATCCCTCAGGGGGAAGAGGTAACCTAATACACTGAAATTTTAAAATCACATTACATTGTCAGGAGCACGTTTTTACATCCTCAAGGCATTCTTATTGAGATGTTAAATTCACTGTGAAGTTTAACATTTAGCCACTTGTTCTACATGACAAGTGGAGATGGAAGTGGCCATCAGATTCTTAGAAACAGCATATTCAGAAAAGTACAATTTGAGTTCATTTTTTAAGTAGACTAAAAAAAATGATCAAGCCGTCACTTCTTGGGTCCATTAAAGGTACAGATTTTATGAAGTTGTGAAAAACTGTTTTCCTCATTTGTTTGAGCATGACTTAAATCAATATTAATCTTTATGGATTCTTTTAGTTACATGTTCTCTAATGCAAGTTTCACTTGGAAAAATGTAAGTTTGGCATCTAAGAAAGAAAGAAAATTATTGATTAAAAAAAAGACAAAAATAAAGCATACAAAGTGAAAAAAAAAAAGGTCAGGAGAAAACATTCAGAAAACAGTTAGATAAGGATTTTTAAACACACAGTTTTGTTGGAAGAAAAATTATTATAAATTTAAGTAACTTCATAATATAGAAAAGAAAATCCAAAATAGCACTTAGACAAATAATATCTAAGCCACAGAATCGAATTTAAACTAGTTTAAAACTTTCTGCACTATTCCTATGCTTTTTTAGTATCATTTTAATGCAGTTAAAAGTAAACAGTATGAAACCCTGCTTCCATAGATCTCAAGCAGAGTTTAGCCTGTAAGTTTTATAAAGCCTGAATTTAAAGACTGATCACAAGGCAAAGATGCTTTGTTGGAAACAGAAGTCTTTAGCAACACAAATATCAAAGAAGAAAAAAAGCTGCAAGCAGGAGGCACTTGTTTCCTTACAAATTTAGGGATCCCTGCAACAAAAAGGAGAGGTGAGTCCTCCATATTCCCTCAGCAGCAAGCATGGAAGCAGTCTCTAGAAGCACCAGACCATCTGTAAGGCCTTTTGTTGCCCAAGTCTTGCACTATTTTCCCCCTTCTCATCCTCCCTCGGTGGACACCTGTGACCTGCTGTGTTCTGTTCTGCCTTGACCCCAGCTGGTGCTCTAAGGTGGGCTTTGCCTCACTTAACACCCTTGTCTTTACACACCACTTAGGTAATGCAGTACCTAAAGAAGCTGTAGTATCACAATTACAGAACTTAGGCCTTCTTTAAAACCACTGAAGAGAAACAGGCTTTTGCAGGTTGCAATAGATCACCCCAGATGATGATGTCTGCATTACAGATCATGCTTCCATAACACTAAAGGATGTCCACAAAAAATTATAAAAACTATATGGACATCTGCAATTAGGCAGATAAATCCTAGCAATAGATACAATCCTCACAGAGAATTCTTCACATTCTACCACACTCAGATTCATTTATTATTTCAGTAAAGTAAAGATTGCACAAGCCCAATTGTACAATCCTTAACTAAAAAAAATATTAAAAAATTACATTAACTGCAGTCTGGATTTCTCAAGCTTAAAACAGGTGTCATTTAAATATCTACTGTTTCTAGTTGGCATAGTAATCTGGAGTTTAGCAGTGGTTTGAACACAGGAAACTTTTGTAGTACCTACAAGAGAAGCAGTTCTTTAAAAATAAATAAATAAATAAAATCACTGTAGATATTGAGCAAATGGGCACTGTACTATGTAATCCATAACTACAGAAAAAACCACTGTAGAATAAAGGGAAAAGTTAAGGTGAAAAAAACCTACTATGCATTAGGTTTAAATTAATTTTTCATAGCACATGATTAGACTTGAATATCTGATCTTCTCTATTAGGAAAATGAGGATGTGATTGATGGAAGGCGAACATTTTAATATACACCCCCCAGGTCTTGGCTAGATACTTTTCTGGGTCCTCAGATTTATCTTCTGCCCCAAAGCATATTCATAAATTATTCAATGTTGATATAAAAATGGCTGGTTTCCACAGAAAATCTTGTTTCTGAGGCTGTAGAATGATGCTGTAGAATGTTTTATTACATAAAACTCGTAACAGATTAATCAATCTGAAGAATTTAGGTCTTCTTCATTTTAAAGGTATCACTAAATGCTTGCTAACTTTTTCACAGAGAGCTGAAATGATTACCTATTCACATGTTTTGAAGTATTGTATGATTATCACAAAGCTTCATCAACTTATCTGTTAAACTTCAACGAGTTTATATGAAATAAATTGCTGAAAATCACAGCTAGAGCATAATATCTGGACACACTGGGAGAAACATAGTATAAAGAAAAGCATAAAATCTTGAAGAAAATATCTCTTATTATTGTAAATTTACCAATGTTTTAAATAGTTCTGGGGTTTTTCATTTAATGGGAAAGAAGCCCTTGATTTCTAATTGTCTGTTCCTTTTCCAGAGGTTTTTTTTTTTGTTCCTCACATGTTAGTGTTATAACTCTCTCCCTACATAGACAGTTTCTGGATGAAGACCTAATGAACATTGTCCATCATGGTTGATGTCATCCCCTTACTTCTCTCCAGCAGTGCCTTTTCTTTCTATTTCGGTTGTTCCTCTTGCCTGGTGGCTGTAAGATTGCACAGAGCAGTTTTAAATTGGTAGCACGCTGTTAACTGAAGAGTATAGCAAATCAGTGTAAATTACAGGGTTTTGTACAATGTACACTACAAAGCTCTTAGCAAACTATCTGTGGAGTTCTAAGAAAATAAACTGAATTCCACAGTTCTACCACAAAATGCACTATTGAGATCAAGGGGAACTTTTTCCTGGGAGCAGGAAGAAACATCACAGACTAAACTCTGTTTTCTTACACAGGCAATACAATATCACTAATGTCAAAGAGATATTCAAAGGGAGTTCAAAAACCTAAATTTGCTAATAAGTTAATAAGGAATAATGAGAGGAACTACCAGTTGGATAAGGGACGAACACATTATAGGAAGGAAAAGAAGTGCAGTGTAAAAAATTAACAAAGGAAAATGCTAACAAAAAAAAAAAAAGTGATTAGTAGAGAAGAATCAATCAATCAGTTGTATTTCAAACTTCTTCTATGTCACAGCCTATGCTGGATTGTATTAGGGAGCAGATTTATCTTTCTTCCACAGAAATTGTGCCTGCGATAAGAAACAATGATTCATATAAATCAAGAATCCCTAAAATCCAGCCAGTCATCATGTAGCTGTGAGGCTACAGGTATTGTGAATGGGATCAGTTGTCTATGTCTGAGCTGGTCACCTAGACCCTTGCAGTAGCCAAACGAGACAAACAGCTATTTTTCAGGCATGACACTGCCCATCCTAAAGAGATGATATATCTCCTCTAAAATAGGGGAGACAAATTGTATCTTAAGTGTCTTTTGTTCTTCCTTGACTATAAGAAAAGCCTAGTGTGACTAGTTCTGATGCAGACATCTATACTGTGAGTGTTTCAATCCAGATGCAAAGAATTTTATGTATCACTACCTGTAGCTGGACTGTAAGTATTGGATTATCACACTAGCACCAACAGGAGCTAATTTGCAGCCCCACTGTACTGAGTGCTATGCAAAGAAACAGGAGAAGAAGCTCCCCAATGCAGAGAACAGATGAGAAAGAAAAACGGAATATTCCTATTTTACAGGTAGGTGACTGAGACACGGAGTAACTAAACTTCTCAGTTAAGAGTTTCCTTTATGTAGCTGCATAGTATTAAGCACACGGTGGCCCCCTGAATGCGTTCTTAGGTGTTAGTGAACTACTGATTAAAGCAATGGTACATAGCAAAAGCCCAGAGGGAGTCTACAAAAGACCCAGTGAGTGCTTAATCACAAACTTATTTTTCCTATTTTTTTTTCTAAGATACCTTTATGACTATAAATGATGCATTTCTAAGCGCTTGGCTGATTCCTACAGTAAATCATGCATTCATTTTGCAAATAAAACCTCAGCAAATGTGGATGAAGACCAATGTGTTAAAGTGTAGTCTGAGGAAAGAGAAATCGGTCCTGATAATTTATACAGCGAAAGAAGATTTTGTTACCCCACTTTTGAGTTCACCTGTCTTACCAAGATTAATAGATTCTTGACTTGGCCTTTAATTTAAATTGAAATTAATTCCATTGAAAAATAAGCATTCTATCTGCATTCAAAAGCAAGAATGGTTATTTTAAAATATAAATAGTATTTGGAAATAATTCAACATGTTAATACTTGATATTAACTGAATAATGAAAAAAGACTAGTTTCAGCTTTGGCATTATATTCTGCAATTATGTCATAAATTATTTTTTATTATTCTCTCTAAAATCTAGCTCTAATTTTCTCATGATTGCATCCCCCTACTTATAAACCATATCCATACACTAACAATATTATCTTTCTTTGAAAATAGTCTAGTTTTACAGAGCACATAATTTTCTGATGTAATATATTAATAACATACTTAAAGTTTTCAACTGCAGGTCTGCATAATGCTTTTTGAAACATCTTAGACATAAACAGTTCATTATTTTGAAATTAATTCTGTGTGTAGCAGGTACAATACATTAGCAGTTTGCTCTATAAGAGGAATACTTTTAATTCTCTTGGAGTCATTAGCATTTTTTTAAAAAAGTGAATTGTGCTGGACTCCATCAGGAAAGAGTTAACTCCCCTTACCATAGCTGCTAGGGAGCTGTGTTCCTGGATGCTGAGAGCAGCACTGGTAAGTTCTTAGCTGGTGCTGGGGAATGCCTGCACTGAATTCAAGGTCTTTCTCCGCTTCCAACACTGGAGCTGCGTTCCCAGCTCTCGCTGTCTCGCTACAGGCAGCGTAGGGAACACACAGTTTAGACAGCTGACCCAAACTGACCAAGGAAGTATTTCATTCCATAGCACATCATGTGTGGGGCAGAGGCGAGGAGGGGGTCCGGGAGGCGTTACTCTCTCTCACTTTGACTTCTGTACACTTGCTTACACTCCCCGACTCCTGCGTTAGCTGCTTTGCTAGCTCCTGTGCTGGCTCATTCGTGAGGGGGTTAATGGGTTTGTTTAGTTTTCCCAGTCGTGCTATCACTGACAGGATTTGCTTGGAATCTGCTGCAACAGCTCTCGGGCTCTGACCCTTGGGCTGTGGCTCTCGGGCTGCGATCGCTGTCGGGCTGCAGCTCTCGGGCTCTCGGGCTCTCGGGCTCTGACTCTCACTTCTCAGCACCTGGATGTGCATTGGTCAGTGAGTGGTGAGCAACTGTATCATAGTTACACCATATTGTCTCATATGTTTTATTTTCTATTATTTTATTTATTTATTAGTAGTAGTATCTGTATATATTTTGATTTAGGTTTAATTAGTAAATAGTTCTTATCTCAATTTTACGAGCTTCCTTATTTCTTTCTCTCTCTGATTCTTACCCTCCACTGGAGGATGGGAGGGGGGATTTATGAGAGTGGCTTCATGGTATTTTGCTAGCCGGAGTTAAACCATGATATGAATCTTTTACCTCTTCTCCCCTCTCCTTCCTCATTCCCCAGTTATTTGTTGGTTTGACATGCTACTAGAAAGGAAGCAGAGCATTTGATTGAGACTTTGTCAGAGTATGATTGTCTCTTCTGAATGCTGTTGCTTCACCCTTCGGAAAGGCTGACTCTAAATTAACAGGGAATGGAGGGGACCCAAAACTGCAAAAGAAGCAAGTCCCAAATAGTAATGTGTGGGGCTTTTCCCTTAGCTGAATTGGATGTAGTTGGGCTGATGGGAAGAAAAAGACTGGGATGGAGAAAGGTAGAGAAGGATAGGAACAGTTTTGACAAGATGAATACAATACATTCAGTTATAAAACACTGCACCACAGGAACTCGAATCCTTGTCTCTTTAGAGAAAAAAAGACAATATAGCTGGAGGGGAAACTTATACCGCTTTTTCTTTTTACTTATACCACTTTTTAACTGGTGCATCATGTTCCTTTGCCACACTCACATGTGGCAAGTTCCCATTATGGTGTTTTGGCATTAAAAGAAGTAGTACTATATAGCTTCTCCTGAGGAGGAACAAATAGCAAAAGGCACCTTGTGTGGGTGAACAGAAGCACAGGACAACAAAACATTATATGGTATTTTCTGAAAAATATTGCAAATGTTGCTGTCTGAAAAAAGGCAAACTCTAACCTGTCTTTAGGTTCAAAACCTGCAGGAAATACGCATTGTTACTTCAGTATCCAGATGTTTTCAGTTTTAATCAGATTTTGAAGATTTCATGCCATCTCTTTAAGTCTGGGGACTTAAAATCTGGAACTAAGCTGCTTAAAACCTCAGTCCAGTTACTTGCCAGAAGAGTGACTGGAAAGTTGCTTTATAGGATTTTGCTTCTGTTTGTTGCATATCAGAAAATTAATTCTTTAGTTTTGTATCTTACATATTTGGGGTTTGTACACATTCCAAGAACTCAGTTTTATAGAGTATTTCTAAATTGAAAAGATGCTGATGAATTTTAACCCCAAAATATGTTAAAATATTTCTTGCAGACATTTGTTCATTGCATGTATTTCTTGAGCTTCGTAAGAAAACTACCTGTTCTTGGCTTTAGCTTATCTTCAGGATAGGAATAAAAGACAATCTCTGAAATACAATAAAAAACTATTATGAAGAACTATAAATTAAAATATTTCTTCCTCTTCTTTACCCTGTGCATCCAATGAGATTGTATAAAAATATAAGCCTTGTAGTACACCTTGACGGTGAACCAAAAAGGACAATGAATTTGGAAGTGGAGCCTTCCTCAAGGGCAGTTCTACTTGTTTGATAACAGAGGAAGCCTACTTTTAAATTCAGTTGGGCCTACACCATTGTTTGCAACTGATTTAGGATCCTATGTTATGAAAGATGCTACCCTCAACTTTGACAAAGACTGGATTTGCAAGTGATCCGAGTATATATTTGAAAATCGTACATACAAAAAAAATCTGCTACTTGGCTTAGTAGTAAGTATCTGATTAGTGAACGAGAGAGGAGATGATACATTTAAAAATCAGGTGAGATGCAGGAGAGGTAGTAAACAAGTTTTTATTTACGGTAATTTTAAATCTGTATGGTTTTCTGTGAATACATTTTTCTATGGCTGAGGTTTCATATGTTCAGTAATAATCTGTGCAGTAGCATAGGATCTTGCATCCAAGAATCTTAAATATTCTACAGATTAATTAGTATTACATCTTAATAGCACCAAAATAGAATTTCTGAACAGGAAAGCAGAAATCTAGAAAGTACAAAATATTTTTAATTTGATTCAACGTGGAAATAGAACTTAGAATCCTATATCTGAACTCTCTTGGTTTTGAGCAGTCATGGTTTTGAGGGGGCTCATTTTCCTTCTGTTTTCTTCACAGAGTTCTGAAAGTTGTCTATTTTTAAATATTTCCAGTGCTAGTAACTTCTGGGCAGTTAATTTTGCTGCCTCTTTTTATGTCTTGCTTAATTCATCAGCATGAAAATTAACTACAAAGAAAATTGAATTTTGTTTAGGGGGTTAGACTTTGTTTAGCAAAATAATTTGTACAGCATCTCTTCTTTCCATACTCTGTATAATATTGCATTTCCAAAGTATTTTGTATACTATGTACAGCTGCATACTTCAGAAGACAGGCACATAAACAATAGCTAATAGTTTTCCTAATAAATATGATAGGTATGGAAATCCCTCTGTCTTTTGCTATTTATCTATCATTAGGATGGCTAGAGAGACTGCCACAGCATCACTTTGTCCCAGTTTCAATGGCAGTATCATTTTTCTAGTTCTGGATTCTTAAAACACTTCTGTAGCACTGGAACTTATCAGAAATGCTAACTGCACTTTTGCTGTATGATGAACCAGCACACACAGCTTGTCCTGTAGCCATGAATGTGGTGCCACACTTCCTAATTTGCAAGAATTAATTTTTTCACTTAAATTCTGTTACATCATGGCTACATCACTGCTGCTCTCGCTGTTACCTTCTATTGCTTCCTTTTTTCTCATTTATCATAATAAGAGCCAGGGATCCTTTTGCAGACTATTGTATTGGGCCTTTTGTGTCAAGGACAATTTAACACGTTGCTCAACTGTATGTGAGAACCGTTCTCCAGTACTGCAACTCCTAAGAAAATATATCTGTATATAAAACAAATATCTTGTCCACATTAGCTCTGCTAAAAAAAAAAAAAAAAGAAAACCAACAATAAAAATTGTTGCATGTTTAGGATGTTTCACCCAGCACAGCATAACAAAACCGAAGCCTCATGCTGTTATTAGGTGTTTGAAGAACAGTTCTTGTACTGTCCTTGCTCAAATAACAGCCTTTCATGACAGCAAAACCACAGCAGCCAATCTGTAAGCAAGAGCTTAATAACATGTATTGTGCTGTGATTTCTAACCTGACATGGTCTAGATTAGTTTTAAGAACATATAAAAATAAATTACAATAGCAATCCTGGGAATGTTTTTGTATTCATTCTCATGCTGTTAAAAGGTTTTAATTGGTTTCAGAAACCTGTTGACATAAAAAAGTTCAATTCATTATGCTGCTTCCAACAATAAACTCTAAATTATCTTGTACCTTCTCTATAGTTAAGCACAGTATGTTATGTAGTGAATATCTGGAACACTTATTTTACAGCTTACTAGGTGAAAGCTTTGTATTACATACACACACACAGTCTGTGCACCTTAGAGAGTTGCATGTATTATGAATGATTCAGGAACAATAAATACATATTTTGTATTGAAATACTGAGCAATTTGTGGTAAACTGCAAAATATAAACTAAAACCTATAATGAAAGCTCCAGTCTAACTCACACTTTCTGCTCCAGTCAAATTGTAGCATAATTTAAGCAGAATATTGGTGCAATGCACTCAGTTGAATTTCCATTAGATCTGTCCGCTGTCACTGGGAGGTATATCTGGTAGGTAACTTCCCAGACAGTGCCTGCTGTAGTGTCCCAAGTTAACAGCTTTGAAGAGAAGCCCAGATACAAAAGATTTTCACTTCTACTGCACATATGTGGTAAAAGTAGCACTGGGACTTCCCTAGGCTATAAATATAACTGGAAGATGGCTAGGGATGGCAGGGCGCCAGTAAATTTTGCCTCCCTAATCTCATAGTGCTGGGATGTATGGTGACATTAATCGAACTAGTACTAAAAAGGAACCTTTCAGATTTTCAGTATACCTAAATAGAATTCATTCACTTCAAAATTAATAATACCAGGCAAAAAATTGGTAAGATAGTGCAAATTCACTTAACATCTAAGGCTATTTTTGCTTTTTTTGGGGTTGGATATTTCTCTTCTAGCAGAATCTGTTGCTAAGGACTGCTTATTTTTAAAGCAGAAATTGGAAAGCTTTTGAAAACATGAAAACAAAATTCTTCAAAAACATGTTTGTTTTGCCCAGCAAATAAGAAAACAGGATCTGCTCTTTCTTTCCCCCAGCCAGAAGACCTGCTGCCCTTTTAACACGGTGCTGTGCACGCTGGTGCACTTTGGGTCTGGATGTGGGGTGGGTAGGTCTGATGTCACCCTGACCAGAACAGAGGGAGGTGGAAGAGTCATTCTCAACAGGGTCACAGCTCAGCTGAGCTAAGACCCTAGACCTCAGGAATGGAGGAAGAATCCCAGTCAGCTCCAGAGCCATCTATTTCAGGACCTATTCTGCCATCTATTTACAGAAGGCAGGTTCCAAGTGGGAATTGAATGAAGGCAGCTAACAGCATTACAAAATAATCAGTCCTGGGTCCTGGGAAGAGATGTAGATGAAGAGAAGGCTGCCAGGCTCATGGCTCACCTCCTCCAGGTCGTGACTAGCTGCAAAATCTGTGCTGAGATCTGTGGCTGATTATGAGGGACACAACAGTCAGGAGCGTATGGAGCCATGCACTGAGCTCAAGGGTTTAATGTATAGTGTATATATGCTTGGAAACTTATTTTTAAAGGTATTTGTGGAGGTCAGCATTTCAAAACGAGT
This sequence comes from Rhynochetos jubatus, assembly GCA_027574665.1. Lineage (NCBI taxonomy): Eukaryota > Metazoa > Chordata > Aves > Eurypygiformes > Rhynochetidae > Rhynochetos > Rhynochetos jubatus. The sequence continues at coordinate 24,824,015 of CM050652.1, read as the reverse complement.
AGTCTCCTGCATTGAGGAATGAGATATGATAAGACACCCTGTGAAGATGAGCATTGTTAGCATAGTAAGCTGCTATAATTTGCACCCTAAATTGAACATGGCATGTTTTTAATTGCTTGAACATGCAAAGTCTGAGGGACAAATGCAGGGAGGCTGGTGTGTCACCTGAAGAGAGCTCATATATTCTGAAGGTCCTGACAAAGGCTGAATGGTTCCATGAGACATTTTTTGGCACTTCAGGATCTTCAGGTTCCTTTTTCAGTCATTAAAATATTCTGAACTATGCTGTATTTAGAGGAAGAGATGCTGTTTCAAAGGGACTAATTATCAAATATTCTGTTTTCCCTGAAGCCTGTTTCAGTTCATGATGCTCTTCAGGGACCAGAAGAACCTACATGTAAGGTTTAAATATAACTGCAGCCACATTCTTCAGGTTCTTCTTTGGGGAGCAGATGGAAGAGCTTCAGAGAGGCAGGTGTATTCTCTTAGGACCAAACAGAGAATTTGAAGGGGAATAAGTACTGCTGCTGTCCTCTAAGTGCATCACAGTCCTCTTTCTTCTGTTTTTAAGCTTTTTTAGACAAAGGAGCTCATAAGAAATAAGTATTTAATCATAACAAAACTTGTGGAAAGGCTTTATAGGATCAAATTTTATTTTGATAAATAAGACTGTGAATTTCAGGAAAATTGAAAGAAGGCTTTTGACATTTTTACACACCACTTTACAGGGAACACAGTGAGTTTAGGCAGCTTTGGAAGCAAGGCAAGCAGTGACTCCACTACATCCTTTCACCAACCATGATGAAATCTGAAGAGATGGGGAAAGAAGAAAGCATAACGTTGATGGACAAAACTTTATCATTTTCTTTGAGTTATTCTAAGTTATTCATGGATTATCAGTGTACAGACTAAAGCAGTATTTTATTAAGTGAGATGTATTGGTCTAAAATATCTTCATGGGGAGGTAGGAGTCTGATTTCTAGCCCTGTGAGGAAAACAAAGGAGAAATTAAATAACTTCTGTTTCTTTCAGCAAGCTATTCAGAGCCAGGTCTTTGCTGTGCCTCAAAATCTCTATCATGTTCAAGATTATACAAGGCAATTAAGAAATTATTATCAAAAAGAACCGTGTGCTGAAGCCTTGTTATTTGAGTATTGAAAACACAGCTTTATAATTAAATGCTGCTTGCACATTATCTACGCAGTGTCCATCCTGCTAAGGCTAATACATCAGAACACATCCTAGCAAAATGTTTAAACGTATAACACAAAAATTCAAATGAATTTTGAAAAGACAACATAAATTCTGTTTTCCTTCCTCTTTTTTTTACTCTAAAGCTGAAGGCAGCTACGTGTTAGTTTGTGATTTTAAGTTTTATATGAAAAAAGCATTACAAAATACATCTCAAACTACAAATTTGTTTTTAATATTAACAATGTAAACAAATGAGCTGGTTCTTTCGAATATAGAGTGAAAAGAGTTGAGATCATAAAACCTTTATAGTAAAGCTTTAATACAAAAAGGCTTGTTATGGTGAGGCTATGAAGTGATTTATCCTTATTTTGAAGGCCTTAAAATGAATCATACTTTGGACTTTTAACTCTTCCTTAATGCCCTGTCTTCTACTCACAGCTACTAGGAAACTACTTAAATAGAAGGCAAATTTTGCTGTATTTAGGACACATGATACAATCCTGGTCTTCCTGTGATGCTTGTAAATTAGAAGTTTCACTGCCAGTGAAGCTACACAAGTTTATAACTATTATGAGTTGTTTCAAGATTAGACTTATGATGATGAACAGTAACACATTAAAGTTAATGATGACATTTCATTTGACATTTGGTGTTTTATAGTTCCTCATTCGGGCCTTTCCGGGTAGACTGTAACAATGGATGTGGTAAAGGGTAAAGAAGACTCTAGAAATAGTGATACTTGAAAAGGTCATCATGATTTCTCTGTGTACTGAAGAACATTTGTTTAAATGAAATGCACTTGTTATAAAATGTCCTTTGTATATTGGCACATACATAGTTTCTGATTTACTATTTAGGTTATCGTTTTCAGTGTGGTGAACCTTTGAGCAAAAGAGTATTCCTCCCTAGACTGAGAAGCACTAGCTGTCTTTCTGCTCACATCTTTATATCTTCACAGTCAATCACTTTCAACACTAAGTCTCATTAAGTCCACCCTAAAACTTGAAAAAAACCCTTATTTCCTTCTGGTTTTAAAGCTGCTTTCAAAGGCATCAAGCAAGGGAATTCTTGCTTGAACAACCATATAGCTAATGTTTAAATTTTAGTGTATTCTGAGCCTGAATAAGATCGTACGTTTTGAGATCATGTAAGCTAGTCTGGATACAAATCAAGTCCATATCCTCTTTCGTGCTATATATCCAGAGATGTGACTGGCATATGACAAAAATGCAGACATTCCTGCCACATGCTAGGAGCTTTTCTAGGTATGTGACAGCACAAGGTTATGTAATTATATTTCTTCCATGGAGTTTGTGTGATGGGAGGGAAAGAAAAAAAAAAGTAAAATGTACAGCATCAAAACAACCCATCCAGCCCAAACATCATAAAGAATATTCCTTAACTCATTTAGAAAGTTCCCTGGATGAATTATTCTCAAGGGAAGGATGTAGCCTGCAGGACACAGGATGGGTAAACCTGAATTAATGTAAAGTATTATCACCGAAGTAATTTCCAGATGACATCTACTGGTACCTCTGAGTGATGAATGTATGCCTCCCCTTCTCTACAGAGAAGCCCACCCTGCAGCCAGTAATGTAACAATCACAGCTAAGAGAATAAGCAAGACTCTCACTCTATATTTACATAAACTCAATAAATATTTCCAAAATAATGTCTCTTAAGTGATAAGTATACATACTCCGCCACAGGATGTGTGATCCTTCTCTTCCACATGAAAATCAGTATCCCATTTGCTTCACCAGGTTTCAGTGTAAACTTGCATTTCTTTTTCTTAGTTTTTCAGCTCTCCTGTTGGCCACTTAAACCTTCCTGTAAAAGCTGCTGATCAGAATTCAGTGATTAGTTTCCACACTTCAGGATATGACTTTCTCTTGCCTTAGGGTCCGTATTGCTGTCTGTAAAAGTAAAATGTGAAATGCTTTCTCATTAATTAGACCAGGAGTAGGAAAGTTCTTAATCTAAGAGCAAATAACACCATGACTTTTCAGTTTATGGAAAGGTGTCATTTCAGGCAGAAAGTTTAAGCTGGAAAGGGTTATGTGTATATTATTTCCTTATTTCAAAGCTGAAGGACCTCATAAGAAACAAGCAATTGCACTGGCTGAAGTGATGAAACAATTCTTCTGAAGTGAAATGTAAACACTATCCATGGCTGCCGAGTTCAAAAAGCTCGGTTCTTCTCTCCGAAAGTGCTAGAAATCGATTTACTTAGGATTTTTAAGATTAACTGTTCCAGTGAGTATAACTTTCTGTAGAAGAAGAAATCACAACTTGATGAGTTGGATCACCCTGCAGGTGGGACATTCACAGAACTGTTAATATTAGCAATACAGGAATGATAATCATTTAGCTCCTGTTCTAGGTTGCTACAGCTGTTTTCTCTCAATATGTAAGTAAGTGTGGTCAGTATTTCTTTTCCCTTTGTGCTATTCCTCCTGCAAGAAGAGAATTTCATACCGCAGAGGCAGCACAAGGCCTTCCTTGTTATGTTGCTTTCATTTGTTCTGATAATTCCTTGCGGTGTGTGGATAGAGTTGTGAAGGACCTTTTCTTTAGGATGTTTCACTGGAAAGAAAAGAAAATTACAGTTTCAGACTACCTAAAGCCTTTTAAGCTCTTCTCTCTTTAGTGTCTGACGGAATTAATTATTGGACACTCATCTCTTCAGCTGTTTATCTGCAGTATCTCTTTGGTTTGTCTACATCTAGAGAGATTGTGGCTAATTCTTCATGTCTGTTATCACATGGCACTCCAGACTCTGACAAGCAAGTGATTCTGTTATTTCAAAATGCTCTTTCCTATAATTTCAACCTGTGTTTTGACACATATTCCCAGCCTGACAGCTGTCTTCCAGCTTCCTTTTGAAATATCAGGTTATAAGCTTCTGATTTATGTTGCTTCTGGTTTACTTCTATTTGGTAGGTTACCCACATTTTACTACTTAGAAAATTTATAATTTGACACCAGGTTTTTCTTTTTTGTTTATTTAGGAATTTTTGTCTTGTCAGAACAAAAACAATAGTTTTGTATTACCTAAGTAACTGTATACTGTTAGATGTGTTCTTTTCATAAAATTGTCAATGCCTTTCTTCTATACTATATTATGCACTGTGTACTGTTATACTTCTGAAGCCATAATATTCTCTCCTCAGAATGCTTAACGTTCTTACTCATGGTTACCTATCTCAGCAGAGATAGAAGCAACTACAAAACTTTTAGGTTATTTTCTATTCATCTATTTAGATGAATGTTAACACAGCAGAGGCATAGGATAAGGATCAAAGTAGATTTCTTGCTTGTAAATCATGGTGTACAGACAACCGAGGAAAAGAAGTTCATTAATAGTTTGCGTGGGTATCAGAATTTGAGGCATTTCAGGATTCAACAAAGGTGTTGGTATCAACTTTGCTTTCAAAACATTTGTTCACTAGAAATATGATTGCTGTACCTATTATTGGAAGAATTATAATATGAAAATTATTTTCTGCCACTATCAATAAAGACTGTATTTTGAACAAGAGCCCTAGGCAAGAATTCTTGGAACCCAATTTTTCTGGGAAAAATTGAGGCATTCTGTAGTAGTCTTGATATTAAGTCCTGAGACTCCACTTTTTAGTTAAATAAAGTGCATAAAGTAAGCACAACCAAAATAACTATCAGGTTAACATCTAAAAATCTAGATTTTACTGCATGTTCCTGGCATACATGCAAATGTGCCACCATGGATGTAGAGAGAATGCTATTTAGGCAGTAAAAGCAACCTACTATTCCAGCTTGAAAGAAGTCTGTCACAAAACAATTACATCTTAACATCCTTTCTGGCAGGATTAGATGACACTCAAAAACTGTAAATTGCCCATACATGATATGACTGCTTCATTCCATGTAATTATATAACTACACTGCAGTGTTTGAAACAGTGATTCCATCTAGTGACAGGTTAGATTGCATACAAAAGCATGTTTCAAAATACAATAATTTTAAAATCCCCAGTCCAACAGAGAACTGTGAAAGAAAATTTAACTGTTATCCCAAGAACTGAGCCTCCAGGCAGGTGTATGCCACTGCGTGGGGTGGCTGCCAACATAGGTAAGAACAGCTTTCAATAAGGAATAAAAGGACTTGGTGTCTGTAACTTTGCAGTTTTTTCACTGTGAGGTCTGTAAGGCAAAAATAGTCTGTGAAAAGGTACATAAAATATCTCTTCTTTTCTTTCAAAACTGCACTTTTGAAATTGGTCCCAGAAACAAAATAATTAACAAGTACTTTTATCTTTAAGAGATGCTCCTTTTTTGACAGTTAACCTAAAATAGGAGTGCTTTGCTTTTTTTCAACTTTGCTAAGACAATATGCCTCTTTATTCCTTTCTGAAGATTGAAGCATTTTTGGGATAGCTGCTGCCCCAAACTGGTGGGTTTGCTGTCCAGTTCATAAGGATACACACACATTTTTTACATCCTAAGGTTCTAGGTTCATTGCTTGCAAGAAATTCCACAAGGCATCCTGTCAAGCATAAATACCATTTAAATCTATAGATAACTGCTAGTTGTTGGTCATAACTTAAACAGGATGGCCTGTGGCTTTCATTTTCAGTCTTTTGTTGGGCTGAGGTATCATGTGTGCACACAGAGGTATCGCTTTCCTATAAATATGCACAACAAGATAATGCCACTGGATTATATTTGGCAGGTCATGTTTTGGATTTGTTTCCTTTTTTTTTTTTCCCATGTTTGTTTAATCTTTTGTTCCATTAGATGAAAGATGTTTTGATAGATATACTTCAGTAGGTGCCTTTTGTCCTTCAGAATAAAAATCTCGCTTTTTTAATAGAAATAACTAATATTGTTAGTTTGTGTGTTTATATTAGACATAACACAATGGGATCATCTGTTATATCAAACTGGTTTCTTTCTGGTGTTAAGTCTACATGTGTCGATACAGTCAGTTAGCAAATTAGCGTGTCAGAATAGGTTAAGTGCAGTTATGTATTTAGTTCAGTTTTCCTTATAGTATTCTTTTAAAACTCTAGGGTGGACTTTCAGCAAAATATTTAAGAGACAAAATTGTTCTTTAACCTTCCTGAGGTTCATTCAAGAAAACACAGTCTAGGCATAAAATGTTTAAAGAATATTTCCCTAAATTTAAAGATATTTCCCTAAATGTCCTAAAGAGCTACCACAAGTGTAAAATAAAGATCTCGCTTTTTCTGTTGTCAGTTCAACTGTCTTCTGGCTCTGAGTCCTAGTTTCAGTCCTAGCCCTGTGCTGAAGTATGAAAGTTTAATATTTTCTATGGCCATCTAGATGTCTAGACTCTCCAATAACTCTGTATTCCTTCAATGCCCTCTCCCTCACTAGGCCAGGCCCCTCGCACCCTTTCCCACTGTTGGAAAACCACACCAACACCTCTCCTCCCCTTCTTGCTTAGCAAGCAACCCTTGAAAAGCTGCCTAAAGCTGCCCACAAGGAAGCTGGGGGGGTGGCCTTTTTACGAGGGCCTGTAGTGACAGGACAAGGGGTAACGGGTTTAAATTGAAAGCAGGGAGATTTAGATGAGATATCAGGAAGAAATTCTTCACGGAGAGGGTGGTGAGGCACTGGCACAGGTTGCCCAGAGAAGCTGTGGATGCCCCATCCCTGGAAGTGTTCAAGGCCAGGCTGGATGAGGCTTTGAGGCACCTGGTCTAGTGGAGGGTGTCCCTGCCCATGGCAGGGGGGTTGGAACTGGATGATCTTTAAGGTCCCTTCCAGCCCAACCCATTCTGTGATTCTATGATTCTGTGATAAGGACATCCCTACTTTTGAGTAGCAACTAGTTTTGCCTATGTTCATGGGAAATACTGAGCTGCCACAGCTCTCCCATATGTCCCAGTTAAAGCACCTTGTCCTGCTTCCTCCTTGGTAAGGACTGTCCCATGAGGAGTCCCACAGCACACTGCCCTGGCATCAGGAAGATGCAACAGCCCAATTTCCTACAGCCACATGGTGCTGCAGCCCAGAGAAATTGCTTGTCAGGCAGCATCTGTCTTACGTACTCGTTCGTTGTGAAACAACAGCAATCGCACAGCAGTAGTTCACTGTTAGGTTGACATTTTATATTTCACGTTAATTTAACCTTCATATAAAAGACAGAATCACACAAAATACTGTCAGATTTTATTTTTCAAGAGATTTTTGCCTTTTAACTACATCTGTTTAGTGGACAGGGGTATTTTACAATGACTACATGAGTATCTGTCCTCCTCTCCTCTTTGACCCACTCTTCAACTCTTGGGTAAAAGGTGAAGATCTTTTTCTGATTGATTGTATACATAACGAGAGTTTTAAAACACTATTTTGAAACATCATTGTAAAATCTAGACATATTCCCCTTTGGCTCAGAACTCAAATGAAGCAATAATAGATGTCTTTGTTAAATCCTGAGATTTCCATCTTTGCATTCAGATTATATTTTCAGTGACAAGTATTATTGCATAAGAAATAGAAAATCAGTTCTTCTCAGAAAATAGGAACTTCATTTGGTAAATGGGGAGTGGGCAGATAAAGCTTAGGAGTCAAACCAGCATTTCTATATGGAGAAACTGTACTTGAGATTTGAGAAGAGCTGGGCATTACCTCAAGCAGGAATGTCCTTTACTGCCCTTGTGCCAAACTGCCCAAATATGACCACCAAGTAGAAAAAAACCCAGCTCTGTTTACATAAGCTGGATGGAGGCTTTAGTTTAACAGATGAATTCTCAGTTCCCCCCAGACTGTTGGTTGTGAACAAATTTGATCCAAGTCAAAGTTTCTCTACCCTCACAAGACTGCTCACACCTCACCCCACCAAAAGCATGAGCAAGCTCCATCCAGCAGCTACAAAACCTCTACAAATGCTTCCATGTGGGTACTGGAGGCCACCATGGTGCTGAGCACATCAGGCAGCAGGAAATCTTTCTCTCCATGGAGGTGGGATGCACTTTGCTATGGGAGGAAAGAGACAGAGAAGTGAGAAAGGAGTAGGAACCACAGAAGACAACAAGCAAACCCAAGGAAAGCTCACACAGCAGTTCAGAGTGGATGGGGAAGTGAAGGAGCAGAGGTGGAGAAAACGATCAGCAGTAAGAGGGAAAGAGGAGCACAAGGTCTGCAGGAAGCAACAGAGGCATAGCAGAGTGAAAAATTAGAGGCAGTATGGGGTGCTTAACTGGAACATATGGGAGAGGCCATAGCAGAAGCTCAAAGGGCGTTCCAGTGAAGGATGGCAGCACCTGCAGCTACATCCTGCATCCTGGTCACCGACCCACCACTCTGTGTACTCTGCTGAGACGCAGTTTTTTGCCTTTTTTTTTGTCTTCTTTAGTGAGTACTAAAGATTGGAAAGAGGAGAGGGGGGAAGTGTTCCTCCACAGTAAGCACACAATTTTGATACCCAACCAGTGGCACACTTTGCACTCCTGCAGTGGTTTTCACCTTTTACTTTCACCCAAAGTAGCATTTATTCCAGCCCTCCATCCCTGCAGACAGGCAGGGTGCATCATTGTGTCAGTGTGGGCACAGGAGCTCAGTTTGTGCCTCCTGGCAGCAGCTTCTCCCTGAGACCTAACCCTGGCCACAACAGGCTGCAAGCTGACCTTGGGAAGGACACAGCTTCTTTGAGCAGTTAGACTGCAGGTCCTTCCCAGGATTTGCCTACCCACAATTTTATAACTGGATTTGTTGCCCTGAAAGAATAAAAAGTCCTACACACACATATGCATGCTTGTCAAATTAATCCAAATTCATGTTTAGTTGTAAACAAATATATCACAGCCAACACTAAAACTATACCTTCCTGCTAATGGGAAATAGGAAAGGAATATCCAATGATGAACTACAGTCTTGGTGTGTACGAGGAACTGGGTTTCTTTCTGAGTTGTCACGCAGGATTTCTGAGGCTTGCCTTTGATGTGAAAGCTGATGGGCTGACACAGTAGCTTTTCCTTTCCTCATTTTTTTGAGCTGTCCTCTACAGTGTGCCTGAAGAAATGGTGACTTACTCAGATGCCTGGGATAACCAAGCTAGGGAGTGCTCAGCAGCTGTTTTCTCCCCATGCCCCTTTGATCAACATGAATCCCTTTTTCACTTCTGCTTCTTTTCCTGAACAGATTAATTCTGTGGTTCAATGTAAATGTAATAAGCAAGTGCTCTTCTCCACTTCTTATTCCAGGGATTTCTCCTAGTTTGCGCTCCTGCTGTGTTTTTCACTTAGCACTTTTCACTGGTGTAATCCTTCTGCCTTAAATGGCTTTCCTGTGAGATCGCACTGCTCTCAAAACCATTACAAAACATTATAAATCACATACCATTAAAAGTCTTCATTGTACTATATCTTCTCAAGCTCGCAAGATTCAGATTGTTTCTAAGGTTTCAGAGAAACCATGTACCATCTGTGGCAAGGGTGACAGACTGCTTTGTCTGAACCTGCTACCGTCTTAGTTATTCTCAGTTTTATGCAACACTACCCTGGTGTTCCATATACTGGGAAAACAATCATGATCCAAAATAAAATACTCAGAAGGTAGGCAATGCCAAGATTAACTTTACCATGGCAATTTTAATCTCTCCCCTTTTGCCCTGCAAGTGTCTATTTATAAAGTTTATTAAAATCCTTTCTTAACGTACAGATTAACGTTAGGTTGCTCAGTAAGTCCTCAAGCCCTCTCATTGTGAACGAATAGCTAAACTTAATCCTCTGAAAACCAAGTAGTACAAAAGTCAACACCCGTGTCCTGAATCTGTAACATTGCCTCTTCACACAATGTTTGATGTGTATTCAAGCCTTTACCTTCATTGATGCTCAAGACCTCAGACCGCAGGGTAGGTCTAGTACTTCAGTAACACAGATTTGGGTTTAGATCAAATATAACACAGGGAGCTATCTACAGTTTGCCTGTAGTTAAACCTAGCCATATAGCACACAAAGCTATCTGCGCTCTGCCTATAGTTAAACCTACTCACGCAAAGCTTGTCACCCTTGGGAAACCATTACCTTTTCTTTATTCTTGCCCTGATGATTTTTCCCAATAAATAGTAGAAGGAAGTTGAAGGACACCACTGCTGAGTATGCCACCTGCATCTTGATGCTTTCTGTGGCCAGGAGATATCATATCTGCTTATTTCAGAACCAAACATAAATAAATACCAAATGTCAATCAAGACCAAAACTGCTTATTTTAGTGCTGTTTGGCATGCATTTAACAAAAAGTAAAGCTTGACTCTAGCCATAGCAAGAATGAAATTCCTGTATGAAAATCAAAGAGTAAGACTCAAACATTTTAACATGAGAGAAGGATTGCTGGAACAATGAAAAAATAATGTCTTAGTAGTCAGCTATCCAAAAAAAAAAAATTGTTTTAACCTGATCATATAGACACCCTTTGCTGTAAATTCCCTTTTCCTGTTTAGGGATTGAGCTGAGGCAGACATAGATCACAACTGTGAGCTGTGGACACTTGTGTGCACTCACGGCTTTGCACAGGCTTGGCAGACTCACAATGTTCTGAGATTATCAGTTGTTGCAGATTCAACAGACTCCGGAGGTTATCAGTCCTTGGGACACTTTCCCACACTGCCTTTTCAGTGTGCATTTTTCCCTTCTCCAGACAGCTGTGTTCCTGTAACTATTTTTCTGTCCAGTCTTATAGATACTGGTAGTATTCATTCACCCCTCTCACCAAAAAAAATCATACAAAGAAAAGCCCTTTCTGATGTAAAACTGTAATAGAAGATTTTCATGTCTTAAAGAGTCTTTCTTTTTCTCTTAGTTAGATTTATAGATGTATAAATGTATATGAATGTATACAAACACAAAGAATAAGAGTATGTGCGTGTGGGCAGTGTGTTTACATGTACAGTATGTTTGAATACGCATTTTGAAGTGGCTAACATATTTTTTATGGCTTTAAAATTATCTGGTTTAGTATTCTATCCACTTCTCAGGCTCACGCCAATGAATAATCAACAAGGGATTAAATTAAAATCCAAACAATATCTCCTACATACTGGAGGAAGTCAAATGCCTCATTCTGCAAGATGTGGATGTGCCCTGTGTATGAACTCAGCCCATTCAAAACCTATTGATTTTTTTTTCCCATGGTGGGCTCTATCCAACTCCTACTAATGTCAGTGGGCATCTTTTCACTGCCTTCAATAGGGTTTTGGAAGAGATTTTTAATCTCTTTGATTTTAGTATGAACTTGCAGAAATCATGAACTGTAAACCTTTGTTTGACCAGCCTTTTCATATGAAGTATTTTGTACCCATGGAGTTAATTTATTATTTACAGAATGATTTAAATGCAGAGCTACAATAAATGTTATTTTCTGATACATAAACACAGTTTGACTGCTTGATAGCACAAAAATGTATTTAGCAAAGTGCAAATCTAGTCTATGCTTTGCAACAAAGTGTTTTCTGAAAAAAAAAAAGCCATTTGTTAACAAGGAAAAAATACTTTTGGAAGAAAGACATGTATATATTTATTCATTAGGAGTCCATTTAGAGATCTGGAAGCAATTTTAAGATTTTCAAGTTTTTCAAAAAAAAAAAAGTTGTTATGCTAACTCAGTTTTAAGACTGTGAAAGCACTGAACACATACATTCATTTATATTTATACACATCTATTTCTTTAAAAATTTAACATTTTTTTACAAGGCAAAACTATTTAGGATATAGAGAAACCGAGAAAAAGTTTCATCTTAGTGGAAAATATCAAGAGATGGATTTAATCACCTGTTCAGTTACGTGCAAGACTCCAATACTCTCTCCAATTGATATCCCTGACATGCAGGGTGATAAAAGTTAAACAATTGCATTTTAATGATTTATTCTCAAGTTCATATTCAGAGCTTCAGCCATGTGGTTGCCATTAATGTTAATAGGGGTTACATAGCTAAAGCCAATTTAATCAAGTTAAGAACATACTTCAGAGTTAAAAAGCTGTCATATGACAGAACATGCATTTTTGTTAACTAATGAGATTATGGGTTGCAGTAGAAATTCACTGTGTATTAATATGAGCAAAAAGTAAAAGGAGGAAGGATACGCAATAGATGCTGGGAAGATTGTTATTGCAAGGAATGGATTTCCACCACTAACAACACCTTTGCGCCACCTCATCCACAAAAACGCACTTGATGGGAAATAGGACTCCGAAGCTGAGGAGTCAGACAAAGCCTAACACAAATAAGTTTTCTGAGCCTGACGTGCCCAAGAAAAAATGTGGAAGTTCTTCCACCTGTTTAAGGAGGGAGAGAAATAGTAATTCTTGCAACAGAAACAGTTTAATCTTTCAGGCTTTTTTTGTTTGTTTGTTTGTGGGTTTTTTGTTTTTTGTTTTGGTTTGGTTTTTTCTTGTAGAAAAGAACCTTGCTGGGAATGCCTAATACGCAGGAAGAGTTGAATAAGCTTTGGGAAGCAGTATGAGATCCTGACTCCTCCTTCTTCCTGAGCTGCCTTAGGTTGTAGGGAGACCAGTTTTCCATTACAACCCAACAGCCCAGTGTGAACTCAGACAGCAGCAGCTGTGACTGACAGGCAACTGGCCTAGATCAGGCAAGTCTGGATGCATTGAAAGGAATGGCTGGTTGCTGAGTTCCCCACCTGATCTTCCTCAGCACCTTCTCAGAGCTGATGGTGACAGGACTAAGGGGTGTGAGATGTGATGTTTGAAGGACTGGTTGTTGGCTGTCCTGCCCAAATGTTGGTATCCCCTTGCAAAGATGGGCTCTACTGTAGGGTCGGGTGCTGAAGGGATCACCCTTTTTGTTTGTACCCTTGGGAATTAGCTGCAGCCTGGAGTTAGGGCTTTCTTTTCATCCTGCCAGCAACTGAGCTGCTTTGCTAAACTATGACTATGGATTTCATGTGTCATCGTATGTAGGGAATGTGCAAAGATACTAGATTCAGGTGAAAGCCATAGATTTGATGGCGTGATTCCAAACTTTGTGGTCCTGAAATGTTTACCGTGACACAGTAATCAAGCCTTATTTAGGAAAATATCAGAAAGGGTCTGTGATACAGGTATCTAAGATTCCACATGCCAGTTTAGGTGATGAAAAGATGCATCTTGTCTGTGGTGTTCATATGACTAACAGGTGTGGAAAAGGCCATGAAATAAGGACACTGCCAAGTATACCAAGTCCCATGACACGAGAGATCTGTGGCTTCCAGCTGTGGCCCCCAGCTGTGGCCCAGGGGACATGCCCTCCAGCAAGTGTTAAGCCATAGCACAGTGTCACACAGCTGCTCTGTGGTCAGGATTACAGGACAAATTGAGGAGAAGCTGCAACACTGCTCAGCAAATGGATGTACCAAAACGAGAAGTCCCAAGAGCATGAGTTCATACAGGTGCTGTGAGGCTTGGCAGGCCTGTACAGCACCCACAACAAGGAAAACCCAGTAAAATGAGTGAAAGCATTGTAAAAATGTGGGAAGAGGAGGATGTGGCCAGCACAAAATGTCTGTGTGTGGAAGTAATCCCCCACTACCATAAAAAAGATAGCTTTCACAATAAACAAAGGTACCTTGGAAAAACAAGATTTAGTTTATGGCAGTGGAATTCTGCTGTTGGAGTGGGGAACATTCAGTTAAATCCAGAGTGCTTTCAACTCAAGCAGAGCTTCAGGTGTGACATAGGGTTATGGTCATGGATTCTTTGGAAGTTTTGATATAAGCAGGAAGGTTGGTGATTGCTTATTGTAAAACTGGATTTCAATATCAGAGTCACTGAAGGAAGGAATGATTCATGAGTATGATACTGGCTGTTCTGGGAAAACGAACAGTCACCAGCCTGAGAATCCAGCAGCAGAGGTGGAGACAGTCAGCTCCCAGTGAAGATTCAGAAAACTGTTCAATAGGGATCTTCACAAACCAGAAGTCAAGAGAAATAGGTGGTGTCTGTTCTTCAGGGCAAGGAGAAAGAGGATTAAAATTCCTAATATCTGCTTAAATGAGCAAAGACCTTGCACAGAAACATGAGATGAATTCCGAGACATGATGCAGGAAGGGACAGGCAGAAGGGTGAAGAATATGTGGCTGTTCATCACACAGCAAAGACCAGCTGGCATCACAGAAAGAGAACTCTTGGAAGGACTTCCTCAGGTGGTGGAGCTGGCATTGCAGAAGTTATCGATAGATGTCCATTGCAAACTACTTAATCTACTCTGAGGGAAAGATGGTGCCAGAAGATGGTCTTTTTTTCCCCTGCATTACATTTTGGAATAAATTTATATTTATCAACGGGAAAAAAAAAAAATCAGCTGTATCAATCAGTCCTCGATCCTTCTGGCTAAACCTTAAGGAGTTTATTTTAAGTTCCAGCTTACAATAACAATCTACAAATATTTTTGTGTATGGATGTGGCTTCTAAAATGTTAATGCTGCAAACTAAAATATTCCAGAGCAGAAGGAACATCCAATGCAAGCCAGCAATCTAACTAATCCAATTTAATCAACCCAATAATCTAACTATAACATTAAAGAATTAACACTCTAGTGCCAGTAGCCCTTTTACTTAAAGAAAAAGTGAAATGGAATATAATATTCCATTAAACTACCTTGGATATAATAAATTATGAAATTATCTGAAATATGAGTGAATTGTCTTGTAAAGTCAGCAAGAGCTTCTTATAGTGTCAATCATCCTTTAATTCATAAATCCCTTTACTACATCCTACAGCTGGTTGAAAGTACTCACATGAATTTTAAATAATACTAAGCATTAACCTTCTAGGTTCACTGTAGAGATTATAAATAGACTATTGAAGATTAAAAACTCATTTGATAGTCCTAATCTTAAAAAAAAGAAAAAAGCTTAACGGCTTTTCAGACTAATTAAAAAATAAAAAAAGACAAGGTGACATAACTTTCTTGAGTGTTTTCCTTTGTTTCCTTGTTTTCTCCCCACCACCACCCACCACTACCCAAAGTCTTACAATCATTGTTTTCCATAAGTTATATCCAGTTACGTGTAGCAGTAATAAATGGTTGCAACCTCAAACACTGAAAAACGGTTGACTACACTTGAATCATTAACCTGGTGGCAGTTGCTGAACAAGTAGCTGAACAAGGATTCTTCATCAACTGTCTCCCTAGAAAAGCCTTCCAGAACTTGTGTTTTAAAGATAAATAGCATTTTAATTCGATCAGACATCTTTCACCCTTCAAATTGCTGATGGAGGCCAAGAATGGCAGATGCAGCTATCAGATATACAACACTTAGGCTGATGAATAAACAAGCTGTGTTCTAACTCTGCAGCTTTCACCTGTGTGTTTATATAAAACATCATTGAAGGCACGATAAAACAGGAAAAACCTTCTCTCCTCCCTGCTGTTTGCATCCTCATCCACACTTCACACCAGTCTACATTTCACCAGCTAATGGTATAATTTCTCATGACTGTAGATTATCCTGGCAGCGTAGACAGCATCTCATCAGTGTTCCATTAATGTACACCGGTACTTGCTTTGGTGTCCACTGCAGGCGAATGTCTGAGATAAGTCAAATCCCTATATTCCCACAATAACAAGAATCCGTATTCCTCTTTGCTGGCAGTCCAACACAGCATCTTCTTGTTTCATGCATCCACTCAGCACCTCCTGCCAGAAAGGCTTTGTTAGTTGGTACACTTATGTGTTCTGATATCTAACATGTTTTTTGAAGGAAAGTTTAGGTTTCATGTAGTCTACTTAAAGCTTGTAAGAAGAAGTGAACTGTACCTGTATTAGGTGAAATGGAAATGTTTTGCAGCACTGTTCTGGCAGAACCCCTGGCAGGGACTACACAAACCAGCCTCCCAGTAGAGCTGGAAAGTTGAGTGGTCTTCTGCCCGCTCACCTGCTTTGTCCCACAGTCCAAAGCTGTCTGCCAGATGACCTGTCCACAGTCCCCCTCAAGCTGGGGACCACACAGCTGAATGTGATTGCCCCAAAAGGGCTTCTCGGAACCCAGCCAGGCAGAAATTCCACTTCTGGGGCTTCACTGTCATTTTAGAATACACTGCCAAGTTTAGGCCTGTGTGGTAATTAAAGTGGTCTTCCATAACTCCAAATTTTACAACTTGCCCCTACAGCTGTAACACTGCCGCAATCTACTTTTTGGTGCATCAAAGTAATTTGCAATGCAGAAACCCCATAGGTTGTAGATGTAGAGAATAAGCATAAGAAATAGGAAGACACTGAGTGGAGTATTCCTCACTTCAGTATGGAGAGAAGCAAACATGCAGATATATTCATTTTTTCCTAATTGCTGAAAAGTAAATCTTCAAAAGTATAGCTTGTGTCTTAGAACATAATCACTCACTCTCCTCTTCCTGTTTTAATGTCAGCATAAAGAAAATTGTGCAATAACACAGCAGGTGTTAAACATAATAACGTTCTGCACTAGAAAAACCTTTGGCTGGTAACTAAATTAAGAGGAAATTGATGGAAAAGGTCTAACTGCTCTCCTGAATATCCAGATCTGGATGATGATAAAGACAGCTAGTTCTTTCCTCCCTTTTAGTTTAGGCAAATGAGGGGCTGGCATCTGACCCAATTATTCTATTTCATTTCTGGAGATAATTTGGAACTTGTCTGGATATGAACAGATGCCAAAACACCCTGACCAAGACATTCATTGTTAATGCTCAGATTCTTCTCTGTTGAGCAATTTGGTTTATATTGCACAGAGATCAGTAATTATGAGACCTCAGTGAGAAGCTCTCTGCTTTCAAATTCCCTTTTTGCCCCATTTAGGCCAATACTGTTCTTTCTAAACCTCAAAGCTTGGCCTTTTGGATTGTTTTGTGGAATTCTTTAACACCCTCAACTGTACTGATATTGAGTTTACTGGTGTAAGTAGGAGCCTTTCCATTGAGTTAAGCCCTGAAAAATGCCTCAATCTATCTGAGTTTCATCTAGCCAGCCTGTACTTTCTGTATCTATGTGATGGAGAAACAAGAGTGACAGTATCTTAATATGAAAACAGAAACTCTAATTTTTTGTAGCACTCCATTCTCCTTTGCTTTGCCTCAAAGACCATTCAGGGTCCAAGATTTTCCAAAATACACAAGGAACTATACTACTTCTTTACTGATATGTTCCTCCAAATTTAATTACTACAAAACGATTTTAATAATTCCCTGTGTATTACATATATTTGTCTCGCAAAAAGCATACTGAAAGCTTGCTCAAAGTTTCTCTAAGAAAATGTACTGGCCCCATATTCTTGCCTCTAGCTGTCATTAGATTTACTCTACCATTTTAACTTGCAGGGGCTAGATATGTACTTGAAGCTTCAGGGATTTACAAGTGACCTCTCATGTGCAACGTATGTTTACAAATTTACGTGCTAACCTTTAATATACTGAATTCACATTGATTTGACTGTAAGGTATTATTTTAGTACAACAAATGCACTTTAGAAAAACAGCAAAATAGGCAAAAACAGTGAAACACAAAGCGTATGAGAATCCTGGTGACTGATTTCACCTTCCTGAACAGTGTAGCATATCTAAATGATGAGTGTGTCTCTATTTCCTTCAGAGACCTTTGTTCATATTTCTAGACTATATGGACCTTTAGCCATGGTTCTCCTGGCTGGTGCCCGGGGCCAGCCCAGCTATCTATCCCAGGGGAGCTGTAGACATAACAGCTCAGACTGCTTGAGGACTCAAGGAATTTTCCAAGTGGACTGCAGATTCCATTAACTTTTAATTCCAAACAGTCTTGTAAATGTCATTTCAAAAGGAATTTAGCAGTCTGTGGAGGTAAATTATTTTTTAAATATAGGTAAGCAGGGTTACAATTATATAGCAAAACAGATCAGGTGGGAACAGTTATTTTCCAATAAAGCATTGGTGTGAAATTATCACCTTTTAGTCCATATTTTGTGCTGTGTCTTGGAATTCTTTTCTGTCTTCTTTTTCTCGGGACCTTATAGATGTCCTTTTTGAGTATCTAGTACAATGCATCTCGGTCTACTAACAAAACAACATCTTGCTATTCCAGACATTGTTTTCTTGCTCTCTATGTCCATGACGTTATGATGATAAGCTTTTTTGTTTGTTTGTTTGTTTGTTTTTTAATACATCGGGCTAATAAATGCAGTAGCCTTCAGTTATCACCCACAGAACTGAGCAGAGAGTGGCAGAAGTCTCTCAAAGAAATAGTGGAATCCCATTGTGATTCAGTGTCTATACAGCTTGTGTATATACTTTAGTAAAGAACTTGTGGAAGCAGAAAGCTACCTGTTCTCCCCTCAGGGCAGCGAGTCTATGCTGCCTTGTTCAGTATTGCTTATCATTCAAGGCACAAAATAAGGAAAGAGTAAACAACACTGAATAGGCTGCAGAAAGTATAAGCACATCAGAAACTGTTTCATCTGCACTGTATTGAGGTGTTTAACAGAGCCCTTACTCAGTTTTTCTGTTCAGACAAGAATCCACTGCACAAAAAAATAAAATTGGAGACCCAAACTATTATTTATTTTTTGTTAGCAAGTAAAAATTAAGCCAGCAGGCCAAAACAGTTTACGGAGGAAAAGCATTACACTAATGAATATCAAAGTTGTGCTGATTTAGGTATATTTATGTTTGATTGTTTACTTATTTATTCCAAATCTATTCCATACATATGTAGACATATACATATGTATATATACTTGCAATTAAAAGAGGAACTGCTCCACCTCTGATAAATCTCATGTTCCTGGGGCAACATGCCTTTTTTAACTGTTTTCCAACAGACTCAGAGGAGAAAGGGCTGACTTCTGCTGGGATGCATATGTGGATTCTTAGGAGTCACAGAGAGATACATGCAGAACAGTTCCTAAAAACAGGCAGGTCTACCCAAGTCCTACTTTTGACTCAGCTGGTGTCATTATAGTTGACAGTGATGATCATGACTAGAACAGAGAGCTGTGACCTAAAGGCAGTGAAAACCCCTTAACATGACACTGGAGCCTTCATCCCTTGCATGGGACAATAAACAACATTGCAGATGAGGATTTCACAATGCTAGCTGTGGATGGATCACTCACTTGGTGACATTCAGCATCTTTTCTCAGGATTGCTTAAGTTTTACCCTGATTTGAGCTTCAGAGAGAAAGCAGGAAGCAAGCCAATATTAACTATACCAGAAGAATAATCGTATATGAAAGAGACAACTTTTACCCATTTTCAGAATACCTTCTTCTGTACAGGTAGGAATAAGCAGGTTTTATGTGGCGTGACATGTTGACACATCCTGAGATGTAGAGGAGAATTTGCTCAGCCATCAGAGCAATCCACAAATCCTAATAGAGAGCTCAAGGCAATAACAGCCAGACATTGCTATCTTAGAGTTTTTGTTCTTTTATACTGGTTCTTTTCTTATTTTTTTCTTATTATTTTTTGGTTCTTATTCTTATATTTCTTATATGTTTAGGATTGTGCCTAAAGTCTGTCAGTGTCTCATTCTCATTAGTTTCTTATGTCAACCCACTATAATGTGCTATCATGCATGATGGCAATGTTGTTTAATAAGCTACACAGTGTGAATACCTTGCCTACTGTGGAAGGATGGTAAACAGTGTTGCATCAAATTTATCTAGCTATGGAAAGCTCAGGCAGTAACCTGTCTGGTGTCCTTTCATAAGAAAATATCATTTTCTTTCTTGTAGTTTTAGAAAAAGAAGGGGGTCTGATAAATAAACAGATGGAAGAGAATATCAGATAAGCAGAATCAGAAGCCAGTCAGAAAACTTAAAAAGAAGGAAACTAATTTATCCAACAGCAAAAACCCTACAATCTTTCCAGACTTTATATAGATTCTTTATTTTTAACCTATAGTGAGCAGATGGAACAACAAAAAAAGGGTATCTATGACTAATCAAGTCTATGAAAATGACCAAGACAACCAGAAATGGAAAAAACATGAGGCTTTCCAGTGTATAGCTCTGCTATTTATGCCTGTTTCTGTACAGTACATTTTCCCATGACTTTTTAAAGAATTCTATTTGGATGTAAATAGATTTAAAAATCCACCTTGGGAATCAGTGCAGCAGCCAGTTAGAATCATCAGACAAATGTTTTTTATCTGATAGCCTGTACATTTGTAATACATATATATATACATACATTAGATACAATATATACAATGCATATATACATAATTTAAATCTCCTGTCAGAGGAATATGAAACAAAACCAGAGGAAGAAAAGTTGAGTAAAAGTTTGATTCCTGTTTGTGAGAATGCAAGAATTTTGCATTTGAATTCTCATAAGAATGAGAATTCCTGTGAACAGTGTAGAAATGGTGAAATATGGCCCTTAAGGTAACCATTATTAGTTAATTGTTAATAGTTAAACCACTTCATAATTATGGTAGGCAGTCATCTAAGTTACAATGTATGTAATAGCTGTGTTTAATTATACAGTGGTGCTATTTCAGTATCAAAATTGTGTATATTTCTAAGGACTTCTTTATATGCTGGCAATATCGTGAAAAAAAAAACCCACCACTGAATATTTAATGAGTTTGGTTTGGCCATATGTATTAGAACATAAATGCACTTTTATTTGATATATGTTTTCAGGTATTTTTTGCAATGGTATATATGATTTTATTAACAGACAGTGCTATAGCACTGGCAAATCTACCTGGTTTTCTTCAAATGTTTAACTGAAAGGATGAAATTTGTTTCCTGTTCTGTTTCAGGAGGGAATCCAGGTGTCTTATTTCATTTCAGTGATCTGCCCTATTATATCCTTACACAAGGATGCTGCTGTTAATGCTAATCCAAGGGCTGATAAAGCTCAAGATCACTCAGGTGTGATGTTGGCTGTGGTTACTTAAGAGTCAGATGGTTTCACGGAACTGCCCAAAGTGCCCATTAAGAAATGCTAGATGCATTGACTGTAGAACCTAGTACTTTTATGTCAGATCCAACCACTATCACAACAAATTAACCTACATTTTAAAGTAGGAAGTTTGGGCTTTGGGTTTGTTTCATATTATTCTGATTATTCATTCTGATTATTCTGATTGTTACAACTTTCAGACCAGATTTGTTCAGAAACAGTGTATATTCAGTTGTTCTTTTGCCTTTATTATCTTTTTGTTTAAATAATTATTCACCCTTTCCAGTGTTTACCTTATTCTATGTTTTTAGCAGCACTGTTGTCCCCCTCAGTTGCTTTTCCCTGCAGTAAACACGGAGGTACTGTCATATCCTGATCGGTAGAAGGCTCTGTACTCAACTGACCACCCCAATACCCCAGCTCTAGTTTTGTCTCTGGATTCGTCTTTTTTGACACAAGTGACCAGAACTGCACACATGGCCATGCCAAAATCATCTGTGACTGTGTCACAACCCACATTCTACTATTGTTATTAAAACCAGTCATTGACTGTACGTCAACACACATACACATACGAGAGCGTTACACAAATGGCTCTTGATAACGTCTCTACTAGATCTTTTTTCTCTTTATTCACCTCAGCTGATAAAGTGCTAGATCTTGACAGAGATTTCTGGGTCTTGTCCTTAAGTGTATGTCTTTGCATGTCACATTAATGATTTTGATCTCTCACAATACAAGTCTAGACATAGTATCCCTATTATATCCTAGTACTTCTCTTGCCAGTTCTTCTCAACTTTCTGTATTTCTCAAGTTTCTATCACAATCAGCTGCAGTGCAGAAGTAATGATGTAGCATGTTCCAAAAGAAAAAAAGAAACATCAGGAGTTTGGCATATAAATCTTTCTTTTGAAAATTCCTTAGTTGACTTCTGTAAAGATACCAAAGATACCCAAAAATGAGTGAATAATGGGGTTTCCAAAAGCTCCATGGCATGCACTGCACATCATTCTAAGACATATAAGGGCTTTGCAAACAGTACAAATATCTTGTAATGCATGAGATATATTTTCCCAAATGCTAGAAGCCATTAGCAAGAACCTTGTTCAGTTCTCCCTACATGTCTGAAACACAAACTTCACAACCTGCCAAGCAGTTCTACATCATTCCTTCACTTCTCAGCTGGCATTGCTTTTTCCTGTGCACTGTATTCTGAGAAGCCCTGTGGAAAGCTTGCATGGACAGAGGATTCCACTAGGTGTAAAGGCATCTAAATGTTAGACCCTGCAGTTCTGATCATTGAAACATAGAAGTGCATCTGTGCATTTTACCCCTGATTTAGTGCTTTGAATGTGCTTCTCTATCTTTTCAAGTGCCTAAATACATTGAATAAGTGGATCTTTATTTTAAAAAAGTAAAAAAAATATACATGTACACTTCCCAGCATGTTCATTTATCACACTTGGTTCAGCTCTGTTTCTATGGGTCTGGCACGGGAAGTCTCCTAACCCAGCACTGCTGTTTCCAGACTAAGAGACAGTCAGGCAGCACCTAACAGATGCCCCTAAGATAGATGTAGCCAGTAAGAAGCAGCTTAAATAGTGATTGCAGCTACTAGGTTTGATAGATCTTTCTGAGAAGTGTAAAAACCTGTTCCTGTTAGTCTGCCGGCAATTAGGAATCAACATTTTCCATCCAACCCATTGTCAGGACTGTTAAGAAGGAGAAGTCCATGCCCGGCTTTGGAAAGCTGATCCCCTTCCAGCGTTTTACTGGGGTGTCAAACTGCAGACATCAAGAGTTTAAGATTCAATTTTTAAATCGCACACAGGCTCATAAACAAGCCTAACTAACAAGGTCAGCATACCTGCAAAATGCAGGAGACTCTGATAGGCAGCCTGAAAGTTCATTGAAGCTAACAGGAGGTGCAGGGATGTCACTGTCATGCCTACCAGTTATTTCTCTCCATCATGTTTAAGTTGTACAGATAGCTGTGATTAAACTATGACAGCTACATTACAAAACATGTATGTGATTCAGAAGTGTTTACAGATTTGGACATCACAATGATGAGGAAAAACCAACGAAGATGAAACGTTAAAGCTTAAAATATGTATCAAGCATGTTAATATGAAATATCTGAGAGAATGGGATCACTTAATCTTTTCTCACACATCACATTATCAAATCACAGGAAAAGAGGGACAGATAAACAAGAAAAGGGTGCTTCAATTTAGACAAGAGGACATGAGGAAAGGTGGCGTTGTAAAAACATTTGGTGCCCCAGGGTAATCTGCGCATTATTCAACATCTTAAACTGAGCAGGGTGAAAGATCCTTATTGTAGAGCATGATCTTAAGAAGACACTTTATCTCTAGGGTTTTTCAGTGGTTTTGTACTCCTCTTACAAATCTGTGTTTGCAAAGAATACATACAACTTCGATCTTAGATAGCCATACAGTTAAGTTTCTCATTTCCTAGTATACAACAGTCATTAAAACAACATTACTGGGACATTGTCAAAGTGCCCTTTAGGTGACTGGTTTTCTCTAGGGTATCCCTAGGTAGCACCTCCACTGGGCTGCACAGCTTGCTTTTAGATATAAAGCAATTTACAGAGAGACTGGCATTACCCAGGAAATAGATAGAAAGATATAGATATTGAAGGATATAGAAAGAAGCAACAGAAAAATGCTCACTGCAAGTGTCCCATTGAAAGTTCATGGACGTTAAGCTTCTAAGCCAAAGTTCAAACAAAAAAATTTCACCTTAAGACTCGCTGACACTAGGACCTACGCACATAAGTCATGTATACTCATTTTAAAATGTTTATCCTATGTGTAGCTTTTAAGGAATTAACATATGAGATTTGGCAATCTGAATTTTCTGTTCCTTTTCGTAAATTTCTTATTCAGCAGGAGGGCTTTAATTGAGTCATAACTGAGGCATGCGGTAATTAACATTTCTTCAGTCATTTCTTTAAAGTGGTCATTATGGTCAGGAAATTGCTTATGCAAAATCTTATTCATCAGATGCACTGTTTCTATGCGTTCAGTCATACAAGTTTATTCACATTTGTTTCTTTGAGTGGCAAAAATCATTGCCAGCAGAAAGTCAATACCACTATTCTGGCTGGCAAATCATTTGCAGAATCGTTAATTAAATAGCAAATCCTCTATTACAGCTTATGTATCAGCCAATAAAATGAAGTTGAAAATTTTTCCTTCTCTTTGCAGAGCAAGAAAGCTTGTTTGCTTACAGCACCAGGGAACACAAATTGCACAGTGCTATATAGAAAGGGTTGCTTTATAGAGCGTAACTGCACCTCAATACATTTGCATATCTGCAAACAATATCTGAAAAATTAGTCATTCAGCAGTAGCCCTACTTTTTTTTAAATCCATGCTCATTGTGCTAGAGTGTGAAAATAGCATTGAAACAGTTTTATGGTCAAGATAAACGTTTTCTAAGATGTAGAACTTGTGTGGTTTATTTCATTACGTTAAAACAGTAAATTGTACAGATCCCCACCTCCAGCCCTGCAATTGCAAATAAACCCATCTGTATGTAAGGAAGAAAAATAATGGGAAATAATTTTTCTCTCTATTTTTTCTTACTTTTGAAAAATATTTTAGAAACTTTTTTTTTTTTCAAGTAAATTGTACAGTTGATGTCAAGATTCTTTAAGCAATATTAATTAACAAAACACAGGAAACATACTAGGCTCTAGTTTATTTGTAAAATCAGTATAGGTCATTCTGGCTTACCAGACTGTCTCAACACCTTGTGGAAGTCAGAGGACTGAATTCTCCATGCCAATGCAACCCTTGGGATACAGATACACATAGCTCTTACACTGCAAAAATAGTGGCAACTTTCTTCACCTCATCTCTGCTTGCAATGCCCGGTGCCAAGAGAAGATGTTAATCTAATCAGAGGTTTGAAGCGGAGATTAAGAAAATGGAGATACCCTGCACCACAGTTGTTTCTGTCCATAAACGTAATAGATGATCCTTTCCATGTATCTCCCTCGTGTCAGAATTGCTGCAAGTCAATACATTTGACTTTGGCAGGGAACAGAAATCTCCATACTCTGTTACCAGTCTCCTGAGCCAATTTTTACACCCCACAAATCTGCCTTTTGGGCAGGATACTGTTCTGTGCCACTTGACTTTAGCATGCACTTTACCATATGTTCATACTCTTTATGCAAAACTGATTCTGCATTTTGTAAAGCTTTCAAACGGCAATGTCCCTTAGCAGTTGGGGGTCACACAGCACACAAGGAAGGTGGCAAGCTAGTTCTGAGGTGAGTGATATTTTCTGACAGGGAGATAATACATTCATAATAGTATTCAATTTTAAGTGTTCACTTGGCTCAGGACCACAAGTCATGGAATGCCATTGTGGTGTACTTCTTAAATTAATCATGCACATCCTAGTTGCTTACAGATGCATGCACTTTAATTTAACTGAAACATACAGTCCTTAGTAAACTGTGTTATGTATCTGAAAGCTGATTTCTTAAAGAGCCAAGTGACTTATTTTTAACCACTAATTGATGTTTTCCTCATTTGACAGATTTTAATGTAGTAAGAAGTCTCCTTTCCTGCCAATCTGATGTCAGCTGAATCCATCACGTAGTGCTCTGTTTATATTAGGCTTACACATGGCTCATATGAACATATTTTTTAAATATTACATTTAGATGTTAATATGTGAATAAGTCAAAAATGTGTCTTCCCTTATAAATGAGTTGCCAAAAGTAAATGTGTACAGTTTCAAAAAAGTTATAATAAATAAAAAATCACTGAAAGCCAAATTTACAGATTTATGCACTATAAATTGCATTTATATGCACTGTGCAGAGAGATACTTCAGTGATATGAAGAATGGTAATGACAATAAGGGCATTGTCAAATACTGGGAACTGTATTCTCAGAATATTCAGAACCACTTTTAAACTGTGGATTTTCCTTGCAAGCAAAGTCCAACTTTTAAAGACTCCCAATCTATACCAGGGATAAAGTGTTTAAGAGTAAGGGCTTCACTGTGTTTCACTTCTGCACAGGTGAATACAAGGACAGGAGAGTGGTAACTTCACCTTTTCTTTAAATACCACATGTTTTGTAAACAAGTGAAGAACAAGGGAATGGGGAAAGAACAGAAAGAATAAAGGGTCTGCTGGAGATCGATGTCTGGGTTCATCCTGTTTACTTGGCTGAGCCTCCCAAATTAGGATGCTAGTGGCAGTATGTTGCCTTTACAATCAATAGATAGAGGCAGCCACACCGAAGGCAACTCAGACCACTTCAACAAGTGGTTCATGAGTTGCTTTCTCTCTCCATGTTGATCCTGAACTCAAATGCTATGAATTGAGACCAGAATTCAAACTTTGCCTAATGCCCTTGTATAGTCATGATGTTGAAAGCATATTGTGTGTCTGCTAAGTAATGAGTTGTAACTAGCTTGCAGAAGTGATCCAGTGAATATTAACAGAAAGTATATGCCATATAGCTTGTTGCAACTGGTAGTAATATGCAGTAGCCCTCACATTCTTTAACAAAGAAGCAGGTAGCACCTGAAGAAGCTCATTTTATTAAATATTGAAGGTAAAAGGAAAAGACAGGTTTTCTTATCATTTGCGTACTTCTTAGCGAGTTACTTCTCTGCAAGGTCTGCTTAAAGAAATTCTTTCATTAACACCAATCATGAGTGAAATATTCTTTTTTATTCTTTTTGGCAATAATTTATTGATTAAGTTCAGTATCTATGTCTTCAGTCCAGACATGAGATGAAGGAGCCTTACTTTTCTTTTTAATAAAAGTAATATGGTCAAATGTACACCACAGGCCTCTATGCACAACAAGGAAAAGTCTGCACCACTTCTGTGTTCATGTGTATAGGTATATTTAAATATAGGCTTTTTCTGTAAAAACAATGTTTCTGTAAAAACATTGGCAAAAAAAAGGAGGGCTAAGGAGAACCTCCATCCTTTGTTGGATGCCGTGGGGAAATATAGTGACAAAGGATGAGGAGAAGGCTGAGCTACTTAATGCCTTCTTTGCCCCAGTCTTTAATAGTAAGACCAGTTGTTCTCAGGATACCAAGCCCCCTGATGTGGAAGACAGGGATGGGGAGCAGAATGAAGCCCCCAAAATCCAAGGGAAAATGGTTAGCAACCTGCTATACCACTTAGACAGGTCTATGGCTGTCATCCACCCAAGGGTGCTGAGGGAACTGGCAGAAGTGTTCACCAAGACACTTTCCATCACCTTTTACCAGTCCTGGCTAACTGGGGAGGTCCCAGATGACTGGAGGTTAGCAAATGTGATGCCCATCCACAAGAAGAGCCAGCAGGAGGATGAGTGGAACTACAGGCCTGCCAGTCTGCTCTCCGTGCTGTGGAAGGTTATGGAGCAGATCATCTTAGGTGCCATCCCATGGCACGTACAGGACAACCAGGTGATCAGACCCGGTCAGCATGGGTTTGTGGAAGGCAGGTCCTGCTGGACTCACCAGATCTCCTTCTATGGCATGATGACCTGCTTAGTGGATGAGAGAAGGGCTGTGAATGTTGTTTACCTAGACTTTGGTAAAGCCTTTGACACTGTTTCCCACAGCATTCTCCTGGAGAAACTGGCTGCTTATGGCTTGGATGGGTGTACTCGTCACTGGTTAAAATCTTGTTGGATGGCCAGGACCAAAGAGTTGTGGTGAATGGAGTTAAATCCCGTTGGCAGCCGATCACCAGTGCTGTTCTCCAGGGCTCTGTGGAATAGTTTTAATATCTTAATATCTTTATCAATGACCTGGATGAGGGGGTCGAGTGCACCCTCAGTAAGTTTGCTGACAACACCATGTTGGGTGGGAGTGTTGATCTGCTCGAGGGTAGGAAGGGTATTTAAGAGACTTGCAGATGTGGTGATTAGGGAGATGGTTTAGTAGTGGATTTGGCAGTGTTAGGTTAACTGTTGGACTTGATGTTCTTAAAGGTCTTTTCCAACCTAAATGAGTCTGTGATTCTATGACTATATTTTTATAGTGGCAATAGCAGGAAGCTCTGTTTAGGCTCAAAGGCCTATGTTTCCACTGTAGGGAATTTTAAGACTCTGATTCATGCTTGATTGGATTGCTGGGTCACAGGAAATGGATTACAGTGAAAAGAAGAGACCAGACCTGTGTCAAATATATTTAAATGGAAAGAACATTTATTTTGTAATATCATTGTTGCTTTGGGTCCAATTTGAGAAAGTAAATCTCAAAGAGTACTGTAAGGCCTGCGAGGCACTGGAAAATCACTCTTCTGTGTGCTTTTGAAGAATCCTCAAAAGAATTTAAGAAATTAATCCCAACAACCCTGAAATGATCTACAGAAATTTGTCATTACGATAACTTCTGATTTGTGGAAAAGCATCAATATCTGCCAAGCCAATATGAATGTCTTTGAGGGAAAACATTAAGGGATTCTGCCTGTGTCAAAATATTTAACTCTTGGCACAAAGGAAAGCAGAGGATACTCATTTTTCAAGCTTCAGGACTGGCGGTAACGAAGCATGCATCCTTCAGGAACAAGCCTAGAGATTGTGATACAGACCTTTGAAGATGTCCTCTCCATTTCCCAGGCTGATCATCCATACACAAGCTTCGCATTGCTATGCAACCAATGGTCCTTGTGATTTCTGTGGACCACTACTCCAAAATCTTTAATGTCTCACAGAACCTAAAGCTGAAACAGATCTCAGTTTACCCAATCTATCTGCCTATGCCACAAAAGCACAATGAAGATTAACGACATTCAAAGTATTTCTTGAAGCTTTTGCCTAGCTTGTTCTTTGATTTTCCACACATTTCATGTTCTGTAGTATCTTGCCCAAAGCAAGATTAATTTTTTAATTCAAATTTTCTTTAATGTTAGACCTTGCTCACAGAATGGCCTGAAATTCAAGTACAGAATTAGCAGTGGGACAGACTTGGACATGCTGTATATATTTAAGAAGTACAATTAAATATCCTAAGAGTGATGGTTTCCTCTGAACAATCAGAGGAAGTTGTAGTTGCACTCTTTTGCAGATTGACAGCCTAGAAAACTTTCTTACAAGTAAATTAGTTGGACCAAATTTCTTGGTCTGACTGGAACCATCCAGCCTGAAGTAAGAAAGATAGAAAATGCCAGATGACTTGATGTCGTGTTCATACTGCACATATCTTGGGGCCAGAGGAAGACTAGGCAATATCTAACATAATATGTACAATAATATACAACCATAGAAACAGTTATTATATCTGGCAGCTTTCAATGCCAATTCCTCTAATTCCTTGAGACACCAAGCAACAGATTCCCTTTCCTCAGATCTTATCTGTTGTGCGAGGAATGGAAGTGTATAAAGAGATAATAGAGCACATCTGTGCCCTGAAATCATACCCCTGAGCAAAGAAAAATCTCACAAGATGAAGCCACTGCCTTTAGTGCATCACCAGCACAGGAACATTGGGAAAGGACTTTACCAATCCTGCAGAATCTGCTACTTTCCTTCCTACTTCCAACTAAAAACACTGTGTGCAAGAGGAGAAAAGGATAGGCGTGAGTACAGAGTATTGCCTGTGAAATGATTGATATGTATTACTATATCTATCTGAACAACATGTTCTCCCTGAGTGAAGTTTGCCCAAAAATTTCACATCATACAAAGGAATACTGCATCCTTCCCAGCTGCCACTGAAGAGAGCTGACATTAAGACTGGTCATTAGTGAGAAGAGGAATTCTCCTCTTTCCAGAGTAACCCTGTTTCCTCATTTTTTTTGGTTTTTTACGTTTTCCATTGTTTTCTTCCTTTCACACCTACCAAAGCCCTGTTCCCATATATATAAAACATGGATCTGCCCTGAATAATTCCATTTTTCTGGCCTTACACTTTTGTGGATAAGCCATAAGAATGTGTCCTGATCTGCCTAGTCATGTCAATGGTGAGTGTTAAGGAGTGGCTGAATCCATTGGACTTTTGAGGTACCAGGGGTTTCCCCTTCCCAATTCACGGGGGTAACTGGGTCCATACTATTGCTGTGGCACCACCAACTGGGACACATGCATATGCCTACATACATACACACACAAACATGTACAGAGGATACTTTTCCTTGATCCTGCCTCACGTATGCACAGTCATTCATACATGCATTTGCCTTTACATCTTCTCTTCTGCTTTCAGAGAACCAGTAATTTTTCCTATTACAAAAGCCAATTTTGGATGGTCTACTGGATGAGAAAGTTGACGGTGGTGCAAACAGAAAAATTAGTTGTGCATGCATGTGTGAGTGTGTGTACATCACAGAGGAAAATAAAGCCTTTTTTTTTTTTTAATTTAGACAAACATTCTGCAGGAATATGCAGGAATAAAATTTGCAGATCTGATGATAGCAGTCCTCTAGTGGAATGATTTGAGTGGGATGATTTGAGGTAATGAATGGGAAACAAGTGTTTCATATCTCCAGCTGGAAGGGTCTGCACATTCAGAAGGCAGGTAAATACCATCATCTACAACATCTTGCACTTCATATCCCTAAAAACATTCTCATATCTAAACCTAAAATGAACCTGTTAATTCCTAACAAATGGAGAGTAATAATTATTCCTTTAATAAGGAATTCTTATTGCCTTGGTGGGTTATACATTTTAAAATTATTAATCATACCCTCCTCTGAGTAGAAATATACTTATGAGAAGTGCTCTGAACTATTAATTCCTGGAATGAACATACAGGTGCATTTTATTTCAGATTGGTAACTGCTGTCAGTTCCCTCCCTTTAAACATCTCTAGATAACCATAGTTTAAAGAAAAAATTGTTTGACATGAATACATATCTGAGCTTGGATCTGTTTATAAGTCTTCTTGCACAATATCCAATTTCCTTGGCATATATTCTCAAAATATCTACTCACCAAATACTAGTTTAGAGATATTTTATACTTTTGCACAGTACACTGCAGAGAAATAATGGCTAGAACAGCTGGTGATGATTAATTTTTAATACAGGAAAGAGGCATTGAGAACATATTGAGCTGAGAAAGTAATAGAAATATTTGGCAAGGGTGCATACCTAAGTTATTTTAGATGGAAACAAACCAAAAAAATCAATGTTTTGGGCTGATGATGCTATGCTCTCTCCTTCAGTTATAAATTATAGAATGAAAACAGATGGAAGTTGGTTCTTTTTCTTTTCTAACTTCCTTATCTGCAGTTAATACAATGATCTTGATAGCTATTAAGAAAACATGGCATATTCCTCCACTGTGCATTGTCTTCCTTTGAGTTTATTTAGCCCACCAACAGGATACCTTGCAAGTTTCAGACACTCCTACATAGAGTCGATTGCTTAAGAAATACTAAAAGCTTGAAAGTCTGTCTCATAACATTTAATACCACTCATTAAGATACTTGTGTTAGACTTCCTTCTTTTTTAAGACAGTTGTAGAAGAAAACTTGTGGGAGTTGTTTATTTTACTAGCCAGCAGAATTCCTGAATTATCCAGCAGCTGGGAACAAGAAACCCTGTCTGAAGTTCAGGCGAGGGACTGCCTGGATGGGGACCAGCTCTGCAGAAAAGGCAGTGAGGTTCCTGGCAGAACACATGCTTAACATGAGCCAGCAGGGTGACCTGGCAGCTAAGGACACATCATCCTGGACTACATTACAAGTGGAATAGCCAGGAGATTGAGGGAAGTGACTTTCCTCCCCTACTCAGCATTTGCTAGACTACATCTTGGGTATTGCATCCAGTTTGGGGAAAGACTGATAAACTGGTACAAGTTCATGAGAGGGCCATTAAGCTGATCAGGAGAAAGGAGCACTTGGCCCATGAGGAGAAACTTCTGTGAGGAGAGGGTTTCTTCAGCCTGCTGAAAAGGAGGCTTAACAGTATCTTGCCAGTATGTGTAGCAAGGTTACCAAAACAGTCAGAACCAAACTCTTCCCAGTGATGCCTGGTGGAAGGACAAGGACAAGAGGTATAAGTGAAATCAAGAGAGGCTTAAGCTGGACATTAATGAGGACACTCAAGTCCTGTGAGGACAGTCAAGCAGTGGAACAGGTTACCAGAGAGGTAGTTCAGCCTCCATCTTTGGAAGTTTCAAGATCAGGCTGGATAAATCCCATAACAACCCAGTCTCACCTCGTAGCGGAATCTATTTGGAGCAAGCAGTTTGCCTAGAGAGCTGCTGAGGTGCCTTCCAAGGTGAATAGTCCCAGGGTCGGCGGCACCGGCAGTAGTGGTAGCGCTTCCATGGTGCTAACAAGGACTCTTTAGGTTCCACTTCAGTAAAAAGGCGGTGCTCAGCACCATTCACTACTGTATTCCAGTGCACTGAACCAAAGGACCTAGAAATGAAACAAAACTTACCAAGTCAATTTCTAAAACTCAGTCGGATGGGCTGTTTCTTATTTACATTTTCAAACACCAAGAAAGAGAAATTTGAAAAGTTCATCTAAGAACTCAGTGCAACCTCACATATTTTAAACCAAACATAATGACTTTGAACTAACAAAACATGCTGACTGTACGAAAAAGATTGATTTTTCCTTTTGAATAGATGCTCTTCTGACTTCACATAAAAGGATACTATTTACATCTTTTTAAATATTTATTTGGCACCAGTTGCTGAAACTTCTGAATGTTAATTAAGATGCTGAATAAATGCTAGAAAATACTTACATCACCTTTGTCTTCTATTGATTTTAAAAGAGAGGAGAATGGAAGCTAACCAAATGTTGCAAACTAAAGTAGGGGGCACTTATCTGAAACCAATGCAAAGCACATCTCATACCTCAGTCTTTTTCAGTATTTTCTACCCTCTCAAAAGAAAAATTCTGTGCTGATAAAAGATTAAGAGGTGCATTTGTAGATGTGAGCAATTTAAGACATAATTAGCAATACCTAAGTTCTCAGACTAATATGATTTGTTAACAGAATGTGCACAGAAAGAATTCTCAAGTGTCTTCTTAAGTTACCCTTATAACTTTTGAAAGAATAGTTTCTTACTCATTTTTATCAGAAGAGGTGTTATTCACACATCCACCTTCTTGTGCTGAAAGGTTCATTACTATTTTCAAAGTGAACTGAAGATGTAAATAATACTAACATTTTCTGCTTTTGTCTTTTAAAATCTTATAACCATCTGACAAAGCTTTTTTATACAAATTTCTCAACAACCCTGGCTCTGTAGCAGGACTTCTAACTCTTGGAAAATAAATTATTAACATACTTCTTTTTAATTTAGTTACAGCAATAAAACAAATAAACAATGGCAATTTCTAGCGGTTCTCCAATCAAAAAGAAATTTTTATTATGGTATCAGTCCGACTTAATACTGATTATTATATTATCTCTTACATAGATGAACAGAAAAGTGAGTCCTTAATTATTCCTAATTATTTTTATTACTATTATTACTTCTTCCTATGGGTACAGAACATAAGTAAGAAACTACACAATAAAATTCAGAAAAATAATAAGTATTTTATGTATGATGTGTGAAAACTCCCATTAGGATCTTTGTAAATTGAGACTTTAAAATCAGCCCATTGGACAGGTCTCGGGCCTGGTTTGATAGAAAATATTAATGCCTTCTTTCTAAAAAAAAAGCCAGGCAACATCATTGCTTAAGAATAGAATTCTTAAGAGACACAGATATCTGTTTTCCTTCTGCTTTTTCAGATCTTCACTGAGGCAGCACTGAGTCATCATATACTAACCTTCAGCAGGGGGAGAAAGTGGCAAGCTGAGATTTACATTTAAGTTCCATTGGTTCACTTTATTGTTAATATAGGTTCAGTCAGTAGGAATTGCAAAGCAAAGGGTCAACATGTTTTAAATAAACCTTCAGCAATCAATTGCAAATAGCGCATTTAAATATGACATTCACAAAGGAGAATAATTACTCAGGATGTTTAAGAACTTCAGCGACTTTCATTAGATCTTATTAGTTGAAAAGTATTTATACCATTTTTTGTGATATTTTATAGGAATAGAATGTAACTCTGTGATAAATAACTTATCATAGTGCACAGTGTTAAATGATTTAACACACCCTATCACTTGGAACTGTTGAAGCAAATTAAGCAACTGAAGAAACACTAGAAAACCAGCAAAGCAAAGCAGAGCAGAAGATATTAATAGCAGAATTTAATCATCTTTTTAAAATTCCCAGTAAAAATCACTCAATCTGACACTCAGTTCCTATGTAGACATTCTGACTTAATCCACACTGTCTTTTCAACCTAGTGGAAGCTGCGTATGTATGGATCCCAAACAAAAACCAGAGCAATAGGAATCACAGTCATAAAACCAAGCTAGCCCTCCCTCCTCTGTAAAGGCATGGTAAAATGGTTGGTCCCCGGCATTCTGAAAGACACAGAATTACAACTCTTGCTATTTTTACATATTTTAAGAATTTAAGAATTTTAATTTTAAGAATTACAACTCTTAGCCTTTTTTCCTTTTGCCGTTTCTCTTAATTCTTAGTTTTCTACAGACAAGTGTCTACCTTGCCTGCCTTCCAACCTAGCTTTCATCTACCTAAACTAGTAGAAGCAAGGTGAAGGCTGTAGTCTTTTGATCTACCTACTCACTGGCATATTTAGGCCAATGTATCTGAAAAGGTCCATTAATTTTACATGCCACCACTATTTCTTTCAAGAAACTGGGACTTACGTTTTGATAACCTCCATCGTATCTGTAATAAAAGCGATAAAGTTTCAAGAACTAAGAAAATTAAGCTTCCCATGATTTAGGTTGAGTATCAGGAAATTACCACCATGCTGAAAGAAGACTGCCACATGACTTACTCAAACTCTACATTAGCCTGTAAAAAGTTTTTTACATCCCTAGCATTCGCCTTTTGAAGAACAGCAAATGTCCTTGGAACTCTAATTGGAGTACTCCTCTCAATCTAGACTTAAGACATTTAAGTGTGCACTTAGACAAATTATTGTAAGGAATGCTGTAGTGTTCAGAACACAGAGGAGAGTGCTTAATTAGTCTACAGTGGCTGCCTACCCACATGCTAATACTGGCATTCATTTTATCACTTCTGAGGTTATCCATCATCATTTCAGTGGGCTTCAAAACACCTTCTAATTTAGCAAAAGCAAAAAATGTAGCAAAACCAGAATAACTTTAAATTGATTTTCAGACTCTACAGTGACAGAAACCTCTGGCAGGCTCTCTGATTGGAAACTGAATACATCTTCTGCAGCTTTTAAGGAAAAAAACACTGCTGGAACATTCTGTTCCACAGAACACTCCCACTCTCTTGCATGTGCTTATCAATAGTATCATCTTCATAGTGATATTTTCTGTGGAAGGAACTAGAAAGGTACCAGCTGTTTGCTCCCTTTTCACAATGGAATAGTCATTTCATAACAATAAATCCATCACTCACCGGCAGAAAGCAAATTAACTTGGCAGCTCTGGACCTAATATTTGGACTAAAAGTGCAAAAAGCTTCCATATATTTCAAGAAATTTCTAACATTTTCTCTGGAAAGAATTCCTTCTCTGTCAAAAATGTTCTTTGTTTGTTCAAATTCTCTAGCTGGTGTGTGGGTGTGTTTGTTTCTTTTTGTTTTGTTGGTTTGTTTTAAGTGTAATTCCATATCTTTAATTGGCAAAGATGATTTTTACAAGAAGCCAGCATCTGAGAACAATGGTTATCAACTGACTTTCATTACTGGAATTCACTCCAGTGTGTGTTGAGCTACATATTGTATCTTCCATGGAAAGATTTCATGTAGGATAATGCCTCTGTCCACTTCCCCTTTGATTTTATAATCAAGGTATTTGATATTTGAGCAGTGGGACTTCTGGTAAAGGGTGGCTAAGGATGCATGGAACTTGATTGCTCACTCCACCAAACTATTTCTTTAAATACCTGACATATTCAGTTTATTGCAAGTTGTTAGAATAGGTCCTCTCTTTTCTTCTTCACTTTGTTTAGTTTACTGACTTATATTTTATGATTATTCCACATGCAGCTTTTCAAATAACTGTCTCATTTCCTGCATAATCAGCAATACCTCATACAGTATATTTGCTACCTTGGAAAGGAAAACCTGAAAATTTCAAAGTCATAGAATAGTTGAGTTTGGATGGGATTTCTTATCATTATCTTGCTTGACACCCCTTGTTCAAAGTGGGATTAACAAACTAGGGCAGATTGCTCAGGATATTGTCCAATCCAGTTTTTAATTTTCACAAAAATTGAGACTCCACAACCATTTCAGCTATCAAGAGGTTGAATTCTGTTTGTTTCAAGTTTTGCCTCCTTTAAGCAGGCAAAAAATGAACAAAACATTAATTCATTAAACTGATAAAAAAATCTGGAGAACAAGCACAAAGGATTATGGGGGAATAAATCTCATTGTCCGTATCCTCATGGTAATTATGCACACATGCACATACATGTACATGCACATACACATACATGCATGTTGATTTACTTTTCTATATTTATGCATTTAGAAGTGTATGGTTCACTTATAACATTCTTCTAAGAATGAAACACAATAATTATATCTATATTAAAAAAACCCTCTTAGACTTGCAGAAGACCGTGTGTGATTGATAGAATTCATGTCCATGGGAAAACCTCATTGAATAAGCTGCTGTTCAAAGGTTGCACATTGTGTGACTGCTAACTAACCATTAGTAGTGTTACTAATCCACTTGCTAAACAAAAATGATCCAATAAAAGATCCAGGCAAGTATCCATCCGCTAAAAACCTATCATTTCCTCCTCAAAAGTTTAGGTCACGGATTTTGATCTGTTGCATCAACAGGGAATGCCTAGATGTGTTTTCTAGCAGAGGCACGCTGGTCCTATCTGTTGTCCCAGGACATTTTCAAGAGGGTTTCATCCTCAGTGTTACATCTGTGAGACTGGGCAGTAAAGACCTTTAAAGACAGTGAGCAACACAGGAGAAACGGACTTTGTAAGTGAGACCAAACATCTGAATTGTGCTACTTATGTAGGTACACCACACAATAAATCCAGTAACTCTGGACAATTTTGAAGCAAAAATTTTATACTTTATACTTCCTTTTTTAAAAGTATATTAATATGCAAATTATACTTGCCAGAAGCAGACTTTTAATATAATCTCATATGGCAGAATTTGAAATTAGGTGTGTATGACTTTTAACGTTAATAGACTGCTGCTAACTACATCTGCTAACTAAATCTGTAAACTATAAAATCTTTTGGCTTAGTGATCACATCAGCCTTAAGGAGTTATCGTTTAAAGGAGATTATACGTATTGCTAACAACTGTTTCTAAAGCTGTTGACAGAAAGATAATGCATGGTCTAATATTTTAAGCTTCATCCTAAAATGTAATCAAGGTAACATTTTTGATCTCTTTTCACCCAGGTAGTGTTACAACAAATGTGGGTGATCATAAAATGATGTTTATGCAAGCTTAAATAAAGATTTTATGAACTTTTATCTACTGAGCCATTCTCTATTCAAGGCTACTTATAGTGATGACAATACATTCTTGACATACTTAAGAATATTACCTTTGTTTCTAAACAGCAGGGCTCTTACAGCTATTAAATAGACAGCAGTAGAATTTGAGCAGGGAGCTCAGTGACATTTGAAACAAAACAAATTGGATGTTATTTGATAAAATTATCATCTGGAAGGTAGGATATAAAATCTGATATAATGTAGACAGGGAAGATTTTAATATTTGCTTATACCCTTTAGGAATATTTATACAGAACACTAGAGAAGCACCCTAAAGTTTTTGTTCCTTGATCCAAAGCAGATAAATTGATGCCAACTCAGAATTTCCAATAACCTGTGTTTCATAATTAGTTCTACTCTCATAGTGGTAACATGAAATTCTGCTTGACTTTATCTCCTAGTGAGAGGTTATACATCTCCACAAAGTCAGAATTTTTCAGGTTTTAATGCTAAGAGGTACTGGACCAAACTGGACCAGGCACTGAGGGATCTCCCTAGCTAGTCTAAAGAGGTATTTA
The DNA here is from genome assembly GCA_027574665.1 of Rhynochetos jubatus. Classification (NCBI taxonomy): domain Eukaryota; kingdom Metazoa; phylum Chordata; class Aves; order Eurypygiformes; family Rhynochetidae; genus Rhynochetos; species Rhynochetos jubatus. The sequence goes on along the minus strand of CM050652.1, from coordinate 24,785,918 downwards.
AGGATTTAACGACTTGTCAGAAGACCCCCCAGGAGTCTACATCAAAAGCAGAAGTGGGGAGAAGGAAGAATAAGTGATTTGAGGCTGCTACTGTACTGTGGTAATGCCCAGCTCAGGCACTGCACTCTGAAAGGCTCTTTCAACTGAGGCACTTCAGAGACTCTTCTATGTGGCTTTTTGCACCAGTCTTAAGCCCAAGTTGTTATCTCAAGATCAAGAAAATAACCTGCAATTAAGTATATAAACTCAAGAAAGCATTTTTTCAGTTTTCGTTAAGGCAGGTGTGGCCCAAAACAGGAAATGCAAACTAAAGTCATACTAATCATGATTAGCTACTGAATGGTATGTAGGGTAGCATGGTATGTACCTGATAATCTACCCTTTGGGCTGAGGTCCCAGCCTACCTGAGGGAATCTTTTTCAAGCACAGAAGGCTATGCTGTTCCCTGATTGACTGACAGATATACAATGAGGCAGATCCAGTAAAATCTGATGACCACAGAAATATGTTGGATGTGATGACTGTGTGAAAGTATTACATCTGCCTCATCCTGTATCTTGATACCTTTATCATCTCTGTCTCCTCTTTCTTTCCTTGTGTTCTTCAGGACCAAGCCAGGCTGAGAATTCATGACTCTTGCAATTTCTTATACTAATTGAGCAGACCTGCTGAACCTGACATGTAACAACTCAGGGAATTGACTCCAAAATCCTGAATGATTTGAGGAAGTAAGACAATATAAAGTCAGAGAGGAAGTTTCTTCCTTTGTCCTTTTTTAAATTAGAGCATACCGTTGGCTTTCTGGTGTGTTTAAGTCCTGATCCAGTAATTGACCTGACTCCTAATTTCTTTGGTGCTATAATAGCTGTCAATCACAGGACTGATTTCTTTGCAAGTACTGAGCATCCAACAACTTCCACTGACTTTTCATGTAGGAATGTTCAGCAAGTAGTAAGAAAGACAAAATACACAAAGGTACTGAGAAGTCTAAATGTCAGTTGAAATGTATCAATGAATGTTCAAGCATCTAAACAGAAAGAAAAGTTTCCCAGCTAAAGTGAATCAAAAAGTTAGTTCTAGCTGTGAAGTTTGACAAAACTGAGAAACAGAAGCCAAAGCATTAAATTTAATCCAAAGTAGGTCTGCATATTTCTTTAATATTTGGGAAACATTGACTGAATTTCCCATCTCTACTTTCCCCTGCCATCTTGGATGGCATCAAGAACAAATTAAACCTGAGTTCACATTAAAGTATATGTATACATTTCATGTAGGGATGATAATCTCTAATTTAAATAATTGGTTATTTTTAACAATAAATGGTTACTATCTATTGTCAAAATCTTCCAGAACAAATTTATTCTTTATAAAATCTTCTGGTACAACTTTCTTTGAGATGGATGGATCACCTTTCTTCTAATCTGATCCAGTTTGCTCATACCTAATATCATTTATCCCTACACAAACTGTGAATGGAGAAATACAGCAGAGATAAATTTAATCTACCAAGTACATGTTCCTTCTTGCTCAGTTACTCGTGTTCTTGCTGCAAATCTATAGATGAATTTAGTTTCAACTCGGTAGCAGTAGGTAGAAACTGGCAAGCACTTCAGTCAAGGGAATTGTCTTTTGTCAGCTTTTGACCACACTTTACATTACTAAATCATACTGTACTTCATAGTGCTTTGTACACTGTAGTCTTTTTTCCAGTGCCTATGAAGCAAATTATCCCCATGTAAGAAAGTAGAAAAAGCTAATGGAACCTATTCTTATGTCTAATCGGAAACTGGTGTATGTGTCATTCCACTTTTCAGAAATCGAATTTAGATTGCAGATATCTTAAATGTGGTTTCCTAATAACTTCCATTGCTTTTGAAGATTGATTGTTCAGCAGTATTTCTGTTTTTCCTTTTTCAGTACTTTCAGTCTACCCTGTGGACTTTGAAAAGTCTAGTAATACAGTGAGCTTTCAATGAAATTTATTATCCTTTTTAGGCTACATATAAATATCTTAAATAAAAATTCAGCATCAACATCAAAGCTCTAAAATATGTCTTCTGTTCTCTGCAGCTATTCCATATTTTATGTGTTTGATGTTAATGTGAATGTGATATTCAGACTTAATAAATGTATGGCAAAGGGAAAAGTAAATGTCAATAAGCTTCGTTGAACACTTTTATTAAATGCTTGTGTTGTGTAAAAAAACATCTTAAAGTTAACAGATGTTGTAAATCCTCTGTGCCACCATTATGTAGTTCTGTAAGTTACAAAAAGATTTAAAATCCTCTATAGAATATATTACAGAAGTAAGTTACTCCAATATATTAACAAAAATCATTAATGTATTAATATTGCCCTTATCGCTGAAGGCCCTCTCAGCTATCTGCTTCTGTCAGTCTTAAATTGTACATGCTGTGTGTGCACAATGAATAATCCTATTCCAAAAGAAAGGATTTTTTACTTTTTCTATTTTGTTAAATGAAAAAATACAATAATTAGAACAATTTTTACTTGGTTTTAATTTTTTCAATTAAAGTCTAAGAGCTCTAGCAATGAAAGGGCATTATTTCTCTATGCACATTCTATGTGCATTACGCGTAAGCTGTATTTTAAGAATCTTTTTATCTGCACAATCTGTATGAAAGCAAACTAACTTACATGGAATGACTCTTTCTAGAACTAGTATTCAGTTTTCCAATAGTCTCTTTTGTAGGAGAGACAGGTGCAGCAGACATGGATTATGCCTTCACCCTCTCTGTGCGAGACTGAGATCACTAGGAAAATGATTTCTGGAATCACCATCCTTATGGATCCTTCCCTGCATGGCTCATATTCAAGTCATTTAACAGGGTAGTATCTGCAGGGAATCAGCTACCCTATTCACAGCATCCAGCTCCTCCAAGTGTGATGTGACTCTGGCTTAAAGGGTACTGTGGTCACGGCAGCTGGAGAACTGGTTTATTTCAGACTTTGGAAAGCACTATAAACAGTAACACTTCAGTAACTATCACTGGCTGCTGTAAAGTCCTTGGTGAACATAAGTTTCCCATCAGCAATAAAGGTAAGAGTTGCACTAAGAACCAACAAGCCCATACATCCACCTGCTCTCCCTCGGAGCTAGTCACTTTAGTGCTATGATGGACTCCATCAGCCTAGGTGAATCTAGCCCAAGGTGTGTATGAATCACAGAATCACAGAATGATAGGGGTAGGAGGGTATCTTCGGAGACCACCTAGTTTAAACTCCTCTGCCAAAGCAGGTTCACCTACAGCAGGCTGGTCAGGAACGCATCCAGGAGAATATCTCCAGAAAAGGAGACTCCATAACCTCTCTGGGCAGCCCATTCCAGTGCTCTGGCATCCGCAATTGAAGAAGTTTTTCTGCATGTTGAGATGGAATTTCCTGCTTTCCAGTTCGTGCCCATTGGCCCCTGTTTCTGAGCATCAGTGAAAAGAACCCGGCACCATCCTCTTGACACCTGCCCTTTAGCAGGTGTCAATTTATAAGCATTGATGAGATCCCCTCCCAATCTTCTCCAGGCTAAACAGACCCAGCTGTCCCAGCCTCTCCTCATAAGAGAGGTGCTCCATTCCCTTGATTATCTTCGTAGCCATTCTCTGGACTCTCCAAAATAGTTCCCTAACTTTCTTGAACTGGGGACCCCAGAACTGGACACTAAACTGTGCATGGATGGTTTCCCCTTCTGCACTTAATCTTAACTATTCAGGGCTTTGCTTTGTGACTTGGTCAGTAGCTTCTGTAAGTACTAGATTGCTATCCTGAGCCCTATTCCACATTGCCCTACTTTGCATTACTCGCTTATTTCCAGTACTTGCAAAAACAGTGCTGATAATCTAGGGGCCTTCTTCTCCAAACTGAGTAATCTTATTTCTGTCTATTGTAAGACCACTTCCTCCTCATAGATGGAACATAAATCTTGAATGGAATTTATCTGAGGTCTAAAACTGTGGAAATTATAACTTTAAAAAATGCCACATATAAATCTGTGTCTGGTCCTCTATAGAAAACTTTTTTTTTTCCATAGTCTTTCTCCAGGGCAAAGTCAAAAGTACAAAACCCTCAGATATGGGTCCCTATTTCATGAGTAGCTAAGTTATTTTGGCTTTACCGGGTGGCACCTCTGTGCAAATGGCAGTAATCATGGCTAGATAGCACCCTGCCAATTTACACATTCTCAGGTTTCCCTCTTAGTCATTTGTTTGAATGTTAAAATTCATGCTGTTTTCCCTTGGCTATTAAATTTTAATCCTTCAAATCAAAGTGGAGCATTAAAAGATGCCTCTTACACTTCCAGATGCACCTGGCTAGGCCTCAAAACAGTCCTGCTAACCTCTATGGATTTATGCACGAGTGGATTGACATGATTAGCTGTTCTTTTTAGCTGCCAGAGAGAGCATTTTAAATTCAGAATTAGCAACAATATAATAATTAGGTTTTAATCCCTGTGAATTTTAATGGATATGAAACTTCAGGCCACACATAAAGAAACACTTAACGGAGAATTCAGGTGAACTTTATTTTGCACACAAGTGTGATTCCTAGAACTCCCATTCCCTGAGCCCGGAAAATCACTTGCACTGCTAATCAGGTTTCTGTCTCAGATCCTCGAACCCCTGCCAAGCCGCTTCTGCCACTCCCCAGCAGCACCTCGGTTCTCAGGACTGAGCATCTTGCTGTCCTTATCACTGCTGTTTGAGAATCTGGACATTCTGCTGCCTTTCTCCAAGGGGGCTTCCCAGGAACTGGGGAAGTCGTACTTCTCCAACACACCTTTCACAGTCACTTTCTTTTAAAACATTACCAAATTTTGCTCTTTCATTCTTCAACTCCAAACACAGCCTAATGGTTAATACCCTCACAGGTTGATAGGAGACGAAGCATCATTTCCCATCTTCATCCAGCAAGTTCTGAACAGCTTCCACAGCAGGGATGGAAAGACTGAATCGCATCGTGTTATTTTCTTCATGTATGATCAGCACATTTCTGCTTTTTGCCAACAGTGAATAACACTAAAAAAAAAAACCAACCAAAAACCAAAACCCAACCACCTACAAAATTGTACATTCAGGACAAGCTTCTGGGCTCTCAGTCCTGCCTAGAGAGAGATTCTTACCTGCAGGAGGAGACTGAAAACTTCAAGACTGAGGTTTTCCCCCTGCACTTTGCTAAAGGCTATCTCCAGTTGACTCCCACCTTGGTTGGCTGCCTGATTTATCCCAGGTTGGAGTGCCCATGCATATTCTAAGTGCCATTTTTTGTAGCACATAGTTTTCTTGGATGCTACACTGCCACGCCAAAATTAGGTTGTGTGAACCTAACATTTCCTTTCTGATTTTAGTCTGTAACACTTTTAAACTTCCCTGAAGCAAAATCTCTGTTTTCCCCCATCTCCTACATATTCCAGCTCAAGTTTTGGTTCCTGTAGCATGTCAAATATCAGCAAATAAATCTAACTTTTTTCAGTCATTGATTGATGATTCTATTGGTCGACTCGAAGAACAGCACTGGGGCTGCCTGTCAGAAGCCAAGTTCTGAGCATTTTCTGAAAATCAGATCTCTCAGTCTCCAACTACATCTCTGCTTTTCCATTTTTTTTGAGCATGCCTTGACTGACACTTGTGAACTCCCAGACTCCCCAGAGTCAGTGGCAGCTCCACCATTGATTTCAAATTGTCATATAAATCTTCGTCATGAACATAGAAAGCCCATAAAAATCTGATGGAAAAGTCAGAAAATGGCAGCTGACGATCCGACATTCTCAGACATTCTGCTCCAGTAATGTATACTGAAGTTTGATTCCATCTCATATTGAACTTCAAAATGAAGGGAATTAATTAGTGAAAAACACTGAAAACTGACAAGTGAGATAGAATCGGGGAGATCAGTCTCATAGCCCCAAAATATAAGCAGAAAAGTCATTTAACTTATTTTCTCTGTGAAGTTGACACTTTGCAATTTAGACTGTTTACCCACTACTTTCTGTTAACTTTAAACTAAGTGTTTTTCTAATTTATCAGATTGCCTTGAAGCCTGCTATTGGCTTTCTAGTAAGCTTGATCTTTTATTAGCTGCAGTGCTTTGTGGTGTTCATTATACAATAATTTACATTTACATTTTTAGATTTCAGAAGTGCATTCATATTAGCATTCTTTTGTTACTAGCAAATGGCAGAATAATTAACATAGAATATTTGATCTCTCTAATAGAATTCATGTTTGGTCTTTTGAGTCAAAACTCATAAAAAATAAGCAGTGAAAAAATGGTAAAATGTTACTCTCTTGATATGTTCAAGATACTTTGGTCGGTGTATCCTTTTATGTTGCTTTGTGTTCATTTTACCAGAAATGCATCCCTATCTCCACATTCTTGTTAATGTACTTTTTTATTCTATTGAAGATAATACACTCTAAACTGGAATTGATAGTTTGAACATAAAAGTGGAAACACTATATATACTATACTAAAGTTAAAACCCAGTAATTTTTCCCTGCTCATGTCATACCATGTTTACTCCTGTGAAATTCTACTAACATGGACAATTTCTTCCCAAAGACCTAGGGTAATAAACTGAGCCAAATATGGTTAAATTTTTACATAGGTCAGTGACTTTACATAAAATATACAGTGTCTCTCTCCCATGCAGATGATTGCCTTTTCATCTGGGAGATGGCCGGAATTTGGTCGTCAGTAGTTACAGTTTGAATCCAATAGGGAAATGGACAGCATCCTCAGTTTCTCAGCAAGTGTTGGGTAGACACATAACTGAAGGTCAGATAAGATGGGCAAGGAAATTCTCAGTATAATTGTTCAATATAAGCTAAATGCAAATGGTGAAGCAAAATGCTCTTAGGCAATACCTCAAAAGATAACTGAAGGTACTTCACCTGAGGAAGGTGCTGGTGGATACAACCAGAGTGGGCCCAGGGTGGTGGGAATTTCACGAAGATGAGGCCAAAAGGCTATGTCAGACCTCACTGTCCCTAGGTGTTACCTAGGGACTGACAATTGAGTGATCACCCTCCCTACAGGGCAGGGTGTACATCTGTGCTCAGCAAGCTCTGTGCAGAGTCTGACAGGCTAATTCCAATTGCTGTGGCAGATGCTTGGGTGAGCTGCCAGGAGCACACTGAGGAGCACTTACACCAGCCACTCGGCTTCAGGGACAGTCACCTCTGGCAGCAGAGAGGGAGCAAGGCACCCCAGGGGAAATAACATCAACTATCAGAGCTGTTTCAGCAGTGTACAACAGCTTATGGCCTGACACATTAACTACTCTTGGTCTTGTATTTTCTGAATGGTAATTTTTCATATAAAATGACACGGGAAAAAAAAAATCCTGAAGTTTTTAATATAGGGAAATAATTCAGTTGACACAATTTCCTACTATCTGGATGAGGAAATACCACAGCAGGCAAGCAGTTCCAAGAGAGACTGTAAAGCAAACTAATGCAGCTTAAAATTGTTGGCTGGGATAACTGGTACATCAGGCTGCAGCCAACTACCCTGGTGGTCAGTAACTCTGAGAGAAACCACAGACGAAAGGGCTTCATGGGTGTTTTAAGAAATGACTGCAGAAAAACCTAGAATTAAAAGCTGAACATAGGCTTTGGTATGTGCAGCATCTCTCTTTCTAGGGACTAGGGTGCTTAACCAAATGTGGGTGGAAGGGGAATCAGTTTTCCCCCTGTTCCTGGCTGAAAAATAAAAGATTTTCAACTTTTGCTGTAGTAAGAAAGTTTGAATTTATTAAGCAAAGATCTTCATACAGTTCTCCTCTATGGAGGAAAGAGATTACTCTCTTGTTAGATCAGCCCATGCTGGTTTGAAAGCATCCAATTCACTGCTGAATTTAAGGAATAACACAAAGGGGAAGGCCCTGTAGGGAAGGCTCTCTGGGGATCCAGATTCTTCAAAGAAGATACTATGCAAACTGAATAAGGCACCTCTGTGCTCTGAGAGAGCACTCTGCTACAGGTTACAGCCTTATATTAGACTTTCTGATTTGACAAGCCCTGCTGAAGCTAAAACAGAGCTTCATGGCTCAACTATTTCTGATAATATTCATTATTAACAGAGACTCATATAGAGACATTTTATTATTTACCATTCAGTCTGAAATATGATGGTCAAAAGCACAACAGTGCTGTTAGCAATTAGGTTTGTTGATTCCCTCTCCCACTGCTCCCACTAAAAAACAAACCCCCCAAAACCATGCTCTTACCCTAGGAAAACTAGCTGACAAAGAACATCTGAAACGAAACAGAGAGGAAGAATCATGCATTTATATACTGGAAGTCCGTATTTTTAACAGAGTATAATATGTTGGGTTTATGTTCACTTTAACCCATAAGAAACATCACCCCTTTTTGATCTCATAAATCTTATATTTTTTAATAATGGCTGAAAGATATCTCAGCTTTATGCTGAGACTTCGAATAGTTAGCTAATTAGTTAGCTGACTGCTTTACTATTAAGTTTGTCACACTGCTGTCGAGGAAAGGTGGCTTCAGTTCAATGCTGGAGAATGGTTCAGCTTGGTGAAAACCTGTTTCTATTTTCTGGTGCCAGACTCTCCTCATACCATGCCAGAAGGTGTCTCCCAATTGTTAAATGACAAGTGAATAGGCACGCTTCTAGATTTTCCCCGATTTTAAATGCATTTTGAATTAAATTACTTGTAACGAGGGTAAGCATAGAATTGGAGTTTTCCATGTGTTTCATAATCCCATTTAGTATAATTCTCTTTTGAGACTGCTTTATTGGTCAGACCAGATGCATACTCTAGAAGAGATTAAAATAAGTAGTTTGCAGCTAAAATTACTTCACCCGCCATGATTTAAGTTTTGTAAGCTACAGTTTTTGTGACTGTCCTAAATGAATACTCATTTTCTTCATGAGGAATTATGAACACTTATCAGCAATATTTTTTCTAAATGAAGTTAAATGATTGCTTTTTGATGAACAGCAGATTTACTCCAAAATATATCTATGAAGAGCCTAGAGCTATTCTCTAAATTAAGTTGAATCTAGCCAAAAATACAGGCCAAAACTGCTGGGTGGAAATTTCCAAAAAATCAAGGGTTTTTTTTGCCAGTTCTTAAAAATAAATGTATTCCAAAATGAAAATTTTAATTGACCTATTATTTAAAAGAATAAAGGTTTCTAAATGCTTTTCATAATGCAAACACAAAATGAATGAAATACTTGAATAGCACTTTTCAGGTTTACTTCAAATTATGAATTTCTTCCTTTTTTTCATCTTATTGAACATTTCCAAATATAACAGCTGATTTCAGTCAAAACCAAACTAGTTTTTATCTACCACAGAAAAGACATCTACCCGTATTACCAGTCCAATTTCTAATTGTAACTTTAGCAACTGTCCCTGCAGATGTATTTTCTTTCTCTTTCAGCATGACTGATCAAAAAAATGTATTTGAGACATTTCTATACATTTATGTGGAAAACTATCAATGTTTTCATTCGTCCAGTAAGAATACTTTGTAAATTCTCTATATTCTGTTTTTCCTGCAGCATGTCACTGAACTGCAACTACTTTACTCTAAAATGGCAGTCAGCTGTTTTAAATTAAAAAAAGAGAAAAGAAATGTTTCCTATTTTTGATAACATGATTAAGGTATCAGAATCAAAGTGAACATTTCTGTAAAAGGAGTATGTGTGAGCCACTAGATCTGTTGAACACAAGTCATTTATACACCAACTCCTATTCAGGCTTGTTTTCCTAACTATGCCTTAGAAAAAGATAATTGTTATGCCAATGCAATTACTTCTTCCCTAATAATGTGGTAGAAGGTATTGGAGAAATGTTTCATAATTTTGCATGTCCTGAAAGGAATTGATACAAGTAACAGAAGCAAGGAGGTAGGGTCTCTAAATCATTTTTATAATTATTATTATAAAAATTTGGCCAAGATATAATAAATTTTAATTCTGTGCAAGAAAGGAATCCCACCAATTTGTCACTTGTGTGTTCTTGAAATAGCATAGTGGCATCTCGAGGAAGGATGCTATTTAACTATCAGAAACTAGTTAAATGTTTATGTGTTCAATTCATTGATTCAAATATAATTCAAACTGGTCCAAGATTTTGTCACTTTCATAACTGCAGCATCCAGTGCAGCAAACTGGAAACCACATTTACTCCAGCAACTTGATTTTGCTTAACAAGGTGGGTGGGATATGTAGGTCATGGACCTCCAGTATGATCATCAGAATTATTTGCTATGAGTTGGCCATAATCATGTAATAATCACAAAGGGAAAGAGGAATTCAGAAAAACATTTTCCTCTCCTTATTTAAAGTAACAGAGGTTAAAACTCTCCTAAACAACTTCTCAGGAGTTTCTTGTCTCTGCGATTCTCCTGCCTGCCTTCAGTCAAAACGTTTGTTAGCTTCTACTGGCAGGTATCCAAGGGTAGGTGTGTGGTCTGAAAATCTGCTGGAGTGGAGTTTACAGCAACATAAACTGCCTGTTGTTTCCTTTCCCAGTAAGGGCTTGGAAAAGGCCAGCTTGGCTTGAAAGATTGGACAGAGAGTGCAATGAAAGAATTGGAATATGCATGGAAGTGCCTCCCCTGCAGAGCACTGGCCACAGCAAGAGGTGACCTTTCTCTTAGCATAAGATTGATGGGTTGTACTCTAACCAGATGAAAACCAAATTCAAGAGGTCATGTTAAGGGAAGAAGGGGAGATAGTCATCAGTAATAGGTCAGTATGTTAGCTGTATAGTATCTGTGCCAGGAGTACTTCGTGTAGCTCACAAGTTTTTACTGAGTTCCTGGCAAAGGACTGATGTTAAATGGCCTTAGCTGTGTTTTAAACCCATAAATGGTTGTGCCGATTACATGCAACTTTCTCAGAGACAGCTTGTGTTCCCAAGCCTTGTTTGAGTATGAATTTAGGTTTTTGTAGTTGGCAGGTCTTTTTCATTCTGTTGCTATTGTACTTAAACCTCTTGTTTTAAACATCTTTCTCTGATACTTGGCTCACTCTTAATTTTATCTTATATTAGCTGCAGTATAGTACAGGTAGAACAAATGTAACTTCTATTCATATGACATGTGACATCTTCAACAGTAATACATTTTCCTAGAAGTTTTTTACAACCACAGTGAATTAAAAGTTCACCTACTATTGCAGCTCTTATTATAGGAATTCTCTGTGTCTACTTAAAAAAATCTAATCTCTACCAGATACCCAGCAGACATTAATTCAGATGAGTTCCTCAAACTGACACTGGTATTTCTTGTTCCAAGAGTATGTAGATCACAAACACATTTTCTGATTAACATTATCACTTACTTTAATACACACTTATTATTATTTATGTACTGGTATTTTAGGAGCACCTGAAGCCAGGCTGGTATTCAATGAGCTGCTGTACAAAATGGGAGCAAACGATAAACCTTCCCTCTTAAAATCCAAGACTATAAATCAGAAATGCATTTAAGTGTCTGAAGATTTTCTCTCTTCAGAAAAGCACTTAGGCAAATAATTTCAGTTAAGCACGTGTATAAGTATGTTCCCATTAAGGAATGATTTCTGGACGAAATCTCTGAAATTATAAACCTTAGATAAATTTTTAAATTTGCTTGCACAGTTGGAATAATTCCATTAATATTTTAGTGTTCTCTGTGTCTGTCTGGAAAAGGTACACACATCTGAGAAAATTGCATATAAGAGCTTAGTGGTATCATGCCTGCCATGTTTCTTAATGCTATGAAAAACTCTGACAGTTCACAATGCAGACTGTAAAGTACAGATCACATCACTTACACTAAACTATTTCTTCAGCTTCTTGATGAATAAAGTTGTAAAGGTACAGTTCTGACCATCTTAATTTTATAAGCCACAAAGGGTTGTTTTTATTGTCAATTGACATAGTATTTTTCATTTTTTAAGTTTTTATCCCATGAGTTAGGTTCATCACTTGATGAAGTGGATTCCTTTCAATGAAGATTAAATTACTTTGTATTAATTCTTTCATGGCATTATTCTGCTGAAGAACAACTGAACATTTATATTTTTATGTGGTTAAACATTTGCATTTAATAGCTTTTGAAAGGCAAGCTCATGGCCACCCTAATTAATAACAATGATGTAGTGTGAATTTTATAGCAAATTAACTGTCCAACAACAAGGCTGAGCAAAAATAACATAAAAGTTATCGTGTGTGCTTCATTCCAAAACTAACTTACAGGGAAGAAATAAACTGCAAATACAGAACATTAAATAATTCCTCTATAAATCAAGCTTGCTCCTCATTTACAAATTTATATCAGAAGTATCTGTGTTAGTTAAAAGCACCGTATGCATTTGTTACAGAACACAGAAAAGAGGAGGGCAGAACATGTTGTTTACTTGCTTGGTTCTTCTTCTAAAAATACTGATAATATCAATTCATTATTATATTGTTGTGAAACATATGCCTATAAACACCCATTGTTTTCAGTTTCCTCAGAAGAGCTTTGTAATCACTTTGCAGCACCTCTGCAAATTTGAAGACTCTTACATTGACCAAAAACTTCAGTATTACAGAATTAGCTTTTATCAGTACTTTCTGGTGTGGTCAGCAAAATAGGACTTCTAAAGACCAGGCAGTGAAGAGTTACTTTTGTATTTTGTATTCAAAGCTTTTAAAAGTAAAACCAACTGGGTTGAAATGCCAAAATAAACTTAATTCTCACTCACATGGAGAGCAGTCATTCTGATCATACATACTCCCTCCTACTCCTTTCTGTCTCGTCATGAGAGCAAATGGAAGAGATGTCTGAGGTCCTGACTAATGGGAAGAAAACCACGCAACAGGTAATAGACAAACCCCAGTTGCCATGATGAAGGTGAGGTCACCTATCAGGTGATGCCAGGGCCTTGCATCTTGACACCTTCATCAGAAAATGGGGCTGAGCTAGGGGATTTCAAAGGTGACATGGAATCACAGCTTGAAAAAAGAAGAGGATGTGAAGCTATTAGGCACTCTCATTTATTATCCCAGATTACTCCTGTTTTCCATTCCCCTACTCACTATTCTCCTAATATTGTTTCCTATTAACCAGACTTTCCCTCATGTTTCCCTTCTTTACTAATGTATCTCATCTCCTCCCTTTCCTAAATATCCCTCATTCCCAGCCTTTTACTTGTTAAATCCTATCCAAAAGAATTGATTTTCTTTCTGAAAGTATGTTATGGAGTCTTTGACTGTTCTGGGGTATTCTAATTACATGTTTGTCCTATCTCTTAAAGAAAAAAATCACATAGGCAGATAGATAATGTTATTTTCCACTTCTTGACAATGATCAGTCTACTAAGCACACAATTTGGTTTTCTAGGAGCTATTTTAACACCAAGACTCAATGGGAACAAGGCTACAGGTTTCTTTTACCACTGTTACCATACTGACCCCAGTGCCTAATCTACTTGATTCTACTGCAGCCTCACATAAACTTTCATATGCAGAAACATTATTTGTTTAAAAAAACTTACAACATTCCTCCAAATGGAATCAGGCATAGTTCTGCAGAACAACTTGCAGAGATCTTTCTATAGAAGGAAAAATCTGAAAGTCACTGTTTTTCCCAGGAACAAGTGACACAACATTCCTCAGGTCAAAACTATTTGTCTCAGGGTATCTAGTCAGAAGGAAAAAACTGTGTTGAGGTTTTAACAGCATGGGCAAAGGGAAATTCACCCTTAAACAGTGCTGAGCCTTGTAGAGTTTTATATACATCTAAGAAGCTGAACAAGATCATCTGGGTTCTCATGAAGTGACTTAAGAGGTCAGAACCCCAGGCACTGATGTTTTGTGTCCGTAATGTGAATTATAACATCCATAACTAAACCAACACAATTATCTTTTCAGGAACTTTAAAGTTTGTGCTAGATGGCTGCCATAATAGGCTTGTACAGAACAATGTTCTCTCAGTTTTATAAACTGCAGACATCCCAATGAGATAACTCGCTTCCTCTCCCAGTAACGAACATATCAGACTATGGCAAGTATTTGATGTCAAAAAAAAAAAAAAAGAAACCCAAAATTAAAATACAATTCAATGTTTCCAGTGCCTGCTCAGTGTTTTGCACATTTTGAGCCAGTCTGAGTACAGGGGACCATACTGGCGAGGGCAAGAAAGGACTCCAGATTCATCCTGTTGTTTCTCCTTTCTTTTGTTGTATGAGTCTCAAAGAGCTGGATGATATCAGACTCTGCCCTGCTGTAAGGAGAAGGAGTGAAGTTTTTGAAGATGCACAACCTCAAAGGCAGTACCTGGTAATTGCTTGGGAATTACTCAGTGGTGTAGCCCATATATTTTATTTTTACCACTCCTTTTTGGAAAACCCCGACTGCAGGTGAGGTCCAGATCCTAGGATGGATGTTCACACATAGCATTTCCTAATCTCTGTCCATGTTAAAGATCAGTCTAAGTTCCCCTGTGACCAAAGAAACTGTCATTCTGAATATAGCTTTAGGAGGCAGCAACCAAGCGGATGTGAAAGTTTGTCTTTCCATTAAAGAAATAAATAGTTCTTCTCTGAAGTACTTTGATTTAAAACCTAGCACATCTGTAAACATTTTTAATATAACCACATTTTTTTTCTACACAGAAAGTAGGAGAGAAGGATGTTCATCATAAGGCATTATATAGCATAGCTTAGAAAATGCAACATTTCCACTTTCACATAGAATTGAACTGGAGGTCGAAGCAGAAGTGATGGGTATCAAATCTGATGTTAGGGTAGAAATCTTGAGGACACTGAAAACAAAAGATCCCATTGACAATAGTGATAAGATTTTGTCTTGCCTTGAGTACTGACTGGAATCCCTTGTCAAATTCCATGAATTCCTATTCACCTATGCTGAAGTCCTGTGTCATGTGTCCCCCACATTTTCTTCCCTGAATATAGCTTTTACTCTTAAATGACATATTCTTATCCATTGTTTATCCTTCTCCTGCAGTTCAGTTTAAAATACAAGTTTGCCAGAGGTTTTAGTTACAACTGATTATAACTCATGCTCCAAGCCATTGGTAGATGCAGACTGTGATTATTACACATCTGACACACATGTAGCACACTTCGTTGTATTTTCAAACACACTTGATCAAATACATCCTTTGAATTTTTTGCTTTGTTTGCTGAAACAATGCAGAACTCTGCTTTATATGATATACCAGGGCATTTTTGCTATTCTAAATTGATGAAACTCCTCATTAACTAATTTTATTATTATAGAGTATTTTGCCAGTTTAACACTAGGAGAAACACAGCAGATTTAAGTCATAAAGCTTTCTTCATGTTTTTAACAGCTTTTGTTCCTTGAGGGCATGAGGAAAAGGTGTTGCATATGCATGCAACTTTGTTGCCAATAAAGCTGAAATAAAATTAGTTAAAAACCTAGGGAATGCAGAGTTTTTATGGAACATTTTTACTATTAAAAAAAAATACTACAGTAATATCATTTCCGTTCCTATTTATATTAATTGACTAACAGATTGTTTCATACGGGATCTTTAAAAGATTTATTTCTCAAAAAAACTTCCAAAGCAAAGAGGAAGGCAGATGGAATAAGCTATAATTGCATGCTGCTCTGTAGTTTAAAAACATTCTGTTGACAGAAACCTGGTAGGAATAACATAACCCCAAAATCTGCAGAGGTCTCACTGAACTGCTATAATTTTAAGAAAAGGTCAGAGTGGACGAAGCAGTACTTGTGATTCAGTATGTTGCTCCAGACCAACCAAGCAGCCTGTGAAAGAATCCAGGAGCTGAGCCTGGTGGTTCTGTATCATAGAGGTCTTCTTTACAACATCTGGTCTCCCTAGGGTCCCTCTGCAGAAGAAGGAAAAGAGACTCCTTCCAAGGACTAACCTCAACCACCCAAGTCCTTGTTCTGAATCTTTTGGCTTGAGAGTCCCACTGAGACGGGGATAATACTAACTCTCTCTCCCTGAGAACTGTATTATAAGGAATTACTTGTCTGTTTAATATTTAGGTAGGAAATTAGAAAGGGTCATTTGAGCAGAAAAGAACATTCCTGCTCAACACAGGCTACTACAAAGTGCTTTGGTCCCCCAGAAACTTACTCACATTTATTTTAACTGGGAGTAACTCTGTGACTTGAATGGTACTATGTGTATCACATTAAGTCACACAGTTGTCTGCACCTTTGCTGCAGGGAGTAAGAATTCTCGTTGGCTTTACACATAGAGTGAAGTGAAACAAATATCAAATATTTACAAAATTCAAATGAAATATAAAGTTCCTTTGTTATAATTCCAAATATCATATGGATGTTTCCTCCTAGTCCTCTCTCTGACTTTCTCTCCTAACCATCATTTACGGGTGGAATAGTAGAAACAGACAGAGCTGAGAGACAGTTCTGTTACAGCCTACCAGGGAGGGTACACACATGGTAGAACATGGAAGAATACTGAGAAGCTGTTGTGAGAATAACATACCATCAATGCTGGTACCACCACTGAAATACAAGAAGCAGTGATTGATGTTGTAACCAGGGGTAAGAAAAGATGAGTGAAATAAACTTTACAATGTTTACCAAAAAAAAGTGTTCTGTCCCATTGGAGATATTAAATAATTTAAATCATCTAAGTATTCATACATGAGTGATAATAAAGTAAATAAAATAAATTGTTTAATTGACAAGGTAAAATAAATAGTTTAGCAAAGAATTCAGGACCTGTGTAATAAAAATTTCCTAAAACCCACCTACTTAAAAAATATACTAGTTAGGAATTAATTTTCAGCAATGATTTGACCTTTAGGGTATTTCTTCTTAAAAGAGTATCATTGTGCTGAAAAAGCGAAAACCCAAACAGAATAAAAAAGTGTGGTACACTGGGGCATTCTCAGATGAATACCTGGTGAAGAGTTAGACGTGTTCAGAATTTTTCTGTGCATCAAGGTTATCCATTTAACTGGTGTCTCTTTTACTATCTAAGAGCATGCATTTTTCCAGCCTAGAAAATTTCACACATGAATGGTAGTAACACATTCTGTAATTATCCTTCATCCTATGTCTTTGTCACAATGTGTAAGGCTGCAGTTTTTCATCATTAGAAACAGGGCAGGAATTTAAAATACTTCGAATAAATTTTACACATAACTGTTTTATTCCCAGAATTCTTAGAATACATAGGAGTGTGTTTTAATCAAGGGAATGCCTTTTTAGGCATGGAAGGGGTGAGTCATTAATAATGCTATTATTAATCGTCATTTTGAGAAGAAGCCTAAGCAACAAAGTTAATCATTTCAGAATTGTTCTGAATTTTTTTCAAATCAAATACTTTGGATTCATTGGAAAAGTACAAAAATTACAGAATTTTAATCAAAATTACTCTAATTATTTTGATGCTCTCTTTGGCTAGTCGAGGTCCATGGAGTGGATGCAAACAAACTTCAGCAATGACAGATAGACATTTAATAATCTTTGGTAAAAGACATTTTCTACATACCACTTTCAACCAGAACAGATATAGAAAATCAATGAAAATACAGTGCCAATTTCATCACCTCTAAAATTATGGTCTTTTCAGAAATATATGATGATATGAATACCACATAATTTCATTTTATCTTCCACGTATTGTCATTCCTCTGTTATTTCTCTGTAAAGCATGATCAGCTTCTTGTAGAAATATTTTATAGCAGCTCAAGGTTTCACAACAGATGTTCAGTGGAAGATCTTTAACTTTTACTACCCAGTCTTTACAGATGACATACACGCCTACCTGCAGTCCTATTTTACAAGGGCCTGTAGTGACAGGGCAAGAGGTAACGGGTTTAAATTGAAAGCGGGGAGATTTAGATTAGATATCAGGAAGTTCTTCATGGAGAGGGTAGTGAGGCACTGGAACTGGTTGCCCAGAGAAGCTGTGGATGTCCCATCCCTGGCTGTCTTCAAGGCCTGGCTGGATGGGGCTTTGAGCAACCTGGTCTAGTGGAGGGTGTCCCTGCCCATGGCAGGGGGGGTGGAACTAGACAGTCTTTAAGATACCTTCCAATCCAAACCATTGTGTGATTCTATTCTTGTGAAGATGTAAGGCTATCACAAAATGTAATTGCCAGAGGTTAGCAGAACCAGATCTGCCTTCTGGACCAATGTCATGTGGGATAGTCGCAGACATTTCATGTGCACTACTTTGTTTATTCCCACATGTCAGTACTTTGCCAAACTTGTAAGTTACATATACATGTAATGTATGCTTTCCCCTGGGAGTGACAGGGGCTCCCAAGGGTGGCTGGGCAGGGTCCCCCAGTCAGGGCCTATCCCACTGCCGGTGTCCCTGTCTGGGGGACCCTTCCATGAGAGAGTAGGGCAGATGATGGGAGTACAAGGAGCAGTCCCAACCCCAGACATTGAGCACCAAAGCCAGGCCAGGATGTGGACCCAGCTTGTCAGGGCTCATGGTTGGACAGGGCTGTGGGGAGCTGGAGACCAGCCCTGCTGTGGCATTGCTGCGTCAAGGGTTGACAGCCCCGGGCAGGTCCTGAACCAAAGGGTGGGGAAGGAAAAAAAGGCCATTAGTGTCCTCAGGGCCTTGACAGTACCAAGGACCCTGTAACCCCTGGTTAGCACAGACAAGCATGCTTAGCTATAACTGTTTCAATATGCATAATAAAGCTTAATTTCCAGTAGCAGGACAATAATTTAAGCTTAGACGTCCAAGTTTCATATTGAATAAGGTATTTAAAGCCAGAAGCAAGTAAGTGAGCTATAAAGTGCCTTCTCAGATTTGGCACATTCTCTCACTAGGAAAAAATTCTAACGCTGGTATCATTTGAAGTATCTGCTGAGCTCCTTTCATCATTTAACATCTTCCCATTCCTTAGATCTACTAGCAAAGACTCTACAAAAGCGAGCCTACCAAACACACCAGAAGTATGGTTTCCAGAGCTTCAGCATAACCTCCGTCTGAAACAAGCGTGGCCCCCGGGCAGCGCTCCTCCAGCTTGCCAGTGACAGTTCCTTCTCTGATGAAAAAGGCTATGTAATACAGAGGCAGAGGATGAAAGACTTTGCAAAGTGGATTTTTTTTTTTTTCTGGGTAGTTTCAGGCTGTTTTCTCTAGAAGCAAAGAAAGAAAGGATGTTTTTCACGAGGGAAGCACTATCAGCAGAGGCAGTAGATAAAACTGTCCCAGTAACAGAAGACCCCAGCATTTAGCAAGAATGTTGGCACATGACTGTGCTGCATGCCAACATCATTCTTGCCTCAGCAAATTGAAAAGGGCATAAAGGAATGTAATGAATTTCAGGATACCTCCTTTCTTTTGTTATAGGTCTAAGGTAGGGGCTGCTAGAGGTTAACACTGCACTGGCAGCACTTCACCCTGTCTGACCCTCTTCCCACCCCTGAAAGAATGGAAGAAAGAAAATAATGATGTGTGTAAAGTTGGAGACAGGACACAAAAATCAAGAGAAGGCAAATAGATCTTAAAGATGTCCTAAGCCATTCCTTTCAGATATCTGATGAGAATGAAGAAAAAGTTTTGTCAAAATTTATCTGCAAACTGAATAGGTCTTTAAAACAGGATACATGGGCTTTGAGAGACTAAATTAAATAATATTTCAGCATGAGCACAATATAACTCATAGGTTTGAGGAGTAATATGGAACCTGAACACTGGGTAACATTACTTCAATTCTGCCAGACATATCAGTATGTTAAACATTAAAGTTTTTTAATAAATTGAAAATTAATATTGATACTAAATATCAAGGTAATGTGATTGCTATTTGCTGGAATACAGTCAACCATCACATACTTTCAGTTCAATATTGGTTAGAGGTAATGGTCTCCTTGTCATGTTGGCAGCAGGTATTAATAAATACCAATCCTTCTCCCATTTTTAGACGTTTGAAATGTTATGTAAAATATGCATATTTCTCTGGTCAGTACCCCATTTTTTCCACCTTTGGGTGAGGCATTTCAGCATAAGTCTGCAGCAAAGAAGCGCACATTTTGTGCCTGTCCTGTAAATAGCACTAGTAAGCAATGCTGTCATTTGGACATTCTTCAATGTTCTATACATTCATTTGAAAAGGAAATACACCAATAAAGTAACTCAAGCGCAATAAGCCATACCAAAATATTCCAAATACTAATACATTCTATGGGAAGTGGCTCGATACACCTCTTGGAGTTCAATACCTAAAATGCTTTTCAGTTTCTTAAGTTTCAAAACTAAGCTGCATGAAAAACAGAGTGTGATTATGAACTAATGAAATATACAATAAAGTGGGCAATTAAGAAGAGAGCTTTAAGAAAGTACTTACATAGGAGCCATATTCTGCTCCCATTTTTAACACTGCAATCCATGTTAGCTTCAGCAAATTAGAAGTGCACGAGTCTGATGAGAGCACAATTTGTCATGCTAGCTAAGCAACAGATTGACTGTTCCTGAGGGTTCTTCTTCCTTTGCATAAGTACTTATTAAGGAGAGAGCCAGAATTGTTTCTGAAAAATCTGAGTGTTTTGGCAGTACTGTTCTGAACAGCACAGAGTACATGAAATAATAATGGACTCCTGTCTTCTTCAGGATGTCCCTTTTCTCTACATTGTTCCTACAATTGGTTCTATTTTAACTCATGCAGCAATTTATTTCAATAATTACGTGGGCATCCTACAGGTCTGTACCACCCTTCAATTCACTGTTCCAGGGTGAGCTTTCACTTTCTGTTTAGTCAAAAAAGAGATATTTTCAAAAATCTGATATTCAGCATTTTTGGTACTGCCAATGGATTTTCAAAAACATGGTGTGCAGTAAGTAATACTTCCTGATCTTTATCATGCCACTGTCAACTGCATGAAGCGTGGAAATATGCCAGCATGAATCAGAAGAATTGACTTTTAATTTTATCAAGTAAATAGGAACCAATTGACCTTTTCTGTGCCATACTTCTAATAATATCTCCTTTATTTATCTAAGAGCTTTCTTCATAGCTTTTAATTGCAGTTGCACTGTGTTTTTACAGACCACAGTACTTTCCTTCATAATTTATGGTGTTACTGCACAATTAAATGACCTCCACAGATTCTCTAGATTTCATAGGGAATACGTTCCTTTTTTCAGTGGAGAGATACTGAAATTCACTGTATATATTTCACAAAGCAGTTATTTTTAAAAAATATTTTGCTAGAAAATGCAGTCACTTTATAATTCTTGAAGTGTTTATGAATGCAATTTATTTGCTGGAAGGAAGACACTTCCAAACTATCACAAATAGGTTAAAAAATAAAAAATAACATGTGCCCTGATCAATGGATTACTTTCTTTTTTCTTCCCCTGGGAATGCTAATGCATATGTATATTCGCCATGGTAACCAGACCATTTTAAATTTCACATACAGGCTTTTCTTCTCTTTGTTTCTGAATGTTTGAAAATATAATGAACCACTAGGTTCACAAATGCTGAAGTTTTATAATGAAGGGCTTCTAAAAACGATCCCTGCAGTTTAGAACTGTCGCAACCTGAAACTTCTCAGAAAGAAAAATGTCTAAAAGCAATTAGTCTGAAACCACTCTTTTGTCCTGGATTTCAAATGAGAAAGCCTGGGTGCAGTAGAAAGTCAAGATTCATGTGAGCATTTAACCTCATCTCATAATGGCATCAGTCTTGAGCAGGTGTAACTGGCAGTGAGCAAGCAGAGAGCTGGTGTTGTAACACTGTCCTTTTAACTAGTGTGTGGTACTTCTCATGCTGTGTGGAGCAGACTGAAACATCCTTAAGATATCCATGACCAAAAAGTTGGCCAGTTCTTCCAAACATGTAAGGTTAGAAAGATAATACAATATGAAATATATTCCTGGATATCAGCTTTGAAAGAGTTACCATGACTTGACCATACCTGCAGCACAGCTGACATTTTCAGTCATGTTGAAATGCACATTTGTTACACATAGCATGTATCTATGCTGACTTAGCTGGTAGACATATGTGGATTCTTTTTCTCTAACAATTTCTGTAGTGAATCCTTAATCAAAATAACTTTTGAAAACGTCTGAACATATTAGAGATTCAGCAATTGGAGCATATATTAAAAAAAAAAAAAAAAAAAAAAACCAACAAAACAAAACCCAGAGAAACAGTGGTTTCAGCCATTTCCTATTGGGGTTAAAAGTCTACAAAGACCTGAAGTTGTCAGTGATTTTTCTGCTGAAGTTAATGGGCCTGGGATTATACTCAAGCAAATATAGATATTCATCCTCTTCATTTTGTATGCATTCTATCTAATAATGGCAATTGACATCTGCTATTGTCATACTCTAGACAGCCCGTTGGGGATTTCAGCGTCTTCCAGGTAATTTCCTTTAGAAAGAGAAATCAGGGATATGTAGCTGGATATTTTCTTCCCTAACTTGTTTTATTCATGCTGCAAAGACAGAAGGTCACAAACAACAGAGAGAATAACACTTTCCTGACTCTTCAGCTGTGACATTAACCCTGCTCCTTAATAAGTGGTTCTGCACCAAGACAAGAATTTAGTTAAAAACTCAAGGGCAAAGAGCAGATTTCTTTGATCTACCCAAAAGGAGACCGTATGACAATATAAGCAATGATATTATATTTTTTCAAAGATATACTCACCGCATAGGTTCAGAAAGCACTTTGTAAAATGGTGCAAGCTTCTAATTCCTACTATTTTTCTATTCCACATACACATACATTTTTCTATTTGATGAAGCTCACCCCATCTCTTACGAGTTTATCGGGATTCTTTTTCTGCCTGGCATTCATTGATTGTCTGCTCTATTTTCCGTTCCTCACCTCTTTTTTGTTTCCCCCCTCAGCACTGTTGCTAACTCTTTGCTACTCAGTTCTTCCAGTTTTTCATTTGCAAATCACAGCTGTCTAAGGTCAGTCTGCAACAGACATCAGCATCCTTTGGCATCCTTTAATTACTGAGCTGAAAGTAGGCAAGAAATCTCCGGACCAAACTGAGCAGAGTTTCAAATGATAAAATGAGATCTGAACGTGGTTTTGCTGTGGATTTAGATCAATGCAACACCTCTGGAATTATACCTCTTTTACAATGTTGTAAGAAAGTACTGACTCAGATTCATCATTAATAAATATAGCTCACAGCTTTGTTCTTATTTGGGGTTATATAATGTAGCCCAGAGAAAAAGAATCATAAGAAAGGCAGTTACATTCCTCCCTCCACTGCCAGCTCCTTATCAGTTGTACATTACAGAAATGAGAACACTTCTTGATTTTCACCACTGTAAATGAGATCTAGATCGAATTTATAATTCCCACATTTTTCAACCTCCCTCCAGTAGTTGGTTTTTTCCCTACATTTAGACAGAGATTTTGATTCTAGCAGTATTTAAAATCTTCATATGGGAATTAGAAAGGATAATAATTTTCGGGAGTACATCTATAAAGTTCTCCTTAAGTGACTCCACTGGACCACAGAGAATAATTGCATAACGAGGCACTTCCAACAGGAACTAAACAACTTCAGCTTCCCAATTTCAGCTCTGCTTTAAATGTCAGGGATTTGCTCTTCTCCTATAGAGCAAGGATATAAAAAGTGTGTGATCAAGACTAAGGCTTTAATTTCAGTTATGATTTACAATTCCTGCAGCAAGAGAGGATAAATTATTCCTCTCAGTTAGTTGCCTTTCATTTTTGGATGGTGGGAGTTATTGTCTCACATCCTAAGAAAATCAAGCCATATTCTGAACCTGTTTGTCCTGGTTTCAGCTGGGACAGAGTCCATTTTCCTCCTAGCAGCTGGTATAGTGCTGTGTTTTGGATTTAGCATAAGAATAATGTGCTAACACACTGGTGTTTTGGTTGTTGCTAAGCAGTGTTTATATTAAGCCCGGGACTTTTCAGATTCCCATGATCTGCCAGTAATGAGGTACCCAAGAAGCTGGGAGAGAGCATAGCCAGGACAGCTGACCCAGACTGGCCAAAGGGATGCCACACTACTCAAGCTGGTAAAAGGCCCCTAACACAGCACTGGAGTCATCTCCCACATGCATCCAAGTGAATCTGCTTGAATCATATTGTGACTGGTTGGGCTTACAGGTTGTCCTGCCTGCGCTGGAGCAGGCTGCAGATGTCTGCAGTCCTTTGTATCATCCCTGGCTGGGTCACCATGCACCCAGTGAGACTAATGTATCAGCAACTACACAGAACTGCACTTGCATGAATAATCCTGCCAGAACTGAGCTGCCTCCCCCAGCATCTCGGTGTCTGTGGCACAATTAATCTGTCAACTAAATAAACTGTCCGTGGATAACTAAGCACTGGCTGTGCACAGTAGAAAATGAACATATATAGCACACTCTATTGTGGTAGTATAAGGACAAGTAATGATTAACAGGTAGGTCTTCCTGTCACTGTAATTTACGAATATACCTTGTTAACATTGAAGGCACTCATAACTGAAAGTGGTGGGCAGAAACTATTTTCCTAAGCTTAAATTATAGTGGATAGTAGCTAATCACCTGTGTAACAGGGTAGGAAAATTCAAACTAAAGCTGAGTTCCTTATAGATGTGGTTAACAGGTATAACTGCAGTGTCACCTGTTAGTGACAAAATCATTTCTGCGTTTCCCAGGAGGAGACCTGTGCCATAAGCTCTGCAAAAGCTTGTGAAAAATCAGCTTGGTCCACTGGAAACCAGAGCCTATTTCTTCTGCTGTATGTCAGTGCATGGGCTGAGCAAACTGTATTTCAAGGTGGAACAGTGGAGAGAAGCTTGTCAGGAACACGACATCGACACCACTCACTGTCTCAGACTGGACAGTATTGGATTTCTAGAGCACAGAGTTACTTGCAAAGTGCTGAGCAGAGAGGAGCAAACCAAATAAGGCTTGTCCCAAGAGTGCCAGCAGGTAGTTTTGCAGCTAGTATTAAAAAAAAAAATAAATTCTGACGACAAACACACATAAGGGGCTATTTAGGTATGAACAGAAAAAGCACCTACTGTGTTTCAAAGAATAATGAGCTAAGTAAGGCAGGGGGTAAATGGTGTTGTCTGTTATCTGGATGACATGCTAATAACGGGGAAGATTTCAGATGAACATTTACAAAACCTAGAGGAGGCTTGAAAGAAGTTGCAAAGATGTGATTCTGAAGCTAACAAAGATTAGTGTGCTCATTTTTGTTGGATTTTTCTTCCCCCCACACGCACAAGCCAGTTAACAGTATATGGACTGAAAATTAAGGCAACACATCTTCCAAAAATTAAAACCCAGTATACGTAGAATATAGAG
Source organism: Rhynochetos jubatus (assembly GCA_027574665.1). Lineage (NCBI taxonomy): Eukaryota > Metazoa > Chordata > Aves > Eurypygiformes > Rhynochetidae > Rhynochetos > Rhynochetos jubatus. Next base: position 24,760,626 of record CM050652.1, on the reverse strand, counting down.
AGAACCTTTAAGAATTCGCCCGGGTTGAGCTTTAGGGCCATGCAAATAGCTAGATGTTGGATGCTGGGGGATGGATGGAGGAATGAGCTAGATTGTCTGTTAGAATGACATGTGGGAGTTTATTTTTTAAAATATAGTATGTTAATCTTTGCTTCTTTTCATGAGTGAGAGCTGCTTCAGATGTTAGACATCCGAGGTATACTTGAGAATGTTCTGCTGCATAGATAGTACTATGGAACATTCGTGGCAAATCTAACAACGTTAATTGGTTTGATATGTTCTCAAAAACAAAAAAAAAAAAAAAAGTTAAATGATCTGTGGATGGAAGAAAAGAATGTTTTTGAAGAAGCAAAAAAGAAATTGAATAGTTCAATTTACATCAAAATGACACATTATCCAAAATAACAGTGTGTAATACCTCTCTTTCAGGAACTTAGCTGCGGCTTCAGACATCTAGGATTGAAAACGTTACATTTTCTTCCACAATATAAGCAAAAAATGGGAGAAATTACTAAAACAGAACTCAGATGAGGGACTATGAAATTCCACACAGAAAAAGTTTTTCAGCTCACAACAAAAATCACAAAGAGTTGGTAAAAATACTTCAAAGATGCACATTCCCTAGCTGGTGACAGTGAAGAGCCTGGATCTTACCAGATCATTTTAAAGACTGTCAGAAAGATATGCTAATCTGGAGTTTCTGTCCCACCTGCCATTTGTTCAAGGAAAATGTTCACAGGCAAAGAAATGCTTCATTTCCTAAATGACCTCTTTATTACAGTTAAAAATACTGCCCTATAAATAGGAGAAGCCCCTGCACCAGTTAAGAAAATGACTTCTACATACTGTGACTAACTTAATCGCATAACAAAAGGGAAACTTTATTCTTTCTAATTCAGGAGATTGGATTAACCATGCTGGCTGAAGACTAAAAGTATTAATACCAAAATATCTACAAAAAATATGCAAAATAGGTGCAAAATGGAAATTAAAATTAAATTTAGGAAGCAGACATTGACTCGATACCTAGCAAGGGAAGGAGCGGGTCTGACCAGCCATCACAAGATGGCATGATATTAACAAATGGCATCACGTCACCTGTGGCTGAAACCAAGTTACTGAACAGTGATTCTTCAACACCTTGCAAATATGGCCAGGCAAGACAGACGTGATCTCTCAGTGCCCAGAAGTTGAGGTCTGTAATAATAGACTTTGCTATTAACACCTGAAAAGTGTTTGGAGAGGTGTTTATTCTTATAAATGTAATCTCAGAGAAGCATCTGTGATTTTCTCTGGACAAATTTCAGACAATCTTCTAGCAAAATGCAGTAAAGGTCCAACTTGGAATGAGTTAACAGAGTAATTGGGGCAGACATGCAACTAAAGGTAGAGGAAAAATAGTTGGAGAATCCCAGGAGGTAGCAGCCCAAATTTCTTGTTAGCACCAAAATTTGCCCTACCACCTCCTGCTCAAAAGACTTACCCAAATTTGGTGTTTTACAGTTGATTTCCTAAAAATAAGAGCCAGCCAAGACCACTTGAAAGAAGTCAGTGCACAGTGTAAATCTATGTTTCACATCTTTGATTCCACAGTGACACGAAGCAGGGTGGAAGGAATAGAGAACAGGTTTAGGCAGCATGTGTTGAGATCAGTGGTATATTAGGGAAAAGGAGAAGATAACAAAGATGAGCAAAGGCCAGCTCTTATCTGATAAGAGCTTAGTTACAAGGCATAAACCTGGAAGTAAATTGAAATTATGAGAGCTTTCATTGACCAGGGAAAGAGAAGATAATACCAGGGGGGAAAAAAAAAAAAAAAAAAGAGAGAGAGAGAAAGAATAAAAGGACCAAAACCAATTCCTCTAGGTGAAATCCTAATAAAAAAACCTGACAACCTTCAATTCTACTTGCCTTACAGAGTTTCATAAGACCAACCATATATTTTTCATGTATTTTGTATTTGGTTTGTATTGCAGTTATTTACAGAATTTCCAAGGAGGGCTGTACAGTGGAATTATTTTTTTTTTTTAATATATTGTAATATGACTCCCAGTTCCATGGATTCACCTATTTCTTTTTCTCAGAATAGGGCATTTTAAGTACACACGTGATTGAGAAGGTTTTCATTTCAGCCATGATTTAATCCTCAGCAGTAACATAGGTTATGTTGTTTCTCACTTTCTTGGCAGTGCTTTGCAGATGAAAAAATAACTTAGTGTTCAGTATCTGCCTTTAAGAAGGAGTACTGAAACTTTTGATTTCATATCCCCACACATGGCAAAAACATAACACAAAGCAGAAGGAATACACCTTGCTGCAGCTCTGATGGTAGAATCACAAGCCCATTTTACTCCAAATTTAAAAAAAAAAAAAAAATCTTTAAATTATCCTTGACACAGATGACATTCAAGGTCTTGCAGGAGGTGTCCCTGCCAATGGCAGGGAGTTGGAACTAGATGATCTTTAAGGTCCATTCCAACCCAAACCGTTCTATGATTCTATGATAAAAGCAGGGAGCTGCAGCCAAGAAAAGCAGCTGTAACCTCACCTGCCTGGGCGAGGCTATCTAATCCATCATAAAAAGGTATAATTTGCAATTGAGATTATGGAAGGAACCAGAATCCTCCATTCACAACTTCGTGCCTTCTAACCCTAAGGGTGGCCAAACAATCCCTTCTATGTAAGAAATTGCACTCCCTCCTTATCTAAAAAAAAATGGACAGGCTGGGGCAGGTAAAAATACCTTACACGTCTTTGCATTCACCTCAGTGAACCTCAGCTGTTGTCTACAAGAAGAACAATTTTCAGAAAGAAGTGTCTGCCTGTAATTCAACAGCAATTGTTCTTTTTTCCCCATAGAAATAGTTCCTGGTTCAAGCAGGCAGGCAAACATATGCATTCCTTTCACAGAGAAAAACATGCTCTCAGCGGTGTTCAGGTAGGCAGGCAACCAGGCATGAAACTGAAAACACTCAGGCATAGACAAAACAAGTGCAGGCAAATGCAGCCTCCAGTTACTGAAAAAATAAAAAGGAGGAAGATAAAGAGGTTGAGGGGCATAGATCAGATCTCAGATCAACTCCTACTATTTTTTTTTCATATTCTCAAAATGTTTCCAGCAAAAGCAGGAAGATAATTGACTTATCCCCGCACCGACAACATTTTCCATCACCAGAGGAAAGAGTCTCAGCCTCATTGTATAACATCATATAGCTTGTGACCCCTGTTCTTCAAATGTGTACGCACACGGGTGGGCTCAAGTCTTGCCAGCACAGGCTGGAGTAGCACTGGGTATCGACCTGGATCTCTGCAGAATTGAGATGTCTCACAAAGGCAGCTGAATCAACCTTTATCATCTGAAGGCTTATTAAAAGGAACAATAGGGCATTCTTCTTTTAATAGCGAGCAGGCAGGGGATGATGGGAGCACTTAGATGAAGAGGACTAGAGTGGCTCAGAGGAAAGGAACAGCAGAAAAAGGGACCAGTGCAATGCCAACCTGGGGTCTGCTCAGCCTCGAGCAGCGAGCAGTTTTATACCTCCCAAGCCTTAAAGAACCCTGACTGGTAACAGCTTTTGGAGGGGAGAAGGAGGGGGGTGAATCATTAATGTTGGCACCCTCCATGTCACAAGGTAGTAGAAAAGCTGAATTGTTTCAGAATCCCATTTTCCCTAGGAAAGCATCCCTGTTGAAATAAATTATGGAAGCACCTGTATGGACTTCTTGGGCAACATTTCACAGATCTAAGATTTGGAGTCCAAGAAAAAAGAAAAAAAAAGGAAAAAAAAAAAGAAATGCCTACTCATGGGCAGAAAAGTGCAGTATCAGAAAAAAAGAACAAAGGTCTGTCAAGTGAACTTACTCATCAGCAATGTACACATTTGACTGGGTGTCATGAAAGCCTAGTTCTCAGAGTGACACTTTGGTGTCCATGTTTTTCTTTCAAAGAAATAATTCCTTTCATCTCAAGTGAGTTCAGTTTATCAGTCAAAAGAAAATATTTCTGGCAGACATGCAAACACTTTTTGGGATTTGAAAATCGAGCTGAAAACACTCAGATTCATATTACATATATATTACCTTTCTTTCTCTCCCTCTCTCTTTTGCTTCTGTCTTGATAGTGAACGATTCTTATTTTCACAGACTTTGGGTGTCCCTCTGGTTTTTTGAAACAGGAAGAACAATAACTATATCTCTTCTTTTCCTCCCAAGCAAAGAGATAAAACTGCTTGTTTCTGTTTATTTGCTTGTGTTTATGTATTTATGTGATAAGGGGCAAATGCATCTCATGCATGTGTAAATAAATTACTGAGAGAAAAGAAGCTAAGTGTTATCTTTTGTTCTGAAAGCTTTTAGAGTAATGTGGATATTCTTATCTTGTGCAGAAGAGGGCATCATAATGTCCATTATCCTCTGCAAGTTTTGTGCCCTGCACACACAAGCCTGGTGGTGCTCCATCGTTTCAGAGGACCATAAATGTTATCAGAGGCAGCATTTAGCAAGGGGCATACAGTTGCTCAGCAGGTGGGTTTTGAAATTTAGGAATTTAAGCAAACCTCCTGATGAGAATTAATGGGAAGCCAGAACAGAGAACTGAGAGACAAGGTAGCAGGTTTATGGACCAGAGTACAAAAAAATCTATGCCCCATTAAGACCTAAGGCCAAACTGGGAAATAGCACCTCATAGTTAGGATTGGAGACCATTTCTGCTGGCTTATTTGTGATAGTCTGATCAGTAGGTGTGAGTTTATAGCATCTGTGCTATTTAGTGAGAGTTAATTAGAGCTGAGAAGGTAATAGCCTTTTTTTGTGATGAGTGCTTACCATCAGATGAGGTGTTGAAAACCTTTGCTGCCATCCAGTTAAGGCAGGCTTCAGAGCCAGTGAAGATGGCCCTGACTGTTCCACTGTCTTACAGGTCTAATTTTTGTGTGAATTGGATTGGACAGAAAAAAATATGTTTCAGTTCTTTTTTCAGACTTTGTCCTCTTTCAAAATCCAGAGGTTGTCTGTAAGGCCACCCCATGTGTGGGTGTTGATCTCTGAGCTTTGTTCTCAGGGGCATGGAAGCAATAAAGAGACAAGCAGTTCAGAAGCATTTGGCAAGCTGTTATTTAGCCAACCGTTTTAGTTGTTCTGAATGAGTCTGAAAAGAACCTAGACCACTGTTCTATAACAAATTTCTGGTCTATTTTCTGTTCGTCTGAACTCTCTCCATGAATGCTCACAGTTACATCAGTTCAGGGCAAGAGTGAACAGAGCACAGTGAGAAACATCAGCTTGCCATCAGCTGCTGTAATACAGAGCTGTAGCATCTCAGATGCAGAAATACCTCCGGCTTGAGGACTGATGGAGACCAGGTGTCCACAATCTCTTGAGAGGCAATGGAAGGCCTCAGTGCAGCAGAAAGCCATGAGTCCAGGTGGGACAACTCACCTGATGCTAATAAGCTCTGTTCTGGTTACATTGGTTCCAGCTGAACCAATTCAAGAGCTCGCCACCATGTTCTCCTGAGTTGGATTTAAGTGGCAAGATTTTGATGGGGAAGTGATATAGGGGTGGTTTCTGTAAGAAGATGCTGTAAGCTGCCCCTACATCAGTCAGAACCAATTTTAGCCAGCTGGACTTGCTGTTCCCCAAAGCTGAGCCCATCAGTGATGCTTGGTGGTGCCTCTGTGATAATTTCAGGAAGAGTAAAAAATGCTGTGCAGCAGTTGTGAGAAAATTGTAGAGAAACAGCCCTGCAGAGACACTAAGGGCTGCACCTCCAGTGCAGAAGGAGGCAGAGGAAGTGCTTCAGGTGCTGGAGTAGAGATTTCCCTGCAGCCCCTGGGGAAGGCCACAACAGAGCAGATATCCACACTGCAGCCTATGGAGATGTCCTGAAGGCAGCTGTGGCTTGCATAGGGCCCACACAGGGGCAGCTTCCTGGCAGCAGCTGTGGCTTACAGGAGACCCATGTTGGAGCAGGCTGCTCCTGAAGGACTGTACCCCATAGAAAGGACCTGCGCTAGAGCAGTTCATGAAGAACTGCAGCCCACAGGAGGGACCCCACACTGGAGAAGGGAAAGAGCATGAGGAAGAAGAAGCAGCAGAGTAAGTGTTATGAACTGACTACAAACACCGTTCCCCATCCTCCTGTGACACTTGGGATGGGAAGGTTGAAGAGCCAGGAGTATCCCTACCTTATCTTGACCTGTGAGGTTTTTCATCATATTCTCTCCCTCTGTCCTGTTCAGGAGGGGATGTGATAGAGCAGTTTGGTGGGCACCTGGCTGCTAGTAAAGCTTAACCCACTACATTCCTGGTATTCTGGGTTCCAAGTGGTGCCTGGGCAAGTTTCCCAGCAAGCCAATTTAGGTGTTACTGGCTCAGCATGGTATAAATACAACTGTATTTTATCCATACCCGAAGTGGCATTAGAAGAAGAATTTAGCTATGTTCAGGTGGCACTGGGCCTAAGTAAGTCCTATTTGATCTTGTGTAGCCTGCAGAAGTAAGCTTGGCTGTCTTTCAACACCTTGCACAAATCCTGACTAATTTACCCAAAATGAAGGCCTGGCTATGCTTTTGAACAGACTTTTGCAAACACTTGCAATGTGTAGTAGTGCAGAGATTCTTTAGAGAAAACACATTAAAACCTTATGATAGACAATACAAGTAAATATAAAAAGTATTGAGCTACAGCAAAGCGGAAGAAGGTGGCTTACAATTAAATAAAAAATAAATTAAGGGGAATTCAGTAAATCACTTTAAAATGCCAGTCAACATTTGAGTCATCGTTTGCTTCATTTTAGAATCTCACTAGGAAAATTAGCCTGGAGCAAGAAAAAAGACAGGGTAACAATTCACAAATGCTATTAGCACAATCAGTGTTTCAGTAGTCTCTGGCTGCTAAACAATAACCGTTCTTAATTTTCTGGGGACGGGGGAAATTGATAATGACAATAAGCAAAAGTGAACATATAATATTGATGCTAAGTAAGCGTGTTACCTGTTTTGGGTTGGTTAGGGTTAGAATTCCTAGGACAAAATTTCACTCTTTTGGCATCTTAAAGAGTTTTTATTATTTGTGCAATATCCCCAGTGGACATAATTAGATGTGCCATGTTTGCTCTATAAATACAAAACAGTTTTTCCTTGGGGATTATGTACCTCAAACCTTACAGCAACTCAAAGTACAAGAGAGGTCAAGGAAAGGGAGGGGAAATAGAACTGTGAATGACTATATTCAGACTAAATATTTCATGGTATTTCAACCCAACGGAGAGTGCTGAGAGTCTACCTGCTGCTAACAGCTTCTGGCTCATTACATAATCATGGAATGGTAGAAAAAGTGTCGCTGGAGGTCACCTGGTCCAGACTGCTCAAAACAGGGCTCACTTTGAAGTTAGGTCACACTGCTCATGCCCTTTCCAGTCAAAGCCCGAATATATCCAAGGGCAGAGACTGAACAGCCTAGATGCCTTGGTGGCCCTCTGCCAGTTGGCCAATGTATCCCTTGTAATAGAAAGTCCTCAGTCAGACACAGTACACCAGAGGCAATCTCACAATTGCTGAATAGCGATCTGTGGTAACTTATCCTAAACTCCTGATAATGGTGCTCTACATGTGCTTAGGAAGAATATAGTGCTTACTCATGTTCAGCTTACCCACCAAGACACATAGGCTTTTCTCTGCAAAGCCAGTAAAGAATATGGCAAAGAAGACACTATCTCAGCTTTTTCCTTGTCCTTTGACACTCAGTCCCATACCCAGCAGAAGGCTCTTTGTTTTCTTCAGTATTTTGTTTACTGCCAAAGTTCTGATAGAGTGAAATAGAGGGAGTTTGGTACCACATTCACATTGCCTCATTGTAAAGCCTCATTCAGGTGGGCTTGGGTGGGTTGTTTCCATTACCTTGCACACACAGGGGGCAGCATGAATGTGAACTAAAGAGCCATGCCCCATTTCACACAGTAAGCCACCGGTAACGGATGGATTAGAGCTCTGTCCTCTCCCTTATCCCATTCTTTCTCTTCAGCTTGGTATTTCATGCAACTTTTTGGTGAAAATGATGCCTAGATTTGCTAGACTGAAGGCACACTAGCAATGTGCCTGTATCCAAGGGATACACAAACCAATGCAGGCTCACCTTCTGTAGAGTTTTCAAACCCTGTAGGCCTCAGCAGTCATTGTGCCATTCCTCACATCAACATGGGCAGCACATCCGTATTCCTACTGGATATGACAATAAGCCACTGAAGAGCTCCAGGAGCCTCATTTGGTGTCTTTCAGCTCACATCATAGTTTTTGATTTCTCAGGGGCTGGCTCTGGGTCCTTTTTATAAAATGAGTAGCAGTTACAGAGACCAGCATCTCAGGTCATGAAAGAAATCCCACTGCATAATATTTTCAGCCGAGAATAATTGTTCCAAATGCTTAAGAAGTGACATTGCTTTGCACTAAAGTATTGTTTGCTGGAGGAAATCATTTGAGCTGAGCACTGATGAGCATACAGGCTTCTCTTGTAAAGTGAAGTGGTGCTTTATGTTTTATTCTCTTTTAAATATGATTTTGGCAAGTAGCGGAATAAGAAGAAAGTAATTCAATCTCTGCACAACACGTTACTGACATACATAATTTTCTGTTGACTTTGCTAACATCAACTTGCAAAAACATTATTATTTTTTCTGCCTCAGTAAGCAATCCAGTCCTGGATTTAGCTACTTTGTGAGGGTTGTGGTTGTTTATTCAGGCTAATGGAGATTAGAGACCTATGAAATGCTCAGTAAGATACCTCACAGTAAAGTGTTTCTCTTCTGGTGTGTTAAATAGGTTTGGACAGTTTGTCTATAATATTTAGAACATACTAATACAGAACTTGAGCATGATCTGATTTGCAGATAATCCTTTAGAGTAGTATCATAAAAATGTATGAGAATATAAAATGAAAAGGAAAGAGAGAAGAGCATGTGTATCTTAATAGACCAAGTACGCGAAATATTGAAGTATATATTCCATTGCTTAAGGCAGAGTAATAATAAAAATTGCAATAAAAAAGAATATCTCTAGACTATAAATGACCCATCAACCTCAACTGTAAACCAAAAATAAAGCCAGAAGTATAATTTCTAACACCAAGAATTAGATAATCTAACCACAAGTATCAGAATTTTAATTAAAGGAAATTTATTATTTGCTTAGACTCCCAGGCCAAAGTGATTAATACACATGCAGTTTCACATGCTCAATGACACATGCACCAACAGGTAAGCACAGCTGAATAAAGAGAAAAAGAACTCAAGTATTCTGGGCATCTGAGGGGAAAAAAGACAAGTTTTACTTCCCTGAATATTTACTGATCTGTTGAGAAGAAATGGTTTTGGTCTTGACAACTGGAAAAGGAGGCTGAGGAACTTCTAAACACCATCACTTGTCTCTGAGCCTCTTCAACACTGCTTCTAAGAACACAAAAGTATGGGCTGAGGTTAATCTCTTCTGCTTTTTAGCTCTCCATATTTAAGCAATTGAGTTTACTGAAGTTTTCAGATGATGAGGAGAGAGAAGTTAACCTGAAATCTTTAAAAATGGCTCAACTACTCATTGGGAATTGAGAGCTCTCCAACTCAGATTCCTCAGACAGCTTTCTAAAGGGAGATGAGGTAACCTAGTACCTAGTCTGTACAACCATACATCATGTGTCCTACCATTCTTACTGCAGAAAGGAGCATGCCCATTACAAAGCATTCTCAAAACCCATATAATCACAATATGTACTTTAACTGCTATTCAGGTTTTTCTCCATTTTGGCTTAATCTCCTGTCTCTATAAGCTCTGCTAAGGTTTTTGGAGCTTAGGCAGTTCTCTCTTCTTGATGTACATTAGTACTTCTAGTACTCATAAGTACATAAGTATATTAGCATTGCAACAGTAATAGATCCTCATCACCAACAATAGAGCTTATCTGTTATCTTATTTGAAAGATGCCAGAGGTTGACTTTCAGATTTAAATTCACTACCCTATTTTCTGTGGTACTGACCCTTTGATTCCAGTGGGTATTCACGGGTGTAAATGAGATTAGAATTTAGTCTACAGTGTTCATGTGCCATGTCACAGAAAAACTTTATGTTTCAGTACCTTTAAAGTTGTCTTCATTAAAGAGACTTATTTTAGGTTCCTTGTCATGCTGATTTCAAACCTCTATAAAAGACATTTTTATATTAGAAGTCAAAGGAGACTCTAACTCCAGAGCTTAAAGAACACTCATTACACAAACTCGTAATTGTTGGTCATTATGGAATTATCCTCCTAGTAAATTTCAACTCAAAGGTAGTTGCTTATAGTGCTTACAAACCTTTTTTGCATTTAAATCCTGAAAACACGTGTGGATTGTTTTTGAAGAAAACAGGTTGTTATCAGTAGTTTTAACCCTAATCCCTCTCCTGCTGATTTGAAAGAGTATTATGGGTCTAATCCTGCTCTTGTTAATTCAATGAATAAGATCAGATGGTATACGTAAGGGCACACATATTGCCTTTACACTGGCTTCAGCTGGGAAATACCCCTCTCTTTCTTCTTAAGCTGTTCTTGCCCACCTTAAATACTGCAGATACGATCCAGAATGGGGTTTCAGGGCATTCCTCATAGAAGAATGACAAAAAAGTTTGTAGTAGGCTTTCATGACTGCTACCCTGAGAGACTAGGATACCAAAACCAGTATCCAGGACTGTGAAACAGCAGGATTTTTACTCCAACAAAGTAGAATTATTTTGCTGTAGAAGGAGGAGAGAAATATTTTAATGAAGTCTCTACTGCTAAGTGTTCTTTTTTATGGTGCTATTCAACCTTTGGCAAGAGCTACCCTGTAGCCCTAATGCATTTCTTGCATAACAGCTCAGCTGAATAAAAAGGGCTAGATATAATGCAGTACATGACCTCCACAAATTCATCCCTTTTATGGGAATAGAATAAAATAAGTATCAATGTAATTACATGTCATGTCCAAAAGATTTTTGGAAGAACATTCATTACACTTCTTGTTTTACGTCACATTCTTCTTTATTTTTCAAATAATACATTATGTAGCTTTATAAACTACTTAAGGTGGTTGTGGGGTTTTTTTTTAAGGATTAAGTAAATCTGCTCAATCCCTTAGCTACAAGCTAAAATGCATCAATTACTTGGACTGTCATGAAGTTTTGATTGTCTTTAGTGTTTCCCCAGCACTATTTAGGGTTTAGTCCTCTTACTGCATCAAACTGTTATACTAACAGGACTTTGGCACCACTGTTTCATGCCCACGCTTTGATGAATGCTGTATTTCAGAAAGACTAACCACATTGACTGGTTTGGTTTGATCACTCATTTTTAATAGTTGTATAATTATTCTGTCAGGTCAGAATGGATGCAGATGAGCTGAGTCACTGTCTTCCAGTCACCAGTAGTCACACCCTAAAATGTGGTCCTATTGTCCAGTGCCCCTCCCCCTGTGGGGTACCAGCAGTACCAAGTAGCATACACACTGGAGGTACAGCAACCAGGTTGCAGGTGTCTTCTGCCCTCCCCTGACCTGATGGGATGAAATCCAGTCCAGGTCTAGGGTCTGTAGAATCACAGAATGGTTTGGGTTGGAAGGGACCTTAAAGACCATCCAGTTCCAACCCCCCTGCCATGGGTAGTGACACCCTCCACTAGACCAGGTTGCTCAAAGCCTCATCCAGCCTGGCCTTGAAGACAGCCAGGGATGGGGCATCCACAGCTTCTCTGGGCAACCTGTGCCAGTGCCTCACCACCCTCTCTGTGAAGAATTTCTTCCTGATATCCAATCTAAATCTCCCCACTTTCAGTTTAAACCCATTACCCCTTGTCCTGTCACTACAGGCCCTTGTAAAAAGTCCCCCACCAGCTTTCTTGTAGGCCCCTGCAGGTACTGGAAGGCTGCAGTAAGGTCTCCCTGGAGCCTTCTCTTCTCCAGGCTGAACAAGCCCAACTCTCTCAGCCTGTCCCCATATCAGAGGTGTTCCAGCCCTCTGAGCATCTTCATGGCCTCCTCTGGACTCGCTCCAACCAATTGATATCCTTCTTATGTTGGGGGCCCCAGAGCTGAATGCTAGATGATCTTTTAGGTCCCTTCCAACCCAAACCATTCTGATTCTATGATTAATAAAGATACAATATTGGCAATAGAAAGTAAAAATCTTCTAGCTCCTGAGGCAAATGCATTTAGTGGTTAATACTGATGAGCACTTTAAAGAAAGAAAGGCCTGGAGAGAGGGCATTAATTGCTATCTGACATATGAGCTTGTAATAACACTGTTTTGAGTAAAAAGAAAGGAAAACTTTCCTAATATTTACAACTAAAATTTGCCCTACTAAAAAGCAATGAAAAATGGTTTAGTGGCTTTTTATCTGTCTAACACCGAGAACTGATCTAAACTGTCCAGCACAAGTAACTCTGAGACCTCACAGTCTAAGTTTACCAGCAGGGTAAAGGATGATCTGAAATGCACCAAAGGAAAAGCCAGCAAGTATGACAGGAGTCACGGTAACAAGACCACATGATTATTCAGTCTCAAATGCTTGAAATATTTTTACTCTTTCTATGAAAAGTATTATCAGTTCAACTTTTGTAGTGCTAAAAGGGATCCTGAGTATGGAAATGAAAAAAAAGACGAGGATGGCGAGGCCCACAGCTGTGCATTGTTGCTGTGGCAGTGGAGTAGGTCCATGCCCTTCCTACCTCCTTGCCCTCTTCCCAGCTGGTTCTAAGCAATCTCTTCCTGTAAGAAGGGTGCTACAACTGCAGCTGTGGGTACTGAAAAGAGAGGCACAGCAGAGATGCAAGGAGAACCTCTGGTGTGGTACCAGGTAGAGTTTAGCAAGGTGCCAGCGATTGGTACATGAGAGTAGAGTGTTGTCTAAAAACTGAAGAGAGAAAATGGGAGGTCTCTTGAAGAAGATAAATTAATAGGAATTATGCAAATTACCTCATTACTTAATGTGCTTTGTCATCACAAGTAACAGCATTATCACCAGCATTGATGGAGTCTCCTCTGCAATCAGATACAGGTTGTGAGCCAGATCACAAACATCAGATACTTAGAGCTGAGAGCAAGTACTCATAGAAGAAGCCCTACTGTAGTAAGTTAAACTGTTGTTGCACGTGGAGAGGCCAGAATCTGGTCCTCTTCAGAAGTTATATTTCACTTGAAAATATTATCTTTTTAAAAAAATTACCCTTGAAAACATTGAACATCTCTGATTTTTAGACTACAATGACCTGGTGTGTTAAATCTCTGGGCTAAAAGCCAGTTTAACAGTCCTTGCCATCATGAGGCACCAATTCCCGTCTCCCACAGGATAGCAGAAGTCACTTCTGGAGATAAGTGTGTGCAACACGACACAATATCTACAGTAGTGTGACTTGCAGCCATACCTGTCATTCCTCTGCCTCTTCTACCATGTAACAGCTCAAGGCCAGCAGGTCATTTCTTCACACATTCCCTAGACACACAACTCCTGTATGAAAATCAGTGGGGACCCAGGGGGCAATTGTCAGGCAGCCCCAACCCAGTTCATGGAGAAGCAGTGCCATGAAGTAAATAATCTTTTTTCGCACCAAGATTGCAGTATTGACTCCCTTCTCCCAGGATGCCAGCTCCATCCCCAAAGCTGTGCAGTTATAATGTGGGCACAAACAAGAAAGTACCTATAAGAAGAAAGTTTGAGAGAAAGGGAAGACAGTCAGTGTTCAACACACCGAAAACAAACCTGACAGCAGAAAAGGACAGAAAACTTGCTATATAAAGGTCTCTAAAAAGAGATTTATACTCAGTGAGAAGCAAAACTAATTGAAAATGCATAAAAAGGAGAGGGTTTGGCAGTCCTCATTAAATTATGCCTGTTGTTGTAGAGATAAAAGAAACACAGTTTGAACCAAAAGGTTGAGTAGAAATGTAAAATCCAAGGACAAAATTTTAAGTGAATGGCACATGCAAAATTAAGCACTGGGGTTGTCAGATATTGGCTAAAGTTCCTGATTGACTTTGACAAACAGAAAGATAAATACATCAAATATGGTTATACTTGAAGTAGAGACAGGTAGAGACTGTTAGATTTCTCTTTGATGCTGTTGTGGACCTGGAGGTCTAGCTGGAGTGGCTCAGGAAATAATCTTTCAGCTATGGTCAGAGTGCTGCCCAGGAGGAGCTTCGCTTACTTAGTTTACATCGAGTCATCTAAAAACACAGCCTGCAAGGCCAAGATAAATGATCTCTAGTATATTGCTTTTATAGTGTTTTCAATTAACAATATGATTCTAAAGGTTCACAGTAGGTCAAAGTAAGCTGATGTGTAGTTCAAAATGTTCAGGAATCACTGGTCTGGGGAATTCGCTGCTCGGTGGGTAAGCAGAAGGAGCCCTTATTTGCAGCACCGCAACCATTACTAGAAAGGCAACTTTTACAGAGCTTCCATGCTGATGTCTGACATACCACAGCATTTCTCTGACCATGACACACAACCTTTGGAAGGGGAAAGAATTACAGCAGAGGCATAATATTAATGATTCAGAAAGTCTCATGTCACAACCCTGAGCACTGCAGTATCTAATTATTAGGCATAACGATTTGCACACAGGCTGTGCCAAATAATGACGGGAGAATTAGACACATAAAAATGGAGACTGCCCTCTGGGGAAGGTCAGCATAAGCCAATTGGTGAGAAAAAAAGCCAAAGTAGTGCTGTGGGATTGAATTCCTATTCCCTCACAGAATCCAGATCCATGCTACAAGGAGTGCTACATCCTCCAGGAATACATACTGAGCCATCACCTTAAGAAAAACACGTTTGTCTTTCAAAACCTGAAGGTGAAGATAGGACAAGATAAGGGTTTTCTTCCAAAGGGGAGGGAAGGTGCCGGTGCCCTCTCTGAATTTCAGCCTTGATATTTAGTGCAGTCAAACCAACTGTTGGAGAGCAGGGATCAAAAAACTTTTCCGAATGAGGGATTTGGCCCTCCATGAAACTCCAAAAGCTTTTTCCACTGCTGGTGGGTATTTTTTCTGTGTTGTAATTTGAAAATGAAAAGTAATTGGTTAAAAAATTACAAGACTTCTTGTAGCTCTGGTTTGGAGTATTTTAAGAGAACAATCAAATTTCAGGCTTGGCTTGCTGAATATTTAAGCATTTTATGGAACACAGGCTGCACAGGAAGAGATTGAGAAAATCCTTTTTCAGCATTCCCTATAGCATGATTTCTTGATTACACATGTGTAGTATTTATACCCCTATCTTTCGGGGCAGAGAAGCTTTACACAACCTTCCAAATCCTTGCTTTTACCATTGGGCATCTGGCAAATTTTCCACAAAGCTCCAGACTTGTTTGAATGCACACTGAAACTTTACAGAGTTTGCACTTTAAAATGTGATGGAAAAGATGTGTAGTGGTCCAGAAGCTCCATTTTCTGAGACATCCATGAGAAAATTCAAAGGTTATTAGTGATCTCTAAAAAGTTACATCTTGAGAGGGCTCTGGCACAAAATTTTTTTAAATGTTTTAGGCAATGGAGAGGGAGGAATTTTTTAAAACATTGAGAAAACACAGGGAAATTTTATTTCTTCAATACCTGTGAAAAGAATGGTCACGGTCAGCATTATGAAGCATTATGCTTGAATGACTCAGAGGATTGGTAGTGAAATACAGCACCTCTCAGATATGGGACATGAATTCAAATAGGAATGGGGTTAGTAGTGACAGAAAGTCATTACCATGTCATTGTGGTGTGCTAATGTTTAGAGATTCATTGGTGACTTGAGTCCAATTACTAGCACACAAGGGTTTACATTACAAAATGCACTACCAAAACTGGCAGAGGTAGGCAAACGGATTTTTACTCTTCCAGTACCTTTCCATATCCAAAGTTACCTGCTCAAGGTCATACCAAGACTCAAGGCCAGTGTCATGAAGCATCCATTGACAAAGTCCATGGTGCACAATCTGATGATGACTTTAGCCTCCTAACCATTGATTCAATACTCCTCATGCTTAATAATTGCAAATTTCCCTATTTAAATTATAAAAACTTTGTAATGCCAAGGTTTCACAGCCTGCAGAGGCAGTGCCTGGCAGCTGGGTGGGTGAGGGTTAAGCTCTCCGTGGGCAGAGCAGCTCACACAGGCTTTTGGTTTCATTGCAAGGAAAGGGATATAACTGTGCTCAGCTGAAACGAATCACTCTGCCAGGAAACTTTAAGAGGATTGAATGCTATAGCATCCCCTCCTTCTTTCAAGGTTTGGGGTGATTTAGCTCTGATGGAAAGCTGAGTTGTGGAGAGCTTTGAGTGAACTCAGAAGAGGCTTTTGTTTTGTGTGAAGTATGTGAATTGTTTCATTTTTCCTAGACTTATCTGAGCAAGCTCAGAAATCCCTGAAAATTGGAAAAGAATGAAAAAGACAATTAGACCAAGGGAAAAAATAGGAAATACTCTGATACAGCTAGTAACTTCCACTGATGTGTTTTCTCAAATATATTCTAAATAGAAGGGCATGGAAAATGCCATGAAGAGGAAAAAGATGGATTTTGGAGGCAAAGTAACACTACATGTTAGCAGAAAAATTATTTTGACTAGCTAGAAAGAGACACTAAGATCCTGGAATATGATAAATCTTATTGGGCACAAAAGTTGTACGAAGCAATATTACTACCTTAAAGGGAAATTTCTTAACCTTATCTAAGTGCATATATATACACCTGTGTGTGTATGAAAGTATACCAGAGTAATTTTTTACTATTGGTTTAACAGATTTAAAGTTAGCATTAGAGAAAAATTAACTGAAGTATTCAATATTTGGCAGAGATCCCTAGAGAGTTAGGCCAGTAGCCATGTCACACTGACACAAGCTATTTTATGCTTTTCAGCTTTGCCTGAATAAATGTAAATATAATGCTGGTCCAAGGGTAGCTGTATTGGCAAACAGAAAAAATTAGCTTGTCCTAATTGGCTAGTGCTGAACATGACACAACAGCCTATTTTCAAATGAGGTGAAGATATTTGAAGTAAAACAAGTAATAAGGAGAAAATTGGGAGGATGGGAAGTCCTGATTGTTTTTAAAGTGAAAAAAAAAAATTGGTTTATTATTTCAAGAGCACTTTTGGAATATTTATACTATCAGTATTTTAACATTTTAAACTCCAGTGTATCGAATGTGACTAACTAGGTGAGAAGAAAACTAAAACATTTGAGTTACAAGGTGTGCCAAAAGGCAAAGACAAACCTGTACTGCAGACTGGGGGCTTTGTTTAGTACTTTGCTGGAAAAAAAAGCAGAACAAGGAGTTCCAAATTTGCTAGGAATCATCCCTAGATCTTGGTCTGTCCATTAGAGCACTGAGCAGCATTAATGCCAGCAGTGGCTAAAACCTCTGTCAGTAAGAGTTTCACTTGAACATGGGAGCAGCTGGATTTGATTCCCAAGCAAAATCGGCTCACTGATTTCAGTGCTGTGCCCAGTAGCTGTCACAAAAACAGGCACGGCTGTCCTTGCAAACTTTCACAGTGTTTTTCTAGTGTTAATGTGATTTATACTTGGAGCAGTGTGACCTGATGGCTCTAATATATACTCAAGAGAAATTTAGGAATGGATTTTCAAATCAATGCTTTGTGTTGACTTCACTGCTGTTTAGCACAATATTGAAACTGAAAGAAAATCTGTAGGAGAAATTAATTACATAAAATTTGCAGCAATATTTCTGGGATGAAACAAGAACACCAGACTCAAACGGTACCCAGTCACACTGCTAATAGGAAAATTCTGCCCTCCACTGAAGCAAGGTAGCACACTGAAACATACCCCTGGGCTTCAGAATGGTGTGTTTGAACCTGCACCAAAATCTGTGCTTTACACCTCACCCCTCATTTACTCATGATGCTGAAAATTTTTACTAAACGGTGTCTTTGTAGAAGAACACAGAAACGTGTGGTTTTTTTCGCCTGCCACGTGCTCCTGTGATGTCTGAGGGCACAGAGAGCATCCATGAACCAAGGTCAGGTGGAGGAGATGGATGATATTTAGTAGCTGCCTTTGGAATCATTTCCCAGGGAGGATGTGTCAAACCCCAGTCCATCCTGCTGGGGATTAATGGAGCCTGCAGCTGGGTGCTCTTTACAGCCAATCTTGGCCTAGTCAATAAATCTCACATGGCTCTTGTTTACCATCTGTACTTTGGGTTCTTTACTCAGTCTTTACTAAGTGCTAAGGCCAGGCCATCACTTGAAGCCTTTGACCATCTTTCACCCCTACCCTTTAATGGGGAGAGTGGCTAGTGATGGTGGTACTTTTGAGGTGGGTTTTTTTATATCCTGATGTTCATGTGGCTTTCAGTTAATGTTTTAAGTAGGAGCTGATTTGAAGTCTTTATTGTATTTGTATTAACTTATTTAACATCCTGAGCATTTGGGATTGGTGTGAATTCATCATGGTTCCTATTTCTCCATGAAGTACAAACCAGTGTCTCTTAACTTTGCATTGCTTTTTAGTCCAATTCTCCCAAGAAAGGACATCCTGAAAGAACAAAGAAAAAAAACCCAAAACTCTAAGATTTCATATTCACAGGACTAACAAAGATGCATTTCTTTTAACCTAAATGTTAGTACAAATCTAGGAATGCATTTTCTTCCTCTGTTTAGCACAGGTGGTGGGTGAGCTACACCATTTCACTCATCATTTTGTAAGGATTGTCATGACAGTCATCAACACCCCATGATGTACCAGAAGTCTCGCAGCTCCTTTTCCTCTGTCAGTGATAGGGATCTGGGAACTAAGGCAAATTTTACCATCTCCTAGATCTGGAGAGAGAAATAATAAGGGTGAGAAATCACATATTAACATTGTGAATAATAATGGCTCACTGTGCCAAGCTGGCACCAGAAAAATAAGCCATTCTGAACTTGTCCATACCTCTTCTTTGAAAAATGTGTGCAGTTCTGGTCTTGTTTTCTTGTAAATAGTATACTAGAATTGGAGGAGATTCAGAAAAGGGCAAAAGGTATGATCAGATTTAGGGAGTAAATTCTGTATGAGCTGAGTAGGACTCATCAGGCTAGAAAAGATACAGGGTAAATGTGTATGAAAACACAAGCAGCAGGAGGAGGGTGGCTAGAGATCGCATACCGGCTGCTTTTTTGAATACAAGGACCTGGCTGGGTGCAGCAGATGAAGCAACTGTAGTCAGAACAGTCCAAAGGACACTGCCCACAGAACTGCCAGTGTTGTGAATGCCAAAAGTGTGCATGGATTTAAGGGGACAAAATAAAGTCCACGGAAGCGCAATTCACTAAGCACCACTAACTACGAAGGAATTATGGTTCTGGTACTTCTTGAGGTATTTGTAAGTGGTTGGAGGATGGAAGAACATTCAAGGACATTATCATGTGTATTTAGCCTACTCTTTTTACTTATATGTTCGTTTGCTTCAGGTTACATTTTGGAGACTGAAAACTAGATTAGATGAAGCTTTGGCCTGACTTATTACTGGTAGCCTTTTGTTAATTTCTTGAAAGAGCTGACCAGTTCATCCTATATAAGTGCTTGTGGGGGGGTGCATGCACTGACAAAAGAACTGTTGAAGAAGTTCTTTAGGAGCAAAGACCTTGGAACAGTTTTTCTAGGGGAAGTAAATCAGAAATGCAGGAGTAAAGATCAAATTTTCTTTTTTTTTCTTTGATTTACTGTTGGCTTCATATAAAATAGAATGAAAAAAAGGGGGGGGGGGGGGGGGGGAATGTCTGCATCAGGCCCCAGAAAATGCAAAGTATCTGAGTAACAGAGGAAACATATTCTCCGTGTAATCATTTGTATCATCTTATGAATAATTATCCAGCCAAGCCTTTATTGTCTGCTTATCACCATGGTATCTTAAAGACTTGAAATTCTGAAGTAATAAAACAAAGTAACAAATGAATTCTATGTTAATTAGATATAGTATTCTTAGGACTAAAGATGGTTTTAGGAAATTAAGACATTCTTACTTACCTCTGTCATTTTTCCAAATCTAGCCCTGGATCATTTCACATTCCTATACAGTGGTGTTTTAAAAATAGAATTTGCTCCTGAACAGCAACTTAGATACTTTTCAAATTGTAAATGTACAGGTTGAATCCTTAAGGCAACAGAGTTTAAATGCTTATTTTGAAATTCCACTTAATTTAAATTGCTACTGGTAATAAGTTTTATCTGTTGTTGGAGGTAATGTTGAAATAAATGACTAATTAGTGTCAAGTTGCCAGCATTTAGTCACCAAGCAGCTTGGAAGCTCTAGGGAACAGCTTTATAACCATTTACAGCACCCTCCTTAGACAAGGACACCATTTTGCAATTGTCAGGTATAATCTGACATCTCTATAATACTGCTTTATGCATAGCACTTCTTTTACTACTCACAAAAATTGGTAGTTTCTGTTCTTCACTGATGTTTTTTTTTAACTGGTCCCAAAGTTTGAAACTGGTTAACTCATATTTGCTCCCTTGCAGCCTATCTGCCTAGTCCCAGAGCTAGTCTTATTGCAGAAGGAGGTAATTGAGATCGGTTTACTCACACGCCCATGAGAGCACAAAGGCAGGGCTTAACGAGTCACTTCTCCTTTCTGGAGTGTGTGAATCAGTCCTCCATCTGCTGTACTAACCATAACACCCCATCAAATATATGGTAGGTCCGTCACCGCTTAAGCATTTCCATCACAGAAGCTGGTGCTGGAAGTCTCACTTCTGAGGTATCCCATAATAGGCTGTGATGTTACACCATTTAAAAAAAAAAAGGGGGGGGGGGGGGGGGGGGTTGTAAGTACAAGCCAATGACTGGCTTGTTGCGGAGAGACCCTCAGCAGCGATTGTTACAGTCCCGGTGTCGCCTTTTGGCTCAGGCGCTGGCAGGGGCCACGCAGGGTGAGGGCACCTGCGCTTGCCGCAGAAGCCCACTACCAGGCAGAAGGCGGTGCAAAGCTCCCTTTGCCCGCAAACACTAGAAAAGGCCCATTTTCACCCATGGATGTGGATGACGGCCAGCACACTGGGAGAATCACAACAATTTGGGTAACGGTAGGAAACGCAGATTGCAACTTATGCATCGAGAACAGTTTTTCTGGTATGTTGCTTTTCTTATTCATAAAAAGTGTCTGATCCATTCAGAAATACTCTCCTTTTCCTAAAAACAAAGATGCTCATTTTTGCCTCTGAAATCTGAGGAAACAAAACAAAACAATATGCCACCTCGCTAGTATGTCCGCGTAACTGTAATGCAGCTGGTAGGAGTCAGCTGGGCTGCGTCTCTGGTGGTTTAAACAGCCCCCATTCAACACGAACCAGACATTGTATTTCTGTGATGCTTTGCAGCAGCTCCGGAACAATTTGGATATGAGCTTTTCCTACAGAGGGAGGGAGACATAACCAAAAAAAAAGTATTTTTTACTTTTTCAGATTTAATATTTTATGGTAAATCAAAACAGAAGGAATTTGCTTATCTGGATTTCTGTCCTGACTGCAAGAATCTGTGAATGTTTTCTGGGAAAGTCTTAACTCTTCCATGCAAAAGTTCCTTTTCTTGACCTCTAAGTGCTAAGGCTCACCTTTACAAATCCGTTTAAGCTTCTTGGATGAAAACCATGGTGGACATGGAAAAAAAAATAACAAAACCTGAATTTTATTAGAAAGTCTGTATTTCAGAAACTGCTAACTCATGCAGGTGCAGGGGTGATAGTTTGACTCTCTTGCAATGCAGGCTGGAAAGCACAGGGAGCACTGCCACTCTTGAGAAGCAGATGTGGTTTTCATCATTCATGAACGACCGTTCTGGCCGGCGCTTGGAGGAACATTTGTGGACCCCAGGGGGGACCACGTCCATCAATACTAAGCAGAGAAGAGGGCTATTGCAACAGAAGGCCCTTCGCAGCAGTAAAAGCAGCTGGGAAGATTATTTGCAATTCCATCTAGAATCTCCCTAGGCTGGAATAAAATTTGGAATAATCTATGTAATGTTCTGCATCTCACACTAACAGCAATATTTTATATTATTAGAAATTACTTTTCCAAAATCATTAGGCTATTTTAAGACCTAGGTAAGGCTGCAGATTCATCATGATTACTGTTAGTGTCAGAGAGGCTGGGAATTTTTTTCTTTCCTTCTCCCCTCTGTGTGTGTGCCCAATTGGGTGGCTGGCTGCCTAAAGGCATGGGCCAATGTGCAGCCATATAACCTTTGCTGAGAGTCTCTGGGGCTCTGTCTGTGCCTCCTGGAGAACAGGAAGCCATCATTAGCCAAGACGGGAAGCAAGAGGGCAGGTCCATCACCATCCCACCCAGGTGGGTAAAGCACCCACCTTGTCCAGCGCAAGCCAGCAGCTGGAGGATAGGAGGACAGACCCTGCCATGGAAAGGCAGGACACCATTCTGCTAATCAGCTCCAGTGAAAAAACTGGAACTCCTCCTGGATGGCATGCTATAAATCCTTTGGGAAACGTGATTTGTTTCCCACACATGAAAAAAATTAGTGCTGTGCTGGCTTCTACAAAGATAGTTTCATTTCCATAGCTTTCATAATATTTTCATTCTTCTTTGGCCATAAATTCCCTCTCTTTTAAAATAAATATTGCCAAGTTAATTTTAATGACTTTTCGTTTATTTTACAACTCCATTATTTTCTGACATGTTTTACATGTTTGAAAACAAAAATGTTACTAGCTTTCCCTTTCAGCAAATAAGATGGGAGCAGACAACAGACTTCAATCAATGTAATGGTTTTTTTTAAGAATGTAAATGAATTCGAAGGAGGTGGGAGAGGGCACATGTATTTGTAACACGCATTTAAAAATATTTTCCCATTTGCATTTATTTTTAATGGCGTTTATGCCCTCTAGTGTCAGCAAGCGTTATTGCAGTTTTTTTGAATATTGACAATTCTTTTCCTTAAATGTATCTGTCAGTATCAGCCTAAACTATTTGATCTTTGTAAAAATGCACGTCCTGGATTTACTCCTACTACATATGTCCTGAAATTTCAGAGTTTTGGTCTAGAGGTCACCTGGGAGGGGGTCTGTTTCCCTCTGAGGTAGGCTATTCCAAATAGGAATTTCTGATCTGTCAAACACACAAAAATATTGCTAAATTACAATGTCTGTGATTAATTATTTTTTCCACCAAAATACACTTATTTTTTTACTTGAAAAAAAGATACTCCTGTGTTCAAACAAACAGGAGTTAAATAAACAGCATTGTCCCTCTCACTTGTTAAGATTATGAAAGAAAATACCGCTGTTGCTCACATCAAGAAAAAATGGGCAAAAAGTATGACTCATTTCAATTATAATTCAGACCTTTGACTTATGAAGTATTCCATCTTAGAGTCATTAAATCCCAGTCTTCATTAGATTCAGGAATAAGACAAATAGCTGATGATGCCACAAATACAGCCTCTGTTGTCTGAGATTTCTTGAATTATGGGTGTGCAACACCAGATACATTTCACTCGTGAGTTACAAAAGCAGTATTGCTTTGGTAGGTGAATGTCCACGAGTAAGCTCTGCTGTGGCAATGCTGAGGTTACAGATTGGGCAGTTGTAACCCCAAATACATTCATGTTTCCCAAGCTTCAACAATAGCTCAGCCTTGTGTGCCTTTCAAGCTGCATTTCGTGTCCCAAATCTGTCATGAAAAGCACTAAGAAATCACGCCCATGTTCCTCAGATCAGTACTCAGAAAGTCTCAGTAGTTGCAGAATAAAGGACTCCACTGGCTTGCTGTTTTTCCTTTCAGTAAGGCATCGAATATGCAAAAATGGTCTGTCACCTGTTGAATACAAACAACTGGGACAAACACACAGGCCTTTAAATCCATCCATCCCTCTATGATGTCACTTAGTCAACAGACATCCACAGACTGCGAGCAATAGCACATGTCTGACCTGTCTGGACCATGTCTAGTGAAACCTAGGCATTAGTTTGATCGTGTAGTTTCTGACTTGTGATTTGATAAAACTTGATTGACACATCTAGTTTGTCATAGCCTTTTCCCTTCCCTTTTTGGCTAATGAAGTAGAATACACCTGATTGATAACAAGGATCAGTATGACATCTCTATTTCTTCACTCATCCAGAGCACACAATATTGGGATGACACTTTTGATGTTATAAAATTAGATTGTCAGTACAAATCATAAATGCCCAAAGCCTGACTGGAGCTTTGGCCACAATAATAGACATATGTGGAACAAACTATAGATAAAGCTACAAAAAGACTGCAACTAAGGAAAAAAAAAAAATGTGAAGGAGGATATGTTTGCAGTTACTGTCTGAGGACCAGTAAGACAAGCAGGGTAGCACTAGATAAAACCTTGAAATAGTTGCCTTTTGTAAAGTGACTCTGTGAAAATTGCTTAATAAGATTCCATATTTGTTGTGTCTCCATGACTGAAAGGATCAGATTTTCTGCAGAATTTAGAATTTGTTTTAGAGCTCAAGGATAGGTTTTTTCCACTTTGAAATACAAGTACCACAAAGCTACCCTGA
Organism: Rhynochetos jubatus; assembly: GCA_027574665.1. NCBI lineage: Eukaryota > Metazoa > Chordata > Aves > Eurypygiformes > Rhynochetidae > Rhynochetos > Rhynochetos jubatus. The sequence continues at coordinate 24,736,089 of CM050652.1, read as the reverse complement.
CATCTGAAAATGGACTTAACGTTCTTTTCTTAGTTTAGCCTTTCCAAGGAATAAATCAATTACAGGTGAGGTAAAGGAAGAAATTTTCCCTTCATTTTATGTAAGCCAATTCCATTGGTGCTATTCCGTGATATATGAGGTATAACTAAAGATAACGTTTAATCCAGTAGGAGGAACTTGATTAACAATTCTGGTCATGCCTACACTAGACTAAAATCTGTGTCACTGTCCCAAAGCAGAGCAAAGCTAACCAGAGTAAATGTAGTAAAAACTCCATTTTGTTAAAAAAGTGAGAAAATGTGTTTCTCACCCTGTGAAGGAAGTCGCAGGGTGACTTTCTTGGAAGTCATTTTTTACAACCACAGTTTTATTTAAACATCTCCAACACAGTGTTTATCAACAAGAGAAAAACTAATTATGTAAGAATTATTAATGATGTGAAAGATATTATTAGCACTAAACAATGCACAAACACCATTACATTTGGAAAATGTCACTGTTGTACAACTTATTCAGGATGAAATAGAAAAATAATCAATACCAAGTCATCTTAAGCAGCATATCCATCTACCCGTCATTTTGCCCAGAGAGCAAGAAAAACATTGCACAATGCCTTCATGTACAAAACAATCTGAAATTTTTGTTTCAATCCGTAACACTGAAATACTGTGAAAAGGCACATCCTCATGTCAGTAGGTAGGTCCACACATAAATACTGCAATGTTAGGGATGGATCAGCTAATAGTTCCTGTCACCACTCCTAAAGCATCCATCTGCACTTGATTCACACAATTATAGTGTCACATTATCAACAGGATGAACTATATCCCTGAGCAACTTCAAATTAATTAGAGCCAGAAATGCCTTCTGTCCACAGCAGCCATCAGTGACAATGTGAACTTCTGAAGGTTCAACAATTTAACATTTCAAGTGATAGGCATCTAAATATAGGTTTAGGATCTAATTTAAGAGATCTGTCCAGTAGTACTGGGCAAGTGTAAATTTTGCATTCCAAGATCTGGTTGTTTCAGGTGTATATAAATATATATATTACCTTTTAAGTAGCTTTTTGCTGATACACTTTGATTCAATTTAAGCAAATACTTGGAACATATCTAAAAGGATGAAGTAAAATAGTATCAGATACTGTAAACCAGCAATGCCTATCACTGATTCAATCCTGGGACATCTCCCCTAAGCTTACCACCCTGGCCCCATGCCCACTGCTCACCTCCTTGCTCCATCTGAAAAAAAAAATGGGGTTAGATAGGTGTCGGGGATCCCATTTGTCAAAGGGACCTTGAAAGGTCATTTATCCACTTCCCTGCCCAAAGGAAAGAACAGCTGTGCACGCATCACTCCTGACAGCTGATAGTCAGCTCTGGCTTTAGGAAGATAAGCACCAAAAATGCCTGTTTTGGGAGGTGCAAATGTTGATGTGAAGGAAAGAATGACTCTCTTTCTAGTATTTTTCCAGTTTTATACATCATGTAATTAAGAGCAGCTCTATTAATAAGTTGGATTTTATTACATTATGTCTTTTTATCCAATCCTGCAGGTCACAAAATCAGAAACTAACAGTATTCAAATCATGAGCAGATGCGGGGGAGGACACACACACACACACATTATTGGTAGAAATAGCAATGCATTTTTCCCTTTGAATATTTTACACTCGGGCATGCTGTGTAAAGCAACTAAACCTTTATTTTACACACATAATCTTTTTCAGTAGTTTAAGACTTGTTCATCTATATGACAACTGCCTGGATGACAACTTATTTGTTTACATTAAACACCCTCCTCTTACATGGCAAAACACAAACCATTCATCTTCACCTACAAGTAGATACATAATCTCCTTCTGACAGATGCCAAGCTCTCATTGCTAGAAGGTATTCTCTAGCTCCATATAGATTCTCCATCATCTCATATCCTCATCCCTTTCTCCCCTCCTTCTCATGATTAGGCTCACAATTTGGACCATGTGACTTGAAGACTCTCCCCCATCTTATCTATTATTTTTCCACATCCTACTGAACAGACAGATTTTGTTTTCCATATAACATTTTCCAAACGCTGCCCCTCGTGCAGTTTTATTTCTTACCTTTTCTTTTGTTAACAGCTTAATAAATTCTTTGCAATACGGAACGTGCTATCTCTCTGCTCACAAGCATACTGAACTCACATGCTATAATCGATGTTTAATAATAACTTAAAAACCAGTAAAGTTAAAAACCGAATGGTACTTGAAGGTAATTTAGCTCTTTATTAAATTCTGCAGCATGTAATTCTGTACTTGTCCTATAGAATATGGCAGTCTACAGAATGCAAAGAGCTGCTGCCTCTTAATAAGCTGTCACTGGAATGCCTCTACATTCTTCAGTAGCACTATGTTCTTATTTCAGGACAAAACAATATCCAGTATTACAAAGAAAGGTGGTAGCCCTAGTAATTCTGAGCAGTGACAGGTTTTGCAGTTAGAATTTCCTTTGGTGCTTGCCTGTGCCTTGAGTTTTTTGGATTTGCTTTCAGCTAGACCGTAGAAGAGTCGTCTGTAGAGTTCAGCTAGTCCAGCCTCCCCCTCACAGAAGGCCTATCAATAACAATAGATTAAGTCAGCCATGCTTATGTCTAGCCAAGTATTGAAAATCTCCAAGGATAGAAAGTCCACAATCTCCTGGGCAACCTGTTCCAAAAATGTGCTACCCTCCTAAATGAAAGTACTATGTCAACTTAAGTGAGACAACAGATTATTCAGCTAGGCATCTAACTTACTAAGTGGTCTCCTTAGGATCTTGCAGATGGAAAGTGATGAGTTCTTCCCACAAGCAGAGTAAGGACTTAACTTCAACACCAATTTTTCTTTCCTTAGCAAGGTCACTCTCTCTCCATTGCAATAGAGGCAGCCTGGGAAGACTACAACAGGTAAAACATAGATGCCTACACGTTGATGGACAGGTTACCCAACATTATCTTCAAATTAGATTATGTGCACAACACTGGGCATGCTGTATATGTATCCATATGTGTTTAAAGTATTATTTATATGCAGTAGGTGTTACTTGCAAGAGAAGTAAAATCTATTGTGAAATTAATTCATCTTGAAATTCAATAATTAGAAGAGATTTTGTCTTTACTAACTGTTTTGGTTTCTTTAACCCAGATATGGTGACATGGTGCCGAAGACAATAGCTGGCAAGATTTTTGGTTCAATATGCTCCCTGAGTGGGGTCTTGGTCATTGCTCTGCCAGTTCCTGTAATTGTCTCCAACTTCAGCCGTATCTACCACCAGAATCAACGAGCAGACAAGCGCAGGGCACAAAAGGTGAGCTCTTAATTTCCCCCCCCCCCCCCCCCCCCCCCCCCTTTTGTTGTTGAACAATAGATAAAATATGACTTCCTATATGCTGAGCATCCTCAAAGGGATTTTTTTTCTTAGCAAAAGGACAATTACGGATGCGCTACATGCCTAGCCCATGTCCTAAATGCAAATACCGTGTTATTTTTAGTGAAAAAAAGTATCAAACAAAAGTGGTTCATTTATATTTTCTGTCAAAATTTACACATCTATTATTGTAGTAATTCATCCTACTTGTTAGACTACATCTAGTATTTTCAGTCAATAGCTGCAGTCCCACCCACTGAAGATTTTCCTGTTTTTCAAGCAGACTTTCTTTCCACCAGAGTCTTCTGAGAAAAAAAAAAAAAACAAACCCTAAACATAAAAAACCCCTAATAATGATTTCTAATGTCTATCCTAACAGCCTGCTACACTAATCCATGTGTTTAATTCCCAGGTTCAGTCTCTGGAGAATCTCATTATTGGGGAACTTGTCTCCTCAGCTCTAGTTTGCTTAAAAGGCTTCAGCAAAAAGAGCTTAATCAGGAAAGCCTGAAAACAAAAGTAATTTTTTCCAGCTTCCTTGATTTGCTGAATCTCTCACTAAAAGATCAACCAGCTCTACAAGAAGGCAGTTTCCCTCCCTGACACATACGGGCAAGGTCAGGAGCCAGGAGGAACTATTTATAAAGGGAGATGCAGCCATGCCTGGGCAGTCACCTTCATTTCCACATCACTGCCAAAACACTAGTCCTGATCCACTTTGCCCAGCCCTACAATGCGAAGCAGCTCAGATAGCTTCCGTTGGCACCTGATGCCCTGATAAGGGAGCCGAGATGCACAACCTTCTGCCAGTGGCAGTCAGAAGGCTCGGGATGCAAAACAGACCTTTCCAAAGCTGAGGTGTCACCACTTTTTTGTGGCCCCATGGTCTCCCTCCAGAAGCCCTGAGTCTCCAGCGGCCCAGGGAGAGCAGGATCGCTCCCGCAGAGGCGTGCGGGCAGGCCATGGCTGGGGACTACATACATCGACCAAGGAGCACAGGCTGCCCCAGGCTGCATCTGCCTCATATACACAACAGCACCAGGTGTAGAGATACAAAATGTTTGTGTGTTTCTTTATGGCCTTTCACCAGGAAGGGCACCATTTTGACTGATCTCTTCCTGGAAATGAAGGAAATGTACACAATGATACCATTCTCAGAATATCTTAAAATCAGGAGAAACAGAGATAGATTCATGACCAGAAAGTCAGTCATAGGCCCAGGCTAAGGTATTGTACCCTTTAATGGCCACATCTTCAAAGAACGCTGTCAGATGAGGAAAATGGCAGACTTGGCACAGAAACATCACACCTTTCTAGACAACTGATTTCAAATATATGCTGCTTCAGTGATCCAAATATCATACCTTACCTACCCCACTAATTCCACTCATCCTTTTGCGTGCCGTTTTGTCCCGTGTGCTAGTTCCAGCTGCGCATTCCCCAATCCCACAGCTGGAACATGCAAAGAATACGTCGCTTCCGCGCTACATTGTTTTTGTCAAGAACTTTTCCTCTTCTGTTTGCATAACCACAGCGAACAGAAAAAGAACAGCATATATCAACCAGAACACAGTGCTTCGTTACTGTGCCTCCGAGCATTGCGCCAGTCATGGATAACAGATCTGCTTGATCCCAGCAATCAATGTGCCTTTCTGAGCTTTCATAATAACTGCAGATACAACCAGCCTTACTTCAGACAGAAACTGTCTCCTACTGAATGTCATGAAAAAAAATTTTCTATGTCTGCTTTACACTTGCCAGAGGAAAAAAAGAGATGGACACTAGAAAATACCTTTCAAAAATTAGACTGGCAGACTGGCTGATATTCCCCATAATCTCTTCCTGAATAGAAGCTGCTTGAGTTAACAACTGACTTTTTCCCCTTGCAAAACAGTGAGCTCACTGTATGCTTCGAACAAGAATATGAAGTGATGAATAGCAATCCTGCCAAGCATCTTTTCCTCTGTTCCACAGAACAATGCCAACAAATAAGGATGAGAGACTTCCTCTGACCATGTTTATGCCCTTCTTGGTTTGGAGAAACTGGCTTTGAGGTCTGATTAACTTAGCACTTGATGTGTGTTTCATTGATACCTCCTATTGCAAAGCTAATCTCCGTCAATCTAAAACGAATGAGATGTTGAACTGAGTACTGCTTTGACAGAATAAAATAAAATAAAATAATAAAATAAAAAAAAAAACATAAAACACTTCTTGGGTACTGTGTAGTCTATATGTAGCAATATTTAGCTATGAAGTATAGCCTTGCATTTCACAGGAGGCTTCTACTGCATTGTATGAAAATACTCAAGCAAAAAGGTCACATCATTGAAGTCTGAAATCCCTTCTTCATTCAATACAATAGAAGCTATACAGTTTTCTAAAATAAATGTTTCCCTAGGCACCAACCTTATTTCTATTCTCTAAAGCTGAAGAACATACGCTTGAAGGAAGGTGCTGTTTCACAGAGCACAGCACGAACTCCTGCAGGCGATGGTACCTCCTGCTGGATACAACAGCTTCCGTCTGATTGAGACCTGTATATTTGAATTGTGCAACTTACTTTATCGATATCATACAGAAGTTTAATCAAGGTAGTCTTCAGAAATGGCAAAATATTTGGTCTGTAAGGAAACTCAAAGTTGTCTGGTGAAGAGCTGAAATCTAGTCCAAGAAGCACTGGTAATTTTTAGCAGAAAAATTTTGTCACTTATATTAGGTTTGTTCAAGAGCCATGTGACCATCGGTATATGCATTTACTGAATTCTGCACAGTCATTCAAGATTACACAATTCCGTTTGTTTCTTTTTGGCAAAAAGATGATGCACATTAATGTTCAGGAGAAGATGGAAGAGAGAAAACTATTTATGTACCATCTCATTTTAAATGCATTTCGAAGGAAGCTCTTGCTTCCAACCATGGAAATACATTTTTGTAAGAGAGACCTCAATATAATCAAAAAGGACATGAAAACAAAGTAAAATAAACAGAACATTTTCTTCTGTCAGATAATAAGGTCCAAGGATCTGACCTGTCCTGACAATAAATAAATAATCCAAAATAGATACTGGAATTCAGGGCAGAACTAATTATTCCCTGTAGTCTTACAGGGAAGTCTTTTTCCTCATGAAGATTTATCACAACTGAGACGGTTTTGAAGAATCCTATTTGTGGAGCTTTTCTCAGCTAGAGACAACTTCAAGAAGCCAAGTTATTTTGGTTGTCCATCAGTGTCTTCAGGTGGCAAAGTTATGACAGATGTGCTGTGACTGGTCCATATATAAAGGAAAGGAGGGAAAAGGAAAAAGGAAAGGAAAGCACAGGAAAGAAAATGAGATACGTTTAGGTAAGCTTGGATACAATTTCCTATTCCACATTTGACAGGAATAAAAGGTTAAGATACAGCTAGACCCCGACAGATTCACCAGAATGACTACCAGGACAGGGAAGGGAGAGGAGGAGGCATAGCTGCCCTGCTGGAACAGGTGTTTGCTCCATCCCAACACACCACAGCAGGTCTTCTGATGACAATATCCTCCTCAACCTGAATGAAGCATTCCATGCCTTTTGAACGCAAGAGCCTTGTATCTGTTTAGCCAGCAAGTCCTAAGTGTGGGTCCATCTACCCGTTATTGTTCATTACCTGATAACTGGAGGAGCCTTAATTTTAGTTGCCCAAGCACTCTCTCCCTAGAGTGACTTTGCATAGTGCTTCAACAGAAGACTCAAAACAACTATCAGTTCCAAAATCTGACTTCATACATAAAATTCAACCTGAATCTTTCATGTGAGTATGGTCTTCTACCTTTACATAGCAAAATATATCCTGAAGATTGGCTTGGCTTTATTATTTATTAATTGTACATGATGTATTTATCTGTCAAGTTATGAATAAATAGTTACTAGATAAATATAAATAGCTCTAGGATAAATTGCAACAAATGCTTAACAACACCTGGCAGACTAGAGCTGAACATTTGCAGTAGGGAACCCTGCTAGCCATTATGACTTCTTTAAATGAGAGAGGCTATTAATCTCAGTGGGGTTGCAGAGACATAACTAACAGAATAATTTACCCAAGATTTTTGAATTTAGCACAAAAGCACGTAAACCTTGTGTTTACTGAACAATGATTTGAATAGATTGTGAAAGCAAGGCACAACTCAACATATACATATATGAACCTTATTTAATTCCATATCCATTAATGTACAACGTAAACAGCATTTTCTTCACTACTGCATGCTGACATCCTATAAATTATTGCCAACTAATCTGAAGTCAATTATTTGCAATTACTGAAAATTAGAAGATGAGAGCATGAAATGTGGGCTTGATTTTTCATTTGAAAGCAAACACATAGGATGGATTTATGAAAGGCCAAATAAAAAATGTTATAAAAAACAATTTAACTGATTTTTGGATGATTTAGGCCATTGGTCTAAACATCACCCAGCCACTCACTCACTGCCCTGTAGTGGGGCAGAGGACAGAATCAGAAAATTAACTCTGTCCCAATCAAAACTGGTACACACAGGATTACTGTGAATTCTTATCTTCTAATTGTACAAGATCATTAAAAAATAATAAATATAAGGTAAGTAATTACTGATTTTTGAGATTTGATAATAAGATAGTTATGTAGTCTGGAGAGCAGCAGCGGTGAGACAACAGGAGCTATCTAACTATTAAACTACCTAGGCTACCTAGGCTTCTTGCATAGCAAGTTGAAGAGAGGCTCTTGCCAAAAATGATTTCCCTGCATCACAGTAAGCCCTGCCCTAAAGTGTTCCTGATAAAATCTCTCTCTTAACCCAGCTGGATAGCTGAGGGCAACTTGAATGTTAAAAGCTGGATGATGTAAATACTCCCCAGTGCTACATTTAGCACTATTTAAAACTTTGTGAAGATAAATGTTTAAATTTCAAAAACTGACAGAGCTAGCTGTTGTTGAATAACAGTGAATTCCCTTTGTAAGGTTTCTACAAATGCAGCCATAGACAAGGATCCACCTCTAAGTTGTAAAATTTGAAGCTAGAATAAAAATGCAATTCACTCAAAAGAGAAGCTCAGTGCAAACACAAGGGATGAAGTAAGAATTAGAGTTGATCATCAATTTCTTTAGGAGGTTTCAGATGAAATGATTAATGTGGAATTTCATCAGAGTAAGTAAAAGAACTGTACTTCAGTCCTAGACAATGTAAAAATTACCAAAATCAAAGTTTCACATTCAGTGGCTAACAGGGAATACCTCACAGCAGAGAAGATAATCTGCTGCTGGAGAACTTAATCCTTTCTTTTTTTGCTAGATACTCCATGGAAGGGGAGAGTTAGGGATGGCTTTGCAGTGGTTGAAAGGGGCAGTTTTCACTCCCTTTCTGTTGTACGTGGCAGAAAATGCAGTTTGCAGGCTAAAGGAAAATACCGCTCTCCTGTAATCACAGTTTTCCTGATGTCATCACATCATTTTGCTGTCCTTCACGGGAATTCAATCCCCAGTGCACAGCCCTTAAAATCCTGGTGCTGACATGAGCTTTTAATGATTTCTTGATAGGAAATGTGAGGAGTCACTAGACTACTCATGCTACATGCTCTGATATAAATCAGGCAGAAGCACTGAAAAGAAATCTTATCACTGCAACAGATTTGTAAACACCTCCAGTTTCAGGAGCATTTTCTGTAAGATGAACTATAAGCAAGGAAGCCACAATATCTGGTTCCTGTCTTGGTAATAGATTTATTGTCTTCTCTTTGGTAAATGATGTAAATTCAGGCCATCTGAATGAATCTCTGCTAGAAAAAATGTAAGCTATTACTTTGCACCTCACAAAAGCTTCCTAAAGATGTAATAAATTCATATTTATAAAGCAATTTAAAATCTTCAGATGGAAAGTACAACCGTCACACTGTATGTGTTGTAGCATATTGATTTATTAAGATCATCTGATGAACCGTTATATTTTTTATTAAATGATGCTGCACAATAATTATTAATTCAATCACTGAAAGAGAAAATTAATATGCATGCTAAAAGGAAAAGCATAACTAATATATGTAAAATGTTTGTTTGTTAAATCTGATGCATCTCCCTTTATAAAGAGCACGTTAAAAAGTACCACAGCTAAAAAAATTGTGACTAAAATCACTTATTTATGGGACTCCATGCTGCACCCTGCAAAAGCATCTCTAAAGCATCTCTAAAGCATCTCAAGCTCCTAAGGCTAAAGAGTAGTGCTAAGAGAGACCTTTAAAATATTTATGAACATAACCAGTGCACATGTCCCAACCCATGACTGTTCTGCAGTGCAGGTACAGCTCTTTGCCCAGCCTTCAGCCCGTCACGCTGGTGTTGCATTTGAAGAACTCCACCTGGAAATTAACCTATTTTTTGTCTGCCCAAGGGATTTTTAATTGCCATCCCTGAGAACTTATCCCTAACCACATTGTTACCCTGGATGTACCACCAAGGAGCCCATGGGAGCCTGGAGCATTGGAACTGTCCCTCCCTGGTCAGCTCCTGGGGACCCCAGGCCAGCCCTGCGTGTTGCCCTCTTGGGTGGCTCACAGCAGCACACTGAGCTGCCCGAGGATGGTCAGGCACGGGGCTCCATGAGAGAGCCCTAACTGGACATGTACCCCCAGTGTAATCTCTGGGGACCTGCCCAGGTGACACAGTGTCGGGCTGCAGGTTTCCCTTCCGTGCGAACAGGAGGAAGGGAAAGGTAGGAATTCACCTGTGCAGAGACACTGTGCAGGTGATGTGGGCACTTTGCTCCTTACCACTAGAATAAGGTGCGTGTGGTGCATAGCTGGAAAGGCTGTGTACACCGAGGAAGGTGACAAACCAACATTATTCTAAAATGGCCAATATTTCACAAAATCAGGCAACAGCCTCTCGTGAGCTTTTTGACTCAGTGATATACAAGGCACTAACTTATTTTCTTTCAGAACAATTAAAAGATAATAAATACATGACATGTAAGCCAGATTCTAGCCATGTTTGCTGTTAGCTGTCATGAATTTCTTGGCTTGCTGCTGAGAAGATCTGCAAGTTTGAGGCTGTGAGTGCAAAGCAGCGTGGTGTTGAGTCATTCCTCATAGACTGTTAATTATTAATCATGCCAGAGAGATCTGGCGGCTGCAGTGACCAGGCTGCTTTCCTCTCTAAGTGTTCAAGGATTCTCAATCACTTCATGCTGACATTTAATGCCACAGAAATTTGGGGGGGGGGGGGGGGGAGGGGGGAAGACTCCCTCTATATTTGAAAATACTGAGTAATTATCAGCTATGAAAATCCCTACTAATATATCAAACTCAGTTGTTCAAGTTCTTCTCTGTGTCTCCTTCTGTGCTTCAGCAGCCATTCAACTCCAGATGCTGCTCAGCATTTGGCTTTCAAATTCAGAAACCAATGCATGAAGATAAGCCCAGACTCCCTCTTACACAAGCAACCAGCCACAAAAATTCCGGAACCAGGTCGCCATCCTAGAAATCCCATAAAAGCTTCTGTTTTCCCAATTACTGGTCAAGAAAATCTTTTCTTTGTGCTTTGCCCTGATGCTGCCTTTTAACTGTGTACAGTGGATGCAAAGTGTCCTTCACTCATGAGCTACCTTCTACTCTGGGATGAGAGTCATCGTCTGCTCGGGAATGAAAGTCACCTTCACAAGCAAGGAAGCTCACCTGAGAAATCTCAAATCTCTCCCATCAATTTGATGTCTGCAATCTCTCAAAAATCAGGTTATGGGCAGATTATGAACAATGATGACAAGTCTTAAGTCTGATTATACCAGTAAACATGAAGAGGTAAAAAGTCTTCTAAAAGACCTGGCAAGCATTCACCAAGGTAGTTGGGAGACAGCATAAAGAACACTATCACAATTTGCTGCTCTAAAAACCCAGAAGGCTGTGAGAAACAAACTCACAGCACTTGAAATATTATGCTTTTCTGAACCATTTCTTCCCCTTTAACAAGATTTTCACTGCAGGAGCAGCTGAGATGGATGCCCATCTTCCTCATCCATGACGCATAGAGTGGCACGGTTGCAGCAATGCAAAAAAGCAGGAGGCGCTCACATGCTGCTCTGCCTAATCCCTTCTCCAAAATCATTGTTCTTATTAGCTGATACATGCAAACAAATAAAAACTTGTGTCATTTGCATGTTAAATAGGAAGGCACTTATGCTTTACTCCACCTGGAGGATAGATGCAATGCAGCTTTTCAGTGGTTATGGTGTTGGTATTCATAAGCAGCTGATTACAATTAGCAGTTTTAGATAAACACAATCATGAATATGAGTACAAGTGACACTCTTCCTTTTGTCTATTTACACAGAAAGCCAGACTTGCTCGAATTCGTGCAGCAAAGAGTGGGAGTGCTAATGCCTACATGCAGAGCAAACGAAATGGCTTACTGAGTAACCAGCTGCAGCAGGTAATGTTTTTATATCCTCCACCTCCAGAGAAACAGCTTAATGACAGCCCAGCAATAGCTTATTCCGTTTTTCACCAGGGCAAGTCAACTTGGGTCTTTAGCCAATGTTGTATTTAGAGGTAGATTAAGGAAGGATAAATTGGACAATTAATATTGTTAAAGGAAGCTTACAAGAGTCAATGACAGGTATTAAAAGATGAGGGAAATGGCCAGATAGAAATCCTGGATTCAAACATAACCCACGTTTTTAGAGGTAGATCCTGCAGAAGACCTCACTAAGAATGTACAGAGCTTTTGCCTCTTAGCAGGTAGGATGGATTTATCTCATTTGGCTTTGGACAGGTAGAACATGGGTGACAAACCCAGGTTTCATCGTCAGTGAGGAAAAGAGGTAGCTCCAGAGTACCATCTGCACAGAGGGGTGTTGCAGAATGAAAAGTGTTCCCTGGAAGCACCTACTTTGCTCTAAGGAGAATTTTGGTGATTACTTCAAATGTATTGAAATCTCCTGTTACCTGAAGTGAATTCTCCCTTTACCCCCGGCAAGTAAGCCAGGAAGAGCGGCAGGATCCCGGGCAGCAGCTGGGACCGGGATCCACGGTGACCCAACGTTGCCAGAGACAGTCCCTTGGCTACTTGGAGATGTAGCCAGCTGAAAAAGACTGAAGACACAGTGTTTTGCAATCCCTGCCATTTTCTGGCGTGGAGGCAATTCCCTGAGGGATACAGGAAGGCTTTCATTCCTCTAATGCCCTTTCTGTTCAATACATGTTAAAAGACCGGATGCTCTAACCTATAGCCAGAAGAGGAGGAAGTGGCTGTCTGTCCGTCCGGTCTAGCACAAAAGATGAGCAGTCAGTGCCCTCGTTTCCTCTTCTGCTTGAAAGAACTCAGATCTGTGAACTAAAAAACACCAAATAACTTAATTGCTATGCAGATTCCAAATATCCCAAAGTTGAATTTTAATCTATCCTATTATCCCACTTCCTTCCCTTTTTTATTTTTTTGCTTTCTAGTGAATAATTATGAAAGCAATTAATAAACAGTGGAGGCTTTCTACTTAATTCTTCATTCCGTGTCAGTAACATCTGCTATACGCTTTGCAAACTCAGCAGATTGGGATCACTGACATGAATTTGTGTGTAAGCAGCAATATCACAAATTCCTTAGTGCTATGAAATGATCCCAGGAGGACAACTATGTTTAATTTCCTTCAAATGAGGCACGTTCCCAAGAATAAAAAATATTTACTGTCACTTAGATTTATGATAATTTTAGGCATTTGTTGATCCAACAGTCAAAGCTTCAGTGTTGATTGCACTTGTAAATTGTACTATTCCAACTATGCATAAAAGACCTGAGATGGAAACATTTAAAACGAGGTGCAAGGGAAAGAATGAAAGTATTTTGATTAAAAAGCAAACATGCAAAAGAGAACCTGAGTCCAAAATAATTTGGGGTGTACTATGTAGATGAAGCATTGCAGTTACGCTACCGTATACAAACCAGATTAGTTCTGATTAAATATTTGGATAAGAGCCCTCTCGTTCAGAAATGAGAATAATACAGAGTTCTATGTATCAACAGTCCTCCAGTGAAGAAGAACAGGCCTTTGTTAGCAAATCTGGCTCTTCCTTTGAAACGCAGCACCACCACCTGCTTCACTGCCTGGAAAAAACTACGGTAAGAAAAAAGAACTGTGTTTTCCCATGAATTCCAACACCAGTCTAGTTTTCAGTGTTTTCAGTTATTTCTTCTAATTAATAAGCCTTTATATGAAAGCAGTTAGCTGGGAAGAAAAGCCATTTTATCCTATTTTAAGGTATTAAAACCACTGTATATAAATAACAGAGAGATCCTTGATGAGAGCCTCATCTTTTGTGTAAGACACTGGCATCCGTGAGAGGACACCAGTATAGCCAAGCTGTGTATGTGACCTTCAGTATGGTTTTCATATCATTTACACTTTTCTGCAGTACAGTTCATAAAACACAATTTGTAATACATACACATTCACTACTCAGTGCAGTCAAGGCAAGTTTTTGCCCGAGCAAACCTTGGGCTTTTGCACAGGGAGGGTTGCTGAGTATTTCCTCTGATGTGAATGTCATTCTTACTGAAGTGAGTATGAAAGAGGATCCTGAGCATCTTATTTTGAAACTTCAAAAGTGCTTAATCCAGATGCAGGTGCAAAGCTTCAGAGTCTTTTGGCTTCAGTTTAGACACTCAGATCCTTGTAGAAATTGCTCATGCAATTCATAGCAGCCCAAATATGGTCATTTAGATCTGAAACTCCTTGTAAATCAAAAGGACTACTTATTATGTGCTGTCTATATTTTTCCCTGGTCAATACCTGAATGATTAATTATAGAGCCATAAAGGCTAGTAAACTAGAGCAGAGCTGTGATTCTGTAATAACTGCCATGTTTATTAATAGTATAATTCTGGACAGATTCTGTCACAGCAATAACCCTAATTATCCCTAAATTTATATTGTTTCCCCTTATATCATTTCCCAAGGAAACTAAGAACATAAATATTACTTATATTGAATTTAATCTTTTAATATTTGGGAAATTCACATAGGGCACACTAAAATTATATCCCTGTATTTTTGTATTTTGTGGGTATTATACTGCCATGTAGAATTTACCTTATATTGTGGGTATGTTGGTCAACATCAGAATCACAGAATCATATAGGTTGGAAAAGACCTTTAAGATCATCGAGTCCAACCATTAACCTGACATTGATAAGTCCCACTAAACCATGTCCCTAAGCATCACATCTGTACATCTTTTAAATACCTCCAGGAATGGTGACTCAACCACCTCCCTGGGCATCCCGTTCAAATGCTTGACAGCCCTTTCAGTGAAGAATTTTTTCCTAAAATTATATGATTTCTCTTTAAGTTTTGTAATGCTATTTTGTCTTATCTTTAGAGTCTAGTTTTAGATTTCCATTAAAAGATCCAGTAATGCTTCTGCTATATTTGCTCTTTCTCAAAAAAAAAAAAAACGATTAAAACTTTTCCCCCTAGAGACATGGCTAAATTAAAATATGATGCGCGTATATGTATATGGTTGTTACATCGCTTCAATAGTAATGTATCATCTCACAGCTGCTTGTGTCTTCTCCACTTCTTACTTTTGGAGTCTTCTTTTTTATATAATGTGCTGTAGGACAAAATGTCTTGCTTCCTATTCAAAGTACAATGTGGTTTCTTTGCCAAGATTCAGGCTAGATCCTTTTGGAACATTTTGGAGACATTTTGTACTAGAACCCGATCATAGCGATCTGTCTTAAAAATTGTTACACATTGAACATTACAAACATATTTTAAAAACCTAGTAGTAGCCACAGTTCTTGTCAAACACTCATAGAAACCATGGAAAATAATTCTATTCTTTTGGTGGGAGTTGGTGTCAGCTCCCAGAGTTTCACATTTCCTCTAAACATAATGGTGGAATATGTAAGACTCATTTTTTTTCTTTTTTTAAACAGAGTTTTTTTTGTGCTTGTTTTTGTTTTTTAAAAATGAGAATAAATCAGTAAAGCAAGTATTATCTTGTTTCCTAAATCTGTATAGAATCTACTTTCTTTTTCCCTTGTTTGTTGGGTCCTGTTAGTGGCAGTGATATTCATATGACATATGAACACAAAAAAGTGTGCCGGGGTTCCAAGTTATATTCTGCAATTGCCTGGTCAGATCATACATTCCTAAAATTTTAGTGAAAACTTGACATTTTGGGCCCTCAGTTTGTGGAATCTGGCAAGTTGTTGGTTCACGATATAACAGCCTTCGTAGCCTTGCCTCATCCTTTGAAATGTCCTTTGGTATAAGCATCAGTCCAGATGATACTAAGCAAGGGCACATTTTCTCTTTTCTGGCATTTTAAAGTCAATGGCGTAAGCTCTTCCACCCTAAAAAATGCAGTGTGGGCAATCTTATGGAATTTTGTGAAAACTGTATTAGTAATGAAAATAATTGCACTGAAAGTTATATTTTACAGGCTACTTTTAGCTGATTTAAGAACAGTTAATTAATAAGTATAATCAAATATATTAACTTGAGCCATTATATCATTTCAAAATGTTTCCAGTCTATATTAAAAGTTCAGTCTATCAGTTCAGTCAACCCTCTTTAATGGACCCTACAAATTGAATTCTTGTTGGTTCCTCCATAAAAGTTTTAGGAAGCACAAAATTACTTTTAGTTGGAAAACTAGCAGAGTTCTTGGCAAACAGACTGCAAGCCACTGAGTGTAATATAAGGAGGGTGATTAGGTCATTTTCCCCCTGAATTTTATGTCCACTGTGTGATCACATTCAAAGTCTTGATTGTGACTGACATACGCCTTACAGAAGCCAATTTTCAAGCAAGTTCTTTCTTCCCCTATCACTTGAAATTGGTATTTTTCAACATCACTAATTTCCACACAAACTTATGTCTGAGTAAGGAAGAACAGAAGAAATGGAAATAAAAATAATAAGCCTATAAAGGTATTTCCATTTGTCGTAAGCACTTGGCTACAGTTGTTACTCTATTTGCTTTGCTCACGTATTTTATACTAGCACTCTACTGTAATTCTCCTGGAAAACATCAGCACCTTTCCAATTAACGCATCATTCTTCAGGGGGAAAAAAGAGTGTTTCCCATTCTAACACACAAAGACGCAGCAGGCTAACAAACTTTAAGCGGACGAGACTGAGTAGAGCATAAAACATCCCAAAAAATGCTCCATTCTCAGGATATGCCAACTGATTCCAGCAGTAAGTGGAAAGATTTTTTTTAAAAAGGATGCTTTCTCCAGCTGCGCATGAACACATCTTAATCTCTACTTAGTCTGTGCTGCTACTTTAAAATGACTGTAAAAACTCCTGCCCCTCCAAGCCCCAGCACACCACCACTATTTCACTCTTACGCACACAAAGATAATGTGGAAATCACGGCTGTGGGTGAAACATTCCCTGACCACCTACTGAGTCAACGTAAACCATCCATTTGCTTGAATTTGGGTGCAGCTCTATGACAACGCTATACAACTACCGTCTGTGCTGGGATTAAGCAAAGACTGCGTAAATAAAGACTACTTCATTTAACTAACGTTTAGTCTTCTAAACTGATTTCAATACATCCATCTACAGTAATTAGGAACTTTTTGGATGCTTTCAAATAACTGTTTCATCTCCTCTAATCAAAACTTCTATTTAATGGCATCTTTTTCTTTACATAGATGCATACCTTGACACACACTGTTTAAGATCCTGATTTCTAATATGTAATTAAACAGGACTTTATAAACTGATCTGGAAAATATTTATGATTCTTATTATAGTGCAAAACAATAAATCTTATTTATTTCCTAATGACATTTAGAGCATTTACATAAACACCACTTGCATTTTTATTAATAAGCATAATCCCCTGTTTTGTGGCACTTCATAGATTATACAGATATTTATAATGCAAACTACATCACAATTATGTGCTATTTTACAAAATAATTTGGATTAAATTTTTCTTATTTAGAAGTCTGAGTGTTTTCTTCCAACGTTTGCATTTGTATTGGTATTCAGCCCAGGCTAATATGGGCTAAACACTATAATCAAGAATAAGCTGTCTAACTTTTCCGTTTATTCAGTTGTGTCAATTTAAGCCTTTAAACAATCATGATTACTATGTTCGCTTTAATTATCTTTCTGTGTGTGCTTTGTCCTTCTGTTGGATTCCTCTGGGCTAGAATCACGAGTTTGTGGATGAGCAAGTCTATGAAGAGAGCTGTATGGAGGTTTCCACAGTCAACAGACCCCCCAGCCACAGCCCCTCTCTCTCATCTCAACAAGGTGTTACCAGCACTTGCTGCTCACGAAGACATAAAAAGACTTACCGCATCCCAAACACCACCATCACTGGCAGCCGCCCGGGCAGCGTACAAGAACTCAGCACCATCCAGATCAGATGCATGGAGAGGACGCCTCTGTCTAACAGGTACTTCACATGCACCGGCCCACTAAGAGCTGAAGCCCCTTTCTTCCTTAGAGATGTATAGGCGTCCTGGCCTCTGCAGGCAGGCTGTGAGGCCAAAGATGGAAGTCAAGTAGTCATCCAAGAATGGACACTAGGACAGAAACATCGTGCGCTTAGTTTGCTCCAAGATTAATCCCAGATAACAGAATAGTCCCTCTCTATATCCATTTCTGCCCTCCCCACAAACCACTCTGTACTATCTGAAGGGAGTAGCATCCAGGGATCCCAAGGTAAAGAGAGCACCAAATATTGTATGCCATGGAGAAACACATAACAAGAAAAATGTAGCAAAGAAAAATGTGCAATTCAGATATGAGATGTGCAAGTGGGAAGAGAAACAACAGTCTGTCCCTGCTGCTTCTAGCAGTTTGGTTCGGTAGCATAGGACAAGTAAGACTTCCTCACATTTCCACAGAGCACAGACACCAAAATTGATTCCCAGAGTCCTAAGAATAATAGTCCTAAGAAAGACTCTTCTAAATAAAAAGCATTAAACGGATAAGGAAAATACATTTCCTAGTTTGAGGAGTTATTACGAAAGTCAGGAAATTGCAGTTTAAGAGTCCATAATTTACTGAACGTCTCCGTACTCTCACAAGTAAAGCATTTGGCTTTCGGGTGTATCTGAACACCACCCCTGAAAACACAGCAAAGGTCTCGAGACTCACACGTGTTTTCTGTTGAAGTCAAACATGACGCCATCTTAAAAAGAAGCATTTTCAGCACTAGTTGCTATAGAGGTTGTCTTGTTAAGTTGCATTTTGAGTAGCTTGCTTTGTACAGTTACTGGGTTTGGATTTCACTTCCATGAACAATCCAGCAGCTTGTAGCTACCGAAGTTTTTCAGCGTGTGGAATGAGATCTCCTGGCCAGCACACAGCTCCAATCCATCTTAATTTTTTTCTGCAAATATTCTGCCTGGATCCATCCTTCCCCTGCTAGAGGACTTTCCTGCACCATACTTCCAGTCACAGAGCATGTGAACACACAAAGGACCAGCTTTGCGTTAAAAAAAATCAAGCTAAAAACACAAGCAAAAAATGCCAGTCTCACATCGAAATGGTCTGAGCTCTACAAGATTCTTATGATGCTGAGGTACAGCAGCAACTCTGTGAACATGTTAACTCAGCCCTCATCAGTGCATATGTCACTGTGCATACTCCTGAGGATACGTAAGACGTCCTTGAGTACGCATGGCATGGAGCAATCACTAGGAGACGGAGACTACCCCTTAGTTTCCACTTTCCTGCATAGCAAGTCACTTGGCTATGCTAAATTTGCTCGAACGCTTACCCTGTCCAGAAACACTGAGGTGATGGGCTGAAAAACTGTCGGAAGGAAGGGAGAAAGGGGGCCAGTCCATGGACACAGCCATGGACCACCTACTGCTGGGATGCAGGGTGGAGGGGTGGTGCCGCTTTGCACCTCAGAGCTCTCCAATGGGGCAGGATGGGGACAGCTGGCTGAGGGAGTGGGATCGGGCACACGAGAGGTTTGTAGTAACATGAGTTTTCTTTCTTCATGGACTTCTGTTTCTTCCTCCAGCCGTTCCAGCTTAAATGCCAAAGTGGAAGAGTGCGTTAAACTAAACTGTGAGCAGCCTTACGTCACTACAGCAATAATTAGCATCCCGACACCTCCCGTCACCACACCTGAAGGAGATGATAGGCCAGAGTCTCCCGAATATTCGGGAGGAAACATTGTCAGAGTATCTGCTTTATAAAACAAGGAATTATTTATAAATTAGCATAAAGACCACTTGCAAGCTGAGCTCGAGCAGTGAGAAACGAGTCGCAAGGAATGAGAGAGCTGACAACAACAACGCCCCTTGACGCGTGCGCCAGCGGCCGCAGAGCGAGAGGTCCCGGAGAAACAAAACACTTTGTGGGTTTTGGTGTCGTAGCGTGTGAACCAAAAGGAGTTTCTTAACCCTTGTCCGAACTGACGCACGGTGGAATCTTCTGTGACCATCCTGACTTACTATATGAGCACAATGAAATGTCCCCATTGATGCTTCTTCTTATCATGAGAGCTCTTTTTAGAAAAAGAAAAAAAAAACACAAAACAAAAAATAGAAACAAACCTGTGTTCCTGCTGAATGCAAAACGACGAGAAACATTTTGATAATGTGTCTTTTTTTTTCCTGTTAATAAACCACAAACTTGTTGAGAAACTATCAAAAAAATGAAAGAAAAAAATGCTCATATGAAATATGTTTGTACTGACTGAAAGAACTACAACCATAATGCATGCTGAAATTATTTGGAGCTGTGATCTCAGTTTACTTTTGTTGTTTTTCGGATTAGGCATGATAAAATATTACTGTAGAAAGGGGCATTTCCGTGCACTTACAACAAGCTGATTGTTAATGTTCCATGGTAGTTGTACAAATAACTTCCCTTTGAAAAATGCAGTATTTCTTATTCAAACACTCATTAGTGAACTACAGGTGTTCAGTTAGTTCAATATTTACTATTGTTTTATCTTGCTTCCTAGGTACTGTTACAACTGCAATAAGTCATTGTACACCTGTTGTATCAGGAATCAGGATTTCTTCTTTTTTTTTTTTAAGGTATTTTACACAACTTCATCTACACTGTAAACTTCTAATGGTAAACATTTAAATAATCTTACTGCCAAACCGTGCACCCCGACTGCGCTATTTAGTCATTGTTCTTTTTGTCCACTGTCCTCCATTTCTATGGTAGTTTGTTGTCCACTCCAACATTACTGTAGGATCTGGAATTTCAAGGCTACTGATGTATCAACACAGTCTTTTCTTCCACAGACAGCTTGTTTACTTCTATATTTTCAGAACAAACCTCTCGTCCCAGTGTACTCTGGCAGGATCAATCCTTTTTGAATTAAAATGACAGCAAAGGTGTTTTTGGGATCAGCTAACACTTATCTCCAACCCTTCCTTGTTGACATTCTGCAGCATCCAGCGCATTGGCTACACTGGAAGACACCGAAAGACATTCAGTAAACAAGATGGCTAAATTCTTTTTGTAATTATCTGTAAACATGCATCCTAAAATTTGTTTGAGAATTTATATAGTGTGAAGATATTTAATTACCTAAGAACACTGATAGAATAATGGATTGGATCCCAAAGCTATAAACGTTTAATTTCAATTTGAAGTTAACCACGTGGGCAGGCCTAAAAGCTACCATGAAGACACTTTTAGTTAAGGCTTTTTGGCTTAATTTTCAAAAGACATTGGTGTTACCAGAAACCTTTCTGATGAAAAAGTATCATTTTTCTTCATGAGAGTGCATTAGGAGATGTATCATAATGCTTCCTATATACATGACATACCATACATCATATACATCAAATATACATGGAATATGTGCATATCAATACATACATATACACATCAGAAACACTGGATCAGAAACAACTGCATGCCTGCATAATAAAATATGCATATAAATCAAAAGGCTCAGTGCATTAGATGCCATTACAATAAATGATTAACACAGTTATTTAATAGTTTGAGTAGTGTATGTTTCAGTACAGTATTTGCTAGCATTCTACTGACCTGAAAATTTGCATTAAGAGAAAATACCCACTAAAAACTGAAACTTGCTGATGATACACTTTTTACTGCACACAAATACTGGTCTTTCTACCTGTCAACAGAGATCGAAGAGTAGGTCATGGAGTATCATGCTACAGTACATACACCAAAATACAACAATATGTCACACACTAGAATTAAACTGCAGTTAAAAGGAGTGCATAATGTCATGTTTCACTCTTTTATCATTTACTTATTTGGAAGCTTGGTTAATTTGATATTAACTTCCCACTTTTTCTGCAAATCAGAATAACTTACTCATTGTAAACTGAGCTTCTCCATTTCTTTCAAACCTTAACAGAGAGCAGAAGCACAGGCTGTCCTCTGACCCAGAGGAGTGGTCCTGAGGAACTCTGCCAAAGTCGATTACCCGCCGTTGCTCTCCTCTCTTTCACCCTGTTGGAAAATCGCAGTAGATCGGCTCAAGCTGGTGGGTTATGTAAGTTTTAATGGGGGTTAATAAAGAGGCAGAATGGGCCTAGGGTTTTCACTTGCATCCTGCTTCTACCCATGGTTACTCATACAAAAAATGGCTTGGTCCCCACCTTCTGGTAAACAGTTATTGATATAAAACTGCCTTGATATTAGCAGTCATCTGCAACAACTTCTTTATGCCACATGGTACTTCTTGACTAATTGTATCATCAGGTAAATAATGCAAAAAGGCAGTTGTTAAGCCCACTTGGGACACAGAACCCAGGAAACCTACTGACTCCATCAGGTCATGCGTCTTTCAAAAACTCTTTATTCTCCTTTTCATACAGACTGAACAGAACGCACGACAGCAATACACCTGCATAACAGTTACACGCCTGAAGTAACTCGTACCTTCATTTTTAAAATGCAGTTTAAGGAATAATTTAGTATGATTTTGCAGAATTCTAGTCCTGTCTCCTATTTCCATGTCACATGCAAAACCATTAATTTATTCTGAATTTGGGAAATACACATTCTTTTGGTGTTTTAGGTGATTTAAATGCTGTTTTGGTAGTGAATGACTGTTGATGACTGTGTAAAATGCATCTGTACTGTACATGAAATGTAATTATTTCTGTGTATCATACAAAGAAACCAAGGTTGTTGTTTTGACAATTTTGTTTGAGAGTCATATATCGTATTTCCAAAGGCAGCATAACACACGTGTTATGCTGAATAAATAGACATTTGAGGAATATTTAAATAAAACATCTGCATGCTTGAATGGGTCAACCTGGTTTTGCAATAACTTATTCATGGAACTTCGGCTTTTTTTTCTCTAGTAAGTTTGAAGGAACACTAAATACAAGGGCAATGAACGTGCCCTAATTCCCAGCAAGCAGTGAGTGCATCTAAACCATACCAGGACCACCAACACCAGGATGCTCTGTAACACAGAGCTGCCCTTCTGGTGTGTGGCCATCCACTTTCCCAGCCTGAAGGAGCAGAGAAAACTGGGGCATTAAATTATTTCCAGCACTGTGAACTCCACATATCTGTACTTTTAAAAACTGTCTGCTGTGTTTTCAATACATCCAGACACCAATTGCTCTGTTGAACCGCCCAGGCTAGACCCTCCTCAAGCGCGATATCAAAGTCCCCTGATGAAATGTTAGCGCACAGATGAGATCAAACTGATTTAGTAGCGTAACAGCACACCATGGATCGCTTACCAAGGGCGACTGACAGTGCAGAGGATGCTGGTCTATATCAGCTGTGTACACCGTGGCACTGGCACACGTGACAGCCACCTCTGCTAGGAGCTTACTGCTCTGCAGAGGGAAAAGAGGTAACCTGCCTGTGAACCATCCCAGAGCATTTTTAAAGAGAACCGTAAGGTTTTGGGCAGGGAGAGTGCTTTGGAGGTCAGACGGTCTCTTTCCTGCCTCTGTGGCCCATCAGACCTTTATTTTCCCATTGACCATGGGAATATCTGAAGATTTTCAGTTGTTCTGGAATAACAATCAGCTGATGGGATATGTAAACATGCAAGTAAAAGAGCAGTCAGGATTGAATAAAGACTGACAAAGACTGCAAGCTATACCTAAATACCTGGAGACCTTTGTTTCTTACCTGCCTGCATTATCTATTTATTTTTAAGGTACCCATTTTCACAGCGTCTATGCACAAGAAACAACTGAAGCTGGGGGAGTGCTGAATAAAAAGCAAGTAGATGCATAAAAATTCTGAAGTATTTAGGACATCACAATTATTTTTAAAGAAATGTAGTCAATCATACACAAGATTCAAAGTTTTAGCTACAATCTCACTTCAATAATAGCAATTCACATGAATTAAACATAAAGCTTTTGTGGTAAAAGCTTCAAAAACTATTTGAAAATTGGTGTCTCCATCATATTTAACTGTGTAGTCACTGTGGCCAACAGCCTCTTTTTACTGTTTATTCTTTATATATTCCCTTATGTTCACGGGTTGTTTTTTTCACAAACAGAACTGTTATAAAGAAGACATAGTTACACCTCCTTGGGAAAGCCTTGCCACACGACCTGCTGGCAGATGAGGTAATACCTTGTCCAAAGCCTACGAACAGTGAATTTTACCTCATAAAAGCATCCCTGTAGCCCCAAGTCATGACTGCATGGTGCAAGCCTTACTGAGCCCCACTGCTACAGGCAGAGTCCCACCGCCTTGGTGTGATTCGCTGGGCTGAATGGAAACACCTGGTGTGGGCAGGGGGTGACCCATTTTTAAACACAGTTGCTCTCCTCGACATGAAGTAATCTGTGAAAAACGTTAAGGAGCAGCTCCATAGTTACTTGGTGCAACAAGAAAGGTTTGGTTCATTACAGTTTATGCTGCAAAGAACGAACACACCACCCTTCTCCTCTGGGTACTCCTGTGAAACTGAAGGAAAAAGGAAATAAAAGTATGAGGTAGCTTTCACTGCTGCAAGTGTCTCCGAATGTTCCCCTCTTGCCAAGCAGCCTCTCTCCTACGTATATCCTAAAGCTCTACAGAAAAGGAACAGACTCTCAGCAGCCTAGTCAATCAACTGTACGGCTCTCTGAACGAGCCCTAGAAAAGCAGACACCTCATAGCCTGAGCACAGTGAAAGAAAAAAGGTTTGAAAGCTTTCCAGTTTACAGCTGAGACCTATTTCGGCAAACGTGGTGAGCTATTCAAAACAGGATTCTTTCCCAGAATACTTATCAGTGGCCCTGACCAGGGAAGGGAATACTTTCTCCGAACATGAGGGTCTTTCCCCTAATGAATGGAACTAGCCCCACTCTGAACACAGACTGGCTCAGGATTTGGGTAGCCAAGGCCAAGCGTGGTTACCCTGACCCTGTTCAGTCATGGGGGCGCACAAACACCGGTCTGGGAGGTTGGTACTATATCGAAGGAGCCCTACCCCAAACAATCCTTGAACAAGGCTACCACCACTACATCAGTTTTGGAGAAACGCTACCTCAAACCCCACCTCCTGGATTTACAACCTCCTGGAGCTGGAGTCTCCTGGCTTGGCTTAGCTGTGAGGAATGCCTTTCACTCTTCGAGCTGAACAAGAGGCAATGAGCTTCTTCACTGAAAACAGGTCAGATCCCAGGGACACCTGCAGACCCTGTCCTTCTGGAGCCTGTTGTTTCTCCGGGTGAACAACCTTGCTTGTCTCAACTACCACAAGGACCACACACGTACCTCCACTGCCGGTTACACCCTTGTAGGAGCATCCTGGGCTTACCCAAGGACAGCATACTTACCCCCACCCTGATGGCAGAAGCTCCTGCTTGATCTATCTAAAACCAAATGGCCTGGGCTGTCAGCATCTCTAATTCTAGCTGTGGACTTCTCAAACACATCTCCCTAGCCTGGCGTGCTGTACCTGTTCCTTCATGAGCTCTAACCTGGACACAAGAAGATAGAGGCAAACCTCACTGGTAGCCCTGGGAGGACTGGAGTAGCTGAAGCATGGCTCAGGGATCTTCCACAGACACAGGCATCAGGATTTCCTGGACAAAGGGCAGGACTTCTGCCCTTTTTCACATTACCTAGGGTGAAATTCCCTACACGCAGCTGTAATCCACAAAAAAAAAAGAGGGCACAACCCACTGAGAATCATCACAGGTGGCTGTAGCACTCCAAAGTCTGGAGCTGGCCTACACCCAGACTCTCAGACACCTGCTCTGTTTGTACATAGGAACCTCACCCTTCGCTACAGAAACGCTGCCCCTGCGAAGCAACGGGAGGATGGAAGTCTGCAGTAACCCTGGGCACAAGGATCCCGAACGGTGCATGAGGAAGCATTTCTGACAAGCATACTTCAAGCAAAATTTTGGGAAGTTCTATCCTTTAGCCTTTTTCTTACCTCCCAAAATAAGTATTAGCATTTCTGTGGGAGAGCTACAAAAGCAGAAAGGTAATCTTGCTTGCAATAGTATCCATGAAATAATTACACCCACACGTAGACTGCTAAAAAACAAACAGCAGCCCACGCAACTGAAGAGCTCAGTTTCATGAGCCCTTAAAGAAGCTTTCCCAGAAGCAATAAAAAAAGAAAATAAAATTTACAATTCAGTTCCTCCATGACAGAACAAGTGGAATGGGTAAAGACACATCAAATTAACTCACACTAGCAGGAGGACCCTCCCAGCTCCCACCCAAAGCATTCAAGCTCTAAGACTTCAAAAATAAAAAGGCCTATATGGAATTTAAGACAAAAGTAATTTTATTGTTTACCAAATCACACCTTGCTTTTTTTCCCCCCTTTTCTTTTACAATTCCAAAACAAATGAAAAATTTTTTAAAATGCAATATTATGTAAAAACACATTTGCCACAAACTATTGTACTCTGTGGAACAAATATATATTTCAGGAGCGTGGCCAATTGTAAAAATAATCCTATGAAATAAACATTGTTCATAAAAATACAGTAAAATGCACTTTCCCCACCTCAATAAATACATTTAATGCTGTTTCCAGTTGGCATTTTAAGCCACTAGAGAGCTCTTAATGAAGACACCGCCAAGTATCATTTCTCCTTATGTACTTTTACAATTATTGCAATAGCATCCAGAACTGTAAGCATTTTCCTTGTAGTCTTTCGTTTCTACCTTCAGGGGAATCACAGACAGGAGAAAAGATTTATCTATAAAAATGTGCTACTCCCATATCGATTCCCATTTTGGAAATAATGTTTAAGGTCTTCTTTCTTTTCACGAAGAAATAGTCCATAGAACAAACTGTTCCAAAGAATTCTCCAGAATTACTCAGAAAATTAAAGTCTATTGTCTAGAGTCATAGTTCTGCTTTCAATCCCTGTTTAATATATTTAAAATTAAAAATTAAACACTTGTTAGATAAAAATAGAAGTTTTAGAACATCTTTAACATCAGCTAAGATAAAGGTTTTGTTAGAAAAAGGAAACTCTCACCCTTTTTACAAACCTTGCAATTTTTTAAATCCAAGTGTTGACTTGAATCCTAGTTCTGCTTTCCATGCACACACAAAAACACACCATTATATATACACAGATCCCTGATTAAGACATTTTCCAAATGGCTTATTAAGAATTTAAAGGTCAGTTCCAACTGAAGTCACATTTTGTTTGTCCAAAGCACTATCGTTTCTTCAGAGGGCGAGTATTTTTCCTTTCCCGTGATGCTTCTTCAGACGTTCTGCCTGTCTACCTGTGAATGAATCTCTATTTTACACATCACACGGCTTGTCACAATAAGTTAAATATTACTGTGACCAGTGAATGAGTGCCTTTTAACAAAACAACCAAACAAACTCAACTCTATTTCGTGGCTGAGGCCGTGGCTAAGAGGCTGACAGGCTTATCCTTCTTTCTATGCTGGCCTCCTTCGCTTCCATTCATGAGCTGTTTTACGAAGCATATGAAGACTGGTGTATTTGGCACACTTGGTGGAACCGAACAACAACAACAAAAACCAACTAAAACCCTTTGTGACTTCTCAGATTCATTGCATCGCCTATAGCTCTTCCATTTCAAAGTGTGTATTAAAGCTGTTTGCCATGGACGTGTGCTCAAAGATCCTTGTCAGGCTTGGTTTCAGTAGCTCCACGGAATGACATGACAGCTGCTGCGAGGTATCACTCTTCGGGGCCATGATCTGATCCGCCCCAGGATCCCTTCTGTCGTAGTACAGAGCCCACAGCAAAGTAATAGTGAGGATCATAGCCAGGATCTGCGTCACTCCAATAGAGATTCCGAGAAATCTCAGCACTTGCAATTGCTTCGTCCCCCTCAAAAAAGTGTACATTTTTTTACCGCATCCCTGTGGGGGAAAAAAAAAAAAAAATATTAAAAAGATTAGTCAGTATTATTTGGCTCACAGGTCCCAAGGTTTAGCTCATCCTACCTAGTGCTGGCTCTTCTGGGTCCCGAAAATTTCTCTCTCACGTCCTTCAAACAATCTATTGAATATTATTTTGCCAACTTTTTAATCACTTCCATAATGCCACTTTTAAGTTTTCTCATACACTGAGGGCTTCCTGCATGCCACAAGTTCCAAGGGATCTGTGCTACTCCTCAATTCAGAAATTACTCAGTCGATCTGAGTTCCTACCAACTATCACTATTTTTTAAAGAAACTCATCTGGTTTTGTGAAGGTTTAAAAGTCATTAAATCCTCTTAATCCTCTTGTTTCTCTGTTAAACTGCAGATCTTCAAGCTTGTCAATTATTTTAAACTCATTCAACTTTTTCCGCAAGTAATACCACAATTAGAAGTTAAAACAATATTCTAGGGAAGATCTACAGACCTCATCAGTGTTTCTTCCTACCTTCTCTTTTTTAGTGTTTTACCTGGACTCGTTACATGCCAATTTATTAGTTCTGCAGAAAGTCCCTAGGAAGCAGAAAAATCATTACATTCCAGATGCCATCTGAGTAAGGAGTAACAGAGTAACCTTTAACAGAGTACTCCTGCAAATTCCTAGAACACAGCACGTACAACAGATTTTACTTAGTAAAATACATGTGGCATTACTCCTGCTTTTAATCATCATTATTATTTACAAATAAAAAGTCTGATCAACAAAAGTATGTCAAAACATCCCAAGCTGACGTTTCCTAGAACGAAATTCAGAAAGGGCAGTTGCTCTTCGACTCCTCAGCTCTTTCCAATCCATCAGTGTTTGCTCCAGCTTGCTTAACTGGACAAATAATTACTGTACAAGGTTTCGGGAAAGCTCCAAAGCCCTGGTAAGGCAGCAACGACACGGAGACACACTGTCTCTGAGAACTACTGGACAACGGTATAAACACAAGCTACGGTGCTTGCTGCTCTGAAAAGGTGATGCCCAACCTTAAGAAGGAAGACACTTTGAGGAGAAGGCCCTGCGCTACTCTAGGCCATGTTTATTCACTATTCTAAATTTTATAGGGCTTCACAGCACAGAAACCAAATGAACACAGCCACCAAGGGAAAATTCAGAGTAATAATCTGTATGGAGTAATACCACGGGTACCAAAAGGCATTAGTCCCAGCAGAAGACATTAGGAACCCATCAAAATGGGCACCGTCTTCAAAATGTAGTTTTTGTGTTTATATCCTTACTACACATTTCTTATAGCTTTTCTAGGAAAAGAAAGCAATTGATCAAAGTGACAGAATCTGAAGACAGTACATGATAAATCACAGTTTTCAATCACACTGAAAATCCCCAGAGACAACAATTTCAAATGCTACAGTCCTGAATGTATTTGATGAAAGGCCCAATTCCTGCCTCACACACAAAATTCACAGAGGAGTCAACAGATTCTCATTTAGGATCTAAATAAAATTAATGTACTATATAACAATTGTACCAAAGTTAAAGGATCTCAACGTCTTTGCTCCATTCATCATTTCAGTGTGTCATTTTTTAAACTTTAACATAGTTGAGACAGAACAAGGAGAAAATGTGGATTCTCTGAAATCTGAAAAGAAACCACAAACCCCCATATTGTAGCAAAAGCAACGTAACTGAACTTGATGAGGAACAAAAATTGTCATGGTGGTGTCTTTTTTTCCCTTCAACTAGAAGACAGTGTCATAATCATACTACTTTGCAAATTTGTTTTTAATTACAGAGAAACTGGCTGCATTTTAATACTTTTGATAATTTTAAGGGATAAAGGTACATGGTGGTCACAATTTAAAAATGCTCAGCCACAGCAGTATTCAAATTCAGTTCATTTGTTGCCTAGAGGAAACACCCATTAACAGAGAGCAATAACATTAATGCCTGCATCTCCTGCAGTAGAGACACATAACTGAGACAAATTATGCCCAATCTAGATAGACTGCCTCCCTCCCTTTAATGATGTTCTTACAGTTCTGCTCTAATACACATTCAAAATCAGTTTCAAAATTGAGACATATCCAACCCCCCCTCGATATCCTCACATACATGCATTTTATTTCTGCTTATGCGACATATTCATAGTTGGTAGCCCACAATTAAAAGAGTACATAAACATACACTCCTCAGCAAAAGTAGAAGTTTGTCACTAAACAGGGAGCTCTTACTGACAACTCAAACATAACATAAAACTTTGCAGCAATCACTCAGAAGAACTGGCTTCAAACTCCTACAGAGCGACAGATTAAAGGCCTGATTCCTATCTACTACAAAGGCCAGTTTATACTTTAAATGGAAACAAAGCATATATTTCTGAATCACTGCAACATCACTGAATAAAGACCAGATCTTAAATACGGCACTTCTCAGTAGAACAGATAAATCATCAGTGTATACTCAAATTCTGATAACACTCAAAATTATGTTAAAAAACAGAAGAAAAAAAAGCTGAACATATACTTTTACTTTTTCTGAGGATATCAAGTCTTACCAATCCTTTTGTCTAGGCTACAGTTCCCCATTACAAGATGGGCAGAGCTCCCCTTGTCCTCAGATCACAATGAACCCCTGAGGCCACATTATCATCTGACACTCCTCCCTAACCACGCTCTTTCTAAGGATAGTCTTTTCCCTTAAATGCAACAAAGGTGAAGCTCATCAAAATAAAAGCAGTCCAAGAAGTCTAAGACATGTGAAAGTTTTCAAAATCCCAGATTCACAGAGTGGAAGAGGTTGGAAAGGACCTCTAGGGATCATCTAGTCCAACCCCCCTGCCAGAGCAGGATCACCTAGAGCAGATCACACAGGAACAAGTCCAGGCAGCTTTTGAAAGTCTCCAGAGAAGGAGACTCCCCCATCTCTCTGGGCAGCCTCTTCCAGTGCTCTGGCACCCTCACAGGGAAGGAGTGTTTCCTCATGTTCAGGATGAACCTTCTGTTTTCCAATTTATGGCCATTGCCCCTAGTCCTGTCCCTGGACACCACTGAGAAGAGCCTGGCCCCATCCTCCTGACACCCACCCTTTAGATATTGATAAGCATTGATAAGATCCCCCCTCAGCCTCCTCTTCTCCAAGCTAAACAGACCCAGCTCTCTCAGCCTTTCCTCATATGGAAGGTGCTCAAGGTCCTTAATCATCTTAGTGGCCCTGCGCTGGGCCCTCTCCAGCAGTTCCTTGTCCTTCTTGAGCTGAGGAGCCCAGAACTGGACACAGCACTCCAGGTGAGGCCTCACCAGTGCAGAGTAGAGGGGGAGGGTAACTTCCCTCAACCTGCTGGCCACACTCTTCTTAATGCACCCCAGGATGCCACTGGCCTTCTTGGCCGCGAGGGCACACTGTTGGCTCATGGTCATCCTGTTGTCCACTAGGACTCCAAGGTCCTTTTCCCCAGAGCTGCCCTCCAACAAAACAGCCCCCAACCTGTACTGGAACATGGGGTTGTTCTTCCCCAGATGCAGCACTTTACACTTGCCCTTACTGAACTTTATTAGATTTCTCCCTGCCCAGCTCTCCAGACTGTCCAGGTCACGCTGGATGGCAGCACAGCCTTCTGGCGTGGAAGCCACTCCTCCCAGTTTGGTACCATCAGCAAACTTGCTGACAGGACATTCTGTCCCTTCGTCCAGGTCATTGATTATTGAATAAGGCTGGGCCCAGCACTGACCCCTGGGGGACACCACTAGCCACAGGGCTCCAACTAGACTCTGCTCCATTGACCACAACTCTGAGCTCTTTCCTCCAGCCAGTTCCCAATCCACCTCATCACCCAATGGTCCCGTCCATGCTTCCTAAGCTTGTCTATGAGGATGCCATGGGAATCCAGCAAGGGAAACATAGTTCTGTTTGAGAGTATCGTTGGCAGGAATCACAAGTAAGCCACCTTTCTTTCTACAAAAATCGTATTGCGAAGGATTCCAACTTACGCTACAGAAAGCTCTGAGATCCCAGCAGAAAATTACAGCACAGCTACAACAAAACAATTTTATCAACCCCAGCCAAACCAAACCTCAGTTTTCTGAAGTATTACAAAGAATTTTTCTGAAGTATCAGAGTGGACTTGTGAAGCATTTACATAAGCCAATTTTAGGCTAGCAAGGCTAATCTCATCAGGCTCCCTCTCAAACCACCAGACTATGCAAGTTTTCTTTGAATCACTTTCCAAAAGCTTTTCGCCTTCAATTCTCCAAAGCAGAAGTCAGACAGATTAGCCTTGCAAGTGTAAGTTGGTTTTGCATGATACAGATAAACATATTAGCAAGTATAACCACACAAGCCTGTGAGACAACCCACAGGCAAGCACCATGGAAAAAACATGTTTTGCCAAGCAAATATTGTACATATCTCGAAAAGCAACAGAGTATTTTTGTGGCTGCTAAAACAGACAACAGTCTGCCCCTTTTTGGAATTGATCCTACAGTAGACAACCAAAAATAAATTTGTGCTAAGAACTCATCCAAAATGCTTTGGGGTATGGTAGGGGAAGAATCAGAAATGCGCCCTTCATGAAAAAAGTCAGGCAGATTTTTTTTTATCAGGTGGGTCTCAGAGTCTTTATGTTCTACACCACCATTATCTTTGGCTATTAATTTTCTCTAAGTAGAACCAAAAGAACCTGAATGTACAAAGTGCACAAAGAACCACTGTCCTGGAACATGGCAGTGGGAATAAAATGTTAGCAGAAGAGATCAGATGAGAAAACCTTGCAATTTTTACAAGACACTCCAATGACTAGTACTCCTTCTCATAAATTTTTGAGCTTCCTGAGCTAAAAAATGAGTTTTCTATTGAGTGGCACTGCTCACATACACTTGCCTTTTCACAAAAGCAGGAAGGACACTGCAGGTAAATGAACATTCTGCAGCTTCCATACATCTACACTCCTTGAGGGCTCTCTGTGGCAGAGTTGGGCTGTATGGTATCAATACTGGAAACAGTATTACAAAAATCCACCATTATTGCAGAGTGAGCCACACGTCTTTCTTCAAGAACATGTAGGACACTGGCAGGCCCCAGAAGAAGCTTTCATGGCTTTCCTATTCAGAGACTGACACTTCTGAAGTGTAACCAGTGCAGTCTCTGCTGCAAGCCTTGCCATAAGGCAGGAGAGGCTCTGCCTTGTAGAGCTGGTGGAAAGAAAACAGCCTCTGCCACCACCTTTAAGGTTCCCTAGCACGGACTGACCACCAGAGACACCTGCCTTTTGGCAGCTCTACCTTCTCTCTTCCTAGGGGAAGCACACAAGGCCTAGGATGGATGTCTGAAAACCCAGCATATATTATACAAGTTCTGCTCATACAATCATTGCCATATAAATCTAGCAAATCACTCCATGTCAGCAATACCATTTCTCAAAAACTTGACTGTTTCCTGGCAATAGCTAATATTCATCTTGGCTTGTTTATATCTCCCCTGCTTCAGAGGTATGTCTCCATGGCTTCTGAACAAGAGCCACATAATAGATTCCTGTAAGAAAGGTCTTGAATGCAGTACTGGGACAAAATGAAATGGTTCTTTGGGTGCTCTTCCATAATGCAGACTTGCACCGTCTACTAGAGAAATGGTCATGCTGCAGCATCTGAAAGCATTCGTCTCAGGCCCAGTCTCCTTCCTATGCACCCTATGTTACTCTTAATCTAATAATAATACTATTAATCATTATTTAATATAAATTATTATAACTATAATAACAATATTGTTATTAAGAGTATTATTAATTAATACCCTTATAAAGAACACTTCAGATCCTCGTAACTACTTGACAGATTCATGCTTTTTGTCGCTACTGGACTACCTGGACAGGTGGTCATTCTGATATTACTGAATGCTCAATTAAAGGTCTTCACAGGTCTGTTAGTTTAAAAAAAAAAAAAAAAAAATAGTAGGTAGCAAAGCAGTCCGCAGACAAAGGTGACTTTTTACAACAGTTTTGTAAGAACAGTTAAGAGTTTTAGTAGAGAACATGTTCACTTGTTTTTACAATTTTCACCCCTAAAACAGTAATGTTTTGCTACCATGATCTCCCTTACCCACTCTGAGGTCAAATAGGTCCTCTCCTGGTTTTAAGGTTCTTTTTTATTCTTTTAAAATAATAATCATTCTGTAACGTAGTAGAGCTAGAGAAAAAGAGCATTTTCACACAAAGTTTCTATGCATGCTCACAGCGAAGCCACTGAATTACCTGCCTCCTTGCATGGGCCCTGTTAACAAGAGAGCTATCATCATCCTAAGGACTGCTCAAAAGCTTACTTTTGCTGTACATACCACTGAAGTCCTCACTACCACAGGGTAAGTAAAATTTCTCTTAGTCTGGCAAGTTGGAGACTGGACATTACACCAAAACTATGTTTTTACTTTTTGATTAGAGCAAATTTCAACTCCAACCTAACCAATATAAAACAAATACCTCAACGTTTAAGCATACAACAGATGTTAAGGGCATTGCTACTAACTTATCTCACTTCTAGGTAAGGGTTGGTAGGTGAGTGGCTTCTTTCTTTCCTCCTTTCCCCTCTTCAGCATTAATAAATAACAAACATAAATAAACACAATAAATGCTTTCTATAAACACAATTACTCCACAGGCCTGTCTGCAAGCAATGAGTTTGGAAAATTACTTGTTCAGGAAGAATGTACAAAGCTTTTCAAAATATCCACATTTTCCTTCTTACCTCCTGATAAAGGTCACTGAGATCCTCATGATGTGCCCGCTTAGAGCATCCTGGAAACTCTCTGACACAACAGGAGTCGGGCGGCCAGTCCATCTCTGTCATTTCCAGCCAGTCTGTGAAGTACACCACGCCACAACATTTAAACTGCAAAGGAAGGATTAGCCAAGATTAGCAATAATGATGCTACTTCTTCATAAAAGTAGGTCCTCAAAAAAGCTAAATAAATTCCTATTTACAACTTTTAAAATATCTACATAGGGCTAAAAACATTCACAAGAGCTTCCGTGTATCTTCTTTTCCTGTATTTTGACATAAAAGCAGCATGAAAAATGTAATGCAGTGACCAATGAACACCTCAGAATCAGACAGTGATACTGGACTGTCCTTTAAATCCCAACCACTCCCTCAAAGGATGCTTCACAGAATTTGTCCTTCCCTGCAATTCTGCTATCCTTACTACAAGGAACACACACACGACTATTTCATGTCAAAAGGGTGACTGATGAACAAATATACCTGTAGCTGAAGGAAGTAGTAGGAAAATATGATTAAGGTCTTACTAGAGGACTATTCCTGCAAGGCTACAACTATGGACACATCATTTGAATACCAGATGAGAAAAACCATAGATTTATCTGAATACAGAAAAAAAGAAAAAAAGATGACAAAAAGTGAGGAGAAAAAAAAGTATGGAAATCACATATGCTGGGGGGGAAAAAAAAAAAAAAAAACCACGCAGAAATGGAAGGAAGGGGTATCACACTAAAATAAACATTGCAACAGAATCAACCATAAAAGCAGGAAGCCTGGCTGCAAAGCAGATGAGCCATAATTGGCTATAAAACCCACCAGAACTAACAACCTGTCTTCTCCTCTGCAAAGCACAAAGAGAGATTTAAAGCCAAACAACCAGCTTACTACATTCCTAGCTGCTTTCACATAAAAAAGGGCTGAAGCAACTACATTAGATTTTCTTCGGCATCGGATAGGGACTTGATACCACTGAAAAAGCGCCTTACTGCAGCAACAAGATGCTGCTTTTTTCTGTCTGGATGTTCTCCAGTACCAGCCCAAGCGTTTGTAATTCATCACCTGGTTCCTTTGACCCATGAGCCTGGGAACACATACCCCTCTTACCCACTTCAGAGCCACAGTCCTGTACACCACGCCACTCCTCAGTCACAATCAGTGACAATCAGTGTTGCAGATCAGCGCCCAGACACCATGTTAGCACACGCTGTGCATTGACTTCACCAGTCCCCTTACAAATCCCGCTTCTTCCTTTTCACCACAGCATTCATGTCTTTATTTTCATCAGTTTGTCAGTCACAACCCTCCCAACATGGGACTGTCTAAGGAAAGCTCAGGCATTGGCTCCTCATTGTAACTGCAAAGACAACCTCATTAAATATCCTTTATTCACTCTAAAACTTTTTCCTTCCTGACTTCAACTGACCCTTCCCATCTTCCTCAGCATAGTCACAGCTCTGATATTAGACCAGCAAGGCTGGGGGGAAAATACATTTCTCTTCTCTCCAGTGTTAAAAGATACAGAAGAGCAAGCACAAAGCTGATCAGAGCTGAATCTTTGGGAGCAAAATTGTAATTACAAATTTTTTCTTTAGGAAAAAAATTGTAATACTGACTGAAGAAGGGCCTCGAGCATAGTGCTCACTGAGGCATAAAGTACATACCAGGCTCATCCATCCATCATTTGAGTTATGAGTGGACAGAATAAAAATGAGAGCCCACCAATTAATGGGGAGGTGTCAAAGAGCCTTCTCAGTTAATTTCAAACTTTCCCCAAATCATTTCTCTGGTCAGAGACGGAATATAGGAAATCAAACTTTTTCTCCTCTGGAAGAGTTAAGGCATGCTTGAAGTTTTATTACTAATATTCCTTTTAAAATCATCCAGCAAGGCCAGGCTGGATGAGGCTTTGAGCAACCTGGTCTAGTGGAGGGTGTCCCTGCCCATGGCAGGGGGGTTGGAACTAGGTGATCTTTAAGGTCCCTTCCAACACAAACCATTCTATGATTCTACGATTCTATGAAAACTAGCCATTATGATGACACCACAACAACCAGGAGTATGAGAGACAGCTTTTGATTTATTCAACCTGTGCATTTAAATCAAGACAGTACCAGCTTCATTCAGGCAAATCAAGACCATTTGATTATGTTATTTCAGGTACAGAACAGACACTCTACCTGCATACGAAGGATTATTCTGTTTCAGAGAGCACTTGCATAGCCAAAGCAGGGGACTGGGGAGGGCAGGAGGTGTTTAACCTCATGTAGTCCTCACTCTTTCTTTCAGGTTTTAGAATAAACACAGACTAACCAACTGCTGCCAGGAAATGTTTAAATAAACAGGAAATCTGTGCAACAATGATAGATTTCAACAAGGGCAACACAATGATAGGCATTTAAAGAGTTCTCTTCCTGCACATGAGTTATATTTGGAGTTAATGGGTTTTACCTTGGGCAATTTCATGTTTTTGTAACATAATACTTCATTCTTTAAAAACAGTTCTGAATTTTAGTAGACTAGAGGGCAAAGCTGTGAATACACAAGGCAGCTTTTTGTTTTGTTTCCCGCCCCTCCAGTCAAAGGAAATAAAAACTCCGATCACTTTCTCTAAACTCAGCCAAAGAGACAGTGTTGGCATCTTTTTGGAAACTTCCTTTCCCATTCATGTCCAGCTAAACATATATCTTATCTATGACAGCTCTGTGAAAGGAAACTAAACGAGCCTAAAGGAAATGGAGCATAGTTTAATATTAAAACAGCATATAGAAATGTTCATTTAACTTTACCTGCAGATTTTTAATTTTCTATAAATCATACTCTTAAATGTTATAATAAAAGGCGTTGGTGTCCTGAGTTTGCTGGCAAAGGAGAAGACAGTATCAGCAATTTAACTGAATTTAGTAACAATCCTTTTTTGGTGTGTTAGTGTCTTTAGGGCCTACAAAATCTCAAGAGCTGGATATCAAGGGACGTTAAAAGATATCATCACTACACAGGGTTTCACATGAAATGAACTTGCATTTACTTACCTATTCGCATAAAACCAAACCTTTTCCTTTAGCAGATAAATAATATTTACCAGGCACATATTACTTCAGCTCATGATTAACTGTCATCTTACCTCCCTCTGGAAGAAATTCCAAGCATGGGTCAGCCACTGGTACCTAGGCAGACCATAATTGGTCATCCTGGCTTTCAGCGTGATCATATCAGACCACTGCACTGGAACCTGGAGCAAGGAAAGAAAGGTGATTCATACAACAGTTGGTTTGCGGCTCCAAATCCAGAACTCCCATCCTTTCTATTTCCATTGCAATCACCAAAATAATTTTGTATTCAAATAAAACAGGAAAACAAGTGCTTCAATTTTTATGATACTGAGACTTTATAAGCTTTTAATTAAAGCAATCAAGAAAGTTTTTTGTATCCTTTACTTACAAATTAATACACACTGGAAAAAGAGCTGCATTTTGGAGTGATTTGGAGATAGTTGGGTACAATCTGGTTACATCATTACCAGATTTTTGACTTGGCATAAAACTTAAACCGAGCCCCATCCAAGTCATCAGGCACAGCATTTGTCTGTCCTAATTTAGGTATCTCCCCGGTGTTGTCTTAAAAAAAACCAGGCAGTCATATGGGGCAATTCATCTCAAGATAAATATTTTAAACACAAGCAGATGAATCATCGCCTTAAAGTCTCAAACACACTTATCTGTCTAAGGTGACAAACTTAAACATCTAACTTCTAAATATATGTAATTAATTGAGAAGAATCCTACCCCATGAGTCTTTTCTGTGGCTTTCTGTCTTTGTCTGGAGCCCTGCACGCACATATCCTAAATGTACTCAATTATCTTGCTCAAGAACAGTTACAAGAAAATTTAGACAAAGAGGTCCCGTTAACTTTTTTCTTGACACATATATTCATGGCCTTGTAAATCTTTTCTTCTCAAAGAAGGATTCTCAAAGTATTTTTCTTTCAAATTTGACTACTCAGAAGTGAGGAGCTGGTGACTACGACGTTCAGTTAGAAACAACAGAAGAAAGTGCTATGGCACCTGGCATACCATGCAGTTAAGAGTCAAGGTAAGATACTAACTTCTGCTCAGCAGCACAAATTTCAGTGTGCCGAACTAAAACAAGGAGCTGACGACTTTGCAGTTGCCCTTCTAGGCACACACACAATTCATGCTGATTTTGCGTTGTTCCCATTAGCCTCAGTAGTCATGGTGAAAGAAATCACAACTGTAATATCAGCTTTCATTTGGAGGGCAGGAGAGTCCAGCTCCTCTGGGTGGCTGTGACACAGCTAGTCCATTCAGTCTGGAGCTAACAGTAAGGGCATTCTGCAAACAACAAGAGTAACCTAAGGGAAAAAATATGATCATAATACTTCCCCCCAAGGAGCCTGGGCTTTGTCATGCTAGATACTCTACCAAAATATAGGAACGATCACTGCCTGCCTGACCCCGTAATTCAAGTAAGAGCATTTGATAGTATTTCATTACCGCTGCTGTTATACTACATTTTTGATGACCTGGTAAAGCTTCGTATAGAATGAACATTAATATATGAATAATATTGCAGAAATTCAACACACCTTTCACTTAGCACAGTTTTTCTTTCTTAAGCTCTAAAGCACTGAACACACAATTGTCCATGTGAAAAATATCTTAGCAGTAGAGTACTAAAAATACTTTAGAACAGTATCACAGAATACTTCTACTACAATGTGCTGGTTTCAGGCAGTAAAAGAACTGTCATGGTTTAGCCTTATCTAGCAATTAAGTACCACAGAGTCACTCAATCACCTCGCCCCCCCCTCCAGGAAGAGACAAGGAAAGCTCGTAAAGTTGAGATAGGAACTATTTAATATTATAAATGAAAATTATACTGATACTAACAATAGCAATAAGTAATTAAAATAATAGAAAATCGAACATATGATACAATAGGTCACCACGCGCCCACCGACACACAGCCAGGTCCCAGAGCAGCGAGGTGTCCCTACCCAAGAGCCCCAGAACAAGGACAAAACCTGCGGTCCCTCACACCCACTAACAAAAGAACTGGCCCAACCATGCCAAGAGCTAACGACCCACTATCAAGCTAGCCCAAGTCTTAATGACCCCTTCCCACCTCGGAACTGTGCATGTGCCCTAAACCTGGCCTACCATGGAATGAAACAACTCTCTCGGCCGCTCTGGGCCAGGCAGCACTGTGCAGAAGAGGAGCTCATTCCTGCCTGAAACCAGCACACGCATTTATAGTGGTCACTATAATAAAATAATTAGATTTTGTACTCAATGCATTTCTCTTTCTACCACATTGCAAGTTAGCACTGTGCTTTCTTTGGATAATATTTGGTATCGCTGCAGTTAAGCTCATGTATGCTAGACTGTTTTTTTAATATCTTATTTGAGTTGAATACAGTCCAAGGTTATGCACGTAACACAAGACGTCCAACTTCTTTATGAAAACAATGGAAAGCAGGAAAGAAAAAAAAAGTGAAGTGAGAGAAGGAAATTAAAAGCAAATCAAAACAAACTATCCTCCACTGGAGGAAGGCAATCTGAATTCTGGAGTTAAGGAGGGACATTGGAATCTGTGTATTTGACAGCTCCTGGAATGCCAACATGCCAAACAAAGGACATCGATGTATCTACTAAATAGCTTCCCCTCAGCTCATGCAGCAGTGAACAATAATAGATGATCTTGAGATGCATCTGCTTGACTATACCCCAACACTTTTGTGTAGTGTGTAGACAAAAACCAGAGATGCTGGCTTGATTTTAGCATAAGTTTTGTAAAGCTTGGTTTGCTGTTGAAATCTACACAATTTTTCTAATGAGTATCAAGGCTTGACCAATGCCCAAGTAAGCTGAGGACCCACACTGTCTTTTCAATAGCGTGGGTGGAATAAATTAGTCATGAGGCACTCACTTCATGCTGAGAGCTATCAGGAGCTGGAAGGAAAATTGTTTATACAAGGACTCTTACAGCAACTTGTCCACATGCCAAGGACAGCCCATATTGGATTAGCAGAGGCAGCTGTGCCTCAGTGACATTTTTGACATCATCACCCACCCACCTACACTAATGCTAACCGATTCTCTGAAACCCATGAGAGGCTCTTCTGATTTCATGCTATGCTGAAACAAACATGACATCAAGTCATCCCCACGGGTATGACAGGGAATCTTCTTTATCAATCAGAGCAGGAGAAAGCATGCTCTAGGGAAGTGACCTGCACAGGTATGAAAGAACCACTCAAAAACAACCGGGCTCTTCCAGACTGCCACATTCCCTATGGTTCCCAGCACCTGGAAATCTGAGTCTGTGCCACCTCATCATACAAAGAGCAGCAGAGTTACGACAAAGGGAATAAGAATAGGAAATCAGATGGAAAGAGAAAACAAAAAAAAAAAAAAAGCACAGGATCTTGGAGAGAAGAGTAGTGACAAAACCAACAAACAGTTGCCCAAGAGATTTTTTTTTTCCTGTTTGAATGCTCCTGTTCGAATGCTCCTGTTCATACTCTCAAACTCCTGGGAGAGGGAGGAAGAACCAGAGAAGCATGGAGTATCTGGGTTCACTGTGACCTACTGCAGAAGGTGCAGACATGGAGCTCAGCGCTACTTGTTTTGGTAAAAGGGCACAGAGACAGCTGTGTGTTTTCTCTGAAGGGATGAAGTGTCCCCAGTGCCTTAACACATGGTAGGGCTATGACAGCTTTTATGAAACTGCCCTTGGTTTCTGTTTCAGTAGCAAAGCAGGTAACTGAAAGCGCACTAAAAGACACCCATAACTTCAAGTTCTCCAGCTGGATAGCGAAGTCATATACCAGTGCACTGAAGGCTATGTTATTTCAGGCAGCTTCCACCGACAAGTTTTCTACGAAACGATGGATGTTAGTCAGAACTGTCATCCTTGGCAAAACCCCCTCAGAGGGCAGCTGTGCCCACAGGATGAAGCATGCCTCTCGCCTGCATTCCCAGTTTTAAAATGCATCAACATAAGCTGACATTTAAAGTAAAGGGATAGCCTTAATCACAACACTCCTCTGGAATCTGTACAGCAAGGGAAGGAATGCTGATGCAAAGGGCTGCCACGTAACTTCAGACTTCAAATTTGCCAGAAATTCCTTTGGTCCCAGTACCATGTAAATACCTCCCATCTTACTGCAATGGAATTGCTGCATACTGTTGGAAAGACCAATATATGGGGCATATCTTGGTAGCTCAGAGAAAATATTTGTCGCTCTATTCATTAAAATGTACCAGACTGAGCATAAAACCTAAGGATAGAGCAGCCAGCAGAATAATCTCTCAGTTTAATTTCTGCTCAACACTTACCCATTTTCTTGTGTGATCGTTACAAGTCTTCAGTTTGAAAATTAAAGGTTGGTATAGCTATAAAACCCAGACAGAGATAAAACCTCTTCACAAGTTTACAGAAGAGTGTTTTACAGCTAAGACATGTTTTGCTTAAAACTGGCATTTATAGCTTGTTGAGGCAGCCCAAAAATTCCAGCAGACAGCAAGTCCTGTATTGAAAGAACACACTGTCTGTTTACAACGCAGAACACTCAGCTATAGCTCTTTAAAACATGAAGAGCTTTTGGGGCACTATCCCTTCAAACTCTCTCAAAATACTTAGGCCTGAGGTTTATAATTTATCCTCAGAACTTCCACTGGCCTTAATCTGAACCTGTCTAAGCAAGAATTACCTAAAAATAAGGTCTTTAAATCAGGGGCTGCAGGATGTGGCTCTCAAATACAGAGGGGGTGGAAAAAAACCCAGATAGGGCCTTCCAGACAGACAAGCTTTCTCAGAAGAATTCTCTGTTTAAAAAAAAAAAAACAGAGTCACATGAAATTAGACTGTTGGAATAATGAACGAAGATAAACACTACAGCAATTAGAAAAGAGCTAGCTAATGGAAATATTTGTTTTCTTCTGTTGAAAAAACGCAGCCTCCCTTTCTGACTCACCGTTATTTCCTGCTCGTAGGTCCAAACACCACAGGCCAGTTCAACACAGAATATTACAAGCAAGCTTCCAAAGTACTGCAGAAAAGAGAATGGTCTCAGTTATTTTTGATATATTCAGGTTAACTTTGAAAAAAAAAGAAAAAAACAACTTTAAAATATTAAGTCTTATTAAGGATTAATATTAAAGGACGTTTCAAAACTTCATTAACTTTTCACGTGACTCAAGACATGGAATCTGAAATACATTTTTGCAACCAAAATATCAAAGATTCATGCAACAAACTTTCTAAACTTTTGCCATGTGACATTTCTTACTGACTTAACATGAAGCATATGAACATTACCATTAGGAAACAAATTCATTTCCCTTTTGCCCAAGTATACAAGTGACATATTATGCAAAAATACTTGCAAAGACACTTTTTTCCTTCATATATGTGGAAAAAAAGAAGTATCATTTTGTTCACTTCTATCCATTTAAGCAACATACCTGATTATTCTAATAGCCAAAAAGGAGAAGAAAATAATTTTTAAAAATAGAGATAATTGACAAGATGAAAATAAACAAAGCTCTAGAAAGCTACGTTCTTATCAAAGTAATTTACGCAGGCATAAATGTACAAATATTTATTGAGATGGATTGAAATACCTTTGTCTACTGCAAGATCTAACTCTTGAGCTATTTAAAATAGAAAATATAATGTATATTACATTGTGTATAAATGAAGAAGCTGTACAGGTCTTGATAATAACAGTTAAAAAATGGTTGCTACAATTAAAAAGAGTATCTGAAAATCCTTTCTGAACTGCAGGGTAAAGCAGCATGGAAATTAAGACTGCTTTGACTGATGTCCTCTATTAAAAGTAACCCTTTTATTTCAAGCAAACGCAAAGTTCCATTCATTCTCGACTCCAAACTTTCTTCCACGTCAATGAACTGAGCTCTTCCTTGTTCTCAGTACATAAGACTCAAATTACAATCTTCATACATTTCATTTTATTTAGAAACCAAAAAAACATCATCACAATATAGAGTAGAATAAATTGGTAGGACACATGCCAAAAGTCCTTCTAATTTAGTCATTCAATTCTGGAATGTATTTAGAATTATACTGGTATTAAAAAAAAAAAAAAACCCAAACACAAAACACAACCCACAAAACACGTACTGAGGGTAACTGGAGGGGTTTTTTTAATATATTGAGAGGCCAATAAACTGTATTGTTTAAAATAGAGAATATAAATCCAAAAGTGTTAGGATTTAGTCATCTAT
This sequence comes from Rhynochetos jubatus, assembly GCA_027574665.1. Lineage (NCBI taxonomy): Eukaryota > Metazoa > Chordata > Aves > Eurypygiformes > Rhynochetidae > Rhynochetos > Rhynochetos jubatus. Next base: position 24,692,374 of record CM050652.1, on the reverse strand, counting down.
GAGGCACCTTTTTCATTCACCCAGTCTGGAACTGAGTAATTCACAGATACCTTAGCAGCTACTGAACAGTGTCATGCCTTAACTTCTACTTGCCAATCAACTCTAACTCCCTGAACTGGATTTGCAGATGCAAACAGCCAAATTAAAAACGTGCATGTAAAAATATTCATGTGAATTTTCAAGAGAAACCTGTACTCATACACTGCCCTGCAAAGGTCTGTTCAATAAAGATGGTGTTGAAAGAAAAGGTCCTGTTTTACTGGTCTCCACCATGTTATGTTGCATCTCCAAAGTCATTAGAGCTGATATAATTGTAAGCACACACAGAGGTCCAGTACAGCTACTGAAGTCCTGTGTTGGTTTTAGTTGGGGTAGAGTTAGTTTTCTTCACAGTAGCTAGTATGGGGCTGTGTTTTGGATTTGTGCTGAGAATAATATTAATAACATTCATGTTTTTAGTTGTTGCTAAGGAGTGTTTGTACCAAGCCAAGGACACCTTCAGTTTCTCATACTGCCCCTGTGCTCCCAAATTCGTCTTTTACAAGAAGCTGGGAGGGGACACAGCCCAGACAGTTGACCCAAACTGACCAAAGGGACATTTCATGCCATCAAATGTCATGCTTAGTATTTAAGTTAGATGAGTTAGCCAGAACAGAAAAATCGCTGCCTGGGAACCTGCTGAGCATCAGTCAGCCAGTGGTGAGCAGTTGTATAATTCTGCTTTCCCTCCATTTTTCCTTTTTTTTTTTTTTTTAAATTACATACTATCAGTAGTAGTAGTGGTATAATTATTTTATTTCACTTACTTTCAATTATTAAACTGTTCTTAACTCACAAGTTCTCTTATCTTTTTCCTTCCATTCTCTCACCCATCCCATGGGGGAGGAGGGGGGGAAGGTGAGTGAGCAGCTGTGTGATGCTTGGTTGCTTAGTGGGGCTAAATCACGACAATAACCAATACATCCATCCTCCAAAGGTCCGAAAGAAGAAAAAATTTGCATTGTACTGCGTAAGAACAATGATGCTTTCTCTAAAATAAATTCATGAGCTTCTAGACAATGTATCCACTACCACTGTGGTACCTGCAAGGTTTCTTTAAAAAAACCATGGAAATCTAGTTTGCAATTTACTTGGAACGGAGGAAAGAATGCCACATGCTTTAGCTTTTTTAATTCATATGGAAAAAATCCTTAAGGACAATATTGATAGTACTGACATTTTTGAGAAAGATAACAATTAAAAGTTGTGAAAAGCACATTTGAGTTCTCAGCTGTCAAAGAAAATTTCAGTGGTTTTATACTCAGAGTAACAAGCCTGGGACTGCCTGCTATCCCCAAATCTTACACAAAACTCACAGATCAGGTGAAAGTGATACATCTGGGGTGTATGTATGGCATTCTCTGGAAAACGCTTAACTTGCAGTTCCTTGTAATATTTCATTCATTCACCAACCTGAACATTTGAAACTTCCTCATTTTTTTCAGCACATGGTTAAGAAAGTTTGTGGTAGCAGCTGGAGACAGAAAAGCCAAAACCAAGATTTTTTCCAGTTACTGAATATAGCCTGGGATAGAAAACTATTTAGCCAGATCCACTCAGAAACCACTTCTGGGTCTGCCAAGAATTGAGCACTCCTGACCAGCTACATTTGGACACATAAGGGCACAGCAGAATCAAGCCTTCTGTCCTGAGAAAGCAAATCTCTCCATAAGGCAAAAGACAAGAAAAGACACAAAAAGTTTACACGTATGAAAATTCACGCTAGGAACTGAGCAACTGCAGGCACACCAACCTCACACACAGGAGCTTCAGTTTCACTCTGCTATTGAACAGCAATATTATACTTCTCTAAACATAATGGTTTGCAAAACAAATAATTCTTATACAAATTGTGTGGGGAGAAAAACCTTCTAACCATTATTTAAATTTATTACCCCTAATTTCCATCTTCCAAATACAGAAATTATTGCTGGCTTCAGTGCTTATTCCTTGTCCCCAATTAAATTCCCACAGGAGTCTGAATGCTAAATGCATCTTCCTGCAGTTATACACTTCTGCTTTTTGCCAGCTACAGGGACTTGGTTTTGAAGCAAGGCTTAATATTTCTTCCTATGGACTGAGCAGCTACATTCTGTAACAGAGACAAACTCACTGAGGAACACTACTGTGCACTACGCTCAAAACTGTGCCAGCAGGTCACTGGTATTACCTCCTAAGCACACCTCTTTCAGAGCACTCTTGGCCACTGCTGAGATGTTTTCTACTGTTTGGTTTTTTCTTTTTTTTTTTTTTTTTTTTTATTTGGCAGAGAGAGGGTAGGACACGGGAAGACACAGAAGGGAGGGAATGGTTATCCACAGGTTATCATAAAATAAAAAAAACTAGAAGCAATTAAAGCAAAGCTACAATCACTTCAAGAACTAGAGACCTTTTACATGTCAAATACTACAGACTTAACATTTCTCTTTTATAGGCAATTGCTAATCACTGTCATTCTTTCCCTAGTCAGACTATGCAAACTAATCAGAAAATTGAAGTGGTGCCTTCGTCCTGTCACAAACCCATCAGAGTCAGTTTCACTGAAGGATTTCCTCCAGCAAGGCTGTGAAAAAGCTGAAATACTGCTTCCTTGAGAGAATGTGTATGACTGAAATGCTGGCAGAAAACACTTTTCTCAGAGTAACAAATCAACGTAAAACTATTTGCCAAATTAAAAAAAAAATAAAAATAACGCAGCAGACATTTATTGCTCCTCACTGAGTCATGGACACGCATGCAGCCGTGATGCTAAACTTCAGCATCCCTGCAGTGTCAAATGGATGTTGTCAATTAGCAGGACCTGGTTCTCCTGCAAGCCTCTCATTGAGCTTGTTCACCACTACTGGCCACAGGGGAGGGAGGGAGGAAGGCGGCAGCACAGTAAAGCTGCAGCTTTCCAACAGGAGCATCTCTGCTAATACCTGGAAAAGGCACAAGCACCTGTTTTTTTTTCTGCAGCAGGTATGTATGTGTGGCTCCATCCTCACAGCTGCAGCACTGACAGCCTGCGGAGGCTTAAACAACTGTACTTTTCCAGCACATCAGTCCTGAAACAGAGGTGAAGGAACTGGGGACTCTGGAGTGCAAGAGAATTGTTACACCAGAAATGAAGCTAAGAGCAGAAGCCCTCATAGAAATTTGATGACTTCGGGTCCTTAGTGACCAACGAGCCACTACGGCTCTCTGGTGCCCAGCAGCCCAAGCACGTAAGGGTAGCTGTACTACAATGTCATGCATATCCAACTATGCTCCTGAAGCAGTACCACATGGGGCTTTTTCAGTCTGCCAAAGCTGTGTTCAGTAACTTTTTGCCAATGACCTATGGAATGCCTTATCAGCATTCAGCTACTATAACCTGTAAAATTGGTGGGCTGCTAGCCCACACACAAGGAGAATCAAAGACTCGAACACATCCCCAGTCACACTCTCTGAATCCCACTCGTACCAAACGTGGTATGATTATTTTGTTTGCAGGTTGGAAGTGTGATTTGGTAGCAAGAGTATAGAAAACTCACAAAAATACAAACGGAGACAGGGTTCTGTGGCAACGCAACTGTCATCAGAACTAGAAAGGCACAGGAGTAGCTTAATTCATCTTTTTCCTCCCTCAAACAGTTTGGTTTGCATGTTGCATGATGCTCCTGCTACTGGGATCAGGACCCTATTTCATTTGTTCTCACAGCTTCCTAGTTAACTACTGCCATCCTAGAAAACCTAGACTTCAGTGTACTAAATTCATCCCTAGAGAACAAATAGATCCCATCCCACAACACACTCAAAATACAGACTTCTTAAGCCCGCTTCCAGACAGAGAAAAGCAAGAGAAAGCACTTCTTGGGAAAGCACGAGAGCATTCTGTATATGAGAGGTGTGGCAATGGCAGGCAGTGGCTAACGACTGGAGTCAGAAGTTGCAACATGGTGAAGACAAGTGAGAGCATGGGTGGTGTTTCAGCTTTTGGAGAATCTGGTCCACAAGACCTAAAGCAAATGTGCCGATCCTTGAAGGATCAGCATACTTATTAATGAACCATCGTTCATTTGCCCTGTATGTCATTTAACAAAGATCTCTTTCCAAGCTTTAACACTCTCCTCCCAAGCGTTCTTCTTTTCTCCCAGAAGATACAAAACACACCCCCTCCAAGACTCAAGAAAAAACACAACCATTCTGTCAGAGCAAATGAAGACGAGATGATCAGCCAGTCCAGCCTCCTCAGACCTGCTGTGTGGTGCTCCCACCCCCTTCTTGGGCAACACGGTCCATACGGCAAGAAAGGCAAGGAAAGTTCTGGGAGGGAAGGGCAGAGGTTGAAGGAGATTCCAAGGGTAAAGCAGCTGCAGAATGAATCCTTACGGGACTCTCTAAAAGACCAGAGTATATGGTATGTAAAACAAATGCCAAAAGATTTTAAGAAGGTTAGCCATTGGGAAACGCTATGTATAACAGCCTGGGAGCGTCAGGCTCCTCCTTCAGAGACACAAGCCATCCAGACATCTGTCTACACCCTGAGAAATGTCAGATGACCACCACGCTGGATACCAATGGGAACCTCACTCTTTCTGTGCAAAACCTAGCAAGAAGTCCTTCCCCAATAAGTTACAAGCTATGGTTGCCTTTGTTTTTGCTACAGTTTACAAACTAACAAGGCTACTTTAATGATTAATCCAGCTATACTTTTTTTTAAAATGGAGCAAATACTCATTAAATGGAATGAGCCAAGCTGCTTGGAAAACAGAAATCCTCTGTTTATCCACTCCAGCAGCACAAACTTTCCCCTGCCCCCCCTTCCTCCCTCCCCAGCTCCCTCAGCCCTGCCCTGAAGGGATTAACAGTTCATTTGTCATTCTGATTTAAAATCTGGTTTACTTGCTTGACAACACAGAAATTTGTGAGGGACGAAGTCACAAATCAACAAGGAAATGGGTTGAAACCACCAACTTACAACATTAGCTACTGAATGCCATCCAGTTCTTCAAAATAAATACATTCCACAGCAAAGCGATCAAATTATTACTTCTATTATTTTAGACTCTGTTTCCCACATGACAAAATTTTACCAGAACGCCTTAAAGCCTGTGACCTTTGCAAAGTCCAAGTTTTATATAAGAGTTACAACTTTTTCCAAAACCTTTAAAACTGATTTTCTGAATTAAAAAATAAAAATGGCAATTAACACCTTAATTTTGTAAGGTATGTGTCCAAGGTTTTTTTATTTATCCTTCTGCTTTTTAAAAAACTAAACTATTTATGAATAGTTAGAACTTTGTTCACAGCCTTGATTCTTCTGCGAGATATTAATGACCTGTTCTAAATTTCTATTTTAAAGGTTAAACTTTCATTACATAAGGAAACAGGTATTATGTTGGAAATAAGCAAATGCACACTTCAGACAATAATGAGGATTTATTTGCTCAAGACTTAATTACCTGAAGTCAATGAACTCCAAGGAATAAGGGTCGTTGCAAGGTCATGGTAAAGTACTGAACATGACATAAAGATAGACATTAGACCATAATTTCCTCATGGCTCACAATATTCCCTTCCCTCTTCTCCCCTTATTTCATAGTATGTATAGAAAAACTAAAACTTCCTGTTACTCACAGGTTTTCGAAACACAGCTCCCTTCATATCTCTACCCCTCTTTATTTTCTACCAAGGAAATCAAACACCATAAAAACTTCTTTTGTCAAGAAAACCCTTTTTCCTTGTAAAATAGACCATTTTCTTGCCCCAAAACACTTCAAACATTCACCATTTTGAATGAAAAAGTGCCCTTAGATATAAAACCTATACCACAGCCCCTTTTCACACAGCAAACTCTGTGGTGAATTAGTCAAAAGGGCAAGATTAGGCAAGAAAAAGAGATTAATTTACCTGACAAGACATCCACTCCATTCTCAGTTTGTGGCAACAAGAATGCAGTTGAACCACAGTGTCAAGGCCTGCCCCACCAGCGAGGCTGGGCTGCGTTTCAGACAAGACACAGAGGTTTGGCTGGGCTTTGTGGATCTGTTTACTCATTTACTCCTTCCTTGCTCACAGGGACTCTCCCATTCCCTATTCCTTTCAGCAGAGAAAAAAAAGCTGGGTAAACAACGAGAAAAGAGAAGCTAGGTAGGACGGGGGGGGGGGGGGGGGGGGGAAGCACTACGGCAGCAAAACCATGAATCATCTCAGCAGCTCTTCATCTTTCCTCAGTCAAGATGCAGCATCCCTCACTCCCATCCCTCTCACCGCAACAACCCCAGTCCCTTCAACCTGCTGTCATATCAGTCTCTGCCTTGTCAATAGCTTCCTGGTACCCACTTCCATCATTCCACTTCACCAACATTTCTATCTTCCTTCCTTTGTTCACCAGGGAATGTCACTCCAGAGCCCTCTTCAGCTCTGGTGCCGTTTCAGTCTCTTTTACCACCCTGGGTATCAGTAACTTTCAAGAATTTGGAATGAAGAAGCAACCAATATTAACAGCATAACAAGTGGGAATGGAGGGAAAACAGGAACAAGGAAAATAAAAGCGAATAAGCCTTGCTCCAAAAATTTTGGATCATGAGGCCACCTAGTAAAACTAATACTCAGGACATACATCCTCAAGAACAGGCAAAGTAGTCACTCCCATCAGGTGAGTCTAGAAGCATAGCACACAGCAAAAAAATGTGTCACAGAAGTCCAGGCAGCATGCTTCGTGCTGAAAACATACTGGAACCATAAAATTACTACTGCCAACAGATATTTACCTTTTAACTTAGCACTGCACCTGGTTCCAAAGAAAGAGCAAGTGCCTCTTCATTACTGCAGAAGTACATTAAAAAACTGAAAAAAGTGACTGCATCATACCCATACTGTCCAACCTTGCTCTCTTTAAGTCACAGGCATTTCCCTGAATAGCCCTCAAAGGGATGGACAGTTCTTTCTACTTTGAGTTGCTGGATAACCACACCAAATATATCGTGCCACCTGTGCTTTGCTACGACACGGCTGTGAGTTCAAGGCAGCTGCTAAGTGCCAGGGTGAAAGAAGCAGATCATCACCGTTAGCACAGCAAACATTTGGATTTAAGTCAAGCATTCACAAAAAGACCTAGACACTCCCACCAGCTCAATTCCTGTCATGCTCCTCCACCCTAACACTCTTCCCTCTATGCTGCTCAAATACACAGCTGCTCTTGCTTGCAGTATGTTCAGCAGCCAGCACCCCTCATCTCTACATGCCTCCCAATAACCCATAACACGAGGTGACTTGTATCTCTCATCTGTAAGCCCCCTCTCCTAGTCAAGAAAATTAGGCACTGTTTCAAAGCACCTGCCTTTGAGAAAGTGTTTTAAGTATATACACACTGTTGTATATTTATGTTGGAGATCAGGTCAACAAAATTCACCTTGTGCTTAGTCAGGCAGACAGGGAGGTTGGCACTGGACCCCAGGACCAACGTCATCCACTCCACCATGCTGGGAGCCCTGCAGAGTGCAGCCACTCCTGTCGCCCAGCTTTGCTCTGTGGTGATGCTGTGCCATCACCAACGCCAATCTCAAAATCTAATTAACCTTAAAAATCCTGAACAGGAAAGCAGCTTATGCTCTATCCCATTTCAAGGCAAGGAGATGTCTAGTAACGATTAGTACGGCTATCTCCTCAACCAGTTCACCTTTGAATTGAAAGTTAGAAATACAGAAAGAAAAATAGTTCTGTATTAATTTTCTCAGGAAAGTTGCTCGTATCTAAAACTACTGGGGTATCATAAAATTGGTGATCATAAAGTGTATTTTCTCATTCAAGTGGAACATTAAACAAGCAGCACTTCAAAATGCAAGCTAAATGTTGAGCCCCTTACTTACCCACTGATTATCTGAATTTGAGTTTTAGCACAGTCCTGGCTTCTCAGCGACCCTGTACTACAGTACTATAAACCCACTTAAAACAGCTTCAACAAGGCAGGCACATCTGTTTCGTGAATCTGTTTTCCTCGTGCTCACACCACATTCACAAATGAGCTGCTGATAAAAGGAAAAAAAAAAATACAAAAATGAACTCAGTCTCTGTCCTTCCTAATTCTATGCTGCGTGGGTTGACACCAAGTATGTTTGTCAGTTATTTCTCCCCTTTCGATGCTTAGGAGTTAAATAATGAAGAAATACTTCTGGCTGGTAAATAACTATTCCAGTGCCAAATGTTAGTAGTACAAGGTATTGGAGCAGCTGTGAGTGTGGTAAGAGTCCACATGGGTCAGAACAAATATCCTTTATTATTACAGAACAAACAACTTATATATTATTGCAGAAATACATGCTGCCACAAAAGAAAAAAATTATCACTAAATTCTCATACTAATTCATGCCAACTGTAGACACAAGCACTGCAGAAAAGTTGGTGCTGTGGTACTGTAGAGCTGCTAACATTTCCCACACAGTAAGAGTGCGTTCTAGGAAGGTATTAGCAATTACTTTATATCTTGCAACATAGCAGACGTCCAAATTTAATTACCCCTGTCATCTCTGCATCCACGTGGACTGCAATGGGTGTACAGGTATCGAAGAATCTGCCCCAAGGGATGATAGAGTCAGTGGTTCCCTGTCAGTTTTCAGATGAGCTTCACAGAAACCTGTATTTACCTGGCTGAGAACTACTGACATCAGTCACATTCACATTCAGTTCGCCACATCTCCAGTTTACCTTTTCAACCAAAACACAGTACCATTTCATTTTTTCTCTTTATGAAATATTTTCCTGCATTTAAAGAACGGTTTAGTTTAATAATGGTTTGCCTGGTAGTGTTTCAATTCAATTAATGAACAATTTAGTCTGCCAAATTCCAATTTATAACCAGATTCTGCCATAACTGAATCAACAAGCTGTTTGACCACACACCAACAGGGTATAACATTTAGCTCTGAGGAATATTTATTCCTCTGCCAACTTTATGATTAGTAAAAGGATTTGCCCTATTGACCATCAAATATTTCTAACAGTTTTCCCCTTTGTGAAAACATATGCAGACAAATTTGAATCTTGTGCTGTTTGAATGCTGTAATTACAGAAAATTCATAGTTATAAATGCCAGAATTTGCAATGAAAACTCCAGCCAGGAAAGGATTTTCCAGTGGAATTTTCATGAAGCTCTTCTTGTCAAGCAACAGAGTTTAGTCTTGTCGTCTTAAAAAAAATCAAGAACTTTAAGAATAGTAGCTTTAAGGGTGTGTGACTTTTCTTAAATAATATATGTGTGTGTGGTGTTTTATTTCTTTTTAGTTATGCTAACTAAAACCTGGACTCTAGTTTCTCATCCTTGGACATTTTATACATCCAAGTTGGTGACTTGAAGGATTCCAGAGCTTTAGGTTGGCATTACAGTCACTTCTACATGAGGACATCGGTCATTTGTGTCACACAACATGATTACATTATAGACACTTAAGGTACATATGGGTCCTTTATACCAACTAGCTATCAGGACTATGTATTCCTGAACAATTAAAGGAACATAGCTTTAAAATGCTGGTTCTACAAACAATCCAGAGCATGAACCTCAGAAGACTGAGGTGTTATATTTTCTTACTATTAAGTTGAGTAAACACTAGTTCAATTTATATTTATGCCCCAGGTACAGCTGGGAAGGTTTCAAACCTTTAATTGCAAGATAAGATTTCCAAACCAAATTAAAATAACTATGTATTCATTTGTATTAAAAATATCTAACACCATAATATATATATTTTATGGTCCTTATGCTTTATTAGATTTTTCCAAAAATCCAATTCAATTAACAACATTAACACTAGCAATTAGTATGCTGCCAGGAACGACAAGATTTGTATCCAAATATCTCTGCATGCCATCATTACAGCTGTTCATGTACTTCAAAAAGTAGATTAAATGCATGATTGAAGAGTTTGTTAATGTTTTACATCAAGGTTCTTTTCTTTTAGTTCATATGGTTGTACAAAAGCTCATTTTGTTGATCCATCACTTTTCTGATTAGTCTGATGAATGAAGCATTGACTTACATCTGCATACTTCTGTGGTATAACACGACTGCATTCATTTAACAATTAATCAAAGACAATGACATACTTAGGAAGATATCATTACGTTTCGCTTATCAGTTTGCTTAGAAAGAACAAATCCTTATGCTCTTGAAAATGAAATACTGCAACTGAAAATGACAGAAATGTCTTGTTTTGATTTAGTATAATTTGACTGCCTAAACACACTCTAAATAATTTATTTCCAGATGATATTAAAAGCCTTAAATTATTTCTTCTTTTCACTGGGAGTTTAAATAAACTAAAGGCCAAAACAAGTTTTAAGTTCATTTTCTTTTTAAGTAGTTATGATTTTTTTCAAGGCTTATACCAAAACTGATAACAATGCAAGATGATGTAAGAAAGATTACTAGGATATGGTATGAAATTAATCCATTATTTTTATGCAAGTGCTCATCAGTCTTAGAACTTGTTCCCATTGACTTTAACACTGCAAGGTTAAGGGCTAGAAATAAAAAAATGCATGACTATTATATTACTCTAAAGTATTCAGATTTAAATGAGAGTTTTTCCTAACTGTATAGCTTTGAAACAACAATCTTCATATTGTATACAGGCTTAAACATCCAAAGGGTGAAAAAGCATTTGCCCTCTTGCAATTGAGAAACACTTCCGCTACAGACCTTCAGCTAGAAATTCTAAATAAAGCTTGCTAGAACCCTATCAAACAAAAAAGACATTTTAATACAAAACTCCATAGAGTTTCCCGACTGGTTTGGCTGCAGTCAGAATATTTCCTATTGGATAAAAGCAAAAGTTGGATAAATCTCAGCCAACTTCTCACTTCTTTGTCATTTTGTGCAAAATTTGTGAGGTCTAGGTATCACATAATTAAGCCTGCACAGATCCACAAGAAAAACGCATCTGTACACACCTTGGGAGAACCCAACACCCAGTGCAATGCTAAGCCAGGAGAACCCCAACTCTACATGTGTAAGACTCCTGGATATTCTCAACAGCTTAAGGATTTTACCTGCCCACTTTCTCCTGCTGCAAATACGGTATTCAGATCTGACACACCTCTGTCACATCCACTGCCTCCACTCTCTCAGGCTTACAAACTGCTTGGAATCCACATGTTAGAAGACAAAACCCAGCTCTGCAAAGGGCTACCAGTTGGACTTCTAGGAAGCATGCAGGCCTGGGCACTCCTTGATCTCAGTGTCGCCAATGGTGTAAATATTTTTAAACTCTAAACCTTTAAAATTTGTGCACGTTTGATGTGCCTTCTGGCTTGTTCTGTGGGTGTTTTTGGTTTGGTTGGTTGTTGTCCTCATAACTGACTTCCAGATAAAGACAAAGGCATTACGCTCTCTTGACAGTCAAAGCTTCACCACAGTTAAACTTTACAGAGAGTCTTGCACAGGACAGACCATTGCTTTTTAACTGCTGTTGGCTCAGTTACGTAGCCTCCAAACAAAGGAAGAAAACTGGTACTTGGAATTTAAATGCAACTGCAAAATTCCACACCCATGTAAGAGAAGGCAAAGCGTCTGAATGCACTCAGAATTAATTTTCATCAGGCACAAATGCTGTTAACTTTACACAGATAATTAACTGTATGGATAAAGCAAAGGCTAGGTTATTTAGCTATTCCACCGTCGAGTCAAAACGGTAGCATAAGGGTTTATTTCAGAGACTCACGTTCCTACAATTATTAGTACTTAAGAGTTTGAGTTATTTTTTCCCTTCAGCAACTCCTCAATGAAATGAAGTGGATTTTTGCAAATGAGACACTGCTTGTCTTTCAGTCACAGCATAATGCAGTCCAGGCAATAAATTCTTTCCTACTGTGTGCTTTGCAATTACAATTCCTCACCGATATCATAACTCAACATGGTAATAAAAAATAATCAGTATTTATCTAGTGCCTGTGGATTAAAAACTTTTCTTACACTGTTGAAGAAAAGCAGAAGTTATCTGGTTTTAGAGGTTATAAAACATACCCAGACAAGAAGCAACAGATTTCTTTTCACTGTTCCACAGTAGCCCAGCATTCCAACTATGATGAGGAAACAACAGACTGCAATCATGACTGGGTGGACCACAGGAAAGTAAGTCAAAATGACAGCCTCCTCCACCCTAAAACCAATCAGAACCATAATCAAAAAAAGCATAATCACACAAAAATGATACAGAAGAAAAACATAATATAGCCATTAAAATGAAAATGCTGCATTAGCACATGTGTTATTTCCAGCACCTTACACATTTCACAGAAATCTCTTCTATGTGGTTTTAAAGTCAAATGCTGCATTCTGGTACCAGAAAGTAACGCATCATCCAAAATCTCTTTGGAGCAAAGGCAATCTTCCTGTCCTGCACTTGCACAGTATGTAGTACAATGAGGCCTTGTTTCATCACTAGAGCTCATAAGCACTGCTGCAATAAAACTAACAGCATTCCTAAATCTCTGGACTGAATAAAGTATTCAAAACTAAACAGTAATATAATACGGTTACATATTGGCAAACGGCCAAAAATTGATCCCTGTCAGAAGAGCACAGGAATAAAACAAGATTGAATTCCTATCTGTCCCCCTTCTCTAGTTTCAACTGATGCAAGAAATGGCTGCAAAAATACACCTTTCAACAAAACAATAATTAGCTCAACTGAAGGCTTCTGAATTCTAGAAATCCTGATTAGGAAACCTGCCATACTGCATGAACGACATATACCGCAATCAATCATCCACACACATTAATAGGTTTATGGAAAGCTTTACCTTGTTTCTGCAGTTAAAGTGAGAACGTTATTCAGGTAGTCTCTCATCCAAGCAGAAACACCTAATACGCTGATGGACATCAACTAAAAAGAAAAGATGAAGTTATTTATCATGCGTTCAAAAGAACTGCAAGATCACTCATAATTTAAGTAGAAGATTAATCATCAGTAACATCTTTCATGCATTCACTTATCCAAACAGCACACCATCCCCAAAATTGTACTTCTATATGCTTAACAGTTGGGTTGTTGCCCACGTATTTAGGGAGCCAGTGACAATTATCTTCTCTTCCAGTATGGGTAATTAATGCCTGGGATACCTTCTCTTCCAACCAGCAGTGATGCCAATGCTGGCTCAAGCCCCACCACTGCACAATGTACCACAGAAACAACAGGGAGGGTTTATGTTGCTAAAACCAGTGACTCTTTCAGGACTCAGAGATGATATACACCCGGTGATACCTGTATGAAACAACGAAGCCATCTTCAGGTACACAACCAGGGAAGAATAATCTGAAGTTACTTAGAGGACACAACAGTACTGATACACATAGGAGAGAAAATTTATCTTGGGATCAAATTTAGAAGAATATGATTCTGCCACTCATTCAGATAAAGTCACACCATAAACACTATGCCTCAGTTTCCTGAACTGCAAAATGACAATAAAACTTACTGCACATCAGTTATGAACCCCAGATCATCAAAGCATTTGGGTACCTAACCTGCCAGGCACTTGAGAGGCATAAAGCCACTACACTTTCACCAGAACTGTTCCTACAGCAAGGAAACCCCTGGGACTGAACCCACCGAGAATCATCACCACCTCAGCAGACATGGATTTCTGTCTCCTGACACCATCAGGCACTTCAGCACACCTAAGACCTACCAGCGGAAGCTCTGGGCTCTAATTTTCTTGAGAAGCCAAACTGAACAACATGGTCAAAACGCAGCTGCCACACCGTGACAGGACCAGCCCTGCTGCTGCTGTAGCAGAAGTACTGCTAGAGGACAAGGCATTTGTCCCTGCATTTCGCACCTTGCTCCTGGAGGAGGGCTCATATAGCGGCAGCAGTCATCCCCACCTTTGTGCGTGCTCTCTGGCCCCAAACGCACCATGTCTCCTGCGCACACAGGACAGACAAAGCACTGCTCCCTAAACAGAAGGTGAGATGCAGCTATGAACTCCTTCAAGGAGAGGACAGAACCACTAAGCTTTTCTACAAAACAGAGCAAAGTTAAGGTTACTAATGCCAACAATAAGTTCACAAACCATTTCAGGGAATTCAGCTGGTTTATAACACCCAAAGGAGAATTTAGGAATATCAACCTCACATGGACAGCTATGCCTGAACGACAGCTGAGAGGCTGAACTTGGCAGACTCAGGACTTCAGAAGCACCACTGTCTAGCTGAGGGAGGGAGACCTAAGCATGCTGGTTCTCCTGAAAACTACTGTTTCCATGCACTATATAGTTGTATGCCAAGAAACCTCAGCATTATACTGACAGCATCTTAAAGCAGTGAGAAGTGCTAATCACCCCTGTTGCCACCAATAGTTAGCTTCCCAGACGCCCTCCTATTTCCCTAAAGTTATCATGAAGAAGTTAACTGGTTCAAACCTAACTCGTAAGAAAAGTCACTGTGTGTCCTTAGGGGCTTCTTTGCCTGCAGCACGCCCAGAGCGGGCTACTTCGGCCTTTAAAATTTCACGAGAAGTCCCAGTGGCTATCCCATGGCTTCTTCCTGCTTTTCGAAACTGATGCACAAAGTACAGGCACTGCCCTGGTTCTGAGTGGTGCCAGGAAGAGCCCTGGGTGCTCAGAAAGCCTCAAGCATAGTCCTGAAAGCTAGTGCATGCTACAAGTCTACTATGTACACGCATGTCCTTTAAGTAATGTGGGATCTGCTTTTGCTGGTGGAATAGCAAAAGTAAAGACCATTTTCTGCTGTGTTTAATTGGCAAGACAGGAAGTTGCATAAGAAAGGAATAGATGACTAGAACATCCTCCTAGATAACACTCCCCAACAATAGCTAACTCCTTGGAAGAAAGCATCAACCAAATATACAGCACAAGCAATAAAAGACATGTTTCTAACACACAGAGGTAAGGAAAAGTACAAGCAGACAGCCTACCTTCTTATGGTCAAAAAGCAACAGAAAGCATTTTTAACCCTCCACATCTCCCTGCAAGGCCTGCTGGTCCACACAGAGAAAGCATTAGCTCGCACTTCCACTCTGATTATGTATCGTATAAATAATAGTATATAAAGTATACTTATACTTCATAGCAGTGGTGTTCAAGAGTGAGAAGTCCATCAAAACCACACTCCTCAGCAACTTTTAATAAGAGCCAGATGGTCCTGCTACATAAACTACCAGAAAAATGTTCACTTGCTAAATATTCTTCCTCCCATACAAGACTGGTGGACTGCCTAGTCCCCGCTCTCCATTAGAACTTGAAGTTTCTTTCAGCCCTCAGTATGCAGCAACACATTCCCATACAGCAAGAAGAGGAGGTGAATTCCTTGGAAGGAGGCAAGGATTGCTTCTTCAGCAGAGGTATGATTTGGCAGGCAGAAGAGTCATCACAAGGAAATCGGAGCCTGCAGGTTACTTGGAGACAACAGGGATATCACGGAGCAAACAGCTAAAAGGCAGAGGGGACAGAAAGGACCTCCTGCAGACCAAAAGAAATAAGCAGAGCCCTGTCACTGACAGAATCATTGTTTGCTAGAAGAAAGGACTGCCTACAAAGGCCAATTAGGAAGGAGGAGAACTTTTATTTCTGCTGTCTGCCTAAGTTGAGTTTTCTCTACCTAGACATGTATTTTTGCCTACATATGATCAGTGAAGGAAGAGTCTACGCAGATACATCTCCAAGCTGTGGCCAACACATGGCCACATGACTTCTTAAGGATCATTTTCACTTACCATGAACACCAAATGGAAGAAAAGGACCTCTTCCCTTCACCTAGGAAACACAACCTTCACCAACAATGTAACGACACGAACACTGTTTCAGTTCATGAGAACAAGCTCTCTATGAAAGGTCTCTCCATTCAAAAAAAATTTAGCCACTTAGGTCCCCCTGGCTGTTCTCCTTCAGTGTAAATAGCTAACAGCCAATTACTACTGTTTCTTGATGGACATAAATTACACGCAAGAAAACTCCCCCTGTAACACTTTTGAGAGGTAGGCTACAGTTCAGCAGCTCACCTACCCTGTGCCCCAAATGATCTCACCACCATTAACTCCTTCAGGTGTTACTGGCTTCTGCTACGCTTACAATGCACACATGGTATCAACACAAGAGCCTCCTCCGCATTACTCTAAAAACGTACACGCACAATGCCATACCTTGCTGCTACACAGGTGTTACACAGCAACCTGCCAACCAAATTCCTTGGGAGGTGCCTTTGGCACCTTATTTTTAAAGAAGGTCCAAAGTGAAAAAGTACTCTGAATAACCTGAAAGCCAGAGTGCTGTGACACACTGGATTCACACCCATGAAAGTCAGTAACACTGCCAAACTGGGGCAGCATAAAGACATGGCTAGAAAGAGAACATGCTAACACTCAAGCAGCTCTTCTTGAACAGAGGGGCCCATGGAAGAGCAAACAGCAGTTACTTGAAAAAACAATTCAGCAATAGGTTGATTACAAAAGGTGTATTTTACGGCAGATAACCCAGCAAGTGCTTGGTAGCTCTTTGCTAGAAAAGGGAAGTGCTGGGAAAGGAGCTGTACCCCTTCTGATCAGCAAAAGTAAGCCTTGGGGCAGGACCACTCTGTGGGATGAAAGATGCGTTTGCCATGCCAGACTGCCCTGCATAATAACGACTGATGTTCAGTTTAGTGACAAAAGATTATCAAGCACTACTCACACACCATCAACTAGTTCACCTGCTCCATAGCCACAGGGGAATCACAACAATAACACACACGCGGCTCAACCCCTACATCCTCCTGCTGATGACTCAAAATGGGTATGTGCTGCCCTGTAAAAGCACGAAGCACCCTCAAGTGCCAGCTGACATGAAGGAGGCTCCAGGCACCCACCACTTCACACCACCTACGGCAGAGGCAGATCTGCAGCCAGCAGCTCGGGAATTGCACTAACACTAACAGTACAACTCAGCCCATGGGCTCAGTAGGCAGGAATGGTAACAACCGTCCCAAAAACCTTGGTATGCATCCAAACCTACCAGCAAAGAACAGCAGTCACATCACTGCAATTCACTGCCATGTGACTTTCAAGGAGTCATGGGCAGGGGCAAGGTCCTAATTACAGTTTTTGTTGGTTCATTTGGAGGACAGAAAAAAGGCGGCCTTAAAAAACTGGCAGTCCCTATCTTCTGCCATTCTTTTGTAATTAATGTAAAATACCGTTAGAAATCTGTATCAAGCAATCAGACGAAAGGACACAAGTTTATGAGAAATAAAACCACCAGGATAATTCTCACCACATTAGCAGTTACATCATTTCACCCAAAAGTTTGCATCCAAGCTTCTCTGATGACAGCCAGTCTGCTGTGCTGTAAACATAATATAACAGTAGGCAGTAAAACATGTTTATTTGTTGCAGCTGGCTGCACAAGTCACTACGAGTTTCACTCTGAACTGTCACGGGATGTTATACACCCATCAACACGACACTGAAGAGTTTACAAAACTGCTTGCTGTCATACTCTATTTTAAATATATTTTGACCCTGATTAAACAAAGGTAATAAATTATATTTTTGTATCTGAGCAATATGCAGATGACACCATAATACATTAAAATTCCAAATGAATTTATAGCGTAAAGTTTTTGAAGCTACTGAATTACAATATCCGACAATGAACTGAAACTATTAGGAGTGGTCATTTCCAAGCATAGTTAAAACTGTCTTTGGAACACTTCTGCATAAATTACTTATCAAAATGAAAACATCAAATCATCTTTTATTCATTAAGTATATATTTTAAGCCCTTACTGTGTCAGTACTACTTACAATATCTTTGAGGCCACAGCTAAACTGGAAACTAAATCTGCAGGTTCAATTAATAAATGAACATGAATTTCTGTCTTTGAGGGCGCAAGACCAATTGCTGTAACTATTTACATGCACGTTTTCATTCTCTAGTCACTTCTTTCATTCAAACACTCTAACACCTTTATTTTGTAACAACAAAATTTGCTTTGCTCAAATTTGGGAGAAGGGTGTGGGTTTTTTTCATTATTAAATGAGAAGGAAGATTTAAAGTATCTTCTGCATTAAAAATCACATAAATCTTTTTATTCAAGCAGATGTGATAAACAACTTCAGGTCACACTCTGGTACCCGCACAAAATGCTGACTAGCTGCAGTACAGAGCAATCCGCTTTGCAGAAAAAGGTTTCCGCTCCAAGGAAATTACTTCCAAGATATGACAACATTCATCAGAACACATCCTTTAATTTTAGTAAAGAATTAAACCTTGAGAAAATTTTCCAGTTAAAATTGATTTGGGCAACCTGAGCTGGGATTAGCAAAGGCGGAGGAGGGGGGCAGAAATCACTACAAGGTCATGAACAGAGCATGTTGCAGCGCTTCCACAGGGTTTTCACAATTAGGTTCAATATTCAGATCATTGAACAAACAGATTACTCAGATCCCTGGACAAACGGACGACTACATTTTTGGGGGAGGGAGGAGCTAAGGGTGGAGAAGAGCAGGACAAGCGGTCTTGTTTTAATGTGTTACCTGGCAAAAGCATTTAAATGTTTACAGAAAAAAAAAAAAAAGGTGGCCTACAAAGAAGAAACTCCCCACTGATGCACCTTTTATCTTACAGACATGACATTTAGTTTTAGCTGAGGTTCCTACAGAGTTATACCTTGGTCCCTTCCCATGTGCAAACAGCTGAAGCACGGACTTATTTGCACTTTGAATCCGGGTTTGCTTGCACAGCTGCAACAGTGAGTTAACAACCTGTTCGGCGTTTGGCACAGGCTGGAATTTGCACAGTAAGCGATAAGGCAACTGCCAGGGCAGTGACAGGCTGCTAACGGGTCACCCTCCTGGGGGAAGCAAGCAAGTTTTCGAGCAGTTGACTGCAAGGTTCCTACAGCAGCACAGCACGAAGAACAAGAGCCCAAATATACAAACAGGTCAAGATACCGTTCATCTATCAGCTGGTTCTTCTGAGTGTCAGACTCAAGTATCAACTCGTGGGCTGTGTAGCACCAGGGTGGGTTAAAAGCAAAGAGGGATAAGGAAGCGTGTAGCATTCCTGCACCCATTCTCTCTGCGACTACCTTGTTAGGACACGATTTGCGCCACTTCTCCCTCAAAAGTAAGCATCTCGCTGTCCAGACACCTTTTGCCCTTGGGGAAGCAAAGGCACATGCTGCTGATCATGGGTAATTTGCAGCCACGCATCCAGATCGACATCACCAGCCACACACCACCGTCAAGATGATATGCCTTCACTCACACACAATACACTCTTAATTTTGTTTCTGTCAGAGCTTGTTTCTGTTCACGGACAGCGGTCAACCTGTCTGTGGAAGGCAAATTATTTTTAAAAGCAAGGTATATAAATGGAAGACTGATATGAGAAAAGGGTATATATTTCCTATGATCCACAGGACCTACACATCAGCTAGTTGTGCATATACCACTTAACATCGTTTTACACATGAATAACCATGAGCACATGAAGATTACTAAAATAAGCCTGCAGTTTTAATTAAAATCACACACTCCAATAAAACTGCATGAAATTAAACTGTCTCCTATACCTTGGGAAACAGCTACAAGAGATTAAAAAGTTGGTATTATTCCTATGGCCCTTGCCTAGCATCTACCAGACTCCTGAGGTGATGCAAAGCCTTCAAGTTACAGCAGCAGTGCCTGAGAATTCATTAATAACTGGGAAGCTATCTTCTACAGAAAGAGATGTGAATTTTAAGAGGGGGGTGGGAACCAAGTACCTACAGGCCTGATGGGCTTTGCCAGTTCTGCCAGAGATCATGGCTTACTGGTATGAGTAATTCCTCTTGAGCTCCTGGCTCAAATCTAGTCAGCACAGGTTTGTACCTTCATCCTCAAGGTAGACACAGCGAGCTCCACACAGTTAATCATGAGGATTACCCAAAAAATGTCTGTGGTCTCACTGATTTCTGAATGGCAATTAAGAAGCATATTAATGTCATTTCAAACAATAAGGTGGGGTTTATTTTTCTGTTTCATTTCAGTCATCACATCAATCCACACTCTCTTTCAGGACCATTTTGTAGAGACTCATCTACCAGTTCACTGTTCATATGCCATGCAGGGTGAGTCATGTCACCTACAAAGATACACATGGGATAAAGGGTTATATAGAAGTAGATATCAAAGCTGACTTACGGCTGAACTCTACTTTGTTAGGACATGCAATGCTATTATGCAAGTAGCGCAGCCTAAAGACACCAAAAAGTAAAAGATTTCTCAAAGACTAGAATTAAAAGTATTTTTGGTCCTTTAAAGTTCCTCCTATAGCTTGCTGTGCTGAATGCATTCCTTTAAACAACACTGTATTCCCACAGAAGCTGGAGTTATTCTTGCATAGCTTTTAGGTTATTTTCTTTCTACAAGAATGCTAACAAAACCAGGTTTTGATTATGCACGTCTATACCGCAGTCTCTAAAATCAGAGTCCATTAGCCTAGAATGAACCTCATGTTTACACTGCTACAGGTACCCAGCCAGGAAGCACTCATTTCAGTGAATATTATTAGCCACTTAAATTCCTTAAAAACTTGACCCTAACTCTGTTCATTCCAAGCATCTACAAATCCCACCAACGTGAGCGGAAGTTGAAAAGCAGCAGAAACACAACCTCTGTGCAGAGTCTGGTTTCAAGGAAGGGAGGATAGACTGATTTTTTCCTCATGTCACAGCAGATTTGAAAAATGAAGCAAAAAATTACAAGATTCAAGACATACATCTGAGGTTGGAAAAAGAAGGAAACGCAATACCACTGCTTCCTTAGTGCTTCCTTGAACGTTAGTTGCTTGAAGTTCTCAGGTGGTATACACAGGCAAAACTAGAAGATTTCAATGTGCAAAGTATTCAAAGCAAAATGAAAACTAACTAGAAGCTTGCTCCTCTTCCATTTTATGTGATTTTTTTTGTTCACAAGCACAAATTCAAGATAGATGCAATACAATTTCTACTACCTGCCAGGAAAGTTTATTGGCTGCAATAACAATCTAAATTAGACGGTACTGCTATGCCCGTGACGGAAAGCTTAGGCATTGTTCAACAGAAACAGCATATCCCCAGGCAGAAAAACCTCACAAGGTGAAGGATGTGGCAGCATCGCTGGCTTGACCCAAACATCCAATGACACTGTTAATCATTGGTTAGGAGATCCTTACCACCTATGACAGAGTCATCTGCAACTTACAACCTTGATTTGCCCAAGCTACTATGGTACAGTCATCCTCAATTACAAGCAATAGTGGAGCAGCTGCTTCTCCTTTCTGCCTCCCATGCTCACCAGGAAAAGAAAAAACAAAAGCTGACAGTTTTCTCCAGAGAGCCTATACAGACAACTCTCCTGCATGTTAGCTGTATTTCACTTTTTTTCTTTTTTTAAACGAGAAAATTGACATTAAGTTGTGCTGCTTTTACTTCTGTCTAGCATCACAACTCCTAGGGGCCACTGCCCTTGGACAACCTCCTGTGTTACTTATGCCTGTGCCATTATTACAGGCTAGCCATGTTGAGACTGAAGGTTTCCCTAGCATAAGCGTTTGCAAAGGTTGTTTAACTGTGAGCAAGGCTGCAGCAAGTGCAGAGTAACAATGGCAACACTGCAAAATGTGGTGAGGAGGACTTATGTGAGGACAAGTTACACAATGCTCAAAATGAATGAAGATGCTCATGTTACATCCATGACCGCTACTGAGCTGGAACAGTGTCATGAGTTTGCTGATACAGAAAAGCCACACCAGAAGGAAAGACCCTGTAGTCTTATAAACTGCATAAAATATGTCTGTAGAGCTCTCAAAACTGAATTTCTCCAAATCCTGACACTTGCTGTCTAGAGACAGTAAAGTCCAGTATTGCCACTAAGAACAGAGAATGAGGAAGCAGTAGGAGCATGTCTTCTCTCAAGCACCATTAAGATAATCTGCTTAGTTAAGCACTAACTCTTGACTATAAAACACCAAGTCATGCATTTCTGGAGGTCCACTCCTTTTATTAGGCTGTCCAGAATGCAATATGTTGCAAAAAGCAGTGTTACAGAGTGTAAGCTGAGAAACCTGCAGGAAATCAAGTTGGATCTTTGAGTCTCATAAATTACTTTTAAGAAGTGATGCTCATTTGTACATGAGGATGGCAGAAGTATGAAACCAAATGTTAGCTGCAGCATGTAGTCTGAAGGAT
The DNA here is from genome assembly GCA_027574665.1 of Rhynochetos jubatus. NCBI lineage: Eukaryota > Metazoa > Chordata > Aves > Eurypygiformes > Rhynochetidae > Rhynochetos > Rhynochetos jubatus. The sequence continues at coordinate 24,670,164 of CM050652.1, read as the reverse complement.
ATTCCTTGTCCAGGACACTGTCAAAAAAAACCCACCACCCTTTATGAAGCAGAAGACCAAGGAGGACCTGAAACTGCAACACCTGTTGCTTTGAAAGAGACATCTTGCAGTTTGATGCATGATTCAACTGACCTTGGAAACAGCTTCCAGAAGGATATCATCAGGTCTGTTGCCACAGTCAGTCACTTAATCAACAACAATTAGAGCACAGACAACATATTCATTCCCACCTCAGAAGAAAGCACCTTTCAAGATCTACTGCAAGTTGCAGCTCCAGAAGCACCCATCCATTCACATTCCCAAAACCAGTGTTTTTCTGGGGCAGTCAAGACAGTGCATTTGTTGGTCCATTATCAAAACAGAATGAACCACTGAAACAGAGCCTTGGGCTTCCAGGTGACTGCTCATGAATTATTTACGGCTAAGCAGCCTTCAGGCCAAAAATGACAAAAAGCGTAACAAACAACACTGCCTGCCCGCCTCTCATGCACAAACAGGTACATCGCCCTGTCTGCCATCCCACATCACAGCTCATCAGCAGAGCCCAGGGAAAAAGGTTTCTTTCCAAACAGACAGCACATAGCTGTACAGTTACAAGCAATGCTCTGGAGAAGCTAGGAGGATGGCAGCAAAGTGACTGATAAAGTCCCCTCACTTCTCTGCTTCCGCAGGCTCCAACAGCAACCAAATTATGAAGACACTTGTGTGTTGCAGCAACTATCTGCATTTTAAGTATTTTCAGTAAGACTGATGGTCAGATTAGGCAGTTCTGTTATGCATAACATCTTCTTAAGGAGGTGCACTAGTCTGCCCTCACCAGGCTGACAATGACAAGCTGGAGTCCCTTCATACACACACTGTGACAGCTGCACACAAAACACGCTGGAAGCTTACTTTAGATGTTCCCTTCCAAAAGGCTGACAGACTGTAGCAGACAGTGACTACTGGCTTTTATACAGTTTTTGTCAGGCCTTTAAAAGCTTTAATTTCCCAGCTTGGAGGTAAAAGCAATTCTTTTTTGCACAACATGTCCTAACACTGGACACCACCACAGATGGTGGTGGTGGGATAGATCCCACCATGCTCAGGACGCAGGAGGAACGCAGTTGCACATTTTCAAGGGGTTGATCTAAACTTCCTGACCAGGTTATGGGCTGGTATTTATCACAGTAGTTGCTAACATAAGCAACAGGCAAGCTAAAGCTTTCCAAACGAAAGGAAGAAGAGTGGTAAGGGGAAAGCACAGCCCCCCATCCCCACACCAGTGTCTATGCACCTGCTGCCAGGGGAACTTTTCACAAGGAAACTGTCCCACGGGTCACGATCTGACACACTGAAAAGGCAGTGGTAAAACTCCCACTGAGGCCAACAGGAGAACATTCAAGCTTTGACAGAGGAGGAGGTACGGCAGATTTCAGTACAACAAACAGCTTGTAGCAGATCTGCATTTCGGTGTTAAATACACATCTGGACAGGACCAAAGAAGCCTGGTGTAACTAATACATTTAACTACCCACTACACAACCCATTTCTTACCACACAAACCTGACAGACTTGGGTTTTTTTGCTTATTTATTTGCTTTGAACTAAAACACTGCATTCATCTCCTTTCTAAAATGCAGTCTTCCAAACAGACTGGCCAATTTTTGAGTTCCAACACCTTTAATTTTATATACATTACAGAAGACAGCTTTAATTCTTCACAACATGTGTGGTGCAAGTCATCTGCTATACTGGCATTTATTGTTTAATTCCATAGCCACATGCTTCAGCACGAGACAGATTCTACTTAGCTGCTTGGGTGTAATTTCCAGTGTCCTGGCCTCAGCTAGGAAGATTAATTACAGGCTTTTTAGTATTTTGGAGACAAGCATGAGAAGTTAGCCTTTTCCTCCCTCCCCAGGACTTGTCATACCACAAGAGACTCAAAAGATCCTTTTTTTCCTTTACAACTAGGGGAAAAAATAAATAAAATTAAATTTAAAAAAAAAAACAAACCCACAAACCACTTTGTACTTAAGAATGATTTGAGACATCATTATTTAAGGGGCAACAAAATCTAAGGGATGAAAAATTATTTCTAGTCATGAATGCTTTAAACCAAATCTACACATGAATTAAGAATGAACAAAGTTAACAGCAACACTACATTGCAGATGCAGTTAGTGCTGTCCTGCCACCAAGCTCAAAGGTGCTGCACAGCTCCACAACAGAAAAACACATAAACAAAACAATTAAAAGTAGGCAGGAGCAACCTGACATGTAAAGGAACTTAAAACTGGAGCAAAAAGGGCATACACGTTTAAATCTTCTAGGCGAGACTTTGATCTGTGTGCAGAGGAACTGCAACACAACACACCAGTCCCCTCCAAAGATAAGGGCAGGCTCTCCTATACAAAGAAATCATGCCAGGACTGAGAAATTACAGTTCTGGGCTCCTCAGCTCAAGAAGGACAAGGAACTGCTGGAGAGGGTCCAGCACAGGGCCACCAAGATGATTAAGGGCCTTGAGCACCTTCCATATGAGGAAAGGCTGAGAGAGCTGGGTCTGTTCAGCTTGGAGAAGAGGAGGCTGAGGGGGGATCTTATCAATGCTTATCAACATCTAAAGGGTGGGTGTCAGGAGGATGGGGCCAGGCTCTTCTCAGTGGTGTCCAGGGACAGGACTAGGGGCAATGGCCATAAATTGGAAAACAGAAGGTTCATCCTGAACATGAGGAAATATTTCTTCCCTGTGAGGGTGCCAGAGCACTGGAACAGGCTGCCCAGAGAGGTGGGGGAGTCTCCTTCTCTGGAGACTTTCAAAAGCTGCCTGGACTTGTTCCTGTGTGATCTGCTCTAGGTGATCCTGCTCTGGCAGGGCACTGGACTAGATGATCTCTAGAGGTCCCTTCCAACCCCTTCCACTCTGTGAATCTGTGAAATTAAGCGCCTGACTCTAGCATCAAGGTCCCCATCACCACACAACACACAAGGGTATAACCTCATGTGTAACCTGGGTACCATCTAAATGGCTGCTTCAACAATGAAAAGCTGTTGCTGAATAATAAAATCTGATGGTACCCAGAAGGAAAGGACCGTATATGGTAAGGGAGAAGAGCAGAGTAGATTTATGGGGACAAAGACAGCAGTAACTTAAGGTGTGAATGGGGACTGATGTGGACAGCTCAAGGCAGGAATCGTGGAAACCAGATGAAAGCAGTGAATGGCAGGACAGGATGTTTTCAACCACGTGGATGTCCACTCACTCAATGCTAACAGCATATGTGTAAAAATCTGAAGTTGAAATCAGGTCAGCTGAACCCAGGCCACCTTCACCTTAAAAGAAAATTTAGATATTTTTTTTACCATATCCAATGAAAAAAACATGCATGATGTAAGAAGCAATTACAAATCCCTTAAAAAGAGAAAGATATTTCCTCATCTCCTATTTGAGGGCTTTATTCCTATACGCACTACTACTTCCTAAACTTACTTTTCACCTCTGCGAAACACAATATACAAAGCTACATACTTTCGGCAGATTTTCAGAACACTTGAATTATATAAAAAGCACCACTCCATTCCAAATGCTGTGTAACAGTTTTGTCTCTCATTCATATTCCGATCTCCACCTAATTTTCAGTAATCATGGGACTTTATCTCAATTCCATTATGAACTAAGCTTGGTCCCAGCCCATATATTATCCCTGCATCATTCAAGTCTACAGCACCTCAGGAGTCAGTGGCTGTGAACAGTTGTGGCATGTCACCTCTTTTGCCCTTTCGTTCTCTTACCAGCATATATCTCAACTACTCAAGTGAAGCAGATTTCATTTGGTATGAGTGAGTGTGAGCAATCTCTATCATGCTGTTTGTCCAGAGCTGTGAAAGTTTAGAAGCAAGCGCTGATCACACCCACTTACACCGGAGAGCAAGAAACCCTACTGCTATAAATACAGCTTTGACTGAAATGCTGAAAACAAAATAAATCACCCCAGGCCCTGCCTGCCAGGTAGCATCTGGCCATTGAAAGGACAAAAAAAGACTCTGGGCAAAGCCTTTGTGGAGCAGCTCTGATACCTGCGAGAGCTCAGAGTAGAGCTCGGAGTTGAGCTCAGGTCACGGGGATGCTCTGAAACTCATCCAGTCAGGAAGCCACTGCAGGCATGAATACTTCTCTCTCTACATATTTACACAAATTCACACGTGTATTTATATCGCTAGGTTAATACCAAATCTAATTTTACGTCCAACTAGTTTCCAAAGGCTTTCTGGGGTTTTCTTAAGCGATCAGTATTCCCTTACGGGAACTGCCAGGCACGGAGCATACACTAAGGGCACCAAAGCGGGCAACTTCCCCCAAGCGTGGGCAGTCCGAGGCGGCCGTGCCGGCCGTGCTCCCATCACCCGCGCCGCCGGCTCACCACCTGCTCGGCCGGAGGCGGGGGCCCGGCCCGGCCCGGCCCGGGTCGCTCCACTCACCCAGAAGAGGAGGTTGAGGGCGTAGAGCAGGCAGCGCAGGCACTTCACCGAGTCCTCCCTGGCCATGGCGAGCCCCCGCGGGAGACAGCTCCATCCTTTCACCACATCCTCCCTCCCGAGGCCGGGCCGCCGGCGCCCTGCAGAGGAAGAAGCAAAGAGCCGGGCGAGTCCCGCTTTACGGAGCAACCGCAGCGCAGGTGGAGGCGCCGGAGCCGCGCCGCGTGTCGGCCCCGCACCGGCCGCGGCCGAGCCCCGCAGCGCCCACCGGGCACCCACCCCCGGCAGCCTCCCTGCTCCGCCCGCCGCTCCCGGAGATACCGGTAGGCGGGTTTTTGTAATAAGAATAATAAAACCGTGGAAAGGGGAGAAGCCGCGGGCTGCCCCGGGAGCGGAGCCGGACGGAGGGAAGCGGAGGCGCGGCCCGGGGACGCCGGACCCTCCCCGCCCGGGGACAAGCGGTCACTTACCGCCGGGCGCCCCCCCTCACTCACTTGCTCCGGCGAGGACTCATCGGGACAGGACGAGGCAGCGCAGCGCGGAGCTGCGGCGCCCATGCCCGGCAGTGCGGGCGCTGCCTCGGGCGGGGCGCTAAGGGGAAGGTCCCGGTGGCTGCCCCCACCCCGGCACCCACCCGCCCGCGGCGCTCCGCTCCGCCGAGCCCGACGGCTGCCAGCTGCCCCGACGCCGCCGCGCATGCGCCGCCGCCCGCTCCCGCGGCCCGACGGGTCCTAGTGCCGCCGGCCCGTCAGGGCTCTGCGGGGTGGGGAAGGGCCTGCTGGGCCCGACCCGCTGAGGGACGGGAGGAGGGAAGCGGCGGTGATCCCAATGCCAGCTGAGTGTGGAAGCGTAAGTGGGGGTCTCAGTGGACATGGCGGCTTGGGGCATGTCTGAATTTCGCTGGGAGACACCGCCGCTTCCTTCAGGGGAGCTGAAGTGGGTTGGACTTTCGGCCTGTGGGGCAAAGCCCGAAGGGGACAACCCCAGAAATGTTTTACCCCCCGGAGCCACAGTCACGCTCAGAACCCCAGTTATGGCCTTGCTTGAGGGTTGGTTTGCTTTTTTTCCTTCAGAGGAGACGTTAAACAACGCGCTTAGACAAGCAGAAACACACGAAACTCCCCTCTTGGGGCGTGTTGGCCCAGAGTGGCAAATACCTCCCAAAACGTGGGGGTTTTTGCAAGATTTCACAGGCATTTCACAAGGTTTCACCATTGCTATGTCAGAAATTAAACCCTGCTGACATCAAATCAGAATCTGATCACTAACATCCCGGCGCCAGTTCCCCACCGTTAAGCAGCAGACTTAGAGGCGCAGCCGTATTGGTGATAAATTATTCCAGAAATGGGCAAAATCTGCAGTTCTTACATTGGCAAAACAGCGATTGATTTGTCACAGACCATGCACAGTACTTACAGATGCCACAACTAAACCGAAAAAGTCATCCTGTCTCTGAAATCTGTTGCAGTGTGTGTGCATCTGGGGATGAGGGTGGTAAGTTCCTACTGACGTCTGTATTGCTTCAATGTATACATCTCTCCATATTTTAAAAGAAAAATTTATAGTTTAGAATGTAGGGTTATATGCAGAATAGCAAAGAATTTTCCATTTAAAGGTGTTGCAGTGACACCATTACAAAAATTAAAATACACTGAAAAATGTTTCTTAACTAGAAGAAGGAAATGATCTTCAGTACATGTTATATAAAGATTTTCAATAACTGCTAGTGGAAGCTGAGAAAGAGGAAAAAGGATGTAATGGATGAAATCTAGCTCTTGTGGGGCCAAAGAAAAACCTGTTTCTTGAAGGCCTAGAATCAATGACTTGAAAAAACATGCAAACTCCAGATAATCAACTGTCTATCACTCATGCTGTTGGTGGGATCTCTTCAGCTTTAATTTCCATGATTTCATGCCATTAGTAATAAATCGGGGGAGACAGACTTCAGGCTTATCTATCCCTCCTTAAGAAGAAAGTGAAATGGACGTATAATTTCATTTCAAATTTGTAGAAGTGAAAATGCTAGTAAAGTTGTAAGTATTCCAGAATGTTGCAGAAATGTGGTGTGTGAAGATTTTTTGTGGTCATTTTTTTTGGTTTGGTTTTGTTTTGTTTTCCTTGAAATTTGCTGAGCTTTACCTGCTATATTGATCCTCTCTTCTGGAATCAAGAGCCCCTCTGGCAAGCATAGTTTGCCACATCTCTAATCTTCAGTGAATATTGCTAATTCAATACTTAAATAAGGCTGAGTCTGAGTGAAGACAGATACTGTTAAAGGTGACATTGTGCATTCATTGTGCTGTTTACATACCATTCATTCCTCTTAACACTGAAGACTTCACATGAACACACTCAGCAAGACAGATCTTGAACAGGTATGCCATTTCCAGTGAACCCATGCCAGTTTACAAAAATAGTGTCAGTTTACAAGAGAGCCCCAGCCTTCGATGAGGACAATACAGCCTGTTATAAACCAAGTTAAAAATAATTAAGGTTGTGTTTGTGTTCTTGATTGTTCATTGAGGTAAAACAAATTACCTGAGCAAGGTTTTATAAAAATTGCACTACAAAAATACTCAATTATCTTACACCCAGTGATATTTCTTTAAACATGCCTAAAACAGCAAATGAGAAGTTCTCTTACTTGTTTCAGATATTTTTTGGCTTCGAGCTGAACTATTCCTAGTGCATAAGGAATTCAAGGAAAGGGAAAAGAAAACCAGTCTCTTAAACCTCTAACTAGTCAAAAATCCTACTAAAATGGCACTTCAAGATTTTATTTCTTTGAGGGGTTTGATCTTAAGATGCTCTCTGATTAATTTTTTTTTAATTATGTTACAATAACCATCACAAACATAAAGAGGATCCCTTAGTTGCTGGAAGATTTTTTTTTTTTTTTTTTTTTTTTTGTCCTTTTGCTCTTAGCTAAATCATTATTTCTCCAGAGGAGACTTTGCTCAAAATCTAAAGAAAACAGGTCCTATTTGTGAATGTCTGCCAAATGCTATAGGACCCAGAGCTAAGTCCCTATAGAATACTTCTTTCTACCAGGCTGTCAAACTTCATGAAGTTTCCGTGATGTCAGCACTGGGAAAGAAATACACAGAAAGTTCCCATGCATTCAAAACAGTAACTAAACTGGAAGTATTAGCTGATCACCCAAAAAAAAAATAATCAGGGAAGCTACTACACTGCTTCAGTACATGCTTTTTTTTTGTTTGTTTTTCTTTAAATATTTCAGATTTAGTATTGTCTGCTCAGATTCTCCGATGTCTAACAAACTACAAATTGTGAAGTGCTTTTCTGTGACAGGGCATCCACAATAGCTTTCTAATATGAATTCTGTTGACTTAAATAAAGTGTTCATTATACAGTCTTTCCATCAGTGGCAAAGGAGGGGTATGGAAATACCAGTATCTCCAGTAACCTCTCTTTCCTCTGCTTAACTGCCTATTTTAATGTGATGTACAGAAACTAAGTATCTGTAAACTAGCTCTTCTTCATCAAATGTACTTGAAATTGGCCAACATGTTCAAAAGCTATTAGAATAGTGTGGATTGACAGACATATATCTGTGTCAATACTACCGTATGATCTCACAAGCCCTCCTTCATCGGGAAATCCAACTGAAAGAGGAGTGGATGTTAGGGACACTCATCCGGTACGTAGCTGCAAGTGTCTTTCATTTAAACGACATGAGTAGCCTGATCAAGTGGAATAGCATTAGGCATGCGTGTAAATTTTAGGTAATAATTGCCTGATACTAGATGGCAGGAAATTTTGTCACTGAAAGAGCAATGAGTTAAAGTAATGTCATCTTATATGCTGCCATAACATTTAAAATTACTCAGGTGAGTACTGAACAAAGGGACATACATGTGTATGTGCTTTGGCACATACTCAATTTAATTCTATGTGGTATCTACTCAGCTTGGTCTACATCGGTGAGCAAATTGTTCCTGTTCAGATTTATTTACAAGATTTTAGTCTATGTGAGAAATGTCTTTGATAGGACCAAGGCAATTCTTAATGAGTCAATTATAATGTATTTGTTCCAGCCACAATGTCTGTTAGATGTGAAAATTCTGCAACTCCTTTAGTTTTTGTGGTATTTGTAAAGTTTTGAGGATACGTAAGTCATTCATTTTTATACGCAGGTTTTTTAATTGCACGCCCCTGCCAGGTACTGGCTGGGCAGGCAAATTCTGTAACCCGCATCTGCCTGCAATGAGCAATTTGTGTGACTAACTGTGCCAATGCTGACCTCTGAGGGCGGATTTCTGAAGCTAGCTGGTGGCTTTTCTCCAGTAGGCATCTCACCAATTGGTCTTGCTTTCTCAGCGTGTTATTTGGTTGTAATGGTATTCTGTACTTTGGTCCTGTTTGCCTAGCTTAGCTCTTCCTCAGCTTAGCTCTTCCTCAGCTTTGCTCCTTAGCCTAGACTAACACTTAGTCTCCTTCCCTTTGCTCCTTGAGCTGTTTACTTTAGAGCTCTTCTGTCCATGTTTCCCTTTTTCTGCTCTTTGCTTGGTACCATTCTTAACTTCTCTGGCGTCTGGTTTGTCTTGCTGATTCTTGCCTGGTCCTCAGCCCTGATTAGGACTGACTGACCAATGAACAGCATTAACGTCAAGGGCAGGATGGAGGTTGGCTTAAGAACAAAATTCTGACCTACACAAATATCCATCTATAAAACCAAAGGTGTACTAGTTGGCTCAGGAATAACCTGTCTGGTAAATGCATGTTTGTAACAGGATCCAGCATTGCTCAAGACCATGAGGTAAAAGTGCCCTAGCTTTTTTTTTTTTTTTTTTAAATAAAGACATCAAAAGACACCAACTTCTTCCCGTTTCTAAAGCTTACTTTTAATTGAACATGAAAACAACAATCTGGAGTAAGATAGCACTTGAAATAAATGAAATACAGAAGATGAGATTAACAGCATAGTCTTGAAAACACTGGCTTAATGGGCTCTTGCAAATGGGTTTCCCTGCTTCCTAGTTCAACAACTTTCCATGGCTTCCTGAATTGAAATAACACCTCAGCAGATTTTTTTTTTTTTTTTTTTTTGGAACTCCATGCCAATTTTCCTTTCCTCCTTCATTTCAGAGGCTTTTCTGCAGAACTGTTCTTGTCTCTTCTCCACAATCTTTTAAGCCCGAAATAGATAAATCCCAGAGCCATGTGGTCTGACCTCACAGCTGGCCCCTTCCAAACTGAGTTACCCTCTAAGCCTGTGTTTTTATCTCTTTTCTCTCTGTCTCCTGTCCTGGCCATTGGTGTCCCTCTAAAAGTTTCTCTGGGTCACCCTTTGGCTGCAGAGCATTCTCCTCTTTTTTCCTTAACTATGGGAGCAGCAACAGCGACAAGGCAAACAGCCTTCCTCTTCATAGCCAGCCAAACTCTTCTTAACACAAGACACATCTAATTAGTACACAGTACATTTTGAGCAAGCAACCAAAGACGTCTAACATCCATCACAATGTGCTTCAGTGTTTCTGTGTGGAGATGAGTATGGATACAAGTATGGACAAGTGTGGATTCTTCAAAGTCAGGGCATGTGGAACAAGAAAAAGAATGGAGCAAAACAATAATCACATTAAAAACATGAGAATAATATGCTATATAGCAGCTGGAAAAAACAAAAAGATGATTTAAGTTTGCTCTTTATACTAAGTGAAAAGGAAAAGCACAGTTTTCAGTCTTTTTTTTTTTTTTGAAGAGCATAAAAATGCATAAAAATCTGCATGTCAAACAAATGATGTGAGAACCAAATTCAGCTGGAAAAATATGTCCTTGATATCAAAATTAATATGTTAGAAATAACAAAAATGATGCATCCCATAATCAAAACCAGATGAATCTGGCTCTGTGATTTCTAGGTCAACAGTCTTTAGCTGTGCTACACCAGCCAGGAGATGAGACTCCTTAGTAGGGGTGCACATAAACTCATTAGGAGTTAACTCCTTGTTAGGATAGTCTGGAAATCCCATCTATTCCAGAAAATATCCACAGTCAGTGAGAGATGGAAGGTTGCTACCAGAGGTAATCACTGAAAGTGTTTAAGCAGACAGTTGTGGTTTAACCCCAGCAGGAAACAGCACCATGCAGCCGCTTGCTCACTCCCCCCATGGTGGGATGGGGGAGAGAAGCAGAAGAGTAAAAGTGAGAAAACTCTTGGGTTGAGCTAAAGACAGTTTCATAGGTAAAGCAAAAGCCGTGCGCACAAGCAAAGCAAAACAAGGAATTAATTCACCACTTCCCATCGGCAGGCAGGTGTTCAGCCATCCCCAAGAAAGCAGGGCTCCATCACACTTAACAATTATTTGGGAAGACAAACACCATCACTCTGAATGGCCTCCCCTTCCTTCCTTCTTCCCCCAGCTTTATATGCTGACCATGACATCATATGGTATGGAATATCCCTTTGGTCAGTTGGGGTCCGCTGTCCTGGCTGTGCCCCCTCCCACCTTCTTGTGCACCCCCAGCCTACTCACTGGTGGGGTGGGGTGAGAAGCAGAAAAGGCCTTGACTCTGTGTAAGCACTGCTCAGCAGTAACAAAAACATCCCTGTGTTATCAACACTGTTTCCAGCACAAATCCAAAACACAGCCCCATACCAGCTGCTATAAAGGAAATTAATTCTAATCCAGCCACAACAAGCACAAGAGTGTAACACTGAATTTCTTAGAAGCAATCGAGAGCATGTGATGTGGTCAGTGAGCCATGTGTCATATCTATCGGGAAAAAGAATACTTAATGGATTTAAAAGAGCAGTGCCTTTTAAAGTGAGTCCCAAGGTGTGTCCAGCTAGAGAACCTGAAAATCTGGAGTTGAATTGTTTTATCCTTGCCATAGAATGAATTTCTTTGCTATTTAACCTAGGGCACTTCCCAGTGCCTGTTGTTCCATGTCTTGTTCCCCTCTCCATAAATACAGATATTAGTTCAACAGAAAGATCTTGTCTGCACTAAAAGACAGTTTGAAAAATCTGCCCTATTGTATTCTGGTGGCTTTTCTTTAACATGTGGTGCCTGATGTTACAATGGGAGTCACAGAGTTTTTTGCTAGACATTGCTGTCAGGAGGCGTTCAGCATTTGTAACTGCTCCAGAAACAAGGAAAGGCACAGTGATCTTCAGAGCCCTGTTTACTACAGTCTGTGCTTGCTTTTCAGGCACAACAGGGGATTTTACATGAGCAAAGAACACATTTCAGTATCTCTGATGTGCCAGTAGCACTGCTAGTTATCAAGGTTGCATGATATTTCTTATCACAAATCCCTGGTGCCGTAGGGAAATAGAAGGAAGGTCTCATCACTATACAGTAGCTGCTTTGGAGAACTGGAGTTGATCTCCACTGCAGAGTTCCTGTGTGGCGAGTTCCTTTAATCATAATTTTCCCAGGTGGCAATTTTATTCACTGTTTCTGTTGTCCAGCCTGAGATCTCACAGGCTGATTTGCAGAAATGTTTTAACAGCCACAACTGTATCTGAAGCTACGGGGAACTGCCTTTTGAAAATATGAAATGTTACCCGTTGTGAACTGCTCCGATGGATCAGCCTGAATTCTCAGATACTCGTATCGTACAGCCTGACTTTCCCAGCTGTAGGGTGGAGATTATGGAACTCCTTTCTTTCAGGGCAGGTGTTGTGGAGAGGAATGTTTGTGAAACATAGGTGTGCTATGAGAACCACAGAACAGGCGAGCAGGAAATGTATGGCTGTCCTCGCAGCTGAGACTTAGGAGTGGAAAGTAAATAGACCACACGCTGAATGAAGCTAAAAGAATACACTAAAAAGCTCATTCCTTGCACATAATGAAGCAAGGGTCAAGAGGAAAAAAATGTGTATGATTGTATAACTAAAGTCAGCATCATAATTTAATAAGGGATTAAGGATTCACAGACTTCTTTAACTCTGACACTTCTGAATTTTTCAGTGTTTGATAAATTATCTCTTAGGGCAGTTTTACTTTGGGGAGGTCAGAGTGAATATGAAATAGGTTTTCAGAAAAGATTCCCTTGCTAGTTACAGTGAATGTGCTGCTCTGCACATAGTTGCTCTGCAGTGAAGAGTTGCTGTCACACCCTGTTGTTCCATCTAATTACACATACCCTATGGGATTATCTTCTGTAATAGAGGTCTCAGGTCTGAAACGTGTGACAATCAGAGCTCAGCTCTGATTAAGAATTAGCAGAAAACTTACGAGAGGTGATGAAGCAAAATCTGGTGCCGCAAAGCACTAGAAGAGCGCTTAAGTAATCATCAGTTTCCTTGTGGCCTTAAAGGGAGGGGAGAATTACTCAGTTTTGTCCCGTATGTTTCACCTTCTTCCTTTTTCTCCTTATCCTTCTTTATATCTACTTTCTCCTTTCTCCTCTTCTAAACATCCTCCTCAGCTAACCTGTTTTTCCTCCTGTTTCTGTTCCAAGTCCAGATTCTTCTGTGCATTGAGGTTGTCATCCAAGAGCCGCATAAAAAAGTGTCTGAGGTGACAGCTGTGTCTGGATCACTTACACCAAAGTCTTCTGATGACAAAGCTTGGAGCTACAATGCATGAGATGCCTTAACACAAGTGGTGTTCCCTTCTCGGATCTGAAAGTCCCCCCCCCCATCTGGCTCACAGCTGCCATGAAAATTGCTGCTGAATCTGTCACTGGAGGCTTGAGTGAGATGCAGGAGAAAGCAGGGCACAGAAATGGCAAAGATGAGTGGAAATTCAAAGACATTAAGAGCAGTTAAGAGCATGTAAAGTTCTGGAGAATGATGTAGGGATGCTGAGACTTGAAAAAGAAAACAAGGGATTTGAAGGCATCTGAACTATATATCACTTTGTTAAAAAGCCTGTCAGGAAGTGTGAAGATGCTTTACACTGAAGTTCTTCAGAGAAAGAAAGAGAAGCAAGTTGTCTGGCTTGCACAATGTTCTTCATTATAATAAAGTTCTTTTTTCCTGGTAGAAGACACAGATTTTTACCATGACTTTTTAACTCTGACGTGTGATAATTAAACCTGTATTGGACACAGGTCCAAGATACTTATGTAAACAGAAAAAATATAAAAGGCATAGAAAATCTTGATGAGAAGGATGCCTCTCAAAGCATCATTTATTTTACTGATAATCTGGAATTGTCAGGCCTTAATTGCTTCAAATGTATGTGCAGAACAAGTGAACATATCTAGATAAGGCATAACTGGTTTGCTCCCCAGAATGATGAGTGAGATGAGGGTTACTAGCATATTTTTCCTCCACATTGTAATCAGTCTCACATTTCTGCAATATGAAGGATTTGTCATGTGAGAAAATAGGCTAATGTCATGAGAGTCAGCAAGTAACTAGCTTTCATTAAAGTCGTAATCAGAGATTACCTTTCATGGGACAGAGGATGACTGTGACTTATCTGAAGTATGTTGCTCACGTCCTAAATCTGAGCCATCTCTGTGCTAGTTTTTTGTAGGTAGTACTCAGCATAGGCTCTAATCTTTCCTTGGAGCCTCTATACACTTGCTGGAAGACAAACAGCAATACTTCATAAATATATACAGCAGAATCATTGTACAGCTTCCTCTGAACACAAAACCTCATTATTTTCACAAGTACTTGTAATTCTCAACTATTCTGAATTTTTAGTTGGCAGATGAGAATGTATGGCATTTATTTGTTAAAATTCCACCATAAAGAGTCTCTTTATGATACCTTTCATGAATGTAGCCCATTTTTCAAGTGGGTGAACTGGCTGCTCGTGGTGTAAACAATGTGTTATTGAGATGTTGATGCATTACTCCCATAGACCAAACACCCTGGGGAGGGAGGGTGCTGGATTTGCGACGCAGACATAAGGATGCAGAATTGGACTGCTGCTCAGTGCTGGAGATCGTCAGTTCTTGTGCCACTAGCCATTGGCACTGACATGGCTGAACGCAGCTACATAATCAACCAGATAACATAAACTAGCCACAAAGAGGGTTTCAGAAATGCTGTACAACTTTAGTATGACATCCTAGCAATGCCAGAGTGATTATAAATAGACTTTGTAAGCGATTCTGAAAAACACAGTAGGAACCCAAATGCCATAAAGCTCAATTTTGTCCGACTAAACCACCATTATTACAGAAAATTGTCTGCTCTGATCTATCACATCCGTGTCTTGGACACTAAACTGCTATCATTTATCCAGGATTTTCCATGGAAGGTGTTAAAATGACACAGCAGTCATGGTGGACTGTTTATCAAAGATCTCTTACTTCAGTTCAAAAGCATTGGGATGCTTTTGATAGCTATGACATGCCTCAGTTTAAATCACCTTCTCTGCCTGCATCATTCTAGTATGTATCAACTCTTCTTTTTCAGGATCAAAGGATATCTTACTGCACGTCAGGAACTCATTAAATCTATATTTGTAAATAAAGCATTTGTTCCACAACACCAGGTGTCCTTGAACCACTACAGTGAACAGCTCTGCAGGACGTGTCCTAAATGTACTCAAGGCTCCACTGAATGATGAAAATGTGACTTGTCTGTTAAGTGTCCTGGGAACAACTTGTTATGGCCTATAAAGCAGTAGAAAATGTGCACACAGTGGTATTTCCAGAACTGAAACACAAATCTAATTAGACTCCCATCAAATGGCTTATTTGAGACTGAAAAATTGCTGGACTGATGACAAAGTTTGCTTTATAGATTCATAGGCTAGCTTAGTAACCATAGTTCTCATTGTGCATGAACTACTGCTTTATAGACTTTGTTGCACAGATATTAATTGCCTTAGCTTTTACTAATATATGTCTATATTGCTGCTACTTTGGCAAATTAGATGTGCCTCGGGTAATGTTTTTAGCCTGTGATTTCCTTTATATATATATTTCTTTTAATGAATGAAAAAGAAGTCAATCTCTTTTCCAAGTTAGAATTAATTTTCAGGTTTATCAGCAGCTAAATACCCAGACTGGTATTCATGCTTCATCATTGTTGAAAAAGAATTTTTTAATTCAATCCAGTAAGACTTTAAAAATTAAAGCAGAACAAATTATACATACAGCAGTATTTTATACACAAAACTGTTTAAACTACAAATAAACCTTCTTCTGGGGACACTTCTGGGGACATCTTACATTTGTAAAGAGCTGCTGGATCTGTGAGACAAATAAAAAGAACTTTGTTTTGTCACATCATGACAACAACTTCTTGGTATTGATGAAAAACTGATTATGGCTAGCCACACCATCGCACTGCACACAGCTACTGGGCAGCAAGGGCATGCTTTCCTCCATCATGTGCTGGTTTTGACTGGGATAGAGTTAATTTTCTTAATAATAGCTAGTATGGAGCTGTTCTGGATTTGTGCTGAAAACAATGCTGATAACACAGTTGTTACTCAACACATATTGTTACGATGTTTTTGTTATTGCTGAGCAGTGTTTACACAGAGTCAAGGCCTTTTCAGCTTCTCACCCCACCCCACCAGTGAGTAGGCTGGGGGTGCACATGAAGTGGGTAGCGGCCACAGCTGGGACAGCTGACCCCAACTGACCAAAGGGATATTCCATACCATATGATGTCATGGTCAGCATATAAAGATGGGGGAAGAAGGAGGGGGGGGACATTCAGTGTGAAGGTGTTTGTCTTCCCAAGTAACCGTTACACATGATGGAGCCTAGCTTTCCTGGGGATGGCTTATCTCCTGCCTGCCGATGGGAAGTGGTGAATGAATTCCTTGTTCTGCTTTAGCTTGCGTGAGTGGCTTTCGCTTTACCTATTAAACTGTCTTTATCTCAACCCAAGAGTTTTCTCATTTTTACTCCTTTGCTTCCCTCCCCCATCCCACCATGGGGGGAGTGAGCAAACAGCTGCATGGTGCTTATTTTCACACTGGGGTTAAACCAGTACACTTCACCAGTTTCTGGTACTTGGGATGGCAGTTTTCACTGCAGAAGTTTTGACTGTGATTTCATAAAAAATTCTCTACAGCCTATAAAATCCTTGTCCTAACTAATAATGATGAACCACATGACATGACATTTTTCTGTATTTCATCCTTTTTATTAATACAGCCATATCAACTAACCATTCCACACCCCTGTTAAAATGTCATGCCAGATGTTATGTTTGACTTGTAAAGAAGCCAAGAGAAGGACAGAACATTTTCTTGAGTGAAAAAAGCTGCACTGGACACAAATTTTGGTAAGACGAGAGGTAAAGGGAAGTGACTGTGTGGAAGTATAATTCAAGACTAGAATAAGACATTTTAATTTCTTAAGCATGAAAGAAACTGCATTTCTGATTTTGAGCACTCACTTGACCTTTTCCTTCCTTCTAGCTTTGAAGTGTTTTTTCCAATTTTCTTTTCTGAAGTAATTGCTCTTCTTATCAAAATGTCCATTTAGTTTAGCTTTCTCATCATTAAACACTGATCCAACTAGGAGATCCCCATCCAAACTATTTTTGACCAGTCACCATTGTTTCCTACAGGCTTACTGGTTGTATGTTGTCCTATCAAGGGTGATCATGACTTTGCACTCTTTTCTCCTTCACAGTCTTCTCTCATTCCTACTTCTGGCATTACTCATCTGCCATATTCCTTCTATTCTCTTCCTTCCCATTAAATCTTCCTTCCCATTAAATCTTTCTTCCCATTAAATCTTTCTTCCCCTCATCTTCCAGACATAGATCAGTTTGAACAGCAATTTCCTTTTATTTAGCAGCCTGAATTCTGCTAGGCAAATCATATGGCTACTTGGAAGTCCTCACTGTAAGGTTTTCCCTTCTTCCTTTATTTCTCATACTGACCTTAACCATGTGCTTTGTCTTTAGCTTTCAGCAGGTCAACTAATTCTTTCATCTTCTTAGAGGCATTCCTCAGTAAAATTTTCTTCTACCAGCTGATGTAAATGAAATCAATCTCTTGAAAATTCCTCCCTTTCTGTATCTGCCCATTCACAGTCCACACTGGTTCCTTCCTTCTCTGTAATCATAAGGTGATTCATTTGCAGCTGGGACTGAGCAGCATTTTTATATCATCGCCTATGATGTGTTAAGAATGATACAAGAAAAAAAGCATTGGTCTGAATTACGTTATATAAGTATGTTTGACACATTTGCCCAGTCATCACTATTGTTAGAAAAGAGTTCTTTATGTACAGCATGATATCATGTGTTTTCTGTTTCCTTCAAGAACACCTTATAGTAGAAATAATGAAATAAAAGCTCTTTCATATGATGAAATTTATATTCAAAGAATAAAGCATTGTTTGATAGAGGTCTTAATGCAATAGAATAGTGGCAAATATCCACAGGTGTCATGGTTTAACCCCAGCCAGCAACTAAACACCACACAGCCACCCATTCACTCCCCCTGCCCCAGTGGGATGGGAGTGGGAATCAGAGGAAAAAGGTAAGAAAACATGGGTTGAGATAAAACCAGTTTAAAAATTGAAAATAAATTAAATAAAATAATGAAACTAATAATAAATAATGAAAATACCATAACTAATAATAATAATATGTAGGAAAAACAGAACAACAGTGTCAAAAAACCCAAATGATACAACCGCTCACCACCTGCTGAATGACACCCAGCCAGTCCCTGAGTAGTGAGAGCCAGAGCCCAAGAGACCCCAGAGCCCTGAGTGCCAGCCTTCCTGGCCAACTTCCTTCAACTTACATACTGAGTATGACACCTTATGGCATGAAGTGTCCCTTTGGTCAGTTTGTCCGAGCAGTGTGCCCTCCCAGCCTCTTGTAGAGAAGCTGGGCACACAGGAGCAGTGTGAGAAACTGAAAAAGTCCTTGGCTTAATGTAAACATTGGGTGGCAACAACAGAAAACATCAGCGTGTTATCAACACTCTTAGCACAAATCCAAAACATAACGCCATACTAGCTCCTGTGAAGAGAATTAACTCTATCCCAACCAGCACAACAGGTTCTGTGGCGTCTTGGTTCCCTCTCTTCCATAAAACACAGCATGGCACCAGTGATGGACCTTTCATGGGATCACCATTACTTATGGAGTGCTTAAAGTATTAAAGTCTCCACTGGGAGATGTCTGCCTTACAATGTCTCCCGAAGTTATGTAGATAAAAGTACATATATGCTTTTTGCATTACTTGTATTTTTTATACAAATAGTAATAGGATTAAAAGGAATTTGTTACTAAAACGGGACAGCAGTTCCTGAAAAGTTCTGCAGGTGAAGCGTATCGTCCTTCAGCCCACAGATTTGTTATATTTCATGTTCACTTCATGTTGAACAGAGAAACACTTGTAACATAGGGAAAAATTGAAGGTGATTAGGATAAAGCTATTCGGAAGGCTGATTTTGCCATTCAATAGTGGTGTTTCCATGGTAACTCCTGCATCACATGGCACCTGTGTACATGATGCAAAAACGTTTCTTAAAGTTACACAAATACTATCAGGAAGGGCAAACTTCTGTGATTGTTTTATCAGTGTGAAGGGAGTTATTTATTTCCATTACAAACACAGAATTTACCTTAATTCACTGGGTACTTAAGATGTGACATTGTAAACAAAATATTAGTCATAAGTGAAAAATATGTAATATTTAAAAATGGAATTAAAAAAAAAAAAAAGGATTTGTAAGGAAGGAGGAGAGCAGTGGGTTAAAGGGACAGCTGCTGCATGTGTGTTACCCGATATGGGAGTTCTGCTCTCTGTTACTATTTCGTTACTGCTGTGGCAAGGCAGCAAATGATAGCTACTAGTAATTCACTGTACAAGGCACGTGTATCCTCCAGCTGTATCCATGCCTTCAGCCTCCCTGTGAACAGACTGGAGAACAGAGTCTTTACAGAAAATCCTGCAGAACTCACCAGAGGTGAGGAGGCTGGCAGAGTTCTACTGAAATTACTTTTGAAATTACAGAATTTACCTTTTTATTTTTGACACGATTCTATAATGAGACTATTACTTCCTAATAAAATCTGTAAGATAAATGAAAAATATAAGTTATAACATTCCCTTAAATTCTATAGGTTTACCTTTATGATGTTCTTTTTGCCCTTTTTCAATTCAGTCTTATCAAAATCTTACATAAACGCACAAAGATATCTTCACCAAAAATACACATTCTTTTCCTATCCATTTCATATTCTGAATCTGTAAGTATATATTGTGTCAGCTGAAACGAGATACGCAAGGGCAGATAACGGAATGGAAAATGGTATTATGAACAAAATCCGAGTATCATTGCCAAAATAACACATGTATGTATACATATGCATTCACCCACCTACACATGTAGATAGATGGAGTGGGTGTGTGTTTGGAAAGGGGTGATTAAGCTGAAATCTTCACCAGATGAAAATATTTTTCCTTGATCTAAATATGTTGGTTCTGAAGTAAAAACCTGTATAATATATTGATTGTTAATAGTGAATAAATTCTTATATCTCTGAGACAGACAGCAGACACAGAGCATCTCCAGACTATACTTTAATTGTATGTGATACTATATATGAAGGCATTTAGCTCTGGCTACTACTGGTTTTTTGCAGTGCCCTCTAAAATCTCTGAAGACCTATCTGACCTGCACTTGCCTTCTTTTTAACAGCTTGATGAGACTGTATCGTTTGCTGCCTGTGCTATACATTGAACAAAATGCAGCTATGGTTTTGAAAGTAAGTACCAAGGAATGATGACACGTTAGCTTTGTGCAGTTAACACTGGCTGAAAATGCAAAAGGGAAAACATTCACAGTAGACAGATACCTGCATATGTGTATTATGTTTTTACTTATCTCTATAATAACTTTCAGTCCTAGCATGATGATCTTAATCTTCTCTCCATTCTGTTCTAGCATGTTCCAAACACTGTCCCATTTGGCATAGAAACTTCCAGTTTTCTGTTGGAAACCAAATATTTTTCTTTCCAAGGGCAGACATTCTTCAGTCAAGTTCAACCAAGTGGCCCACAAGGGAGCTGTCTCTGTTGTCCGAGCTAGCAAGATACATTTATGAGCCAGCACCAGTAAATAAAGAAGGCAAGATACATCTGTCCTCTAGCACTTGAGGTCACTGAGCAATTCCAGAACCATAACTCAGCGATTTAATGGAATTTCCCATTCAAATGATTAGGGCACATTAGACCATGTCACAAGCCAAAACATTGGGTTCTTAGTGCATTCCCACAAAAAAATGCCATGAATCAGGTTTTTCTGTCTGAGATCTCCTACACAAATTTTTTGTAATTCTGTGAAAAAATAGAGAGATGTTCAGAGAGAGAAATTTGTTGAATGTGAAATACTGTGTGCCTTTTAATGAACTCTGCAGCCTCCAATGAGCCATGTCCCTGTTAGGAGCCAAGGCCAGTCAGAGAATTCATTTACTATCTAAAAGAGGGGGAGGCAGAGGGGCAAGGAGAGGTGCCGGGGAGGGCCCATGAGAAAGTGGACCCCCCGTGAAGGCATGCTGATAAGAAGGTAGTTCCCATGAGCAGGCAGAATGCCCCAAGGGTTAGCTGCAAACCCTGCCAGTCACAGCATTGAGTAGGGATGAGGGAATAAAAGCAGAAAATGAGTGCTTCTTGGTGGGAAGAGTGTGGTTTTATTCTGTGGTGCTGCTTACAGGGTACTGTACTGTATGAGAAATATGAGAGAGGTCATTTTAGCTTAACAAATGTGTAATTGATTATCCAGCCATTGCACGTCACTACACAGAAAATGAATGCATTGCTCTGAGATCTAATATTTATTCAAATATAAGACCGTATGAATTAAAAAAATGCAATTATAAAACACTCTGATCTCTTCTTGTAAATTACCTGCTGTAATTTTAGCTCTAGACAACAATGACAAATTACAGTCCTTATTTCAAGGATATGAGATGCATTACATAATGCAGATCTATAGTGTTTAGAACCATTAATCATCACCTGGCAGCACCGTTTGTGTTAATCCTGTTTACAAAAGAAGAGACTTGCTAAGATATACTATTTTAGGCTTTTCTTCTTCCATTAAATATTCTTTAGAAGTAAACATTTGTAATCTGAATTTCTGTTTAGCCTCAGAATGGAAAAATAGCCCAGATGTAATCACAGCAAAGAAATGATAAAAATTAATTAAGACCTGTTTCTATTTTTACCAAATACTCGTTACTAAGTTAATTAGCAGCTAAATGTTGTTATACAATAACAACATATTGTTATCTGATAGTTTTAAGATTATATTTTATGCAAAGAATTCAGGGGCTATTGGATTTTTCTCAAAAGTTCATAAAATTATCTTAGAAGGTATATAAAGTTCCTCAAGTTTTCTGTCAAATTTTTCAAGTGAGACTCCCCCATTTTTTTATACAGAACATTGTCAACCACAGAGTACCAGATTTCACTGCTAACAAAAGTCATTCTTCATGTTAATGTTATCAGGATATAAATAAAATCACAGCCAAACTGAAATGAGTTTATAATCATGTATAATGATAAATATTTTTCATTAAATCTGTCCCCTATTGATGAGAGATACTCAGTGTCAGGTTAGACCAGAAAATTATTTTTTTGATCCTGTAAAAATTTTTAATGTTTCTGAAATGTTCTTTTTCTTTATTAAATGATACTAAGCCCTTTCCATTTTATGGATTCACAGATAATGGTCTGGCAGTGAGAGCAATTTGCCTAGGATGTCAAAGATTCAGGTTCAGTCTTCAGGTCTGCCATTCCTCCCTGTCCCAGCTCCAACCACCAGGAAATCAACTCTACAGTGATTTGCCTAAGGTAGAGATGAGATGGATTATTAAGTTATTAAGTTAAGGTTCAAGAAGAAAAAATCTCAGGCCCTGCACCTAAGTAAGGCAGAAGAGACTCCTGAATGCATTCCTTATCTCCCACAGGAGTTGCACTATCATAAGGCTATTAGCTATTATACTCTTGCTCTCTCTGAGTTTTGCGTTTCAGAAGTCCTGTTGAAGCACCTAGGTTCTTGTAAGTGCCTTAGTATATAGTGAATGAGTATTTTCCAGCTAAAGACAATGTTTCATTGAAGAATTCCCACTCAGCTACATTCCCAAGTGTTTCGCATTAATCTTTAAGGGCAGAGACACAGAAAAGAGCAAAGACATGAGATTGTAACTAAGGGGAATACAGGAACTCTAGTTAAAAGGGAAAAAACCCTTACTTTTTGTTTTCAAATTGAATTGGAGTAAAAATACAGGTATTTTATTACTTTCTTTATAAATTACTAACAGTTAGTTAACAACAAGGGTTTTTTTTTTCTTAATAAAAATATGTTCCCCTGCCACATTAGCTCGGAGTTGCTGATATGCTGTAAGTTCAACTTGTGGCCTCCAATGAAGTAGCTGTCTTTTCTGGTAAAGCCCTTAATTCTTATACTGTGATACCAGCAAATTTAATGGGCAAAACATATGCAAATGTAAAAGCCCAGACAGCTCTGCAACCAACATGCATGAAAAGGAGAGCTGGAAAATCTCTCAGCTAAAACCTCTTCACCAAAATTAACTCTTTTGTGAGTAAGAGCTCCTGCTCATGGTAGAAAAGCTGGTTTTGAAGTGGCATTCCTACCACTTGCTACATGCCAGTATTATGCTAGTTAAGTCCCAAGTGACTGTGTAACTCTTCCTATTTTGTCAGTACAATACTGATGCAAGGCAGGTGTCTAACAGACAAATCTCCACGGGCACTAAAATAAAAGAATATTGCACACTCAATATTTAGATTTCTTTTTTGGAAAGAATTGGCCTTGAAGTACATGAGAATTTTGGACATGTCTGAAAACTTGAAACAAGATCAGTCCTTCCAAAATGGACTCCAATGGGACTTACCCTCTGTTCTGTTTTAGCAATGCCATTTCAAATAACCTTGGGCATGCTTACATTAAGGATTTCTGCATTTCTGCAAACATTAGGTAACTAGTTACATCACCACAGTATGTTCTGTTTGCAAACCTTCGGAAGTCATCTAAAAGTATGCTAAGGTTACTCCACCAATGCATGAAATGAAAAAAAAAAATAGGTATTAACTTAGCCTGTGGACACTCTTTATTCCTTATTTCTCTCATAACGGATAGGACAGGGCTCCCCACATATGGGTCCATGAATTTTCATTTCAGAACAAAAATGATCAACAATAATAACCTTAAAGGAAGCTGATGCAAGTTAGTAAGGAATAATATTAGTTCATTTCTAAGCTAAGCAGATATATTTTTAATTGTGGTACAAATTTGATCAAGGATATACAAAACAGGTATGTTTAGATGACGTGAAATATTTGTAAAAGTTTAAAAAAATCACACAAAAAATGGCAATAGGATAGTTGGAGAAAAGTTTATGTGTTCTCCAAATCGTATTTTCATCAATTGTATATTTGTCTAATAAAATAATTATCAGGTAAATTAGCTTCTCCAGAGAGGTCACTTGATTATATATTTAGAGCATCACAGCTACAATGTTATTATTGTCTCAAATACATCCAGTAGTAAAGTTCCAAGTCAGATTTTCTTCCTTCCCGCCCCCCCCCCCCCCCCCAAGTTTTGCCTAAAATTATCAAAGCCATAAGGTAGATTTGTGTCTTTTGTTACAATTCCAGTAGATCATCTCTCCTTTGGTAAGAAATTACGGTATTTATGTTCTGTCACAGGGGTCTGTCCTCTCCTGCAACTCCTCTGAGTCTGAACTCCAGCTTTTCAGGTGCCCTAATCTCTGCACAGGTCTTGATTAATGATCATGAAGGAGAAGGTGACTTCTAGGCTACCCCCACGTATCTGGCAGTGTATGCCCAGGAGCAGTCTGCATCCTCTCTCATGGCAGCTGGGCTCTTTCAGTCAATCATACTGTCACTATTTTGGCAAATTTCTCAGCTTATTTCCTTACCCTGCTGCCGCTTTCAACTTCCTTGAGTTGGCTCCAGGGACAAATAAGGGTACAAGAGCATGAATTTGGGTGGAGGGTAATACAACTCATTGCCGTCTCCTAACTGTCAGCTTTTTATGGGTTTTTACCTGCTCCACCTGCAGACCTCGATGCTCGGAGCAGTCTTCTGAGCAGCACAGGGGATAGATGCTGTCCTGTCCCACATTCTTCTGTGCCACTGATGGTGTAGTCGCCGTTTATAGCATTTCTTGGTGGAAAGCTAGCAGATACGGACTTTTTCAGGCCACAGTAATGTGCTGACCTCATGAAAAAAAGTATGACTGTACATGTGACAATTATGAAAAGGCAAGAATATGTCTCATTACAGATAATCAGCTGAAGGTATTTGAAACAAACTTTTACTAAAAGTGTTTAAATAATCATTAAAATAATTATTTACAAACTTTATTCCTGTGCATGCCATGTGACCCAGCATTCAGGATTTTAAGAAAGTCAAGCAAACAAAACCAGATGTTCTGTGAGCAGCAAAACCGCTTCAGTTGGTTCCTCGTGCATTTGTGGCTTCCAACAGTGCCTGAAAGATTATGTTCTCCATCTGAAGCCTTTTCCATGGTAGGGGCACTCACCGCTCTCCTGTGTGGATTTTCATGAGTCTAATAGGTGGAAGGTTCATATTGCAATGTTTTCCTCAGTGAAAGTAAGAAAAGAAAAAACCCCAAACTATTTAGGACAACACAGCATTTAAGGAGATACAAATAATCTCTAAAAGAATGTCTTTTCTTTCAGATAGGTTGAAATTAGTTCATTAATTCAACAGAGACAGGGTAGAGTGAAAGGACAGATAAAGAAGTGTGCACACAAACATATGGATTGCTCATATAAGCTTTATTTCCTTAGGAAGTCAGGATAAAACGTTTCAGTGATTAATATATAAACAGCAATTGCTCATATCCTGCAGACTTTCAGGAAATAACTGAAATCTGCAAGTACATTCAGCTGAGTCTGTAGCAGGGAAAATTAACTAACTAAAAGATGGAGATGTAATTGCCTGAGTCTGTACACAAAGTCAAGCTGAAAGATAGATGGCAGTTCCATTTTCCTGTTGACTGTTAAAGCAAATTAATTATCTGGGGTCATGGATTTGTTTCCAGAAATAGGAATGTGAATCTCAGAATCTGAAAGAGTTTGTAATAAGGAGAAAGGAAAGCGATTCATCAGATAGATTACCATCCAGCCATAACACTTCTGGGCCAAATTTACCCTTCTGAGGATCATTTCATGGAAGTGTGAAGTTTCTGCACAGTGCTGCACTAGACAAGGGTAACATTATGTATTTGATAGTCTCACCCAGCTTTTTCCTAGGATCTGGCTTTGGATGGAGTTTCCCATTACATAAAGTTGATTGCCCAGAACAAATACGATCATGCTGTAACCCTTGCATGGTGCTCAGTCTCAAGACAATTTAGTTATTTAACTAATGTCCTGCAATAGTCATGGTGTGTAGTACAGCAGGAATGATAGTTATTTCCTGCAGAAGGAGAGTGAGGTTGTGTGTGATGGCCCTGCAGCAGCAAAAGTGGTGCAGTATGGGAGATGGTGGGGTTCATGGCAGCTGGGAAGAACAGCTGTGACACTGGGAGGACTGGAAAGAATGGAAAAACAGCAGCAACAGCAGAAAAACAGCAGGCAACAAACAGGAAGTGAGGAGGAATTCTAATAAAATAGTTGAAAGCATGTGAGGAGACCAGCAGACAAAACTGCTAGGAATGCTGCGATCAACAGCACACGCTGGCAGCAGTGCACCGTGGTGAATGGATTCTGGCCCGCCAGACAGGACTGCTGTAGTGCAGCAGTGGCAGGTGCCAAAGAAATGTAAAATGCTCATTTCTAGTAGTTTTAGAGCTACCCAGGCTTGTAGTTGTACGCAGGCTCTGTTGCACCACTGCCTGGTGCCGCTTAGCTGTCACTTGTGTCTTAAAGTTCTTCTGCAAGAGCATCCTAGCCCTCAGTGACAGGTTACTTTCTGCGCCACGTACGTCAGCAACCTTTGTGTGCAACGAGCAGTGAGAGGGCTCCCTTGTGAGAAATCGAAGCACGGGAACCTACCAGCAGTAGCTGAGACCTGGAGTGTCAGTCTGGGGATGGGCTAGGTAGGTCTTTCCTGATTTTTTTTTCAAATCAAAGCACTAGAAACGTGTCCTTCTTAAAAACAAAGAAACAAAATATTAGGACTATAGGTCTGGAAACACTATTAGACAAGAGTCAAAAATCAGAGTGCTGAAGAAAATAGGCAATGGTGAGAGTCCTCAATGGATTCAGAAAGACACGGAAATGATACCGCCTAGAAGACAGAATGGATCTGGAAGGAACAAGGGAAGGACCAACAGGCTGGTAACAGGTGAAATGTGAAGATGGCAAGGACGGAGTTAGAGATGTGGCAAACAACCCTACAGGTGGGAAGAGATAGTAGAAATCAGAGTAATAGGAAAAGGACAATATAATACAGAGATCTGGAATAGGTAAGGACAGAAGCAAGGGAGAAGATTTAAAAGTCTTAGCCCCACCTGAGAAGTGTACATCAGGACATAAATCCATGTTTCCAATCTTTTTTTTTCCTGTCAGTTGAAAACTAATGAAACCCATGCAAGCAATTAGCTTGAGGCAGATCACAGGGCAACTGTAACATTCCTTTCTGCCATCATTCTGTTACAGGTGATGATAAATGATTTATGTGAAACATTTGCTGGAGAAATGCCATCAACGTTAATAGTGTTACATCAACAGGAGAAAACAGCAGCTCCTGTGGCCTCCCTTCCTTTCTCTGCACTAAGCGGTTCTGCTGCTGTACAGAAGTTTCCTAAGCAACATCGATTGGAATTCACAAATTGTATTTCTTTTTACCTTGAGTACACCATTCATGTTGAGCTCTTTTTCACTCTATTTGCATCCAAATAAACACTGTCATTAATCCATGTTTCCTTATCAGGAGCTGTTCAAATAAGGCTGTTCTAAAAGTTGAGTTAATCAATAGAGCTAATTCTTTACATTTATACACAACAGGAAGTTTTCCATTGTAAAAATAATTTATTTGTTATAGCCTAAGTGAATAATCACTTCTTAAATGTCAGTTTAAGCTCAGTTCCATCAGTATGTCATGACAAGCAGCACTTCCACTGAAGTTAGTGTGACTACTCATTTGACTATACAATATGAATTAAGATTGGCAGAAATTAAAAATGTGAGTTTCTTCACCTGTCTAATAAAAAAATACTGAAGAAAACCACAGGTAGGTTAGTAAGTTCCTGTTTGCTTTTCAATAGATCCTCAACAAAGTTGAGTTGTATCTTCATCTGTATTCTACTACCTAATCGCCTCCCATAAAGCACTACAATGAACAACTTTTGAAGCAGGTCCCTATTTTTATTAAAGCCTCTCACATGTTCCAATAAGCCATGAAACAAAAAAGGGGGGAACTTAAAGACAGCAGCCTGTTGGCATGCTTCAGTTTTATTTTTCCTTTCCACTACTGTAGACAGTGCACATGCTGTTTCTAAAGGAAATGACTGAGACACAGCCCCAAGAACTGTGTTTCTTGGTTTGCTTGATCTGGGCACCACAACACAGAGAACCTAGATGAAAATACCCTTGCGCAATAGTCCTTGGTGAGGTTTTTGCTGGCTATTCCCAAGCTTGGAAAGATAAGGATGTGGCAAACTCAGGCACAAAAACTGGGGCATCAGAGAAGCCACAAGGTCCCAATGTCCTGGTTGTCCTAGGATTTTGGTTATGAAGCAAATGGTAAGAACTTACTGTATGACTGTGTTTTCTAACAGTAGAGTCTTTGTACAGTATTTGTGTATAATATTGTTCTCTTAGACTTTTGCTGCATGAAATGTGATCCCAAACATGTCTATGAATTTTTGTTTTCTTTAAAAAGCATTAAAGCCACCACTGAGCATAAAAGAAAGTGACCAAATCAATTCAGATTTCCCTAAATTCACCTAGCTTTTCTCCTAATGTATATTGGACATCATTACTCTGCTGTGCTTTTGCATGGGCTAAGGACTCTTGCTGCATCAAACACTCGCTTCAATAAAAATGCAGGCATTTATATTCCTAGGACGGGTCAATCTTGTCTTCTACGTAACAAAAGGGGGCCAAGCAATTGCTCACACACAGCTTCAAAAATATTGTCATTCCTACACCAGCATGTCAGAAGTCGTCCAGTAGAGTGATCTGTATGAGCAATAGCATAGAGAGTCTTTCAGCTAAGGCTTCTGAAGGACAGTAACTGAGTCTAACGACCAGCTGAAACCTGTTTGTTGGTCTGTATGAAACTAGCTGGTACTTCTGTTTTGGCAGTACAGGCTACATGGCTAATGACGGAGTGAGCATGGAACGTGACCGCTTCGATACAGCACTTTTGTCATGAAGTTGATAGCTATTGTTATACCTTTTTTTCCCTCCTATAATGACATGGGAATTTAAAAAAAAAAAGTGCTTGGCTATGCCCCATGTATTCGAGACACAGCTAACATCAGTCTTCATAAAGGCTGCACACAAAATTCATGCTTCACTTCCCGAAATTCAGTCATCCTTAGCTAACTACTCACAATATACGAACTTAAAACATGAGAAAGGAATGTCATTTTCCATTGGTCCTGACACTCAAAAACATCCCACGCAGGTTTTTGCTCAGACTCGGCTTAAGCATACGCTTCCTTTCCTTGCTTGGATGAATATGGCACAGATGAGAACATGAGAAGGGGGGTAAAAACGCATGGTGGAAGGCTAACCTGTTCTGCTACCACAATTCTTATGCTCCTGTACCTAAACCTGACATCACACAAGCCCCAAAAATTCCTTCCCCAGTCGAAAAACTAAGTCCGGATAAAAGTGTCAGAGTAGAGCAGTAAACAATGATAGAACAGTGGTGAAATCAACTGTTTAGGGGATTGAAACTGTGTGAAAAACCTCAGCCGAAAACATTTAAAAACAAATGAGAACAGGAAGTATGGTAACGGGACCGCAGTCACTATCCGCTTGTTGGGGGTTGGTTTTTCTCTCCTCTGAAGAGCAATTCCGAGGCTCACACAAGTTCATGCCCGTACCGATGCTATTACCAGGGTTACTGATGTACGCTGAGCACAGCGGCTTTTTCCACCTTGGCTCACTCCGGAGAAAAAGTACTTGCGTTAGTTTTGTCGTCTCGGTTTGCTTTTTCTGCACTGTCACCCGCGGTGAGCATTTAACGGGACGGGCGGGCAACGGCATTAAGTCTGACCGAGGAGCTGCCAAGTTCTTCCCGTCGCTGGGGCCAGGAGACCCCCAGGAAGGCGGGCAGCCGCACGCCCCCGCTTTGCCGGGCAGAGCCAGGGCTCAGAGGGCACTCACCCAGGGAAGCCGGCCGGAGCCCGCAACGCCAGCGCGTCCCCAGGACCCGCCATCGGCCGGCACAGCAAGAGCCGGCGGAACGCCCCGGAGGGAGGGGGAGGGGGAGGAGCGGCCTCCGCAGCGCATGACGGAACATGGAGTTTCCCGCCGCTTCCCCGCGCACGGACTACATTTCCCGGGAGGCGGTGGACGGAGAGGGCGCGCGCCACGGAGTGCGTCAGCAGCGCGGACGGCCAATCGCGGCGCGGCCGGAGCGCGCGCCGTCAGCCGCCAATGTTGTTTTCGCCGAGTCGAGGTGGTGGTGGTGTTGGCGGCGGCGCCATATTGGAAGGGACGAGCCCCCCGTTAGCGAGAAGCCCCTTGGCACTGGCCCGGCCGCCGCCATGCTGTATCTGGAGGACTATCTGGAGAGTGAGTGTGTGCGGGACGGGGGTGCCGGGCGGCCGGGCACGGCCGGTGGAGGGGAGCCGGTGGGGGGGCAGAGCCGCGGCGAAGAGGCGGCGCCCCCCCCCCCCTCCCCCACGGCGGTGACTGACTCCCTCCCTCCCTCCTTCTCTCCCCGCTCCCCCGCCCCTCCCTGTCCCCGCAGTGATCGAGCAGCTTCCCATGGATCTGCGCGACAGGTTCACCGAGATGCGCGAGATGGACCTGCAGGTGCAGAGTACGTGAGTCCCGCCCCCTCCGCCTCGGCCCGCCCCCCTCCTCTCCCCGCGCCCCGCCGGCTGGGGGCGGCCGCGGGCCCCCGCTCGGTGCTACGCCCCGCCGCGGGGGGAGGAGGGAGGGGAAGGCGGAGGAGGAGGAGGAGGAGGCGGTGGCGAAGCGGCCGGGGCGCTCCCACCTGCGCGGGCAGCGCCGCTCCCCGCCGCCTGTTCCCCGAGGTGCGCCCCGGCTCTCCGGCAGCTCCGCTCCGGTGCAGGGGGGGGAGAGGAGGCCGCGCCGCCGGGTCGAGCGAGTCCCCTCGCTACCGTGCGCCTTGGCGCCGTCTCCCGCGGGCCGGCAGTGCGGCTGCTGGAGGCGGCGCTGCGGAGCCTCCACGCCGCGCAGGGAGCCGCCGGGACGCAGCGAGGGGAGGGGCGCGCTCGCCCCGGCGCGGTGTCAGCGAGCGGCGCCGAGCCGCCCGCCCCAGCCCGGCCCCCGCTCGCTGTGGAGTCTCAGCGCAAGTAGGATCCTGGAGGAGTTTCGCTCCTGGGCTTGTGCGGCTCCCAAAGGCATTTTTTGCGGCACGTCCCAAACTCTTTAGATTTTTGATCCCTAAGAGCAGTGGTGGTGGTCTGGAACGTGAGTTATGTCCCACTCCTGCAGCAGGTAGCAGCGTGCTGTCTCTGAAACTTTCCAGCCAGCTCCCCTCATCGTAGCATGTCTAAAGACACTCTTGGCTTAGCCTCTTGTGCCCTCCCTGACACGACCAAATACGTAGTCCACTTTGGGTTTCTTTGTAGATCACTTTATATATCTGCTTATATCCTGATAAAATACACTGTCTTATGCTGTTTTCAGGATGCATTGCCTTTTCATATCGTCTTTTCTAACGCAGTCTCATTTGGGACTCAGGTGTCCCGTAACACCCAGTTAGGTGTCGCTGTCGTTTAATGCACAGTTAATATGTCCATCTATAACCGTGATGCAAAGGTCTTTATTAACGAAACTGTTACCGCACAGAAGATGAGAGGGATCATCAATACAGAAGGGTTGGACTGATGTAGAGAAGAATGAGAGAAAGAAAAAGGGTTGAAATAACAAGTGAATGCCATACAGGAATGCAAATTACAGGACTGTTCCTGAAAACAGTAGCTTAACCTGTAATACTTTGAGTTGAATTCTCAAGCTTTCTCTGGATATTTACTTCAGTGGACCCAGCAGGTCTGTTTAACAGAATTTATCGACACATGCTGAAGTGGCTGTAGGATTTTTTTGTATATTGTGGCCTAAGTGCTGTCTTGGGTTCAGTGCTTCAAGTTGTGGGAACAGAGCTCCTTGTGGGAGATAATGCTGCTGAAGTTAACTGTTGGTTAACTGGGGGAGCACCAAGAGAGGGAGTGAGCAGCAGACTCTGGTAGTTCTGAGCAAGTTCACAAATTCTACTTATCTTTAGTAGGTAGGCAAAGAAGCTAGTAGTTTTTTTTGAAGTGTGTTTCAGACCTGAGCCAACTAGCACTGCCAAGGTTGCAGTAGTGTCATTTCCTCTGCTTTAACTGGAAGTGGCAAATAACACTTCATATCATATTACGGGAAGTAGCAAATAGCACTGATTATTGTATACTAAGACCAACCTTAGGCCCAGAGAAAAATTCTCTTAGACCTTGGTACTTCTGGTATGTTTGCACAGTCAGTGACAAAGCATCCAAAGACATTTACAACACTTCTGGACTATCTTCTCTTCAACATCATTTCCCAAACCGTTTGCTGAATACGACATGCAAACCTGGATGTTGTTCTCATGCTGTGACATAGTCACTTGCTGTGAAAATTCAGTGTCTGTGGAGTGCTTGAACACTACTTTGATGAGTGATGCTGTCCCAGAAACCTACATGAGTTGTAATTCAGAGATAACTGTTCTGCTGTGTTTTATAGTCAATATGGACTTTATGTTCTGTCCTGTTTGGACCACATGGACTTCTAATGGGGCAGGTGCGGCTGTTTGTGGTTGGAAGAAACAATAAACCAGCTGTATCTGCTGTTATGGCCTGATAAGGCTGCTGTGGGAAAAGTGAAGACCGCCTGAGTTGTGACTTGACTCTTGAGCGTTAGAGCATAAAATGTGTTTCTCTATTTAAGTTCAAATCATGAATTATCAGGCCTCCATGCTAAAATGTCAAGCTCTAGAAAAAGGCCTCTCATCTGGTAGAATTTCTGCCAACTCTCTTGGGAAATCTGATCTAGGAAATTAATATCACAGAATGTAGTGTCACACTTGGATTAAAAAGGTAGGTGTGGAGAAAAGTTGAAGGAACTTGAGTGGAGAGAACTTTTCATATAATTTAATATATCTGACCTTCATTCCCCTTTGCCATTTCTGTCCTTCCAGGAGAGACCAAGTGTCTGTGGAAGTTTTCCCTTGCACAGTTTTACACAGACTGATATGTGTCCTCAATAAAAAGTAAAGAGGGAAGATGTTTATTTTTTTTCTTTTCATGTCTGTGCAGCTGTTAGAATAATTATCACCTAGCTGTTTGCACTCTGGGAATAGGAGATAGGACATCTTTTCTTTTGACTTTATGGACGAAATTACAGAAATTTTGTCAAAGAACAAAGCTTTTAGAAGACTGCATAAATTGTGTGCTGCTTGCTTGCTGCTCTGGCTTTTTAATCTCCCTGAATACCGCAGTGCAAGTGGAAAATGCTCATGGTACAGATTCTCCCATTTTTAACCTGTTTTACACCAAAAGTGTTTGACTACTCTTTTTTTTTTTTTTTTTATCTGGATCCGAATAAAGTTGATGTGAGCTGATAGCACAACTATTCTGGTTTAGGATTAATTGTGCTCTGTCTGGTCAGTTGTTAAGTTCCTGTTGGTTTTGATACTGGACGTTCCCAGCACAGGGAAAATCAATTAATGTTTTTGATCATTTAGGATGAATTATTTTTGGTTGTTGTATTGGGTTTCTGTAGCAAGGTTTTGGTAGTGAGGGAGGTGCTACAGGGGTGGCTTCTCTGAGAAGCAGCTAGAAGCCTCCCCTATGTCTGATGGAGCCAGTGCCAGCCGGCTCCAAGATGGACCTGCTGCTGGCCAAAGCTGAGCCCATCAGTGATGGTGGTAGCGCCTCTGGGAATAACATATTTGAGAAAGGCAGGGGGAAGGAACAGAGAAGAGAAATTGCAGTTGGAAGAGAGGAGTGAGTGTATGTGAGAGAAACAACCCTGCAGACACCAAGGTCAGTGGAAAAGGAGGGGCAGGAGGTGCTCCAGGTGCCGGAGCAGAGATTCCCTGGCAGCCCGTGGTGCAGACCATGGTGATGCCGGCTGTGCCCTGCAGCCATGGAGGGTCACGGGGGAGCACAGACCCACCTGCAGCCCAGGGAGGACCCCTCAACAGCAGGGGGATGCCTGAAGAAGGCTGTGACGCCGTGGGAAGCCCATGGTGGAGCAGGCTTCTAGCAGGACCTGTGGAGAGAGGAGCCCAGGCTGGAGCAGGTTTGCTGGCGGGACTTGTGACCCCATGGGGGACCCAGGTTGGAGCAGGCTGCTCCTGAAGGACTGCACCCTGTAGGAAGGATCCACACCAGAGCAGTCTGTGAAGAACTGCAGCCCATGGGAATGACTCACGCTGGTGCAGGGGAAGTGTGGGATCTCTCCCCTTGAGGAGGAAGGAGCAGCAGAGACAACATGTGATGAACTGACCAAACCCCCATTCCCTGTCTCCCTGGGCTGCTTGGGGAGAGGAGGTAGGGAAAAGTAGGAGGGAAGTTGAGCCCGGGAACGAAGGGAATGGTGGTGGGAAAGTATTTTCAGATCCGGTTTTAGTTCTTTTCTACTCTGATTTGTTTGGGAGAAAATTAAATTAATTTTCCCCAAGTTGAGTCTGTTTTGCTCATTATGGTAATTGGTGAGTGATGCCTTCCTGTCCTTAACCCACAAAGTTTTCATTTTATTGTCTCTCCGCCATCCAGCAAAGGAGGGCAGTGATAGAGCAGCTTTGGTGGGCACCAGCCCACCGTTATTTATGTGAACAATTCTAGTTGTGAATTTTCAGAGTGAGAAAACCTTTGGGCTCCACTGGGTTTGAAGAGTTACTCATACTTGGGGATTCATGAGTTTCTTGAACTAGTTAATTCATATATCTTTTTTTTTTTTTTTTTTTTTGTAAGAGATGGTGGCCATCATGTGATCAGGTTTTAATGGTGGTTTCTGGAAAGTATCTGAAGTATTTTACACCAAGAGCGTGAAGTCTGTAGGTAGCTGGTGCACTGTCACATTTAATTTGAAACTGCTATCTGGACAATATTGCTGAGAGTGCTGGAAAAGAATTCCAGTACTGTCATCTATCCCGAGACTAGCAATGCTAGTTTGAGGCAGCTGCATTTTGGGAAATCTGCAAGCTGTTGCATGCACAAGTGTCCAGCTGTTGAAATAGTAAACTCAGCAGGTTTGTTGTTTTTTTTGAAGGAGGGTGGAGGGAGAGGGAAGGGAATCCCTGTTCCTGTCTCAATAAGCAACAGACCAAATAAATTGTAGTTGATGTTTTCCTTTCTTATGGTAGTGAATGTCAGAGAATTGGTGGCTTTATTTTTCCCTTAAAATATTTCTCAAGTTGATTTAAATGAGAATCCTGCCCAAACAATATTTCGTCAGTTCATCTACCCTTTAGTGCTACTGTGGGGGTGGGGGGAGGAAAATTTCGTGAGTGCTTTGTTTGCTCTCACCCTTCCTAGCATACAGTGGAGGAGGGCCTTGACTTAAAGGTGGTGACTTGACTCTTCAGTTGCTCTACCTTTTTAAGGCACTAATTTTTTCAATTATTTGGTTTTGTATTTGACTGTTTCTCTTAGGAGAACATTTTGTTTCCTGCTCAGTTTGTAACTGACTAGAATGTTCCAAAGTCAGCAGTCTAGAGCCCTGGGTGAGGAGTATGGGTCGTGCTTTAAGTCACTACCACTGCTCTTAGGGATAAAAAACCTTTAGAACTTGGAGTCCTGCCTGTCCCATGCTGGAGAGCACAAGAACCTTGATGAGAATCCTACCAGAATGCAATTCTGCTTCTTGGAAATTAAGGTAAATATTTCCCTCTGTCCACTGTCACTTGGTTGTTTTGGGGTTTTTTTGATTTTTTTCCTTTTTTTTTTTTTCCTCTCTAATAGTTTGCACTTCAGTCCTGTCAACTTGTTTAAGAAAAAAAAATCCACCTTATTTCATAATGTTTATATACATGAGAAGATAACATTTATCTTAATCTTTTCCTGTGCTACAGATGCGATGGATCAGCTTGAGCAGAGGGTAAATGAATTTTTTATGAATGCAAAGAAAAACAAACCCGAATGGAGAGAAGAACAAATGACATCAATCAAAAAAGTAAGGATATCACAGGAGTGGGTCACATTTTTCTTTTGCAAACAAAGATAACCTTAGGAAAAAATAGCTTATGATTGATGGAGACTTAAATGTTCAGAACTGTGACTTCCCTTGGGCTTTCACAGAGATGGATAGAACTACCTAGAAGGAGAAAAATGACTGAAAGGTTTCTTTGATCAAGCATTTCTCTCAAGTTTTACCCAGTATTTGGTACCATTTTAAAAATTATGATCCAGAAATGGTGAGGAAACCAGGTACGAAATTTTCAGCTCAGACTTTCTGTTTTGGCCTGTGTGACATGAAGACGTGTAAGTTAATTGGCTTTCTTTTAGAAGATATTTTTCAAGCTTAGTTTCAGCATTTCCTGTGACTCTGCTTGTGTCCTTGTGTATGTTGTACATATGGTATATGTGGCTTTAGGGAGGGAGGAATAAGAAGATGGATGGGTTTTGGTTTATCCTTCAACACTTGGGCGTTGGTGGTGGTATTGTTAGCAAGGTAGTCCATCATTTTGTCAGGAGAAACTCCTTTCTGGTCTCCTGTGCTTGCTACTTCAGCCCTTTATTTGGCCAAGGTTGGTTGGGTGTTTCTTTTTCCATAATTAATACAGATAGATTTTTGTATTTCATAAAAGAAAAAAATCAAATCTCACGTAACTAGAGTAAATGAAAAATTTGCTTTTGACTTTAGTTCAGTCAAAATTTCAAGTAGTTTTTGCCTAATCAAGATACTCTTCAGTGGAAATTGACAATAAAAAGGAGTTGAAACCTGTTTAATTCTAGAGTAAAAACATGTGTAAACATAAATTAAAAAAAAGCTTTGTCTGTGGATTTTCATTAGTTAGAGATGGTTTTAGAATTGCATTGCTTTAGTCCAATTATTTTATAATACCCTTGTAATTTATATAAATGTATTTTAAAATAATCTATAAACTGTATACATAATTATCTCTATTTAACTACTGTGAGGCCTCTCCTCACAGTACTGTTAGCATATCTTGAAGGGCAGTAGTATCTGCACTGGTCCTAAAGATCCATACAAAGTAAAAGACATCATCTTGTTTTGTGTCCATAAACTTGTGCTGTGTAATATGAAATAAATCCAAGACTGTTTCTATTCTTGCAGCATTTCTTGCAGAAATCTAAATATCATTGTAGGAGGAAGTGTCCACATCTTGTAGTTTGTTTTTTTTCTAAGGAACAAGAAATTGATGTGTAATACATCTCTCATCTAAAATTTATCTGATTGTTGTTTACAGTAGAGTTTCACAGTCTTTCTGAAAAATGACTTGAATTTTTCCTTTTAACTTACATTTTGGGCTGGGTAACCATAGCTTAAAGTGACTGAAATTAATTCAGTTACATAGATAATTTTAAAAAAAAAAAATCTCTTTATAACAGGATTATTATAAGGCTTTGGAAGATGCAGATGAAAAAGTGCAACTGGCTAACCAAATATATGATTTGGTAAGTAGACAGAAGGCTTGTGGTGAATTACCTAAATTTATGCCCAAATGAGTTGTAAACATTTTGATAAGCACTACAACTGTGCTGCTTGTACTGTTATGTCAGCTGCATACAGATGGTTTTGCTGGTGAAAGAAACATTTAATATTTTATTGACTTTTATGAATTTTGTTGCTTTGGGTGTAGTGTCACTGAAATATGAAACATACAGAAATAATTTTATAAAGTCTAAGGTTCTCATGCATGTTGATTTTGTCTTAGCTATTTTTTCCTGAAAAGAGACTACAGGCAAGTTACTCTTCCTTACAGCATGTGGATTTTGAATTTTAACTATATTTACTTTACATTTTCTCAGAGACCAGAATGTGCAAATCAGACTGCACTAAAATACAGTAGACATTTCTTGTCTGCTTTAGTTCCACTTCAGCTAACCAAAAGTTAGTTCCAAAGGTTGGAACCTGCCCCTTTTCTTTTGGATAGCTGGTAACTGCAAAAAGCTGTTCAAATTTTAATAGTTTCGGGATAGGTACAGTGTTCAGCTATGTGACTGCAGGGGAAGAAAGCATTTGAAACGGTGTTTCTTTGCATTATAATAAGTTTAATTATTTTTTAAGGTAATTTTCCATCCCAGAAGTGTGTCATACTTGACTCAAAGGCACAGGAGTCTCTGCATTTTCAGTTTAGAGACCCTTTTCCTCAATACTTTAACTCACCAGTGTGTATAATGGCATACAAATTGCAATTCAGTAAACTTGCAATTTCCCCATGTAGCCCAACCTCTTCTAAAGTGCATGCCATCTAGTGATCTTTCTCTTGCCCTTCCTGTACCCATGCTCACAATAACCCCCTCCCCCAGTCCTCTTAATGTTTTTTTTCCTCAAAAGAAACACTTAACATGTCTTGGAACGTTGCCTACAGTAAGAAGAGGGCTTATAGCTGCTGAGCCGGTATGCAGCCATAGTGTATCCTATGTTTGACCGCGCAGCTTAGGAGCAGCAGCACTATTTTGGTGTTAATTCTAGTATCTCCGTGGAGTTAGGGAAATGTAGGTGACTGAGAAGTTACGCTTCTGTGTGTTTTTGTACATGCATAGTGCTGCATGGCAGAGAATTGCTGGAAGGGGAAATACTTAGCAAGCCTGAGATTAAGGGTGTAGATATTTATGTTCCAGAACTGGATGCTATTTATTGTTGCTTTGTCTCAAAAACAGGTAGACCGTCATTTGAGAAAATTGGACCAGGAACTTGCTAAATTCAAAATGGAACTTGAAGCAGATAATGCTGGAATTACAGAAATATTAGAGAGAAGTAAGTATGCATGCTTTTCTTTAAGAATTTGACAAATTTTCTGTCAATTTGCAAAATTATGATAAACTTGTTAGCGGCCTGCACTATTTCCACTTGTTCCAAAATTGTGGTTTGACCCACATACTTACCATCAGCCAGTGATTCTCAAATTTTCATTTCCACCTAACTTTTTTCAGTGAAGTCAAAATAAAACTGAGTAATTAGAATAGGTTTGGGTTTTTTTTTTCCACACAAGTGTTGCACTAGTGAATTGCTGCAGTAAGGTACAGAATTCTTTAAACCTGTACTTAATGACCGTAGGTATTCAGACAAGCACTTCAGCCTAAGCTTGCTACCTACCCAGTTGAAAGACTACCATTTCTTACTTGAATTGGTTGCCATCAAGCTGAGGAGGATCTTTGTTTGAGTTATAGGTGTGGAAAGTTAAGTAAAACTGGGTACTTGGTGGTTTATCTTTTTCTAAAGGGGAGAGCCTGGCTGTTTTGTAATGCAGTAGCGAAGCATTTTGGGTAGGAAACCTGCATGTTTAACAAATACAGCAATGCTCGTAATCAGAATGTGTAGAAAAATATAACGTGACAGCTTTTTGGCCAACTGAGTGTAGAAGAACCTGGCCTTTCTGTACGCATCAGCCCTTAGTCATCAAGTTCAAATGCGATTATGATAAGTTTCAACGTTGACTTGACTACTGTGATTGTAGAGATAAGAGGCAGTGACTGTTCATACCCAAAGACAGTGAAAAGTAACCTAAATCACTTGAGCACCTTAGGAATAAATATTCTTTCTTTGAATTTTTCTGTGGTTACATCATAGAAGCAGGGAGGTTTTTGATGATTTATTTGTAATTCCCGTTACAATTAACGGGCACAAAAAGAAAACCGCCAAGTAAGTGCTATGAACTAGCAACTACAGAAAAGGTCTAGTTTATTTTAGTTGGAATCCCAGCTGCCGTTTCAAGATGTGAAACTGCCTTCAGTTGAGCTGTGTGTTTGGTGAGGTAGGTAGGTAGAATTTCAAACCTCTAAATTGAAATGTATCAGGCTAAATGTTGCATCTTTAAGGTTTTGAGTTGTGGGTTGTTTGGTTTTTTTTAATCAAGTGAAAAGCAGAAGCTCCTTAGTGTTTGTAGCTTGCTGAGTAAATACGTGCGATGAAGGTTCCACCAGGGGGCAGCCTTTGGGCCCATCCCTGACATGATCAACCAGAGTTTGCTCGACCAAAGTATCTCCTTATGCTTTGAACCTCTCCTAGAATAATTTTCTTTAAACTTCTGTAATACACTCACGTACTTTTTGAAAGCACTGAAAAAGAAAGCCGTAAAGAAATGATGAAGTTACAGATTTTGAAAAATTAACACTAATTACTTTCTTGAATTGTCTTCTGTATAAATATAAGTAGTTAGGCATTGCAGCTAGTTCAAAATCTTTTTGCCAAAGATTGATACACAAACTGTTGTATAATGTTCTAATGGAAATTTATGATCAAAGTCTCTCCTACACTGCAATCTATTAGCCTCGTATTACAAGCATTATTCTTGTTATTCTTAGACCTAGACTTGCATATGTACCCCCCACCCCCAGCCTTTTTTCCTCCCTCACCCTCTGTTCCCCCTTTTTTCCCCTCTATTCCCATTTGTATTTTGAATGTTAAAGAAATTTGGATAATGGTCTGAAGCTCTTCCTGCGGAACGTTAGATCATCTTGAGAGATGTTGCTAGTGCTTGTGTGTTGTGACTCAATGTGACAAGCCACACTCTTGGACAAGATGCCTTGTTAATACGGTTTTTACCTGTTGCAACCTTCTTTTCATATTGGTGTAGATCGTCAGTGCTTCTGGTGCAGCGTTCTCCAACCGTCACCAGCTTGTGTGGAACTCGCTGGAATAAATGGCATGTTGATGGCAATGTTTTTTGTTCTCTTTACTGACCTTGATTTTAACATCTTAATTTCAGCAGTTGAACAGCAGCAGTGACCAATTTGTGTTTTAAAAGTGCTCTTATCACTGCATAGTCATTTGGTTAATATTATAAAGATTCATTTAGTATCTAAAAGTCAAAACCATGCCAATGATGTCTCTAATGTTTTCCTATCCTTTTTACCTCCTCTTAGGGTCTCTGGAGCTGGATACACCATCACAGCCTGTGAATAACCATCATGCACATTCTCACACTCCAGTAGAGAGTAAGTATTTGAGACTCAAACATGACCATTTTGTATAGTTCCTTATTTTTTATTGAGTAGTATTAGGGGGGGAGGGAAAGTTCAGAACTGTTTTCTTTCTCTCCAAACACTGAAGGAAGGGAAAGAAAGGCAGAAATAATAATGTTTTGCTGGTGGGAATTAGTGCTGTTTCATTACCTCTACTTAGAGTTTGACTTTCAAGCTGAAAAGATTTTGCATTTACTTCCCTATATTTGTTTCATTTAGAAAGGAAACACAATCCATCATCTCACCATGGTGCAACAGATCATGTTCCTGAAAAGAAGTTTAAATCTGAAGCTCTTCTATCTACCCTGACTTCAGATGCTTCTAAAGAAAATACACCAGGTAATCTTCATTGTCTTGCATTTTACTGCTTTTTAATTGGAAGAAGAGGAACCCAATTATGTTTGTGAGTTACTGTCTTTTGAAATCAGAGGCTCATACTCTTTCCTCTGGCATTTTCAGTCATTTGCAACATGGGCAGTTGTGGGCATTGTTACTCATCTGGGGTGTCCATGAAGTGCATCTGCTTTGTTGTCATTTAACAGCTGCATGTTTGCTGTTCCTTTTTATTACACTGATCGGAGAAGATAACAGTACAGTTTCATTCAGCCAGTAGTAGAAACATGAGAGATCAATGAATTATTATTTTGGGAAAAAGAAACGCGTGCAACAGTTTCCAAAGCAAGGCAAAGGAATTTTCACACTTCTGTTTTTTAAGGGTTGGTCTGACGTGGCACTTGACAGCAGTAAAGTAAAATTCTTTCATGTGTTGCATATCTCAAAGAAGGTGAGAAGTCTTTGAGTAGTCATCACATCTAAGGTGTTTCATAGTTCCTTTTCT
This sequence comes from Rhynochetos jubatus, assembly GCA_027574665.1. NCBI lineage: Eukaryota > Metazoa > Chordata > Aves > Eurypygiformes > Rhynochetidae > Rhynochetos > Rhynochetos jubatus. The sequence goes on along the minus strand of CM050652.1, from coordinate 24,628,649 downwards.
GGAAACAAAAGAGTGTGAGAGTTTATAGTGAGTAAAATACCTTATATTTTGGAATTCAGTGCTGTTCATTTGTTTTAAGTAGTCTTCCTCTTAGCTATTTTACTTTTCATTTGAAGGAATTTCACGTGAAAAGGCAAGTCAGGTGTAATGATGTGTGAGCAGCTGTCAGTCAGTAGATGGCCATGGAAATCTGTGTTGCATTAAAACAGTGATATGTAGGTTTTAGAATGAAGACATTTAAAAGTTTTACTTCAGAAACAGTATAGGTGTCCAGTCAAATTCTTATTCTTTTCTTGATGGTTACAGTAGTCAGCATCCTTTCAATGGAGATGGGGCTTATAGGCTGCATTTGTTCTTTGATAGCTGAATACAGTAGTGAGAACTGTCTTCCTAAAAGGACTCCTTGCACATGAGGATAGGTGGGCAACATGCTTCTTTTTTCTTAAGCCAATACTGGCTGTGCCAAGTGACTCTTTAAACCTTTTTTCCAAATGATCAACTGCTCTGCATAAACGGAGTTCCTACTCTTTCACTGGTTTGCATTTTAAGAAGAGTTATAAATGACAAGGAATTTAGTTTCATTTTGAATTTCATAAATGTGTTCTGTTCATCAAGGGTGTCGAAACAGTAATTCATCATCCTCTTCAAACAATGCATACAATACAAACTCTTCTCAACCATTGGCATCATATAACCTGGGCTCATTATCTTCAGGATCTGGGGCCGGTGCAATTACCATGGCAGCAGCTCAAGCAGTGCAAGCCACGGCGCAGGTAATGTCAAAATATTCTTGTCATTCCGCCATCTGCTATTGATTAAGAAGAAAGACCAGGGATTTTTCTTTTTTTTTTTAATCTGAATTCCCATGATCACTTTCAGCTGCTGTGATTTACTTCTCTTATTATCTTTTTTGTGTATATGCTACAGTTTCATCCTGTAAAACTTGTGTAAAGGGACAGCTTGTTGTCTAGCTTTTCCCATGGGACATTCTTACACCTTTTTACCACTTAGCATACATCATTTTTTTAACAGGGTAACTAGTGAACCTGTGCACGTAATTAGCAGTTAGCAGCTTGGTGTGTCTTCTGTAAGAGCTCGACTGTGTAATCTGATACAGTATTAGTATTCCTTTTAGATGAAGGAAGGAAGACGAACATCCAGCCTAAAAGCCAGCTATGAAGCCTTTAAGAACAATGATTTTCAGCTTGGAAGAGAGTTTTCATTATCCAGAGATTCCACTGGATATTCGTCATCAGCTCTGGCATCTACATTAACACAGACATTAAGTTCATCAACCACAGATTCACGAAGTGGCAGAAAAAGCAAGTAGGTTTTCTTACTTGTTGTTTGCAATTCTAGCATTTAAGACAGCTAATCTTTCTTTTAAAGGTCATGGGTCATATTAGAAATGCTTTGTATTTAATATCTGGGAGGAGGGATCAGCAGAAGATAGTTATTGCCTGCTGGCCATTTTTTCATAGAATCATAGGATGGTCTGGGATGGAAGGGACCTTAAAGATCATCTAGTTCCAACCCCCCTGCCGTGGGCAGGGACACCCTCCACTAGACCAGGTTGCTCAAAGCCCCATCCAGCCTGACCTTGAACATTTCCAGGGATGGGGCATCCACAGCTTCCCTGGGCAACCTGTGCCAGTGCCCCACCACCCTCTCCATGAAGAATTTTTTCCTGATACCTAATCTGCATCTCCCTGTATTCAGTTTAAACCCATTACCGGTTTTGTTCAGGGATTTCTTCTTTTCTCCTCTCAGTTTTTTGTTTTTTGTTTTTAATTTAAGCAAATATGCTCTAAGGTTTTAAATAAATGTCTGGTTTTGCTTTTTCATCTGTGATGTAGTCTAGTTTCTTCCCTTATTTTTCTGTGTTCTGGAGAGAAGATTTGGTCTAACAGGAAATGTTGGGAATTACTGTGCTTTTGTACATGATTTTGAAATAACCTGGAGATCTGCTTCATGCACCTTCAAAATCACAATGCTTTCTGGTGGCTGACCTTCTAGGGCAGGAAATGGAATTAATTTTATTTCTAATTAAAATGAGATTTAAAAGAATTTTAAACAACACAATGTCGCAACATGTGACAGCAATCACGAGTTGTACTTCAAAGAGTTTGTCTCAGAATGCCCATCCTTTTAAACTGACTTTTGTGTTTTTCTTCATAGAAATTTGTGTTTGTTTACAGCTCAGTTAATTTTGTCTTAGGAGCGTTTTTCATCCACGGATGTCTTGGTTGTCAGATCTGACCTATAAGCAAAAGCATAGTATTTGTATTCTGGCACTGATCCTGTGGAGCGATTGGTGATGCTCGCGTGGAGATTAACATAGAATCAGTAATCTTCAAAACACAGCTATCTATTCTGCATAACATAAGACATTATTTATATGTAAAATCCTGGTTTATTGGTAACACTTTTTATGGGAGCTTTACACCAAGGCTGTTGATGGAAAATTTTGTGAAGAAAAATATGGATTAAAGCCATTTGGCAGTTGAAAGCAGTTAAATTTCATTGATTAGAATAGTCTGTCTTGCACTTGTAAGCTGGTAAGGTTTGTTTCCTTTACCAAAGAGCATTCACTGTGTCCATTTCAGTTCCTAGAACTGTTGAAGGAAATGTGTTAGGGAATGATGCTTTCAGTTTTAAGTACTGCAGTATTTCAGAGTCAAGAAAGTACTTGATTTGTGATCCTTGCACTTGGCAGGAAATTTATTTAAATATGTTATTTTTACATACTTTTAATTTTTTTTTTTTTTTTTTTTTTTTTTAGAAACAACAACAAATCCTCAAGTCAGCAGTCCTCATCATCTTCCTCTTCTTCATCCCTGTCGTCATGTTCTTCTTCATCTGCACTGGCACAAGAGCTGTCTCAGCAGACAGCAGTAATACCAGAGTCTGATTCTAATAGCCAGGTTGACTGGACCTATGATCCAAATGAGCCACGTTACTGCATTTGTAATCAGGTAAGGATGGCTTCCAACCTGAAATATAACTAGAGCTGTGATTTCGTGACAGTTGAACCTCCTTCTCTGATTGCTAGGTTAAAACCATCTTATTTGCAGTCTTTACATTCTTTTTATTTACATGCTGGTGATATGAATAATGAACTCAGCTGTTGAAGCTAAAAACAAGCAAGTTTTCCAGTGAAGTGTTGTACTTGGAGAGTTTTAAATCTCTCAGTGAAGACATCAGGAATAATTAAATTAAAAATTGAACAGGTTCACAGTGAATTTAAATTTTAAGTTAGTAAGGAATTTGCTTACTCTCTCTAGGTCTTTCTGACTTTCTTAAAAACAGAGAAACAAACAAACCAAAAAAATAAACCAACACCACAACACAAGAACCCCATCCAAAAAACTCCCAAAACTCTAAAAAAAACCACAGAAAAAAACCTAAAAAACCAACCCAGAAACAAATAAAAAACCTAGTTTTGTAAAAGCTATCTGGAAACTTGAGAGACTGAATGACAACATGAGAAACTTTTATTTAAAAACGTCTATTCTTACTTTAAACACTTAAGAGTGTTGGCCCTTTTTTTAGAGTTTATAGAATTCTGTATCTGTCTTGAACGTATTTGATTGATTGTTTCAAATAAAGTGCTTGAAATTGTGATGAATGCAAGGGAAATGCCAGACATCAATATAATCTAGAAACTGGGCTGTTAATGCACTGAGCACTGTTGTTTAGACCAGAATGTGCTTCATTCAGGTTTTGAATGTTGACCTTTTTTCTTCCAACCTGAAATATGCAGAAGTTTGGGGGTTTTTTTTGGATAAAAAGATTTTGAAAATCAGTTTGCTGTGAACATGTTCTTTGGGTTGTGTAACAAAAGAAAAGTCAAAGTATTTCTGCTGCTGTAAATGGAAAAAATTCCTCAGAGAAAGAAACTTGAACTTTAGCCCTTTGAAAATGTTGATTGCTTTCAATTAGTAATACAATTAAGTGGGTTTTTTTCTTACTTACCAGGTGTCCTATGGTGAAATGGTAGGCTGTGATAACCAAGATGTAAGTACCAAAGTTCAAAAGGTTCATGAGACACCCATGCACATAGCTGTAGCTTGCAGGAGTTTTCTTTAGGGTTGGTTTTAGAGTAGGGTTTTTTTAGACTGGTGTGCATATGAATTGAACCATTCTATAGGAAACTTCTCATCTGTTCCCACAGTTCAGTTTCTTTCAGAAGGCTTCACCCTTTACTGGGAAGGTTTGACCTCTTTAAAATGCCCTTTATTTCTGGGAACTTTTAGCTGTGTCACTACTAACAGCAGTTGTTCCCTTCAAATAACATTGTAAAAGAACAGTTGAATGGGATCACATACTTGCTGAGATACTACGTTGTAACAGAAGTGAGTGATACGATTACTTTTGTGTCACTTAGTGTTGTCAAACCAAGTATTTTGAAGCACAACACACTTCTTTTCTTTTGCTCTGTTTTGTGAGTCTGTATATGACCTGTAGAATTTTTATCACTTTCCGGAGTATATTGAGTGTGTGTTAGGGACTGAGAACCTCCTGGCTTGTTTTGTCCCCTGACTTTGTGTGAAAAGCAGGATGTGTACTTTTTATTCATGCTTCATTTTCATACAGGTGTATTTGTGATAGGTGTTTTAAAACAAACCAACCCCAAATCCCAAACCCTCTCTTTAACTCTGTTTTTGTAGTGCCCTATTGAGTGGTTCCACTATGGATGTGTTGGACTGACAGAAGCACCGAAAGGGAAGTGGTACTGTCCACAGTGTACAGCTGCAATGAAAAGAAGAGGCAGTAGACATAAATAAGATTCTTTATCTGGAAAACAAATTACATACTAAAAGTTTTATAGAGGACTCGGGAGGGGGAAGGAACCCCCACCACACTTACTTGCAACCACTTAAGGGTTAACATAGCAGTCATAAGATCTCGAACTATTGATTTTGCTAGTTGTGTTTTAATATTGTAAGTAAATTATTTATGCACATCGGTGTGCTCCGGATACTATTCCAGTCAGCCTTGGATTGTTCCAGTGGCCAACGTATGCAGACATTTGTACTATCAAACCATTTTCTCTAAGCAGTGGGCATTCTACAATTACTCAATCTTCAAAAAATTCCGCTAAGTCAAGATTTTAAATGTATGTTTTATATTCAACAGATATATTCTGCTGCATGTACTGTACGCAAGAGCTGTTATGTAACACTATGTATATAAATGGTGCAAAAAGTCAGTGCTTCTGAAGAAAAAAAAAAAGAGACAATGGTTTTTAAAATGCCTTTATAGCTTTGGTTCTTTATGAAACTTAATTCAGCAGGCTGAAGAAAATGGTTCTTGTATACAGCGGGCTGTTGTCCTCTAGGGTACTTGAGTACGTAAAAACAAAAATAATGCTGTAGAATAAAACAAACTTGTGCCATTAGTCTTTATATGTTTCTGCTCCAGAGAAGGCGCAGGCCATAAGAGGGAAAAAAAGGTGTTAAAGTGATGATAAATTTTTATACCAAATGTGTTTATTTTTTTGTGCAAGTAATCCTTTAAATTTGAATTGTATTAGGTGTTAAAATAAAACAACCTCAACTCCTGAAATTAATGTTTTCTGTACATTTGTCAAAAAAGGTTTGTCCCTGAAGTGGTTTCAGAAGATTATAGCTAAGTTTGTGTAAGAGATTGCTCTAAGTGACCCATGTGAAGGATCGTTGTACAGGACGTTTCTCTGGTGGGTGGATAACTAATACATATATAGTCAGATGCTGAAATACCATATGCCTTGCTGCTGCCTCCAGGCGATCGGTGGCACCTGCTTAAATGGACACAAAAGTTCTGTTTTCCATGTTTGTGTTGTTTTGGTTTTTGTTGGTTTTTTTTTTTTTAAAGGGTCCCTACCATGTCAAGAGATACCCACAGGCAGGATTGCCTGCCTATTTCCATGGCACAGATGGATATAAGAAAGGAAGAAGGAAGCCATGGTAAGTGTGTCTTGCAGCTGACGTATTTCTTCCTGGACAGTGGTTTTCATGTAAAAACCAATACATGGTTCAGGAAAGAAAAGGAGAAGTAGCTTGTCTTGCTGTAGAATCCCTAGGGTAACAGGGAGGATCGTGTTAGGAAGCCTAAATGCAGGCCTGTAAGTGATTGGATCAGTGAGTTGCACACGTAGCACAGGATCAGAAAACTGATATTTAAATTAGACCCTTGACCATGAACATAATTTAACTGGATGATCTTTAAGGTCCCTTCCAACCCAAACCATTCTATGATTCTATGGAGTTTTTTCCCCACTTGCTTATTTTGGACATAGTTTGTAGATCTCCTTTCACTGGCAATTTCCTTTTGTTGTTTCTGTAGGAGCACTGAACACAAACAAAATTATTACTTCCTTTTTCTTCTTCCTTCCTTCCACTACTAAAAAATTACTCTTTCCCTTTGGAATGAAGATGTTACTGTAGCACTGGGTTGCTCTTCTGGCTGTCAGGCTGGAATATCATGACCACAGTAGCTTTCCAAATGCATGCAGAGAAGAGAGGGAGAGGAGCAGTGTTTCAATGCACGACTACTCGAATAGTGTCAAGGAAATCAGGAGTTAGGCTCGTTAGGAATAGGAGTATGTGCAGAAAATGCAGGCTTTATCTATATGGAAATGAAACCAGGCTTCTGTCACACTATTTATTTAAAAATGAAAAAAAATAGGCATTTTAAATTCATAAACTGGCTAAAAGTAGATGTTTAAGAATGAAAACATGATTATGGATGATAAGTAGACTTTGATAATAGAATAGAAATGGGTGAAAATAAACAGCAGAGAGCAGTGTAACTAAGGTTCCATTAAAACTGGGAACCGAACCCACTGTGTATGTGTTTCTGTGGAAATCGCAGTCTAAAAAAAAAAAACACTTGAGGACTGGAATACCTGGTTTTAAGTGAGGCTGTTGAGACCATAGAGATAACAAACTCTTTGTTCTGTTGGAAACTGGTGCCATGGTATGAATTGAAGTTAAATAAGCAACAGGTAATCTAGATGGCCCTTGGACTGTCTAAGCCTCTAGGGCTAAGACATAAGGCTGTTGAGAATTAAGACCATATATAGCAAAATCCCTCGCTCTGGTGGTAATCGTACCTAAAGTGGTGCAGAGATTGCAAATCCAAATAAAACTTCACTTTTGAGTGTAAGCATTGGTTCGCCGTTTCATTGTGGACAATATGTAATTTTTTTTTCATGGAGGAGCTAGTTAGAGAACGCACAAGTGGAAAAAGCCTTTGTCCTCACTAGTATTTTGTGTCTAAGTTAGGAAAACAGAAATAGACAAATGGGGAAAAAACGCGGTATGTAAGTCAAAGATGTAGAACAGTAAAACCTGTATGTGCTTTTCTTCTAAACAGGAAGCCTGAGAGAAGTTTAAGGCTCAGCAGGTGGTAACAGTGTGAAAACAGTGAGTAGTGTGAGTAGTTACGTATGGGCAGAGCCCTTGCCTTGTGATCAGTAGGGTTCTTGGAAGCTTCACCCAGTAGACAAGGCCAGGTTGGTGTATTCTGCATAAAGGCATTCAGACACGGGCTCTCGTTAAAGTATCTTCCAGAACAGTGAAGCACTGGTTGAAGCGTGGAGGTCCCTTACTGGTAGATGCCTATTTGCAAAATAGAGCAGTAAAGGAATAAATTACCAATATTCCCAACACGTGGAGGCTGCTAAAGGAAGTCCAGCAGGACTCAGCAGATATGTAACTGACCAGTTAATGAGGGGTGAATGGTAACATACTGTTTGCACTTAAGGTTGGGTTCTCAATAATAACAAAAATGGGAAGTGTAGAAGTAGCAGAAGAACCTCATGATAGTGTCTGATAAAATGGGAGATATAATTCAACATTTCCTAAAACAAATGCAAAATAGTATATGAAAGAATACTTCATTCTCAATTTACCTGCAGCTGGGGCCTCTGAAGTAGCTATTGCCCTGTAGGAATGTGTGATTTTGGAGTTATCTAGGTAATGCTATGGAAACATCCGCTCATGGCTCAGCGGTAGGTCAGGCAGGCGCTAGGATTGACTCAGTAGGAGGTAAAGAGTAGAACAGAAGTCAGTTTTACGCTGTGTAAATTGGCTGGTGCAGTTTGGTCTTAACGTCGTGCAAAATTCTGGTCTGCTCTGCTGCAAAAAGGTGGCAAAACTAATAGGAGGATCAGAGTAGTCAAAGCTGTCGTGACAGCGCATTTGAGAAGGAATTGCCTGGGACTCTTCTGGATGGGAGAGAGGACGTAACAGGGGTCTGTAAATTCGGGAGTGGTGTGGAAAAGGTCTGTCTTGATAGAAGTAGTAGGGAGGTAGCTTGTCTGAAATGAAAACAAGCATTTTGTCACGCATGGCACGCTTAAATTGTAAAACTGGCCATACAGCTTGCTTACGTGGGTGTGCAAAATGACTGAGGTATTAATGGAAGCAAAGCCCATAGGGGGGATAAAATGCAGAAGTAACACATCTGGATCAAAAACTAAAGACTGATCATTAGAAATTCAGAGAGTTTGATAACCAGGGAAGAGTTCCTGGATGCCTGTGCCAGTGACAGTCCTCTGCATGATGTTTGATACAAAATGCTAGTTTAGGTGACCCTTCGGCTCTGTGCAGCGCAGCTGGTTTTAGTGTCAATGCTCCAGCATTGAGGTGAATTTGTGGGTTGAGGAGGCATTTGTAATACCACAAACAGAAGCAACGTGCTGGGCGTTGTAACAGAACAAAAAGTGGTCTGTGCTGTGCACACTGAACTCCCTGTCTGCATTGTTAAGAAGGAACACTTTCCTCAGCTGTAGGTTGTATTTATTCTAGGTCTGAAATGAAAAATAAGGAGGATATATATTTATGCTTCCTGCTCTGAAAATTCCACTAGGTTGTCTCTGTGAATAGCACAGGATAATTTGCATTCTTGTCTTCTTTACTGAACTCTGCAAAATGCTTGACCGCGCACAGTAAAGATGAGAAATTCGGAGGTTTGTTTCCCTTTTCTGTTCCCCCTCGCCAGAGAGGTACTTCCCACTGTGAGCTGGCTTTTCTTGGCAGGTTTTTTCATCTCCCACCTCATCCTGCTGGCAGGTCTGCCCCATGCACTTTTCTCGTTCAGTGGATGTGACAGGTGACAGAAGGAGGACCCAGGTGGCCTCCACCTTGACGGCGGCAGCGGGTTCAGTTTTGCACTTCCTTACATGAAAAATCTCTGGGAAACAGAATTGCAAGAGGGATAAGGGTCTGACTTTTTACACTCTCTCAGGGATATACATGAATAAGTAAAATTAGGCCACGCTGTATGAACACTGTCTTGACAGTTTTGTTACTCTTCTCAGGATTGCCTAAAATGCTCTGAGAATAGTGTCACTGAACCAAGAAAATGCCACATTTCAGTATATCTCTGCCAAGGTAGTGATATTCCTCTAGCACTTTCAAATATTTGCTTTTATACTCATAGGAAATTCTGTGAAGACAAGCAGCAGCTTTTTCCTCTGGATATAACTTGTATTTAGGAGCTATTTGAGCATGCAGAAGTTATCAGAAAGTTGCATGATTCCTTACAGACTTGTGCTTGCATACATCATGTCTTATATTTTAGAAAAAACAATAGCTTCCTGTACTAGTTCATTTAAACTTTAAAGATGTGAAGTCTTAAAACTTAAAAGATTTAGAGTCTTAGAAAAAGTAAAGAAAAATAAGAATTTTAGGATGTGCAGCTGTTTTAATATTTTTAAAGCCCTAATACTTGTACCTTGTACCTTATATTATGAAAACTTCTGAGTGTTTTGACTGCTTTGTTCCTGTCTAAATTATTCAGCAGTGCCATATACATGGGACCAAATCTGTATGCCCACGTTTATGAAACTGGCTACTGCCAATTAAGAAAATCTTTACTGAAGCTTTTAAGTACAGTGAGGGGATTCTTAAACTAAATAAAGTAGATGCAGTTAGCTACAATTTGTGTATTTTTCATAAAAATAACAAAATTTGGTGGAATCCTAAGTATACATTTGGTGCTGAACACAGATTTATTTATTAGGTTGACAGTTAATGTGGTTTTCCTCATTAGGGTTATACTAAGCCTTTCTTTACTGAAGAATAAATAATAGTTATACTGTATTTGCACACAGGAGAATTGGTGAAACAGAAATAGGGGAGCAATGCAAAGATGATTTGATATCATTTCCATCTGTGAAATTGTGGCCCTATAACTTCTAAGGAAATTTTACTGCGTCTTTTCAGGAAAAGACCTGTGGAATAGATGTTTGGATAAATTTTGCAAGCGTGAGTGTAGTTAAGTGCCGGAACAGGTCAGTCAGGGAAGTAGTGTAGAATTAGGGAACCGCTTCTCGTCAGATGTACAGGAATATTTTTTCTTTTGTTGATAAAGGAAATGTTCTTTTACAGCTCTGTTTTATTTTAGTGAGACTAAAGTTACATTGTTTCTGTGTGTGGGTAAAAATAAGTGCTCATCATATTTAAAAATTGTTTTAATAAATGTTCAGTTATGTGATTTGCTTGAAAAAGGTGACAAATCAGTGTTTCTGCTGTGATAAATTCATGTGGATAGGGCACTCTTGACTTAAATAATTTAAAAATGTGTTTAATTTCTCTGTCATGTTATCTGGGGCTAAATTGGTCTCAGGTATTTAAAGAAAGCCCATTCTATAGATGGATGGATTAGTCGATAGTTGAACGAACTCACAATAAAAATGTGTGTTCCACAGTCTGGTCTGGGGAAAGAAATGGTTCTACAGTCAGTAGTGTTGACACATCCCTTACTTTAATTTAGGAAGGTATACCATCCATTTCCCAGAGATCTTCCTGATAGTCTGATACACTTGGAACAGATAAGAAACTGAGGAATTAAAAGAAGTTAAGATAGGAGTTATTTTAAAATATTACCCCAATAAATTAAAATTATGTGTTAAACGTTTTAGTCCAGAGTAGGAATATTCTTAGACACTGACTTACCACATGATTTTGCAGGCAGAAGTAATGATCGCCTTTGAGAGAGTCACATACACCAGAACTGTTTTGCTCACCTCTTCTATAACATTGGTGATTGCTCTTGTAAGCCATAAATACAATCATCTAAAAAATGCACTGGGAAAATATCTCAGAGAAGTTTTAGCCCAGGACAGGAAAACTAAAGGTAATTCTCGAAAAGAGGAAAAAAAATCGAACTGTGAGGTGTTTTTGTTAGTATCTCCATTAATGGCCAAGACTTACCAACTCTGAGGTACTTTTCATTTTGAAAGTGCTTTCCAAACACTTGCCTACAGCTATTTACTTAAGGACTTCTGTTAAGAGAGTGAAAGGAATGTACTGGGAATGTCTCAATGGAGGCTGACAAGCCTTTTAATAGAAAAGATTCTGAGTTTTGCTTGTCCCTATTGTTTGAATCTTGAGCAATGATTTTTAAACTCATGAAGGAAGGGATCATCTAAATATATCCTTCCTAATAACTTCAGCCCATTATAAAACTGTGACTTGATTTCATATTTGGCTAATGATGGCATCACTTTAAATCAACCCCAAATATTCTCTGTAATAAAGTCTGTTTTAAAACAAGCAAATTAGCTATCAGCCTTATATGCGTTTTATTAATTTTCTGTGCTGGCACTAACTGGTTTTACATTATTTTCCAAAACAAATAGTGTCTTCAGTATGCTTTAGTTTCAAAACTTCATCAAAACATTAATTTTTTTTTAATCAACCACTACTTCGCTAGAACTGTTAGATCTTATTCAGCTACTTTGTACTGTATTTCAGTGGGATTCTGATTTGAATATATATTGGTTATATTTTAATTTTCCAAAATCAAATCCTAAGAACATCTACATCTGGCTCTAGTCATAGAACATACCTCCGTAATAAAAAAATACAACAAAATGACCCGCAGAAGAGAGAACCCCCAACAAGCCAGTAATGGGACAATAAACAAAAACACTTCACTTTTCAGCCCCTCTGGACAATTTGAGTTTGGTGTGCAGTGCAGAAAATGACAGCAAAACATTTTAGGTATCTCAGACCTGAGCAATACCTTCCTTAAGCCAAACTTTTTCAACAGCTCCTTGCCTGAAATGCGAGTTTTACACACGACCCGTTTAATGGCAATGGTTATGATCACCCACTGACAGGATGATGTTGGGCATCCTCCCAGCCCCGTCACAGTGGTTCAGCATGACATCCCTCCCTCCGTTTCAGCTTTCAAACTGCTTCCTCCCAGCCCACACCAATAGCCGTCAGGCGTGTTTTGAGCAAGCCGTGCAGTCCAACGCAGCGAGCTGGGAGTGACTCTACATGGGGCAGTGCGTGAAGAACTCACAGTCCTCACGCCGGCTGCGGTGGGTACTTTCTCTGTGGCCTCCTTCACTCTGTTTATTCTGGCCACCGTGCTTTTGTTAGCTGTAAAAATGGTTAAACTTAATTTTCAGGTTCACTTTAGACATACCACGTGGACTAGGTTGTCAAAAGTCAGAGATGAAAAGATGTAATGTACTGAAGGCTATTTCTAAAGTAGCTCTTGTGCCACAGTGGTTGTTGTTATCTTGTTCTGCTGTAATCATGCCGCAGCAGCTGGACTCATGAGAAAAACTATAGTTATAATCAGATCAACAAGTTCAGAAGTATACTGTTATCTTCTTCTGCTCATCCATGGGAACAACAAAATAGCATGTCTTAAATCTCCACATATTCTATTTACTTGTACAAAAATTTCTCATGTATGTGCACAATATGGGAAGTGCCCCAGGTGCCACATTTCTGTACTGGTTTATTGTATTGTATTCTGGCAGCACTACAAGAATGCAACAAACTGGAAGAAACTGTTATATAGTATATATAAAAATGGTCTTGATGGGGCTGGTTAAGTGCATGGGTGCCTTGAGAGGCACAGGTAAGTATGTAGTCTCCATTTCTGTGTGATGGGGTTGGCTTAAAACTCTTGTTCCTACTGGAGGAGCTCCATTAAACAAATACCCATCTGTACAAAGCCTTTTGATAGGGAAAAATCAAGTTCGTAGAATCACAGAATGGTTTGGGTTGGAAGAACTATTAAAGATCATCTAGTCCCAACCCCCCTGCCATAGGCAGGGACACCCTCCACTAGACCAGGTTGCTCAAAGCCTCATCCAGCCTGGCCTTGAACACTTCCAGGGATGGGGCACCCACAGCTTCTCTGGGCAACCTGTTTCACTGCCTCACCTCCCTCTCTGTGCAGAATTTCTTCCTGATACCTAAATAAATCAACCCTCTTTCAGTTTAAACCTGTTATGCCTCCTCGTGTCACTACAGGCCCTTGTAAAAAGCCCACCCCAGCTTCCTTGTAGGCCCCTTCAGGTACTGGAATGTGCTATAAGGTCTCCCTGGAGCCTTCTCCAGGCTGAACAAGCCCAACTTTCTCAGTCTTTCCCCATAGCAGAGGGGTTCCAGCTTCGTGGCCTCCTCCGGACTTGCTCCAACCGGTCAATATCCTTATGTGGGAAGCCCTAGAGGTGGATGCAGCACTCCAGGAGGTGATTCAACTGACTCACCTGGCAGAAAAACAACCCAGCTGTGCAGTTTTTTTCAGGAAAGGATGTAATGGACACCACCACAAGGTAGGAAGAGAGAAATGGAAAGAGCAGGAGCAGGGGTAAGGTGGGGATGCCAAAGGCAGGGGAGAGAGGAGCAAGCAAGACCTTCCCCTTTCCATTACTAGAAATAGGAATTACTAGGCTGGCTGATCTGTCTGTGTAACTGCAGGCCTAACAGCATCTTTCTTGGGGCAAAACATCCAGCAATCATACCTCTTAACACCCTAATAAAATTTACAGTCTAATATATCTACATATATATGGACAGTAAATCCTATAAGAGAAGTAAACACGCTGCTTGTGTAGTCCAGATCATTTATTGCCTCTTAAATACAGTCAAATTATTAAATAAATCGAACCATAATGAGAAGCAAAACTAAAAGGGGAGTCTCCCCTAAACTCTCCTGCTAACGTCAACTGTTTGGCTTTCCAAGGATTCGCAAAATCTCGTCTGCTAGCCTGCCTTCACCGTGAGCCAAGATCAGAGAGCTGAGCCAAAGCGGGATAGAACGTGAATGTTTGTTCTCTGGAGTGCTCTGTGGAACAAAACCACAGTACCATTAAGGCATACAATGTTCTATGAATGGGAAAAAGGGTGAAGGTCTTTTTTACTGTGCTGGGACTAATTTAAACTTCAGTAGTATCAAATCTTCCGATGTGCAGAGCAGTAATGAAATATAACTCTCCTATTTTCTTCACTTTGTTACTCTGCGCCAGTCTTCCCATTCACCACTCGTAATGGGACCACACGCAGGACTGAAGATGCTGCAAATCTAGTTGCAATCTGGATTGAATTCAGGGTGAAGTGAAAAAGTGTGGAGGGTGCGGCTGAGCAGGGTTTCTCCAGCACGGTTTAACTAGATGTTCTGCTGGAATATTTACAGTGCTATTAATGCCTATTGTTCGTACAGCTTTTATCCAATATTTGAAGTTAGTGAGAATTTATGGCCCTTGGCATAGTTTTTAGTATGCTAGGAAATAAAAAACTAAAGCGTTGACCATAAACAATGGAAATTGCGTATAAGTTTGCACTGTGAAAGATGACAGACATGATTACAAGGACTTGACTATCAGTTCATTTAGAAATTATCTGTTTGAGCTTATTTTTTATGTGAGCTCATTTATCACTGAAATGGTTGTGCTATACTTTGTAATTTCAAACTTGTTCTAGAAAAGAGCAATTGTGAATAGGTTTTTTAACATATTCTTGGCAGCCTCAATATAGTGAAATTACTGATGCAAAATGGATTTTAATATATCAAATCCTGTTCTCACAAGCCCTTATATCTGGACTTAGGTTTATTCAGAGTTGCAGAATGATTCCTGTTACTTCTCTGATTGATGTTGAGCATGCATAAAATGGATCCGTTCAGCTGGCCTTAAATTCCTGCTAATTTCTGTGCCTACTATTTTCTTGTTGGTTGGCTCCTGGCAGATATCTGTCCAGGCCACTACTCAGACCATGGAAATCATTCTTCCGTGGTCACTAGCTTTCACCACTGAACAAACACAGAGACATGGAAGCTGTGTGAATATGAGCTGGATTGCTTAAAACCCCAGTGAGATGATGAATGGTGCACATTACATGCCTGCATGGTGTGTTGGCAGAGTCCTTTCCCTGGAAATTTTTAGCAAGTCTTGTGACTTTCCTCTCACCTTTGCCGTGGCAGGGCAGCTTTAAGTACTTTCAGTCTATTCCAGATAATGCAGATGGAACTGCTGCAAGCACTGGAGATCACTCCTGACAGACGTGGCTGGTTGGCTTTGGCAGAAGCAATCCCTGCAGGACTTTGCCTCATGCAGAGTAGGGCAGCAGCTGGCTGTGGTAGGGAGCATCCAGGAAGGCAGCCCTGAGTGAGCGGGAGGAGTAGGGGGAGGTAAGCAGGCTAGAGAGCCTTTGATCTGTGCAGTGGGGGCAGCCATTGGGAAGAACAGATGTGGAAATCCCAAATAGGAACTTAATACTAGATTTGTTTTGTGTGTCAGGAAAAGATTTGCAGCTTTCTGCTAATATTTCTGAAATACGTACATATACCTGCAAGTATAAATCCTTAGATAGATGTTTCTGATCTTACAGATAATTGTGTTCTGCAGTTATTTGAATATTATGCACTGAAGACTCATGAGTTTGGGACCCAGGAGGCCTGACTCATTATCCACTTACATTCTTTTGGTAAGTAAGTGCCTAGTTAACACCGGGGATTAATGTCTTGGCTTAATTTCTGAAGTTTCAGAATGTGACCAGGTAAGTCAGTAGACATGTAAGCTCGGAGATGTGGTTGAATCCTGATTCAGAAGATGACAGGAATCATGTTCATTGCACTCTAACTGTGATTGAGAAAAGTACTTATAGCTTAAGAAATGTGCGTTACATGCTATTGTCATGAAAAGAAACCACAAAACGTAGGGGAAAAGCCAGATCATTCTTTGGAACATCTAGGAAAATCAGATGAACAGGAGGCTGATCCCCAGGAGTATACAGGAGGCAGGGATCTGCCTGGTCTCTGCTGATACCACTTCAGATCTGTTTTTGCAGTAGCAGTCTTAGTACAACAAAGTGACTGGCCTGTAGTTCCCTGGATTCTCCTTTTCTCCCTTTTCAAAAATGGGGGTTATGTTTCCTCTTTTTCACCAGACTGCCATGATTTCTGAAATATGATGGCCAGAGGACCAGCAGATGTATTTCATCAGGTCCCATGGACTTGTGTACCTTCAGGTTCCTTAGGTGCTTCCAAACCTGATCCTTGCTAACCATGGGTGGCTCTCCATTCTCCCAGTCCCTGCCCTTGCCATAAAGCTCTGATTAAAGTCCCCTCACTGAGAATTTGGAAGAAGTTGACAACCATGCAGATGCCACGCACACAGCTGGTGGTGTGGGCCCAGAAATCAGGGCATGCCAAAAACCACAGGACAATCTCTTAAAACAATAAAGGACCTCCACTGTGCTCTCCTCCACTGCTGATGGGGTTACTGTGGCTTCCAGGCTGGCTGTAGTGTCTCTGCAATCATAGAATCGTTTAAATTGGAAAAGACCTTTAAGATCATCAAGTCTAACCATTAACCTGACACTGCTAATACCACCACTAAACGATGTCCCTAAGCATTTTGTTCACACATCTTTTAAATACTGCCAGGGATGGTGACTTAAACACTTCCTTGTGCAGCCTGTTCCAATGCCTGACAACCCTTTCAGTGAAGAAATTTTCCTAATATCCAATCTCAAATCTTCCTTTGAATGGACCAGCTCGCTGGGTACCCCTAACCACTGTATGGCATAGACCTACCCCAAGGCCAGCTGCAGGGAGCTTGTGGTTTTCCAGTGTCCGCTAGACGGGTGTGTTGGCCTGCCAGGGCCTTTGCAGCACAGGCTGGCTGGAGCAGGGCCCAAGGATCTGAGCGGCTGTGCTGGGAAGGAAGGAGCATGAGCAACACATCTCCTGAGAGCAGGGGTGGGATTTGCTGTGCAGATGGCAAGCCTGTATCATGGGAGGGTACAGGCAAGTGTTGTAATCGTTTCCTGGGCAGGATAACCTAGGAGTCATAATCAGACACCTACAGCCCCAGACAGAAAACTGAAATGCGGTGCATATGACAGCTGAGGTTCCGCGTGAAGTGTTGGATCACTTCTATGGCACATTTCTATATGTGCAAATTGATGGATTTAGTATAGGGGGGGAAAAAAAGGGATTTGAAAGCTGAATAAACACCAACTCTTCAAATGAATATATACTCTAATCTTCGTTGCTGTATATAGGCCTCTAACTTCATAACGCTGCTGCTGAATTATGCAGATTGGCTCAAAGTTATCATAACAGCGCTCATTTCTTATATATGAGGCAGTGTAGGAAGAACTCTTTCTTTTAAAAAATAACTAAGGACAGAGGATTAAACAGACAACGTGTATATGGATATTTTTAGCCAAAAGAACTTGATTATATGAGAAGTTTAGGTCTATAAAGATAACAGAGTTCCTCAACTGCTCCCATCTGTCTCGTCCCTGTCCTGTGTCAGCAGGGGGAAGTAGTAACCAAGACCTGTGGTTCAGATACTAAGAGCTTTCACTGGAGTATTTTTGTCCGCCCTCCTTTCTTCCCCTCTTTGACATCAGTAAGAAGTTTTATTTATACACTGCTATGAAACAGTATGCCTACTGTGGAAAATTACTGACAACTGCTTTGTCAGTGACGCTTACGTCCAAGTAAATCTGCT
The DNA here is from genome assembly GCA_027574665.1 of Rhynochetos jubatus. Classification (NCBI taxonomy): domain Eukaryota; kingdom Metazoa; phylum Chordata; class Aves; order Eurypygiformes; family Rhynochetidae; genus Rhynochetos; species Rhynochetos jubatus. The sequence continues at coordinate 24,610,888 of CM050652.1, read as the reverse complement.
TCCTTTTACAACGTTTTTGTTAATCTGGATTAAAATATTGCAGGTGCTGCTCAGATTTCTACTGCCTGCAGGGTATTAATATTGTTTCAATTAGACTGATTGCTGCAACAGTAGCTTTCTAAAAATTGCAGTGATGGTGGCTTGGAGGCATGCAGGACACCTCTTGTTCCCCATCCAGATCTCAGACTGCGTCTCCAAACCCTGTGCCTGCTCAGAGCGGAGCTCGTTTAGCCCCACCCTCTGAGCCGTCCAGCCTTTTATTTATATGAAATCTGTGGTCCAACTGGCTTCAGATGGCGTGTGTATGTGCGTGTGCCTGCCTTCTGAGTGTGTGAGACGAGCTGGGATCATAAGCCAGGGTTGTTCCAAGTGGTTTTAATCAGCAGCTCATTAGAGGAGAACGGAAAACTTCTAACAGGATAAGAACCGAGTAAGTAAACCTAACTTTGAACTCGCAATCTGGACAAAACAAATGCAAACGAAAGCCTTCATAGTCTGTCAGTTTTCAGATAAATGATCACTTTCAGAGAGAAAGCTGTGCATGCTGACAGGAAGGAGGCAATTTAAAAGGACTGGAATGAAGGAAACTGTAAAAACAAAGTGGGAATTGAGAATGCAAGAGAGAAAAATCCAGCAACTGATTGTTCACGAAGTTGGTACACTCTCCTTTTCAGTTGTGGACAGGACATGTTCTGCTTTAACCTCTTGCTCTCTTGGATACTGCTGTCTGGCTGAGTAGTTTCTTCTGCAAAGGGGGTGAAGATTTCTGCTCCTCACCTGTCTGCTGGCCGGTCTGTTCTCCAGAAAGCACGGTGTGGAAGCGCTCGCTACGGCTCCTTGCAGGACACCCCATGGCACGCTGACATTTGCCGTGGCTCACTTCTTGTTTTTTCACAGGTTGTTCCCGTACCCCCATGGGAGGGCACTTCCCAAGTCTCTGGAACCCGTGACTTCTTTCCAGGCACCAGGAAAGCACTCAGCAGCAGAAATGAGGAAAACTCTCCTTAGTTTTGTGTAAAGTGTGCTTTTGACTATTTTTTACCCTGGCAAGACGTGGCTACTTGGTCTGCATCTGCAATGTGGCAAAGGATGAAGTGAGGACGGCAAGGAGGCCATGGTTTGTGGGCAAGTCCCCAGGTGCCGCAGGCTCTGTCGCCCTCGTCCTTTCCTTCTGGCCATAGTGGTGGCCGTCTGTCTGTTCTGCCAGACCCTGACTCCTCTCATGACCAGCAGCATCATTTCGGCTGTCGTTAATGGGATTGCACCCAGCAAACTGACTAAAACCCAGCAAGGAAGATACAAGGAGGTCTCCCCAAGCAACACTCGCTGCTTCCTCCCTGGCAGTAATTCACAGACAGTGAAAAAGGTAAGTCAGCTGGAGCAGAGTGCTGAGCAATAATTAGCAAAGCGAGGGATAGCGAGTCTGGCAGGATCATCTGAGTCCAGCTAAAATTAGCCTAAGCTTGGAAGTCAGAGATCTGTATACAAACAAATGGGTGATCTAATGACAGCAGCATATGCGCAAGCACATCTCCGCTACCAGCTCCTCAGCGTGGTGTTACTAACACAGGAATCCTGAAATCTTCAACTGAAACACGGTAATTGCTCTGTGACTCCAGGGAGATTGCAGTTTGCTGCACAGACCGTATTTTATTTTGGCTTTAGGAATCGGGTCAGAGGCTTTACAGTACAGGCACATAAATCAGGAGCCAGTGGGGTTTCATGGAAGCGACTGAGGCTGTTCATTAGCACTGGGACTGCAGCTGCCCTGTGTTAAAGTTATCCGCTGTTCAGTTTTGAACTTCACTGGCATTCTGCTGAAAAGCTGAATTTAACTGCATTTGAGAAATTAAAAAAAGCACTTTTCACATTTTCAAATCACGCCATTTACTTTGGAATCTTTGTCCCACAGATTTTACTTTGTCCTTAGGTTACCTGACCTCATGTTTATTTTGTATAGGGTTCCTAGAATAGGTGTTAAAACCTAACAAATGCAGACACTGTTATTAGTTGGAAAATGTGGTTGGTTAAATGGGCCAAGCTCTGGAGGTTATTTTTACTCTGGAATCTATGATCAGCACTAGCGCAAATGTTTCAGGTTTTCTTCAGTCCTACAGAGAGCTGCTAATAGTACAGCAGATATCTCACTGTGAAATGACCATTATGCTGGCATTTTCTGTGCAACGGTATCAGGACTATAAACATTAATCTGTGACTTCACAGGTTATCGCCAGTGTCCACGTAAAGCAGTTCAAATTAAAAAAAATAAAATTAGAAGGCTGCTTCTTCGATTAGACAGGGTTCAGAGTCTGAAAGGTCAGCAATATTGATTTTAGGAGAGGAGTTGTAAAGTGCATCTTCTGCAACTATCAAAACAGATACATGAAATAACTTTGGCACGAACTCTTTAACCTTAAGTCTGAAAAAATGGATTTTTTTTCTTGTGAAGGTCAGAGAGATTTATCTTATGAGTTGCAGAAATCTACTCCATGCTGCATTTGTCATAATTTTATATTTTAACAACCTTTTAGTACACTGGGTACCCAGCTTTGGATTTGTTCAATGATGTGACATGAAGAATTACAGTTTAAAGGGAAATAAGCACAGCTGACAGATGCAGGACGCATTGTGTGGCAGCTTTTGACACTTAAGGTCCATTCCTTGTTACTCATTGCTATAGAACTTGTGCTGGCTGTTTGAAATGCTGTACTTACTGCCCCCCAGCATACGTGGTTGGATGCGACTATCACAAGCACATGCTGAACCTATAGTACAGATGTAAATGCATATGTTAACCCTCATAGGTATGTTTTCCAGGGCTGTGCTGCTCTACCACATTCCTCTTCAAGTTCTGAAGACCACCCATAGCTGGCTCCCTATTTGTCTTGAAAGTTTCCTCTAGAGCATGATGAACAAAATGGCTTGCACATGTTGGGATGTTACTCTAAGTTGCTCTCTGTTTCCAGAGAATACTCTGCTGGTTGTGTGGGCTGAATAATAATCTCAGGGAACAGAAAAGACAAACATCTCCAAAAATCTCGACCACTCTGCTATGAAAGTGTGTTCTTGAACTGAGTGTTTTTGCCCACTGCTTATTGAGATAGCTGAACTTGCTTGATTTTATTGGGTACCGGGTAACATCCAAGACAGATGTCATGGTTGAAACTTTACACTGTTTTATTTTACAGTCACGTGCCCACCCACAGTAGCTAGTTTGGAAACAAGTTTTCATTGAAGCTCTTGTTTAAATCTTTGTGTATGAATCTGGAAGAGTACTTTAAAATGTAGTTCAAATTATTCATACTTTTAATTAACTAGTCACCCATATATTCTTATTCTATAAATACTTCAGCAAGCAAATTTATTAAAAAAGCATCTGTTGTGCAGTTAAACAGTGACTTAAAGCAAACACTGCAACATGTCTTATGAAATCGAAGTTCATGAATAAATTTTAAGGAAAAGAAGATAACACCCAGTGTTTCTGGGTTTTGAGCCATAACATCTGTGACACCGCAGAAATCTCCTCTGACTGGGTAGGGGCAGGTTTAATTCTCGCTTCCTTCAGAGAAACAATCAGTATTGTGTTGAGCCAGCTGTGAGAGTTTGGTTAAGATTGTAATTGCATGAGCAAAATCCCCCTCCAAAGTCTGAGAATCTCTCCACTCAGAGTATACATAGCACTAAGTGCCTAAAAAAATTAAAAAATGTATAAACTGGCACCTTTTATGAACCGTTGGGTGGAGCAGAAGGACACATCTGAGGAAAAGTGCAGCTTTACCACTGTGTCTTAGATCTCAAAATTCGTCTCCTTTTGGAAGGGAAATTTCCACACAAATGCTGAAAAAGCATGGGTCTAGAAATTGCCAGTTTGTTCTATAAAGGTGTCTAACTACATCCAAGCTGCCCTGGGATGGAGCCTATTACTGCCAGGCACATAATGCAATCTGTCTTTTTTTTAAATTGCAAAAACGTAGATTTCATTCATTGCCTGGAAAACCTGACAGAGCTCACGATATTCCTCTCTCAGGTATCACACAGTACAGGAGTTTTAAAAGGTGCTGGAGAGCTGGTCCTGTAGCCTTGTTTTCACGTGAACAGAGGTCAATATTTTCTAGTATAAAATTAAACATTAATATATGTAGGATGAAAAATAGGAGACCTATTTCTGAATCTCCAACATAAAAGGCATTAGAGGGAGATACCACATCCAGCAGCAGGCTCTCTTCAGGTTCAGCCAGGCACATTTACCACCTGCATAATGAAATATTTGCAAATATATGTAGGATGGAGAAGAGCTGGTGCTAAGACATCAAAACTGAAATAGGTATCAACACAACAAGCCCATAGAAGCCCTGTGTGTAGGTTTGCCTGGCATGTTATTGTGCCAGAAATACCTTTGGTACCAGCCAGATGTAAAACTGTTACACTCATCTTAAGTAATTTAGCTCTGCTTCTCAGCCAGTTCTGAGAAGAGCTGATTAGCTGTTTCCACTGTGTTTCCACTCTCTGAATTAATTCAACCAGAGCCAATTTAGGTGTCTCTGCACAGCAGTGCGTTTTGCCCAGTTAGACGTAGGGCCTCTGCTTTTGGGAGGAAGCAGCGAGGCAGCATTCCTCATGTGGCTGGCACTGTTTCATCTCTCTAACCAGGACTGTGTATAAAAAAATTTAGATTTTAAAATTTTAACATGGGTCTTGAAGGAGATTATTTCATGAATACTCACAAGAGTCTTGCTTCACATCCCCTGGTCATTTAGGTCAGCTGAGAAAAAGGAAACAAACAAGACATGCAGTTGATTAGATGAGAATTCATATGGGTGGGTGAGGCTGGCATCTTAATAAGTGAAATACAACAGGTATAGTGAAAAAAGCTGTCTTCACTTTCAAGGCACTCAACCTGCCACTTATGGCTGGTGTAAAAGGTATATCTCCAAGAGCAGCTACAATGAAGTGAGCAAACAGGAGGAATGAGAAAAGGTTTTTTATGGCTTCATTCTGACCAAACAGAATAGGCTATCATTCCCTGGCAGTGGACAGGACAAAAGATGCAAGATAACAACAGCTTGATGTGCCCATATCTCAGAGATACTAGGGGGGGGGGAATGAGAAACATCATGTTTTATTCCTAACCAAGATCTAGAGAAAGATCCAGTTGAACATCTTGCATGGGTTACAGGCCCAGGTACCTATATTTGAAAATTGGGAGTGAAATTACTGAAAAGCTGAGAACTTGTTACTAGAACTTTAGAACTCTGGACATCCAGGGTGGAATTATCCTCTCTCTAGTTGAGTGCTCTCCTCTATCTTGTCGGAGCCAGAAAGCTGGACTTTATAGTCAATGGAAATAACTGCTTCTAACGCAAAATTCATTGTGACTTAATGCAGACATTTAAAACAAATATGATTAACTTCACCCTCTAAAGCCATATGTCTGGGTTTTTTTTTTTTTTTAATTGATTTGTTTAAAATGTTTTTTTGGATGCTTATTCAGTCAAAATAAGCAGGGAACAAAGCAGGCAGGAGAGGAGTAACATAGAAGAAGGCATGGGGAAAGGAGGCAGATGTGGGAGGCAGAGAGTAGGGAACCAAGACTGCAAAGTAGTAGTATCCTCAGAAGGCACAGAAGAGTTGAAGAGGGGGCTGGATTTATGCTGGGTAAGAGAAAGGGAGATGGGAATGGAAATGGAAAGAGAAGACAAAGGTAGTGGAAACTTTTGAAGTGTAAATATGTGAAAAAGGAGAAATTAAGCTGGATGATAGAATGAGAAGGGGTGATTTTTGCTATTATGCAGAAATGGCAGGTGGTGAGAACTCTGGATAGAAAAGATTACATTATGCACAATAAGGTTTGAGACATTTTTGAGGTACATTTGATCTTAAAAAGGGTATTTATTTTATAATATACAGTAGGGGGATGAGAACTCTTTTCTCACAAAAGAACAAAGAACTTTGCTAGTATGAAAGCTCTGTTAATAGAAAGCCATCGTCAGACAGTATGGTATCGGCAACTGCTTTACTTGGAATGAAACCACATTCATATCTCACCCAACGAAAGCAGGACATTTTTGTTACCCTTTTTCAATGTAAAATGCAAAAGGCACTGAGGAAACAGCTATTTTTACTGCACAGATAGCTAGAGATATTTTGGTGATAAAGGGCAAGGCTATTGTGGTAGCAGTCAGGAAAGAGGGGCAGGGTGGAGGCTCTGCAGGAAGGGAACTTTGAGAAGGATGCATCAGCAGCAAATGGAGGCAGAATCTCACTCATCCACTTCATTGGAGCCCTTTCCAAAAGTAGTTGTTTTGATAAGACGGTAGGATTGGCACATCGTCTGTTCTCAGGACAAGGTAGTTGGTACCGTGAGCTACATGCAATCATAGAGCAAAGGCATTTTGGTAAAGTAGATCTGTACTTCCAGCTCAGAGTGCTGTTGATGACTATACAAATAACACCAGTTTTGCTCTTGGATTTATGAAGTCATCAGAAACCAGCCATCAAAGTAGTGCCAATAATCTAGTTGCTTGTTCTGTATTTATTCAGCAAACAGTTGGAAGCAGAATTACATTCCAACCATTTCATTCTACAACCCCGTCCTTTCTGATTAGGAAATCTAACAGAACATAAAGCCAACACATTTAAATATCCTCCAGAAAGTGAAACAGGAAATTAACTTCTGTGTTACTTCTTGATACAGGAGCTATGTGCACTTCAAATATAATGGTAGTATGAACAGCTTACTATTTCTATGAACTTTTATGCAAACATGAAAAAAGATTTAAAGGTCACATTTGGAATTAATAAAGCTCTGCACAGTCCTGTAAATGGATGACTTAGGGCATTATAACCACATGCTAAGTTTTCATGATTGCTCTTCTTATTAATACTGTTTAGTATTAGTGCAGTATTTTCTACGAGTCCCTCTCATGGATTTTGTGTAATGCTTTTTTGCTAGGTTGTATTTTGCTAGGTTGTATTTAGCAGCACAGGTGTATCTACACTTCCTTCCCTGACTAAATGGGAATTTAGGCAGTTGGCTGCATATGGATATTGCTAGTAGTGCCAGTGTTGTTTATATAAGGCTGGTTCTTTTTCATGGTATTTCTGTGGCACTCCCCTTTCATGCAAAGGCCTTTTGGTTTGCGCAGTGGCTTACATTTCTCTTTTGCATCAGCCAAGTACCTGCAGAAAGCAGTGGGGTTAAAGTAAGCTGCAGTCAAGTTATTTGAAGTTATTGGACAAGATTCTGGTAGTCTTAGATAGCTGGGTGTAAAAGAGCAGCTGCCTGTAATCAACACAGGGACTAATGCCACCAGAAATGGGTAGCTGAGAAGATGATTCACAGTTTTTGAGTTCTTTCCTGAGAGAAGCTTAGGCAGACATGAGTTGGGCTATTATGCTAGGAAGAAGATTTTTGTTTCTGCAGTTGAAATGATGGTCAATGAAATTCTATGGCAACAGTTCAAACTGTGTATTTGCTTCCTTGCCAGGCAGAGACAATGCATCAATATTTATGGAATTATGCAATCTTCTTGGAATCTGAAAAAACGCCAAGGAACTGTTTTTCTCTCCTTAACATGAAATATCTTTGCTATTTTCTTCTTGGCCAAAACAATGGCAGTAATTATATATTAGAAGATTCAGTTACTGACTAAATTTTGGATTTTTGGAACAACCCAGAAATTCTGTACAAGAGAGGAAAGCTTCAGAGACTGATACATTCAATTATATCTTTATATGTTCATAACCTAGAGTTGGATAAACTGGTTTCAAGGAAGATGTCATAACATTTTCTCTTTAACAGAGAACTTCACAGCTGTGTGGAACTTGCAGACAGAGAGAACTAAGAACTGCAACTCAGATAATAGATGTCTATTTTCAGTTGGATGAGGATGGTTACGTAATTCTTGAGCTTTCAAATTACATAAGCTGGGCTGTTTTTTTTCTCATTTGTTAAGTCCTCAGAGGAATATAAATTTGATAATTTTTTACAAATCCACAATAATCTTTATGTAGCTCAATATGTTTTCTTTTGTGTTTTTCATGTTAAACTATAAACTGAAAACAAAATTACAAAAGTAATTTTTATTCACTTTATAGCCCATTGTGGTTTCTGTAGACCAGTTCTTAAGGCTGTGGATCATCTGTTTAACAGCCTGTTGCACTAAAATGAGGTCAGTGACTCAGCTAAGTGCAATAGTTTGCAAGCTGTAAGAACAGGTATATCATGTCAAAGATAACATAGGCCTCATTCTAAATCATGCGGGAAATCTCAGCTTTGCTCTAAAGCCTCATTAATTTCTGTGGAGACAGCCACACTCTAGGTAAGACGTGGGCCACACATGTTCTTTACCAATCCCTTTCATATACAGTGTATTGAATCTGTAGTAAACTGACCTGCTAACAAATAGCCTGAGACTTCAGACTGGGGAAGAGATAAAAAATGTTTGGGACATAAAAACATTTGACCATTTAACAATTATTCTCAAATATTCAGAATGTTATGGATTGTTCTTTTTTTCTTTTTTTTTTGACTAAGCCTGCTGCATGTTAAAGTTATAAGAATGCCAAAAAAAAAAAAAAGAATCAGAACCATAAAATGTTGAAATATGTGAACAGCTTATTTTCATCTATTGCACTCTGCTTCTTTTATACCAGCTCTCTGCCCAGACTTCATTTTTATGATTGAGAAACATTTTATAAAAAACAGCAGACTCTTTAAGTGTATAAACATGACTGCTATTGCTATAATACTGGAAATTCTGAAAAACATCCAGTAGTAACTATATCAGCATGGCCAGTGATGTAAAGCATTTTATATAGAGCTTTGGAAAAAAATATGGAATCACTTGCTACAAGTGTGCAGTTGGCCGGAATTTTTTTTTAAGTTCTATGTACCTAATGGGTTGTTTAAAACAAAACAAAAAAAACAACCCCACATTGCACTGGGTTGGCAAGAAATGAGAGAGAACTTATAGCATCCTGTAGCCTGGACCGCAAATAGGTCTGAAAGGAAAGGGCAGAGGAAGTAAGTTTGGATCTCAAGCAAGCACCATAGAAGGTGTTGAGCTACTTCATATTATTTGATAGTACCAGATTAGACATCAGGTCAAGCTGTTAAATTTAGGAACCCAAATTGTCTCGGTGTCCCAAGGATCCCATCATGTTTTTTTGGGAAGCTAGTGGATAAAAGTGCCTTGTGTCTAGCGCCTGGGTGGCGGGAGGGGAGGCTGGGTTGCAGACAAGCATGTCTCCAGCCAGGCTCACTTGGTCCCTCCCCGTCCCCTGTCAGGAGACTTTGGACAACCTGAAAGATTTTTACACATCTCTGAGCTGTGTGTTCCAAGGAAAGCTGTCTGAAGCAGGTAGCGGCATGCTCCGCACACGAAGGCCATTGCAAGCCCTCTAAGTGCCTGGAGCCGGCTACTGCACAGGCCCTGTGGAGTTGCCTAGAGCCATTTGCCTTTGTGTTTTGTGGAAGTGACCTAGGTTATCACCATTGTTTGAACTTCCTTTTTTTTTTTTTATGCTACTATCAATGTTCTCTTGAATATTTGCATTGCCAAACTAGAGCGTTGTAAACATTTCTGCTAATCCCGAGGGAAATGGGGAAGATGCCATCTGCATCAGCGCTCATGTGGAGGTGTGAGGGACAGCTCCCTTCCCCTGGAAATTCTTGCTGCAGGCAGGCTGGCGCGGGTGGAGGCCTCAGCCCCAGGGACAGTGGGGTCCTTGGGGCACTCGGGACGCCTCGTGGCCAGTTGGATCCCGTCCCCTTGTGCCTCACCAGCCGGATGGAGGGAGTGGCGGGGGGCACAGTTCGGACCCTGGGCCCAGCGGGCACCCAGGGCTGCCAAGGCCTGTCGAACCAGGTGTGGGCTGCGAGGCAGCTGTCCTTAGAGTATTGCCCGCAGGGCAATAAAGTCGTTAATGATTAATGAAGTCATTGCTGGCTGCTTGAAATGGAAGCTCTTAAAGTTTGTTTGAAGCAAAATGCTTAACTAGTGACACTGCAGGAGGCTTTGTTTTTGTGAAGTAAGGTGTTTTTTGTTAGCATGAGTAAAGCATGATAACTGTGAGTGAGGAGAGGGGCACACAAAGTGCTGTCAAGTCCAAGGAGGGACCCTCACGCCAGGCAGTAAGTACCCTCAGCTGCACTGGGAGGGATGGGAGCAGGACAAGCAGTTATCACCAGCTAAAATGGGAGCAGGACAAGCCCTAATCACCAGCTAAATCCAGATAGGGATGTGTCCTGGGCTGCAGCCCCTCTGTGCTCCTCACGTGTCCTCAATTCACCCTGCAACGCCGGCCCTTGCAGCACACGTGGGATGGAAAATTGGATTTGCTCACAAAATAAAGCAAGAAGTATCTCTCTCTCCTAATTTTCTTCCACAATGCAAGTGAAATGGAAAGTGGAAAGTGCCTGGCTGGACTGCTCGGAGGAGGAGGGAGAGGGAGCACAGGAGGGGGGCCAGGGCAAGGGCTGGAGTTAGGAGCACGGAGGGAGGGAAATGGAGAGGAAGGGCTGCCAGCGGCTGCTGGCGCTGCAGGAGAGCAGGAAACAGAGAAGATAAGAGGAGAGGAGGGAGGGGCAAAGGTAGAAGGAGAAAGAATGGTGGGTGCTGTGGTGGGGAAGTGCAATCTGAGAAGCTCTAATGCTTGCCGCCTGATTAATGTGTTTTAAAAATGCTGGGATGCTGGGCAGGACATCTGACAGGATACCTAACACAGTTCCTGTGACTTCACCCTCTGCTATTTGTACTTCTGGCCAGCATGTAATCAGCCTTCACTTGAATATCCCAGTGTCTAATGTAGTTTTGGGTTGCACATTTAGCAACTACACATGGAGGACTCCGACAGCGTTGTATCATGATATTTTTCACGGTCCCCTTGCCGATGTCGCTAACCCTTTCCACAGGGATCTCTGCTCCAGAGCAAAAGCAGATGTATCATTAGAGACTCAGGGCTCTGAAATAGTTTGTGCTCCTCACTGCCGCAGAGAATCTTACACTTCAGCCAAGTGTAATGTACAACTGCATCCTGTAATTGGGGAACAGACTGCTGAGAAGAGTGACTATCACTGGAGCCCAGGTCTATAAACAACTGGACACATCTTGAATGACATTTGTTTATATCAAGACATCTGTCTCTTTTCAGCATGGTCTGCTGTGCACAAAATGGTGATACCTTGTTTGTGTAGCACTTCCTATCTCCAGTGATAAGCTTACTAAAATTAGAAGTTATGAAATAACTTGGTTTTTAAAGGACGTACTGCTAGGTTAAAATTCATGAACTTGCCAAGAACTAATTTCATGTCCTGACTTTAGTTTCTTAAATATTGGTGTATTTTAAGCCTAAAGACAAATAGTTTTCACCAAAAGAAAATCGTGTTTGTTAATGGTGTTTTTATTGAAAAATAACAGATAGACTCTTCCAGATATTAGTGAGCTGTTTCCCACATGGAGCATCCTGGTTTTATGCCTCATGTAAGATATAACTTATATATCCCCACTCCCAAAGACCCAATGACATTGGCCTAGTAATTTGCTCTTTTCAGAACTTAATGTCAAATGTACACTGTCTCTGTGTGTTTGGAGTGGCTCTTTTCCATTTTGCCTTGCAAGGAGCTCATATCCCAGGCTATTAGAAAGAGGAAGGGTTTACTGTAGATGCCGTTGTCCCTAGGGATTATGTGAGAAGACAGTGAATGGCAGACAACCCAAAAGTTCCTTGCGATTCATTGGAGACATGATGCACCTTTCCACTTACTGGTATATACAAGTCTCTCTGCCTATCCTCCTTTGGGCTGGATCATGTTGAACTAATAAGGCAATAAGGTACTGACAAGGTTACATTTCATTTTCTAGAGGCACATCAAGCTACAGTACTGTTTAGGATTCCTCTGCATGCTTTTATCTCAGTACTCTTCTTACTTTTCTTAATCACACTGCACAGCAGACCTCAGACCTCTGCACGTACCGTCAGCGTAGGACCCATGTTCCTTGGAACAGTTAACATGGGACCCACCAAGTCCTCTCTGCTAGGTGACCCACAGGTCAGCCTGATCCCACAGTCAAAGTCAGCTGTAAAGTACTGTTACCAGGTCACCAGAGCAGCCCAGTTTTCAGCCAAAGGTATTTTCATGAAGGGAAAACCACAGTTTAAAAATCCTCCGTTGCTACCCTGAGCTTTTGAACCCGTGAAATATCAGTCCAAAATGAATGCAGAAAACATGGAGAGGCCGACAAAATGGAATTCGTGGTCAGAAGTCCCTGATATAAAGACAATTCTTAATTATACCAGAAATATTTACTGTATTGTCATAGTAAGTTACTAGTTTCTTTTTGCGAAAAATAGCAACTATATATTATACTGCTGAGCTGAGGAGTGTTCTAACTTACAACCGTTGTCTTTGCACTGTGTTTGCTGTAGATCGACGATTCCATTCTCCAGTACTTTGGAAGCCGTACAAGAAGAGCAGTTCTGTATGCACCTCCTGCTCACCGTGAAACCGATCGTCAGCTCTGTCAGCGCATCCTGGCAAAACATGGATATACAGTCACAGTCCTTGAAAACAGGGGAATGATGGAAGATCCCAGGCATGAGGGTCCTTATCACAGTAAGAACAATTTGACTTAGTTAATTCATGAATTACTAAATGTTAGCTGTTGATCCAGCATACTTCCACAGAGGTAAAGCTTATAAACTCTCGATGTAAGGACAGAAGACAAATTCTATCCCTTCCCAGAAGTGCAGCTCATTTTCCACAATTAGATGATTCTTCCATTAGATATATCCTTCTGTAAAGAAAATGCATGAGTGATTCATCATAGTCTTGACAACCAAATCAGTTCAGTTTTGTCCCTGATGACTTCTCATACTAACTTCATCACTATGACTGAGTGATTTTCAGTAGAGAGTTTCATAACAAACCAAATACCTGCCACATTTGGTTCTTTCTCCTTTTCTCTGTTAAAGAAAAGCTGTTTGCATGAAGGTACACTTGTTACTCTGGTAATGTTTGGATTGTTACAGAAAAAGTACATTTTGCACTTACTGCCGAAGCTAGGGTAAGTTACCGTTGGTTCTGAGTTCCTGTTAAATGTGATGCACAGTTAAAGCAGGCTACTGAAGAAGCTTGATCTCTTTCACAAGGGACTGTAGCTGTGTCTTGTAGAGTTATACTGTGCTTGATAGAGGAGCTTTGGGCACCAGTTATATGTATGCTGACTATGTTTAAGCGCTCACCTTAGAGGTATGAACTGAAACCGTGATCTCAATTTTGTATTCTGTTGGAAGTCAGTTTTGGAACTGTGAAAAAAATACACATTCTGTCAGTAGAAAAATGGTGTGGTTGGTTATTTCTCATGCTAAAGGGAGTGCCGCTTGCATCATTCAGGCTTGCAATACATTCCTGAGGTTACCAGAGAGTTCAGGGTTTTTTTTATGCTTTAACCGATCGGAGTGGTTTCATAGATGAAAACCATAATTGCTTAGCATGCTTGAGGCTACTCAAAATTTCACCACTAATTTCAGGTTTCTTTAAGAAACTTTCTTGAAAATGAGGTACATGCAGTTTCCTTGGCACCTTGTACCAAGAAATAGTAAATTGTCTTCACCTCACTCTTTTATTTTCATTTGGATTCATAGGCACCTTTTAGCCACTCCTTGCCTTGAGTCGTTCCATCTCAGTGACAAGAGACAGCATGTCTGCAGGCTTTGCTAATGCCAAATGTGCTGCAGAGAAAAGATGGCATCTCTGGGGACCATGTGTACTGTCTCTGTGAAATACTTTTGTTTCAAATGGCCAAGGAATTGGGTATGCCAAATTCAGTTATGACCTAGGAAAAAAAAAAAAAAAAGACTGTACTAGATTTTGCTACAGTGATCAGCTCAGGTTGAAGTTCTCTAGTACAGTTTTTTTACCTTCCAAACCTTGCCTCTGCAGAAATCATCTTAACTGTGGGTATTTATATTTTACAGGCTAGCACCAGTACTTCCTGTAGTACTTTTCCAGTAATGGGAAAAAAAAAAAAAAAAGAAGTTTTTAGGTATTTTCCAGGAAAATCTTACAGCTTCCAGCAGATGTTGGAATATGTAAAAAAAATCAAATGTTTGCCAATTTAAGGTAAAGAGTAAGACTCTAGTAATTCCATTTCATGGCAACATTAGTCTGCTTTTAACTATTCTCTGTGTTATGTAAGTGCCTAGCTTTAAAATTCTTTTTTAAAAACAAGAAGAAAGTAAAAGAGCATGTCTGCATACCAAACCAATGATATTTTCTTAGGACTAAACAAGTAACACTCAAAGTTATTTTTCTTTGCCAGTAGATGATAGCGTTTACTGTTCTGGATGGGATAATACCCCTTATTTTGGAGAAGGGTATTTTGAGCTATGCTTTGTCATAGTATGTTGCTAATAGGAGTGCTATAAATTAGTAAAAAATATGTTCATTGAAGCCTGTATTAAAAAGATATAGATAATGGACTGAGAAACACAAATAGTGAGTGTTGTGAAAAATCCATAAAAAGAATCATTCCTTCTTACTTGGTATTATTTAGCAGCTCTATCTGGTGCTTTTAGTTTTGGACAGTCTGTCTTGCTCATGTATCTTTCAAAGTTCACTCCAATTTTGAAAGGATTTTTTGTTTAGAATGGCTGAGAGCCAGGAGTCTAGCTGAAGTCATATATGGAAAAAAATTCACCACAAAACATTCCTAACCTTTTTGTGCTGACCCACTATTAATTTTGGGACCAGTTCTGCTCCTGTTTGAAACCCAAAAGTGTCAGCTCTGCACGCTGATTTTCCAGAGAGATCCTCCACACCTGGGATGCACCACTGTGTGGAGTTCATTGCTGTCAGAGAGAAACATCAGGAGAATAGTTTTCTTGAGTGGAATTTTTTCATTTCTTACAGACCAACCAAAACATTTTGAATTTTGGTAACTGGCAAATAGTTGGCTAAAGAGGAAAAAGATACTTTTTATATTTTTTTTTTCCATGGCAAAGAGACTGAGGTTTATGGATTTCCTATGAAAAAATCCCTGCAAATGCATTCTGTAGTAAAACATAAATTATTCAACCCCCTAATTTTTCACTGAAAAATAGCTTTGTCAGTAAATTCTCAAGCAGCTTTGCTTGAACAAAAAGTAGCTGTGCTTTCACCATTCCTTTGCAATTAAACCCACATGGAGGGAAAAGCTCATGAACTGATGATATCTGTTCCTGCTCTGAGCTCTCTGAGTCTTCCTTTTGCAGCAGCCCTAAATGAGCCAGTTTTGCTCTAAGGTTTAACACGTCTCTTAGCCTGCTGCTGGGATGGAGATGGAGAGATGACACTGTGTTAGCAGCAGATGATGGGATAGTCAGGTTTTGTGGAGAGCTGGGATTAGCATCTAGAGCATGAGGCTGATGCTGGGGTAGATCTGTTTAAGCATGGTCAGTATCTCCTCTGTCCGTTTAAGTCCACTGTGAAGCCAGCAGTTCAAATGAAGTTGGGTAACAGATGGTGAGAAAGGTGTCAGGTTGTATTGGCCAGCACATCTATAAATGATACACTTGTTTGCCAGCTAGGCAGAAGAAGGAGTGCTTGGTGTGTTCTTTCCTTCCTTCTCCTTTTTTAAAAATGTGTGACACTGCTCATAGAGATGTAGCCTCTGGGACATGTTCTGCCTTCACTGCAGCCTGGGAGCAGGTTTGAAACTAGTGTCATACAGCTTCACAGGAAACAACAAAAAGATCAGAAGGATGAGTGAGAAAGGCCCACACATCCAGGCTTTCTCCTGGGAAGTTTTCTGTGCTGAGCCACGCAAGCTGCAGTCCTACTTTCCCTCCGCCCAGCACTGAGCTGTACTGCTCTATCAAAGGTGAGTGGGATAAGCCGCCTGGCTTCAGAGCACCCTTAGGTCCACCCAGAGTGGCAAATGAAGGAGAAGAACTTGCCAAGTATTTTCCAGAGTTTTCTGCCTTCATTTCTGTCCTTACAGTCTATGAAGCTTTCATCTCTGGGGCCACAGCAAAGATTAACAAGATCTGTGGGTCCCTATGGCTCTGTGATGCCCTGCCAACATTTTCACAAGGATTTATAACGGGAAAGTTTTATCGCAGAAAGCTGTTGCTTTAAAATGCATTTCTGCCCTCCAAAAATAAAGTTACCTTGTTACTGTCTGCTGCCTGAACCTTTCCTGAATTCCATACTTTCCCCAGATGATATCTTCGAAGACAAATAAATTACTTATATCTTTCTTTCTGGAACCATCAGCTTTTCTGTCCTTTGCTCAATGTGCCTGCCTCTATTAGCCAGTGGTGACCCTCCCATAACAGGCATTTCCTTCGTTTCTCAATTCTTCACCTTTACTAATAGTTACACAAATCTCAGAAAACTGCAGGCTCCAAAAAACATGTGCGGTTGTGTGCTATAAATCTGACCAGACAGTTTTAATTCATTCTGCAATAACATTCAAAATTCTGTTACTGATACCTTTTGGAATGGACAAGAGTCTGCATAACCTTAATGATAGCCAGGCAGTTTGGCCATGGCAAAAAGCACATCTGTTCAGGCTGCTGACAACCTGGGTGCTCCATGCTGCTTTAGACTGTTAATTTTAACAATTTGGTGGAATTTCATGCAATTGCTATAAGTGACTTTAAAAAAAGAATCATGAACCGTTTTCATAGTATTGATTTTACATGATCATTTCCTGTTTTCAGAATACTGCATTTAAGTATTTAAACTTTATTATGACTTCTCTTTGCAGTGACATCCACTGAAGATGAAACTTTAGCCACGTACATATATTGATTTGGGGTTTTTTTTGTGATTTATTGTTCCTTAAGATCAGTATTGAACCCATCTTAGCTTTGGTTGATATTTACCTCTTGGGTCAGTAAGTCTTGATATTTATTTCCACTGAAATCAATACCAACTTCACGTCCTATTCATTCACCTGAGATGGTTAAGTGGAGATCATATACTACATATATATCCTGTATCCTGAAATTTACGTATATTGCAAAGAATATTAGAACTGAAATTATTTCCCCTCTGCTGACTTTATCAATATGCCCTGAATTCTGTTTTGTGTTCTGCCATTTTAAAAGCATTCCGTGTTTAAGGACTTGGCTGTGTAAATTAAGGCCTGGTTCCAGCAACTATGAGGATGATCTGGCTTTTTGCAGATGTGGGAGTGGTGCTTGGGTGGAGCTGCTCCAAGAACAGGAAGGGATGAGTGACACAACAGACCAGTGGGAGCAAATCCAAGCAAATCTTGGCCCTTCTCTTTATGTGCCGGGGTCAAGAGTTCTGTCTGGAATTTAAGGTGCCATCTCATGGCATTACTTAGGTATCACAGCAAGGACTGAATAACCCCTCATTGTTAAATCCACCTGAATATATTGAGACATAACTCATTTTGCTGAAAAATGCTGATTTGAGAGTTGTATTGCTACACCTGATAGGGCCTCTGCTGCTTCCACGTACCCACTGGTCGCTCCCGGTAGGAACTGCTGCTTGGGGAATGTCAGGAAGCCTGAGCACAGGTGTTCAGCAGGCACCGAGTGATGCTAGCTGCAGGGTTCTGTCTCTCTCTGGATGGTGCATGAGTGAAAAAGCAGCTGGGGATAAATGAAAGGAAATTCTGCTTTGATTCTCCCCAAAAGCAATTTTCAAAGTCAGTCTTTGTGTATTTTTGGCTTGTTGGGTATCCTTTGGAAAAATTGTTCTTTACAGAAAGAAAACGTCTGTGCACTTCTATTCACAATAGGACTAGGAGACTAAGAAATGTTGCCACACCAGAGTTAGAGAAACTTGGATAAAAACCATGAGTCACTGGCAGAACTAGGGTGAAATGCATGCTCCTTACTGTTACTCCTTTAGTATGTTGTATCACTTCTAGTAGTCCTCACTATTTATCCTTTTGACCAGAGGCTAAATCAGCAAAAGAATCAGCTTAATTGCTGACATCTGGCCAGCAGCAAGGTAGGAACTTGCAGAACTGCTACTTCACAAGTGCAGCCAGTAATAGTTTCCTGAGGGTTGTTAATTGGTCTAGAGAATAAACTACAGCCGTAGGTTTTGGAGGCCCCCAGGGTTGTGTCTTGTGATTGTCAGACAGTTGCTTTTCATTTTCCAAGCAATACTATATCAGCAAAAGTAGTGAGAAAGAGAGGAGATGGTAGAGACAGGAGGACACAGCGATGCTTGCTCTTCAATCAGTGTGAAGACTGGTGTGACTGGGGGTACACAGGTACTTGTTAATGTAAAATATTTTAAAAGTCTGCTGCTAAAGACAAAAAATCCATGCGTTCTTCATGCCTGTAGTAAATAGGACATGAAGTACTACAACAACAAAGCTATGTTAGCTATTAGGAAAGCTGTTTTGGTGATAAGGCTAGTGAAGTAATTGAATGGATCCCCTGGAGCTGTGGACCATTCAATCTTAGAGGTCTTGAAATACTAGGTAAAGAGATTTTGTTTGGTGTAGTGTGTCCCCTTGTGGGGTAGCAAGATAGACTCTCAGAGTTCTTGAAGTCTATGACAAACCTTGAGAGGATGAGGCAGATAAACTGCGGAGGGAAAACATTGATTTCTAAAGCAGATGGAGAGATTTCAGGTGTGGTGACTCAGGGCTCTAGCTCAGGAACAAGAAGTACGAAGTTTACAGCATCTTCTTAAAATGCCAAATATTCTCAAAACCCCAAATCTATAAGAATATACTTCTGACAGGAGTGGGGAAAAGGGAAGGGAGTGCAAAATGAGGAGTGCGTGGAGTATAGCCAGCTGAGGTTTGAGAAGGTAGAAAGCAAATATACTCTGAAATAGGGATGGCATGTAAAAATCAATACCGAGAGAACCAAATCTCCTCCCTAAGTGACTGGTTTGCTACGGAGTTTGAAATACATTACTGGGGTAGGCAGCATTAGTTCTAACTTTACTTTTATTTCATATTTTTAATTGTTCAGAGTACAGTTAGGAGGAGACGCTGCTTGCTGTTTGTTACAGCCTCAGACAAGTTTCCATGAAATCCAACTGTAGCAAACAATTACAAAGACTAAAGGCCTCAAGGAAAATTGCTGGTGTGTTCTGTAAACATCTGGTTGCCATTTTCAATTACAAGGACCAACCCACTGAAGGAAGCAGTTTAGTTTTTTTGGAACAGAAATGGGACACTGGGGTTTTTGTTCTTTTTCATAGTGGAGAGTAAAGGAAATGTCAGGAATAGAGAGGTCAGTAGATGCTCAGCTTTTATAAATACAAAACTCTCTGAGAAAATTAAAGTAAATTGAAATCAGGTTCTGAAAGTGTAAACAACCCTGTGGAGGTAAGGTTAAATAAGCAGGACTGGAGATCCTAGCGTGCCAGCAAAAAGCACAAGATCATTCTATCATAAGTAAGTTATTTAAAATATTGTGCAAAATAATAATGGTGAGGCTAGCCAGGGAAGTATTTTGTGGGTTACCATATAAATTCATGCATATCTTCAAATCTAGCAGTTGTAACTTCTTATCCAAAAGTCATTTTGGTTAACTGTTGGTACAAATATATAGCTGACAAGAAACAAAACTGGTTGGTTTCCTAATGCAAAATATATGTCATGTGAGTCCTGGCCAAAGTTCGGACAAGTAAAACATACATTTCAGAAGCATTTTTGTATGTTGTTAAGTAAGGAGCTTCCTAAACACACTAGATGGGTAGAAATGGGATCCTCGGAGCGTACTGAGTTACAAGCATACTTAATGTTCATTAAATTTGTTCTGCTTCCTTAAAATGAAAGTTCATATAGCTTTAGAGAGAAAGTGTATTCCAGAAACATACGCTGTCTTGATCACTTCATAATTTTGCTTTTAGTGATTAAGCCTCACTGTTTGCCAACAAGTTGGAACTGGATGCCTAATCTCATGCCACACACATCATTGGTTTCAGTACAAGACAAACCAGTTTCTGACATGCCCAAAAAAATGCTACTCTGGATGTGGTGCTGTGGTTTCTTTTTAGAAAAATCTAAATGCATCATATATTTTTCTGAACAATATGTACTCTCCTTCCTAATTATTAGCAGAACATATTCATGTTTTCTAGCAGAAGAGCACACAAACTATTTCTTTATATCCCTAAAATAAATCATCTGTAGTATTGTGCTAAAATCTCTGTTTCTAATGCACTCTTTTCCTTGAGAAAGGGAAGTTCTTTATTTGTTATTAACAAAAGTATAAGGACATTGAACTTTGTGAAGTTAAAACAAAAATATAGCATTTATTCATTGTTACTGAACATGCCTTTCTTCAGAAATTGTTTTTAGTCATATAAACAGAACATACATACAGTCCAGTGGACAATGGTATTTATTGGCCTGACTTGGAACTTAGAATAATTAAAATATTACACAGTGAGCTAAAATTAAAACTTTGCTGGAATAAATTATGTCACGTTAATACAATCTGAAAAACACCAGTGTCCAGGCAGATACACACATCAGCCAAAGGATGGCAACAATGCATGAGTCCACTGAAATTAAATAAATACAAGGGATTAAGGTGTAAGTGTACAAGCTTTATAATATGTTAGTAACATGCAAATCCTGTAAAAGAGTTTGAGGCAATGTTCTGTAAATGTAGCCCATGGGATATGAAGGTAACAGTAGATCATTCAAGTATTTTTAAAATGCTTCCCTTTAAGAAATAAATCCTGGCTCTGATAGGGTTCAGGCAGAGACTCTGGTTTATAAATACATATGGCTGTTCCTAAATATCAGATGATTGTCTACTAGAGTAGGTGCTGGGAGAATGGCAGTATGCCTAGCCAGAAGCCGGGTGGCAGTCCCGCCAGAGTGTTCTGTCTAAGGGATTGTTGCACTCGTGTTGCCCAGTGCTTTGGCTGCTGGAAGCTGCGCACCCTCCTTGACGCACTCGCTGGCTTCGAGCCCTGGTCAGCTCTGAGAAGTGTGGTGTCTTTCATCACTCTGCTCCCGTGTCAGGTAGAGGCATAATATGCCACTGAAACCAAAACAATGTCTTTCTTTTAAATACTTTTGTTACCATGACTTTTATTGGTTCAGATAGTAAAAAGCTGATGCACTGTGGGGGCCTTCATTGCAATTTGCAGCCAGCCCACTCCATTCCCAGATTCAGATTCCAGCTTTCTCCAGCTGCATCCACTTTCAGCTGACAGCTCTTTTGAATGCTGCATCCCAAAAAATGCCCCAGATATCAGAAGTGCAATAGCCACCCATGTGTTAGAACACATTTCTGAAAATTTCATGCACTGTGTTGGCTTATTTTACATTAAATGTAATTCCCTCTTCATGAGGGGAATGATTATTCTACCCTTCTGATGTTCATTATAATTCCTCAAAGTTGATTTTTCAATGTAATATTAAACATTCTTTTATTCAGCCACAGAGGTTGTCCATTTGGAGGTAATCCTAGTTTGCACAGATGTTGAAGAGAAAGGAAGCTTCTCTGACGTACTCAGAAATCAAAAATAACTAACATTCAGTTTCAAGTTTCTCATAAGAACTTTCAGATTTCTTAAAAAAGGTTTTGTACAGAAGAATGATACTAAAAAGTGGCACTTCTTTGAGTAGAAAGAAAAAAACCACAAATATAATTAATTTCTGTCTGTCTTGGCAGGCAAGTTTCCTTACAAAACTATGTACATTTTTAACAACAGGAGGTCAAAATATGGAATGGATTTGGATTAAAAAGTAACAAAGGAATATGATTTGAAATTAAGATGAGCAACCTTAACTGGTAACAAGATTAAAAAAATATAGTCTAAACGTATTCCCCAGGGTTGCCTCCCATAAGTAAAATATATTCAGACTTTGATAGAGGGAAGGACAGAAGAGCTGAGTGGTATGTATTTTGGAAAGTTTGAAACAAATGAATCAAGGCATAAAGTGTTTCTATAACAAGCTCATTGTTGTAATGACTTGATTTCTGACATTTGTGATAATGCTTTCCAAAATAAATATTTAGCTATAAAAAGGAGTTTCAGTTTTAATTTATAGCAACTGCTAAAAGTGTGTATGTACATAGAACATACTGGAGGGGTTTCTGCATTGTGCAAATGCAAGATGAATCTGGCAGAATGACAGTTATTTTAGATCTGACAGGATACAGCTCTATTCATCAGTTTTTTGAAAAAGGACTTTAGTGTAAAATGATAAAATAAGACAAAACCATTTTTTCTTTGTTTGGAAGAAAACCACTGTTTGCTACAATGCTTTCTATTGGTTTTTTTGTTTGTTTGTTTGTTTGGTTTTTTTGCAAGAGATAAAATAGAAAACCTATCAACGTATGTAAGTACTTTGTTAAACAGGCTGATAAACTTAATAAGAACAAGACCTAGCTCTTTTGGACCAGATCAGGAAGTATTTCTCTAAATGGAAATTAGGCGTTTAAATGTTTTTGGGTTTTTTTCCCTATCTGGCTCCAGAAACTCTGCCTCAAAAAAAGAAAACTCCTCTCTCCAGCTTTAACAACCACAGTGAGGTTAAGTATCACTGGGGCCTTTCTAGAAGTCAGTCTTCAAAAAATATAATTGAGGTAATTTTCTGCAAAGAGAGGGCTGAAGACAAGGACTTTACATACATGTGGCACATGTTAACACCATTTTCACTTAGAATCAAGTGCTACAGCTTTAGAAAAAAGGTTAGAGGACCCTTGGAGAAAGCTCTAAGAACAGAAAGAAAACAGTATTCAAGAAAGTACTAGCACAGAAGGCAACTGTAGACCAGTTAGGTTGCCCTCTTTATGACGGGATGATGTGTGAGGTAGGAGAAAGCAGCAGGTTTTTTATCTTTTCAACCCAGCACCATGATGCATCTGATTTACATCCCAGTAATCACAGTACACATCTTTTCCAGATCTAACATGGGGGTTTCTGCTGACTTCCAAAAGTGAGAGGTCTGACCGTGCTTTTCTTTAAAATGTTTGGAGACATAATTTTAACATGTACTTTAGAGTCCATGTTCCATGGATGCTCTACATGGTAGTCATGATGATGTCTGTCTCACCACCTTTCACTGCCCCATGGCATGCCAGGTAGTAGGCATGTAAAGGTCCTGTGTGGGGTCCTGCAGACAAAACAGTGCCCGTGGGGTACAGTGGGAAATCTTGCTTACATTAGCCATGACTTAGTTATTGCATCCCTGTCCTCTGTGGTTTTGTCTAACTCGTATAAAATGGGTCAATTCCCTAGTCCTGAGGAGAAGCGATGCAGTATGGTTCATGTCCATGTATCTAAACTCTTTTCCCTTGACTGAGGGTGGTCTGCTCTTTACTGAGGTTTAGGAACTGTCACTGGCTTGAGCTGTCTCCTGGGGCATTGCGTGGCCACCCAGGGAGAAGAAAACAAACACAGCGGATGATGGCAGGCCAGTGGTTGAGCCTGTGTCCTGACACTTTAGTTTAACCATTGCCTCTCTTCCCAACCTTCTCTTTTTCAGCATTCTGATTGTTTCTTGCCTCTTGGGTATTAGGGAATCTGACACATTAATTAGTGTTGGCGTAGATGCCTGAGTGCTGTTAACGCAGTGATCAAGTGCTGCCATTCAGACTTTAAAATAGTTATGTTTCTCGCAAAGTGTATGAAAATCTGGTAATACTTTGATTTATTTTCTTTGACCTATGCATGATGCACTGCCACCTCTCATGCTCAGGCCTGCTACCAGGATGGGGACATCATTGCAAATTTTTCAGTGCCTGTGACAGATGGAGCATAGGGACAATAACTTCCTTAACTGTAGAGTTGCCCTCTCCATGAGCTCCTTCACCCCAGTCTGATCTCTACATGTCCCAGCTGCATGACCCTTCTCCTCCCCATGTGCATGTCCTCTCTTTCCAGTTTTCACCTGGTTCTTCTTCCCAGTTCACTGTCAGTGTTTGTTTCTAACACCTCTTAATCTGGTTTTCTGTCAGATGGTCGTCCCTACCTTCACACCAGGTAAGGATGCACCTACGCAGATGGATTAGCTGAGCTTTGACAGATCTGTGACAGCTGTGTGCTTTAACTAGGTACCAAGTGCTTCTATCCCAGAGAAGGCTAGGTCTCAGTCCCACAATTCTTTATTGCATGAGTGAGAAACGTGTCTAGCAGCTTTGACTGTGGTAGCCTACCTGGTATCTAAAATATGTATAAAATAAGAATTCTAGCATTTGGGAGCAAATAGGGATGTAAACTTCTTTAGCTTGCATAGGACTGGAGCAGATCATACTGGGTTACTAGATGCTTCTGGTTTCACTGAGGCTTGCTATGCATAAAGTACCCATGTGTAGAGAGCATACCAGAGTAATCTGAATATTCATCCAAGCTTGGTGTGTAAGCACAGAAGTGGAATTAGCAGCCTTGAGTGTTTGAATTCCCCTGGCCATTCGGTCAGAACTACATATTTTCCTTTTGTTTGCTATTGAACTCTACCGCAGCTCAGAAAGTATTTTGAGAGAATATTTTCATAGCTAGAGTTGACAGATTATGCCATGACAAAACCTGTGGCTTGTTAGAGTTACAATCTGTAATACAGCTCAGTGGAGAATTATTCTTAGCCTGACATGGTCTCTGATAAACTAAGAACCATCTAATGCACCTGTCTGACATGCTGCAGTACTCCTTGTGTCAGATTAATACAATTTTTGAACGTACTTTAGTTACTTCTATTTCCAATATTCTGCTCACATTACAGAAAATTATATGGATACAGGTTAATAATACTGCAGATTTCTGTGCACTACCTTTTGTTGTCTTACAAACAGTTATCTACCAGTTGAAAAACACCATTTCCAATTATTGGCTGCAGGTCTGCAAATTCTTTCATGGTTGTCTCTTATAGTAGGATAATTTGTTGATTGAAGAAAGGACTGTTGATCTATTGAATGACTGAATGTTATACAAATGGAGAAAGGATTGTCCTGTCTCTTCTCCAGTCTTGTATTTATGCCTGCAATAGATTTTTTTGCTTCTTTTAGAGAAAGTCATCTGTCTTATATTATCAATTACTCCAGTAAGGAGGACGGTAACTGGTTGACTTGGTAGGTAGGTCCAAGGCAGTTTTATTGGCTGAGACCAGATGGAAAACAGAAGACATCTTGCCAAGTTCGAGGAGAGTTATGGGAGAAACAGGTAGCTCTTAGCTTGTTACACCCATTTCTTTTTATACTTTAAAAATTCTGCTTTGGATTGACAAGAAAAGCAGACTTGCAACCTGGCCGTTCCTGATACAAGGTAAGAGTAAAAAACCCCTCTTTTTTTCCAGACAAGAGTAGAAGCATTGTGCCTCCCTACTTGTTAGACCTAACATCTCTCCCCAGTATTTGCAGAAGACATACAGAATAATCAAGCATTACCCTGTTTTTATTGGTGGGGCACTGTGATAGGACTTCCAATGGCTATTTCACTCCCCAGATGCTGAACTCAGATGTGACTGTACATTAATTCTTGGGCACAGGGCAATGTTTTGGGCTAAGCTGTTCAGGGACAGATGAGCTGTCCTTGGAATTAGACTGGTTCCACATGGTTCATGCCAGCCTCTCCTCTACAAAGAATGCTTCCCTCGGCACTTCAGAACCCCTTAGTTAGGGGGTAACTGAGTCAAAATAAAACCCTGATCACCCTCAAGGCAGGTGAATAGTGACTGTCCTCAGGATTCCTGTAGCTTTTCCCTGGCAGTCATACAGCAACTGTACAAAGTATTTTGTGAATGAATTGACTGCCTCCAGCTATCTCAGCCTCATACATAGGGTGCTGTTGGTTTTTTTTAACTTCTCATACTACACAGCAAGTAATGTTCCAAAAGATTTCATCCTAAATTGTCTAGTGAAGCAGGTGGTTACTGGACTGTGTGTTAAGGGAGAGTACAGTCAGTCTCAAGAAGTAGCATGGAGCATGCTGTGTGAAACAGCAAAAAGTTCGCACATGCACAGGTGAACAGCTGCTTTCCAGAATAATTCAGAAAAAACCAGAAACCTCACCATCTTTTCCTACTCCTTTCTCTCAGCAGAGTGACCATTTCTTCATTATTGTAGTGAGTTCATATTGGTGATAACTCGTGGCTATCGAGAGCCATGCCAAAAGAAAAATTAAGATAGTTCCAGTAACTACTTTTTTTAAGGGGAAAATTCCTGCACAACTAGGCATGAGACATTCCTTTAGGGAAAGCCTTACAAATGAAACAGTGATATCAAAAACTTATTAAAGGCCTTATCATTAACAAAGAGAATACATTCAGTCCAGCAAGCAGCACTCTGATCTTTACACAAGTGAGACAGCCGAGCTGCTGTAACCAGAAATAGGCTTCAAAGGATATTTTTCTGTGGAGTGTTATCAGTGAAGCTCAGATCTTCAGAGGTGTGGAATTCCCATGTCCCCAGACCCCATCACACAGCCTGCTGATGCTGCTGCCCTCTGAGATGCTGAGGGGCAGAAAACCCAGTCCAGAGCTAGGCAGTGAGGCAGTAGTTGTGTCTTTCAGACATCTGGTAGTTCTTCCACTCTAAACTCCTGACTAGCAAGCTGTTGGCTCCCATAAATTGACTACACTGCGGGGATGAAGCCCGCTTTGTAAAACATATTCCTCTGTCTCGTTTAGAGTTGGATGTGTGCGCAAGCAGCTACTTCCATAAATATGTGCCTCCCCCCCAAACATGTTTCTATCTCTGCTCACTCCCTTACTGTGCAGAAGCAGAGGAGTTTGACTTTTTACTTTTTCCCTAGAGGCTAGGAGGAGTCATGATTCATGAAGCTGAAAGTTAAATTCATCATATTTTTTTTTACAGATCAGGATTACAACATGCCAAAAGTATAATTGAATACAGTTTAATGTGTCAGTACCTAAACAATACCTTTTCCTGAAAACCTCTTCACATCCATGCAGCTCAGAGGTTCCTGGAAATATGTTTCAAGAAGAGCTGAGGGGAATTTCTTTTAAAGAAGATATCAGGTACAAATCTCAGGATCACCCTTGGCAGGGATTCTATAGCTTCCTTAAAATAACATATTCCAGTACATCATTCTTGTGGTTAGAAAATTTTCTTTATATAATCTTGGCTGCAAATTAAAATGTTTACTTTGTATCTTGCCTCCAGTGATTAAAAAGCACAATTGATTTGGGATGTGTAAAAATTTATTCTGTAGTGTTGTGGTTTAAAGCCAACCAGCAGCTAAGCACCGCTCAGCCACTTGCTCACTCTTCCCCAGTGTGATGGGGGAGAGAATCAGGAGGGTAAAAGTGAGAAAACTCGTGGGTTGAGATAAAGACAGTTTAACAGGTAAAGCAAAAGCCGTGCACACAAGCAAAGCAAAACAAGGAATTCGTTCACCACTTGCCCTGGACAGGCAGGTGTTCAGCCATCTCCAGGAACGCAGGACTCCATCATGCATAGTGGTTACTTGGGAAGACAAACACCATCACTCCAAATATCCCCCCCTTTCTTCTTCCCACAGCTTTAAATACTGAGCATGATGTCATACAGTATGGAATATCCCTTTGGTCAGTTGGGGCCAGCTGTCCCATCTGTGCCCCCTCCCAGCCTCTTGCCCACCCCCACACTGCAGGTCACAGTGAGACTCGGTGAAGGTGCTGGCACTGTGGAAGCACTGTTCAGCAATAGCTAAAACATCAGTGCATTTATAAACACTGGTTTGGTAACAAACCAAAAAGACAGCACTGTGTGGGATGCTAGGAAGAGGGTTAACTACATCCCAGTCAAAACCAGTACAAGGTCTTCCAAAACCCACCTCCTTTTTGTAAATCAACACTGAAACCATGTTTTCCAAAACTGGGAAACTGTTACTATGACCAACACCAACTGCAGCAGAAGGATTAGCCACTGTTCCTTGTATATAACACTCATGAACAGGTTTGGTTACAATTCTTAATGTCTGTGGGGTTATGCTTATAATGAAATAAACCCTAATATTTAGAATTCTGTGAGGAACTGACATGGAATGAATTCAAACTGCAATTCTAAAAGGGAAGATTCAACTCTTTTAGTACCAATAAATCTTTGCCAACAACTCAGAAGTTATTTATATTTGTGGTTTATTTTATTTTTTTGCAACAATATTATATTGTTAATTAATATGCAGCTTATGATCCTGTCCTGCTGTAGTGCTCTCTGGCCAATTGTATCTGTCCATCTGATTTCTCCTGAATTATGGCACTTTATACTTGTTGTGAATTTCCTCAGGTTGAATTTGGACAATTTAACAATATTATTTTGAATTTTGATCATGTCTTCCGAAGTGCTTATACTTCCCCTCAACTTGGTGTCATTTGCTATTTATAAATGCATTTGCTATTCCATCATTCAACTTGTTACTGAAAAATTTGAACAGAACTGAGTAGACAGTGGGGTAACCTTTGAGGTTCTGCTCCATAAAAATCCACTTTGATAGTGCAGACTGTATTTTTTCAAAGACCCGTGCACTCACCTTACAGGTATGTTGTGTGGAAACAGTGTCTAAAGGCTTGCTAAAGTTAAACTGTTTCATTGCTATTTCCTTTGTTCACTGAATCAGTTACTCTGTCAGAAGAAATTAGACTAGTTTTGCATGATATGTACTTGACAAACAGATGGCTGTTGCTTGTCATCTTCTTATTCTCTAGTGCTTGTAAATGTATTAATTTTAGGGTGATGGTGCAAGCAAGTGCAAAATTGCAGATTGACTAGAAATTAAAATTAAAATAAAGCCAACCAGCCTTTTCATTTCCCAGAATGAATAAAGTACAGGAAGATGAGCATAAAAGGTGAAAATTATATTTGATTTTCAAAGTTCTTTCATTTAAAGATTCAGGATGGGGACCTTAACATTAAGAAATGAAATTTCACGCTATGGTATTGAGATGAAATTTACTCATTTGGTTAAATAAAATAATATTTTTCTGTGTATACACTAAGAGATTACAAGCTCCATGGAGCTGCATGCATCTAAGTTTCCCTGCAAAATCCAGTCTCCAGTGTCATAGCTCATGGGGAGAATGTGATAATTTCAAAGATTGGGATATGATCACTTCATTTTAGAAAACACCTTCAGAGACCCTTGAAATTCATCTATAAAATGTATATGCTGTGAGCTTAAAACCCCACTAAATCCTGCAGTTCTCCTTTTGTTTCTGCTCACTTTGATCTGTGATATCACAGTACATAAAACCCTCTGCAGAATATTCTTATAGAGTAAGTGAAAAGTTTTTATTGGTATTGCAGTTTCCACTGCTGCTGAAAAACGTGTTTGTTTTTACTCCCTAGATTATTACCTTTTAAATGCTTTTTCCACATTTACTATTTTAATTCTTCCAAGTGACCTGTCAGAGTCAAATCCAATGAAAACAGTGGTATCTTGTTGAAAAATATCATTTGTACATTGTAACAATTTTCAGTTGTAACGTGTTGCTCTCTGAATTGAATAGTGTGCACGTTGACTCATTCAGAATAAGAGTAATTAAAGGTGGTCCCATCGCGTTGAAATCAAAGTATGCTCTACTACTGATTCTTGGATTAGCAACTTGGGTTGATATTCTTAGGTAAACGTGAGATTCACGTGTCAGGTACACAGACAAGTGTTTGGGACTGCAAGATGGGGCTACAAAGACTGGAAGAGAGGAGGGGGAAAGAGCTGGCAAAAAAGATGAATGAACATCATGCTGCCAGCATAAACCATACCCACTTTAAGCTCACTTTGCCTGCATAATTAGACGTAATTATGCAGATGAATATTCCTTGTTTAGGCAAGGCCTTATTAACAGGCTGAACTAAACAATCTTGTTTTGAAAAGATGCTCAGAGAGGGGATGAACATACAATTGCATCTTCTCATTTGAAGTTACAACTCATCTCCTTGTCCAAATGCAAAGCAGTACACAGCAGTAGAGACTATCTCCGTGAGGTGGGATTTCATACTGTTTAACTCGTCTACTGCTCCTGTATGCTGAGTTATGCTGGTTTGCTGAATAAAGCAAACAGGATTTCCATAACTGTAGACAAAGCCCTTTACGTGGAAAAAACCTTCATTCAAATTTCTAGTAGGTAAATTGTTCAGATAGATAGGAAGTATCCATTGTATCTTTCCACTTCAAATGCCCTGTTAAATCCTGCTTCTGGTGTGAAGTCTGCTGGAAGTCAGTAAAACAGTGTGTACACTGAGGATAGGATAATATGGACATTATTAATGCTGCTTCATTAAACATCTCTAACATTCTGAAACACAAGTTTTTCCATGCAGATGACTTGTGTTATTACTGTAACTTTTTTCTTCCTTTCTCTTTTATTGTAGAATGTTTTAGCTCACACGTTGTATCTTGCTTTACTTTAGAAATGATTTCTGTGAAATTCATCTTCTGTGTTAAAATGCAGTGCCTGACAGCTTGGGACCCTTTGCCTGGGCCATTTGGTGTTACAGGAATATTAACAACACCAGCACTTTTTCACTGATAGTTTTATAATTATTACATTTACAGAAGGGGGACAGACTCATGGTCACATGATCATAGATGTTAGTTTTATAAAAAATGTTAAGCTGTGAGAGGAATGACACAGGCAATTTCTGGGCTGTATTTATTCACAGAGGAGTCTGTTCCAGAAATAAGTAACTGTTGTTAACACATGCCTTTTTCATTTTTGTTTTCCAAGGACACTTTCTCAGGTGCTGAGGAATGTATTGATCCATTTAAATAGAAACCGGACTGCTCTGTCAGCCTGAATCTGAGAGACAGCACTAGGTGTACGCTGTTGTTCTAATAGGAAGTCTCCTGTTTTCCATAAATAGACATGTTTCAGTTCTGATTGTTCTGTAATGAAATAGCTGGCTAGATGTCTAATTACTCTAAATAGAAAACACAAGTAATGGCAGACATTCAACCCCTCCTGAAAAGTTGTTCCTAGCAATTAACTGTTCTACTTCCTGGGCACTGGCTCAGGAACACGCTAGGTCCGGGGGCCCTTTTTCCTTTCCTTTTCTTTCCTTCTCTTCGGTACATTCATATCAATCACTCCACTATGTCCTAAAGGCAAATGATACACAGTGCAGCATATCCTTTGGAGTCAGGAGTCAAATTCATCCCTGGATAGGATGTGTAACAATAAACAAGGGAAAGAAATGAATGCTGCTGAAAAACGGAGTTCCCTCCAGCTCCCTTTCAATTTCACACAGCCAGGCATTGTGCCTTATATGTAATTGTAATGATTTGTTCAAAGGTGTTTACTAGTCAAAGGCATAACATCTTGCTTATCTGATAATTACATAGCTGGTGAGGTCAAGTAGGTTGTTAACATTTTTACACTAAAATGAAATATCTGCTTGTAAATTCTTTAATGTTTTATTTGCTATCTGTGCCATTTTTATCTACTTGCAGTTTTTTGTTTATTTCTCTCACAGATGAGCATGTAGTGAATCCGTCTTGCCTAAATTTCACATACCTTATTTCTTTTTATACCATAATCCTGGTTCTTGTAATGTGAAATTGAAGAATTCTTTACAGTAATGGATGCAGCATAACTGAAAATTCATCTTTTCAGCTTTGTCACACTGCTTGTAAACATAAAAAAGGGGATAGTTACTTTCATACTCTTACTATACTTAATACAAATTGAGTAAATGAAGTACTTACTGTACTTAATATAAATTGAGTGTTAAATCTCCTTAAGTGAAATGTTCACCCTGCTTGGCATTTGTGATTGTGGTTGGGATGGGAATATATTATATTTTGAGAAGGAAATCAGGCAAAATAAATATCTCTGTAGACCAAATTTAGGGAGTAATCTAATAAAATTAGGAAAGTATCACAGATGGATAGCACAAAATGGAATAAAATGCATATAAACTTTCCAACCTTGGGAAAAAGAACCAACAAACCAGTCACTGAAAGAGCTGTCCTGCAGAGAGCTTTGACCTAATGCTATACCCTGCCTTGGATGCCGAGCATCTTCTCTGGCTCCCTTTCTCTTTGGAAGTTCTTTATTTCTGATTGTCATCCTGTCACTGAAATGGTTTACCCTTTATTGAACATATTCATGGTGTCTTCAACATATGTAGCGATTCTGTTGATCTTTTGAGAGATGCCACTACCCCTAACTAGTCCAGATTACAAAGGCTGTACACAGAAGAATACAAATAACCACTTGAGGGAACTGACCAAGTTCGTTTGAAGCTACATCGGCATTGCTAGACCACATCACATACTGTGATATGGGCAAACTCCAAGGCCTGTCCATAATGGTGTTTGAATCAGTGCAATTTAGTTTTCTCTCTTCTTCAAGCAGCCATCTCTGACTACGGTGTTGCTTGTTTCCTGATAATAGAACCCCATGGTCTCACAGGTCAGCGCCACAGGTCATCTCCTTACTCAGTGCAACTTCGTTCTCACTTGTATACCAGTTCCAGATGCTGGCAATCCGATACCTAATATTTAGGAAGCTGCTACACCAAAATTCAGGCTAGAGATTCCTGTTGTTTGCAATAGCATGACCAGTATTACTTCCTGTAAAATTTACTTCCCAATAACAAAAGACCTCAGAAGATCACACTGCATATAGTGGATGTGTGTTATAACTGTGCCTGTTGAGGAGTTCAGAAAAAAAAAAAAAAGAAGAAGAAATTAAAGCAGCACCGTGTTACTGAACTTTTTCATTTCTGAATGCTAAACAGGTCAAACACCAGAGGTCTGGACATCAGCAGGAAGGTAAAACAGGAGATGTCAACTGTGAAATATCTAAATATAGTTCCAAAGCTTAAACTGTGGTAGTGAATATGTCTTTTTCCTTTCTGCCACCTGCAGCTGTTCATGTACTTAGCACCCCAACAGTCTGCTGTTCCTCAGGATTTGACTTCAAGTATTTTTTGTTCAAATAGGAATTGCATGATATATTCTTTCTCAATATGCTTCTTTTCTTTCCTGACAGGTCATGTAAGCCCTTGGGATCTTTTGATCTGCTTACCTTCAAGAAAAAATGAAGGTGCTGACTGCATTAAAATAGAAGACTTGCAGCATCTAGAGTTATTCCAGAAGGTACAAGATTATTGTGTTATCCTTTGTGGGAATGAGAGGACAGGGGCAGCTCAAATTTTCAGTACTCACTCCTAAAAAGAAAAGTAGCTAATGCTTATTTTATATTGCAGCAGCATGGTTTAACAGCAATAAAAAATGGTTTTTTAAGTTTCCTATCTACTAAGAAATACTTGTCAGATACCAACATTTCATTCTTCTTTATATCACACCCAGTGATCAAAAGCAATGTCTTGTTTGGACATAAGTATGTTATTTTGAACGTAGGTATTTCAGTGTAAATGCTGAAAATTGTTACAAGTGAATGTGAAGTTTTCTTTTTTTCTCATTTAGCTTGAACTTTTGCATTCTTGGCCACCCTCAACCAGCATGTCAGGCAATAAAAGCATCTGCAGAAGTCAAGAGAAACTTAGGCAATTTATCCCATTGGAAAAGAGAATGTGGAAATGGGGAGAAACAGCTAGCAAATGCGTGCAGTATTTCAGAATAATAGCATAGCCAGAAGATAAAGCTGAACTAATTTAGGCTTCACATCTTATATCACTATTGTGTTTCACCTAATTGAATGTCTCCTTTGTAAACATAATTTAGGCACCTTTCCAACCAGTGACAGTGCTCCCACAATTGATAATGTGTGAACTGGACCAGTGTCCTCCAGAGCCTTCACAGGAGTTCCTTGCTTTGGTGCTGCAATCTGCTTGCTCACAGTCCAAAGCATTAGTGATGCCAATATTTCTTGGCATTTTCAGGATTGCTTTTTTTTTTTTCTTTCACTTGAGCGTGTTGTAAGCAGTTTAGGCTACTTTGATATGCAAATATCTAAATAAGCACCCAACCAGTTGGTAAAAATACGTAAGTGGCTTAAACTCAGGTCTTTGAAAAAAATGTGACAACTATGGACACAGCTTGGCTTTTGTTTCAAGTAAAATGGCACAGATAATAATAGTAATGCCCCAAAGTATAGACTTGGACTTGAGGGACTGAGAGAAATAGAGCTGCTTTTAAAAGGCATTTAGTTCAGGTATGAAGTTCATGAGGATACGAAAAACCACTGTGTGTCCACAGAAGTCAGAGCTAGGAGCATGTACACTAGGGTGCCCTGAGACAGGATGCCTCACCTAAGTATATCCAAAATGGAATTTTTATAGCAGTTCCAGTTTGCTAGAAATATACATGCTTTGGATGCAGGACTCGGATTATAAAACACCCCAGGCTTCTGCAAACTGCTTTTTGCTTGTTCTACCCGTATTATCATATTTGAGCCTCTATTACTGCGCAATATAATAATCCTTACAGCACTCTGCAACGTCCGGAAGTTTCACACATGAATAGCTGAGACACAAGGTGATCAAAGGAATTGTCCAAATTCTCTCAGGAAGTCTGCAGCAGAGCAGGGACTTAAACCAGATGGCTTGTATCTCCGGATAGCTTTAAATATTGGACTAATATTGCTCGCTGCTGGCATGTCCATACCACAGCGCAGCGCAGTTCTTTGTTGCAGAGCCTGGAGGTGGTTTGGCTGTGTTAGCTTTCCACTGTTCCCAAGCACAGCAGCTCAAGAGGCATAGGCTGTTTCCATGCAGGGAGAGTGAGTGATCACTGGCAGAGAACAGAGACGCTGCAGAAACTGAAAAGCAGGCAGGGAAGGGGTGAAAACTCAGCAGCCAGGAGGAGAGCCCTAAGTCTAAAATTTTGTTTTGTGATGGTCCTGGAGGAAGAACCCATGCTTTAACTTACCAAACGTTTCAGGGATGGCAAAGTTGTGGTTCCCTTTTGACACTGACAGGAGTTTTGCACATGAGGTGTCTGATAAATTAAACACAAACTCACTGAAGGCTCCAGGAAAAGGAGTGCTTTTCTGAATTAAATCATTAAAGCTTCTCTTTTTTTTTTTTTTTTTTTTTTTTTTGTATAGGTAAACCTACTTCCAGAAATTCAGCATTTCCTTTGCAGTAAAGAGGGGTTATGCCAGATAAAAAAAGCCTTTTCAGGTAACCTAATTTCTTCAAATCTTCATATGTGATGATGGTCTTTTAATAGTTGTCACTGGAAGTTTCTGAAATGAGACTGTCAGGCTTACAATTGCTTTTTATTTTTAGTCACGAATGCATAGAGGGGGGAAAATAAATCACAAATCATAATCCATTTCAGACACCACTTAAATACAGATTACTGTTATGCAGTATCTTTTCAGGTAAAGATATTGCATTGCTTAGCTATTGCATACTGCAGGAATAACTTGGCACTAAGTGTCTTATTTTTGGACTGTTTTTTGTTAATATGGTGTAGTGGTGTTTACACTTCAAAGCCCTGGGTTCGGTGTAATATGTTTGTTCAGCTTTACAAAAATGTTGTGGCATGGAGAAGGAGTAGGAGTTGGAGTTTGGTTCCCATCCAAACATAGTTTACTGATAAAAAGCCTTTGTGTATTAAGATCATCAACCAGCAAAGTTTAAAGGTTATGGGCGAGTCGCCAGAGAATTCTGATTTACTATGGGTGAACTTCAACTTTGAATAGAAACTAGAAAAAATTGTTGTGCACCATATAAGGTCTATTTAAACTACAGAGGGACACATTCTGATCTCAGTTGCACTACTAAATATCCAGCATCAATGCTATTTTAGATTTATGATCTATCTTCACTACATAAACTTTGCTTATAAAACGTTATGTCTATTTTTTTTGTATTCCAGTAACAACCAACCCCACATTTAATCTATTAGTATTTAGCCTTGTTCTGAGACAAATATACAAGATTGATGAGTCTGATTTTTTCTCCTCTCCTCTCCTCTCCTCTCCTCTCCTCTCCTCTCCTCTCCTCTCCTCTCCTCTCCTCTCCTCTCCTCTCCTCTCCTCTCCTCTCCTCTCCTCTCCTCTCCTCTCCTCTCCTCTCCTCTCCTCTCCTCTCATATATATGCTATATTTAGCATGCAAGGAAAGGATTCATTACACCTCATTTAGCCATGTAGAAGTTAAGTATCTTCTGCAGCAGTATTCTAGTCTTTCCCTTAAGTCAGTGGAGAAAGAGGGGCACCTACAAACACTACTTCATTTTATCCTGAACTATGTGTTTAAAATAGGTGTACTGAATTACCCTCTGCAGGTACCCACTACCCAATTACCTCTCACCACTGACTGTAAATGGAGCCTGGACAAGTAGCTTAGATTAAATACCTGACATTTGGATGCTTGACTAAAGTTGAGGTTAGGTGGTTCCTAACCTAAGCATGCTGTTCTTTCCCTTTTCATTTTTGTACTGTTTCATTTAAAGACTGATCAATATTTAAAACCGACATGAAGTGTTTCCCATAAAGAACTGTATGTTGAGGGTCAGTTTAAATTGGACATTTCCATTTTCCTGGTACAGTACATGTCGTCAAAACTGATCATGAGGAACATGCGGTATAATGAACATCTGTATCCAGGCCCCATGATATCATAAAGTGATACACCAGATAAGCGATATATTCTGTCTTGTCTGAGTTTTCAGTACATCTCCAGTGATGCCTAGTGCCTCGGTCTCCTTGCACAGGAAAGTGAATTAGAAAATACAGCGGTATAGTACCAGTTTCAGAAAAAAACTGAACAGATTTCTAAAAATTTCAAGGACTTCAGGAATTGGTAGGTCCTACTCATGTTGTAACAGACTGCCTTTAGAAAACATTGGTTTGCCGTGCTACTTGGAGAAAGGCCAGTTGCAGTGGTTTTATTATTTTGCTACCGCAAAACCACAAACACAAGAGGCACTCGCCACACACAGAGCTTTCCCCTAAAATATGCACATTTTCACCAGTGTCCATAAACTGTGGTACAAGCCACTTTGTGTCTGCGGTCTGTTAAGCTGTTCAGTGTTTTCTCCTCTTTAGGAAAGAGCCATTTGTAAACATCTTATTTCA
The DNA here is from genome assembly GCA_027574665.1 of Rhynochetos jubatus. NCBI lineage: Eukaryota > Metazoa > Chordata > Aves > Eurypygiformes > Rhynochetidae > Rhynochetos > Rhynochetos jubatus. Next base: position 24,574,002 of record CM050652.1, on the reverse strand, counting down.
TACTTATATTATTAGTGTTTTCCTGGCAAAGAGTGAAGCCCTTCTAACTGATGACGAACTCCTGTTGAAATCAAGGTAGTACGTGTGCTTGGCAGCAGTCATCTGAGTCCTACCTTTCCAGTAACGGAGGATTATTCTAGCAGTCTGCTGATGGACTGTCAGATAGAAAAAGGCCCACCCCTCAACTTTCAGTTAACAGTAAAAAAGATTTTGAACCTAAATTAACTGCAATGTTTTAAAGTAAAAAAATAAATGAATCCATCTCTTAAATCTAGGTGTCCCCACATCAGCATGTGGCCTAGAGGCAGAGGTAGCTGTTTGAACACAAGGGTCTCATGCCAGTTGAGATGCCAAGAAGAGTACAGGACACCCAGTATGAAGGGCAGATTTGGCACAGAACCTACGTCTTTTTGGTCCACCAGTTTGAGGCTCAGGGGGATAGCCTATGGTGTCCTAGGTGGCAATGTGTGGATACCTGAATTTAACACTTGGTATCTAAACTCCCAGAATTATCAGAAGTACAGTTTAGAATGAGCAAGCCGAACATTTAGTTTCAGCATAATTTAGGGTAAGCTGAATATGCTCCACACTGGCTGTGTAGTCTACACTGACGTCCACTGACAGGAATGGGAACTTAGATGATGGCACACAGGAGGTCATCTTTGTATAGAGCAGACCTCAAAGCATCTCAGTCGAGAAACGAATACCCTTCAGTACCAGTGGATATGTGACATCTAATTTACTATGAGTGAAATTCACCCATAGAAGGTACCATTAGAATCAGAAGGGTAAATCATTTGGTTTCAGGTTAAGAGGACAGAAAAGCATAAGTTAAAGTAACCTTCTAGAGCCAAGATTTCTGATACTCTCCTCCCGTTGCATTTATCTGTTAAAGTGAGCTCTTTCTACTTGTTTCTTTTGCTTGTATCCTCCAACAGATCTTTCTTTTCAACAACAGCAAAGTTGCCAATTATTAAGATTTCTCTTATTCTTAATTTTAAAATTATTCAGAGAAAGAATGGTTTTCATCAGTATTTCCTCCACAGAAGTGTTTGTTTCCTTTCAAATCAGTCATGTACTTTCTTGTGCATTTGAATCAACAGGGCTTCTCTGCAATTCCTGTTGAAGAGAATCAGTTGGTTTGTTATTACTGTGTTTGTCATTTAGTCAGCCCCCCAAGGAGCCAAGCAATTTCCTGTAAAAGTGAAAACACAGAGTTGCTGCTCTAAGAATTATGTGGTCTAATTAAAGACACACTAAGTCGTAGAAAGAAATATCAAGCAGCAAGGCTGAGAGGATGGGATTACTGGATTTACTGTTGCTATGACAGTGTTGATATTGATAAGCAGTGGGTACAAGGGTAAAGGTTATTTTTTTTTTAATAGTATTCTATTTGTTGTTGTGTAACTCTTAAGCTGCTAGGTTTTGTATTTAAGAGGGCATGCCCCTTCTCATACCCCTATTGTATCAATATATGAAAGAAAATGAGTTGTAGAAAATAGCAGGTCGGTGCTTATTTCTTTGCTTTGTCTCTCATGGAAAATCTTTCTGTTAGTCTGAAACTACAGGTTGGTTCTATTTGGGGGGGGGGCTGCAATTATGCACATATTAGTGATGACTGCATTTTAGGGGACAGGATAGAAGCTGGGAAGAGGAAAAAAGTTAGGAAAATCTGATTGGAAGAATTGTTTAGAGGAGAAAAAAGGTGGAAAAAACATGTGATGAGTGGAGATAATTGGATTGAGTAAGAGAAAGAGTTGCTAGAGGGTGGGCACATGTGGCAGTGGGTTTGGGATGAAACGTAAGAATGGTAATGGATCTTAAAATTCCACATGGAAGACACTGATAAGTGCTTGTTGCTCAGTCTGCAAAAACTGGTTTCACTCCTGCTTTTACGGTGCATTTGACCCAGTTTTTAATCAGGTGCCTGGTGTCTGCTCACCGTAAGGGACTTCGGCCACAAGGAGACTCTGGTATGGCTTTTGAATGCCCAAGGGAGGCTCTTGGCATTTATTGCTCAGGTCGGCAAAAGCTGCAGCTGTTGCAGTGATCTGTGAATGAGGTCTTCCTGCAAACAACCTAGAAGCTCTCTGAGGTTGGGGAATGAGGGCAGAGAGATTTCAGGTGTTCATACTTGGTATCCCACCACGGGTGGGCTGAGAGCTGGGCTTGGCTGCCTCCTGGAACTACTCTCAGCTGAGAGGGAGAGGACTAAGGTCCCCGGTGTGAGCAGAATTGCCCAGCCTCAGTTTAGGGCACAGGAAAGGCATCCTGATGTATGCACAACTAATACTCTCTTTGACAGGTTTTTCCTGAGAAAGTAGTGGAAATGCTTCTAGCATTGCCTCCCTGATTATCCTGTTCCCTGAGCAATCCCTAAGCTTCATCAGTTCCAGGGCCCAGCCTGTGCCATGCATAGGTGTTTGTCTACCCATCCAGTCCACTGATTCTTTTTAAAGTAAAACTTGTGCTGTGTGCCTTCCTTCATTTCTTTTAAAGAGTGTCACTAGTGCAGAGTCTTTATGAGTGTCTACCATTCTTGTGTGCTCACTTGGCCATCTGCAGGGCTGGCCAACAGTGTTAATCACATGGAAGGTCTTGGGATAGGCATCACCCTAATAAAAGTGGGTGGGAGAGAGAGCTGAGGTAGTCCAGCTGTGTGTCTGCTCTCACTACCTGATATGTTTACTGTCTGGTGCTAACCCTGTGCCAGCTTTCCTCTCCTCCTGCCTAGCAAATCTGCCCTGCCTGTCCCCAGCGGTCCTTGAGTTACTCTGGAATAAGGGTGATGAGGTGAGGGGAGGAAGCAAGGCCCATTAGGGCCACCTAAGAGAGATTACATTTATTTTCTGTTGTAATAATTCAATGTCTCTGTGACAGAAACATGCTTCTTTATAGGGGGATGGATTTCTTTTGCCAGCTGGCCCCTATAAATGTCTGCACACCAGCTGTGATCAATGTTGTGCCTGTTACCTTTCTGCTACTGAAGTTGCCAAGAGCCACAAGAATGGCCAATAAAGTCAGCATCTGATTCTTTTGAGTTAATTTGAATGTAAGCTACGTGGGGCAGGATTTTCTTTGTTTTACAACAACGTCAGATCTCAGCTAGGACAAAAATGAACTTCTGTAATAACAACAAATATGAGGAGACTGAAAAGACGTGAACCAGCTACATTAATTATTTGACCTATTATATTCTACACTGTGACTAGTTCAGAATTGTAGCTGTGGCTCTAATCATGTAACAGCCAGCCAGCAATTGCACTGAGTGGCTTTTTCCAGAGTTTTATAGCTTACTTGTAAACTTAAGTTCCAGTATGAAGGGTGTACACAGAAGAAGCAGCCCTTCTGGAAAATATTGGAAAAAAAACCCTCTATCTTTTAACTTTGAGGATACTTTAGGAATGAAAGCAAACACTGTATTTAATAAATTGTCTTTTCCATGCACCTGACAAAACAGAGAAGCAAAAAACACGGTAAATTATTAATCTAAACTGAACCTATATTTGCTGATGTCTTTACAGAGGAAAATAAACGAGATCTATATTTCAAAATGATGCTCTATCATAATATTTTCTTTTTAACTCTGAAACGTCACAGGTGTTTTTTAGCATGAATTTCAGTTCATTCCAACCTACAGGTTAACTTCTTTACCCTCTAGATCTGCTTTAACCATTTCTTTATACTAAACATGTTAGATAGTTCGTATTTCCAGAAATGAGTAGTAGTTTGCAGTGTCTCCATTCCAAGTATTCAGGATGTGTTGTGTTGAGATTGACTACTACAGAGGGAGGGGTCACTGCATTTTTTGAATACGAAAACCTTTTAAGGACAGCTAGATCAATAGTCAGTTGTGGGTGGCATATTGAACCTGCAGCAATGTGCACATCGCAAACGAAGCTTATAACCACAGGAGTGCTAAATATCAAGCAAGAAATCATATTCCTTTGAAATCAATACAAATTTGTCCAGGACTTCACTGGGGGCCAGGATTGCCCCTAGCCTTCCTAGGTTCCTTCAAATATTCAGCATCTGCTTTGAGTTTCACAGCTACCCTTTTCTAAACGCACAGGTTATAAAACTGAGTGTTAAAGGGTCTCTCTCTTTCTTTAGCAACCTCAAGGCATAATGTGTAAGCCATAGGAGACCACTGATCTTTGTTTCAGAGTCTTTTCATCCCATAGGTCAAATGGATAACAGAAGGCAATTAAATGGAATAGGTCTGCTTTCTGTGACAAGCCTGCAATGACCTCAAGGCATGTAGTGGCAGTAGTTCAACTGAAATAATCCATCCTCCAAAATCAACACTGAAAAAAAAGAAAAAAATGCACGTTTAATGCTCATTATTTTCATGGTTATGCAGCTTAGAGCAGGTTTCTATACATGACTGAGCAAAAGGTACTAGATAGTAGGCTTTATTTAGTCAAAATCACCTAGTCCTGGAGATGCTTGGAAGTCTGTGTAAGACTCTATGAAAGCCTTTTAAGCATCTCCTGATGTGAAGTAATCTTTGCAGCTGTTGAAGACACCTTTGCAAACTACAAAGGCTGGGAAATTGCCCAGCTGTAAATACTAGAAGAACACCAGGCTGTAGCAATGCAGCTTGCCTGGTCTGTATCAGAAATAAGCTCTTTGTGCTCCAACAGCTCACACTAGTCAGGCAGATGGATGACCCCAGCACAGGGTGCAAGATGAAGTCCTTCTAACTCATTGAGATGCCCTGTCAGAGAGGAAACCTCCAAATCTGACAGAAAGGACCTTTTACCAGTCCTTCCAGAATATTGTGCTGCAGAAACTGCTGAGAAATGACATGAGGTAACTATCATTCTCCTTTTTTCCTGTGTGAGAATTAAGGCTCCTGCTAGAGACAGACTACCACTATGAATATCTAGGAAGAAATTCAGAAGGCTTCTATGTAGATGGAAAGCCTCCTGTATACTTGCAGGATTAATGTACTTTCATGTTCTAAAGTGATGTTTTTCCTCTCAAGTGGAAAGTGATTGAATGAAGACTGCAAGCACAAATGTGCTGAGTTTACAGTGTCCTTTATGAAAGAAATGAACAGTGTGCTGGGCTCAGAACAAAGCACAGCACCTTGGTTGCGTTTCATCCCATCTCTAACTTTGTGCTTCATTAAACAGCCAGGAGCTCCCAAGGTGGCTCAGTTGCTCCCGACATGTTTCTAACAGATCTGAAAGTTGATGGGTACTTTAGAAACAAAATGACGTTTTTCTAACAGAAAATAGTCTTAACCATTCCTTGCTCCATGTTTGAAGTGTATAAAATACAGCCTATTTGGTTCTGAACAAAGTGAAAAAAAAAAATAACAAACAGAACCATATTGTAACCCCCCTTGTAACATCAAAGGACAATATAAAGGGAAAGATAAAGAAGAGGGGACATTCTTGTTCATCTTCTGTTTCATTTTCTTTCAGTTGATTACTCACTTACTTCAACCAGTAGGGTCTTCTCCTGCTGAATTCATAGAATGGCTTTGGTTGGAAGGGACTTTACAGACCATCTAGTCCCAACCCCCCTGCCATGGGCAGGGACACCCTCCACTAGACCAGGTGGCTCAAAGCCTCATCCAGCCTGGCCTTGAACACTTCCAGGGATGGGGCATCCACAGCTTCTCTGGGCAACCTGTTCCAGTGCCTCGCCACCCTCTCTGTGAAGAATTTTTTTCCTGATATCTAATAAAAATCCCATTTCAATTTAAACCCATTACCCCTTGTCCTGTCACTACAAGCCCTTGTAAAATGTCACCCCCAGCTTTCTTGTCAGCCCCTTCAGGTATTGGAAAGCTGCTATAAGGTGTCTGCGAAGCCTTCTCTTCTCCAGGCTGAACAAACCCAACTCTCTCAGCCTTTCTCCATAGGAGAGGTGCTCCAGCCCTCTGAGCATCTTTGTGGCCTCCTCTGGACTTGTTCTAACCGTGAGTGTGTTCTTTACTCAGGGTATTCCTTACCTTTGATCACCAGATGTTCATGTTAACCTAAGTGTTCCATTTACCCTCAGTCCACATGTCTGCAGCCGTGTCAACACTGGCCTGGCTCTGCTCCAGGAATTTTTAATTTGTCCAAATGTACTTCTAGCTGTTGGTAAACCTTTTGCTCAGCCACACGTTGTAACTCTTAAATAAGCTATTCTTTATTGTGTATGCCTTGAATCTCATGTTACACTTCAGAACTCTGAGCCAAAGACAAGTAAATAACTTGGGAACCGGAGATGGGGAGAGAGGGAGCAAAAAGTCATAACTGTGTAAAATACTTGAAAGGCCTCATTAGATATCAGTTGTCACTGTCAACTAATCTGTTTGACTCTGTGGTACTTTGAAAGGTTGCAGTTGACAGAACAATATCTACCACCAGTTCATGTGACAAAGAGGTGCTTAATTTTTTTGATCTAGAGGTGTTGACTTGCTTTTATGGATCTTATACCTCCCTTTCACATGTGCCCCCCAGCTGTTCCTGTGTCTCAGATCTATGTTTTACCCATTGCTGTGGTTAGAGGGCTAATGTGTGAATTCAGCTGAGAACATGTAGTGACAGGGCAAGGGGTAATGGGTTTAAACTGAAAGGGGGTAGATTTTTATTAGACATCAGGAAGAAATTCTTCACAGAGAGAGTGGTGAGGCACTGGCACAGGTTGCCCAGAGAAGCTGTGGATGCCCCATCCCTGGAAGTGTTCAAGGCCAGGCTGGATGAGGCTTTGAGCCACCTGGTCTAGTGGAAGGTGTCCCTGCCCATGGCAGGGGGGCTGGAACTAGACAGTCTGTAAGGTCCCTTCCAACCCAAACCATTCGATGATGATGATGATTCCTTGCCAATCAAAACGGTTTCATGGAGGACACCCTAGGCAGAGGTGAAATGATGCTGTTTGTCAGTGTTTTCAATGGTACCATTTCAGAGACATCAGCGTAAATAAACCTTCTTCAATCCAGAATTTCAAGTGAAGCTATTTTTTTTTAAGTGTAAGTGGGTATCTTGCCTTAGGTCTTTTGCTTTTCATTGAATCATCACAAATGGCAGCAGCAAAAGGTATTTGTGGCAAAGCCTGCAGCTGTGCCTCTGGAAAAGCAGTGGTTTGTATAGCCTTTCAATTGCTGCATAGCCACCTTAAAAGGGAAAACGTTCTTTTCTAGTGTGGGTCTTTTTTTTTTCTTTTAATCTTTAGAGTCTGGTACAAAAATTACTGATATTAAGATTTAGATTTTTGAAAGAGGGGATGTAATCCGGACATGAGACTAAGATGCTGGGACTCTTTCTAACTTGGTTTCCCAAGCTGCCTGACACATACCAACTGCTGAGCCTGCCTCACCTCTTCTATTATAAAATGTTGATGTTATTTACGTACTTCAAAAGGACTGGTTAATTAAGAACAGCTTGTAGAGTGTTTTCAAGATGGAAAAACATGGCAATTACAGCAAACAGTAAAGGCACTGCAGGCTAATTTTCATTGATGATAATGTTGATTAACAAATTTACAGCTCTAATAAACACTATTACTGCTTTTGAGTGCAAGAGCAGGTGAAGAGTTGCCATGAGAACTGATGCAGCTGAGTGTGCTGCAGTTCAGCACTACTGATGTCTTTTTATTATTATGATAATTGTATTCATTGATTACTGGGAGTAGATTTACCAAAGTAAGGGACTGTCACTCCCTATTAACTCTGCCTGATGGTGTGCATGCTGTGTGTGACCTCAGAGGAGCTAGCACAGTCTCACTCCCCCTTCTCCTTCTCCCAGCCACCTTGTGATGATGGGCTGTCTTCCAGGTGGCTAACACAAAACCAACAGAGGTGTGAAAGGCACTGTACAAACAGGATGCTTTAGACCATGAGGAATAATTTATGAGCATTGACCCTGCTAGTTCTTGATGCTATTCACCTACACCCTGAATTTATTTGAACTTCTCTTCACTAAGAGATGGCAGGTTTCCTTTTATGTTTGTTTGGGTTTTTGTTTGTGTGGGGTTTTGTTGTGGTGGGGTTTTTTTTGGTTTTTTGTTTGTTTGTTTGTTTTTAAAGTAGGGCCATTTTGCAATGACTTAGGGCAATACTAAAGATCTTCTATCCAGTAGTTTGAGAATTTCAGGACACTTCTTGTTTTTATCTGTCCCTACCTTTTTTTTCTTTTTGGTTATAGCCAGTTCCAGTAAATGGTCCATGGGGTAGTGACAAATCAATGAATGTCAAAATAATCTTTGCTATTTCCCTAAAACAGCTAAAGCTCTCATTTAAGAGGTGTAAGTATAGGTACAAGCCTCATCTCATTCTTTTCAAACTCTGTCTTGTGAGTTAATACCATAGTGGTTACTTGTTCCCTTAGCAACACAATTAAAACTGTATTTTAAAAAGGAAAAGACACTCTATCTTGAGTAATGAGCTGAACAGCCCTTCTCTGCTGCCCTGTTCTCATTTTCGGTGAAATATTTACTTTCTTTTAAATGAGAAAATTATGTTTTGTGCATTTCCCTTTTTTCAACATTGTGGTCATTTTAACAAAAGCGATTGCTGAAAAATGCATGCCTTTGACATCAGCTTTCAGCTGATTCAGCTGAGAATAGCTGAGCTGTCATTGTCATTTGCATGGTTCTGTTAATGCTGTCACACAGCTAATGTAAAGGGTGTATATGTTATAGGAAGCTTGGTCTGGAAGCACAGTTCTGCCTATCAGGTGTGTGCTGTAGCCATCAAGGTAGGACAACCTGTCTTTCTCACTTGTCTGCCTCCCTAGGCAGCATTGGCAAGGGGATAGCTTGGATTGCTGTAATGGGCTTCACTGGGTTTTGTGTGACTTTGATCCCACTCATGATCAACAGATAAGTATCCTGTTTGAAGATCTAGGCCATGAGATTTGAACTCCAGAACCTGGTGATGCTGGGTTGTTTCTGAACAGTACCAAGATACAGGGAAACAGGGCTTGGCTCCATAACTCCATTGCCTTTTTACCTGTGTGGGAATAAACCAGAAAAAGGTCTCTGATGTCATCTGTGCACTGTGGAGGGCCATTATGTCTTTAAATAATTCTGGTTTTGCTTGAACACCAAAGCTGTATGATCAAACTTTACTCTCTGGGAATTATTTGCAGTTGCAAGTGCATAGCTTAGTTTTCTTGCATAGTCAGTGGAAAAACAGACCCTTTGAGAGAGCAGTTCAGAACAAGTATTTCTCTTAGTACTCCAAGACTGGTCTCTCTCCACTGCCTAAAGACAAAGGCTAAGAATACTGTTTTGCTAATATAGGCACTTCAGTTAGGTAACTAAACCAGTGTGTCTTTACAAGGCAGATACGGATAAAATAGCTCTTGATTTAGCAGATCTGCTCCCTGTGCATATTCAGAAACAAGTCTTAATGGGAGTTTACTGTCTTAGTCCTGTTATCCCTGCAGAGCCAAGTAGGCCAACGGTAGCCTGCTTTGCCTCGGTACCATCAACAAACAGGTAGTCACCAAATCAGCCATAATGCATAACACAACTTAAAGATGCCAATGAGAGTCTAAGCTGAACATGAGGTGCTGTATTAATAAGTACCTGGTTTAGATTAGTAAAGCCTTTAATCCTGCTAAATGGTGCATGTAAGGCAAAGGACCAGATTAATTTTAGATCCCAGTTGAGGTTGGAAGGCTGAACTGAGCTGATCTGATGAACAGCCGATAAACATAGACAATCACAATGTCATTTTAACAGGATCTGTATGGAAATGAATCGTTCTTTTCCTTGAATGGCTGCCTACAGCTCATCACCAGAAATACAACTTCAGTTTTATTTTTCATTTCATGCACCAAAGTCAAGAATGCATGCTTTAAAAGAGAAGCTATACAAATAAATTCATAACGTTAACACGATGCAGTATGTCATTAAAGAAAGATAAGAAATAAGGTTTGGAAATAATGTGAACAGCTTGATTTTTTTCCTTGACTGTTACTTAAGAACTTCAAATGTGATGTGTGTTAGAGTTAATGAAAACCACCCTACATGAAATAATGGTATAACGTAAGGGCTCTGTGCCTTTTTATCAGCATAGTAGAAGCAGAAAATGCATACCACCTGTTGACTGATCTCCCATCACAATATTTTGATTACTATTAATAGTCACATGCCTCAGTAATCTTTAGGACTCTGGTACATTAGTCCTGCTCCCACTGAGTTTGGTGACAGAACTGAGCCTTCCGTAGTTTTCAGTAATTACAAAATGTAGCCTTAAATGGTGAATGTAGAAACAAGGATATGTGGTTATTTACTGAGCTCTGTGTGTGGTTACACTGGCAAAGTCCCTTGGTCTTTAGTCAAATAAATTTCTTATCCCCATTAATTAGGGCTATGTGAGAAACAAAGTTTTGGTATTCTACATTTAGAAATAAAAGATTCCTCTTTAGAAGAAAGGGGAAGGGGATGCTTTTTGTTTGTAAAACTCTACTAGGAGATCCAAAAAGGATTATGGTTTCACATTTGTTATTTTACACTTTTGGCTGATGCTGGTAGCTCTCTACCTATTGTGGTTTACACATTTTACCCTTAACAGCAGAAATCGACTGCTGCTTTCAATGCTCTGCTGACTTTCTTTCTCATCCCCTTGGTACTTTTTCAGACCTGCAGCTCCCGGTTGTCACCCCAGAGTGCTCCAGTCGGCCTGGCCTGCCAAGGCCCAGCACCGCAAGCAATGTGTCCCAGGGCAGCGGGAGCGCTGACAAGACACGTGCAGCCCATCTACGGCACTGGTGGAAGCAGAGCACGAGCGCACCGCTGTAAGCTGATGGTACCCCACCCTCAGAAAATGCCAGTGCTTCCTTGTGCAGTTAGACGGGAGTCAGGGACACAGAATGTAGCAACAGAGAGCACAGTAGATGGAGCGCTTGGATGTATTGCATCTCTTGTATTGCACAGTGTTTGTTTCTGTAGTAGCCACGCTTGCACGTGTTTTGTGCATGAACAGTTCTCCACGCGGAGGGCATTAAAACACACAGACAGATAAATACAGACCCAGAGACACCCCTGAACGTTTAGGTCTCTTGGTGGCTGAACTATTTCCTGCTCCCATCCCTGCCTTGCCCCTGCCACAGGCACACAGATGTAGTTCGTTGCACAGAGATCCTCCCTTAAGTGAAGGACCAAGAAGTACTTGAGATCTGGTTGTCCAAATGCTGTTTACTATGTCATGGTGTCTCACAAATTTTATGCTTTAAGGACCTATTATTCTGCAGATGAGAAAAAAAGGTCTCTTTAAGTCTTGATATTATTAGACGTGATATTATTAGATAGCAAAATTGAGATCTGGAAAGGCCACATATTGCCAAAGATTACACAGAAATGGAAGGAGAGCCATGTGTCTTTTACCAGTAGTCAGTGTTAGAGACCCATATTCCTAAGTATAGCTCAGATTTCCCCAAGTAACGAGCTTTTAAATAAAAGATTTTCGCTTGTTTGTTTTGTTGTTGTGGTTTTTGTGTGGTGGGATTTTTGGGTGTGTTGTGGGTTTTTTGGTTTTGTTTTGTTGTGGGTTTTTTTTTTTTTGTTTTGGTTTTGGTTTTTTTTGTCCTGTTTCTGTAGCAAATTACTTTTGGCTGCGCTATGAGAGCTGTAGACCAGCATCCAGAGAGCCATGTCACTTTCTAGACAAAGTTAGCTTGCATAATTATGTTATATTTAAGGATTTACTATGGGTTATTCCTAGGTGTCAGTCTTTCATAATATTTGGAATTATAGTTTGTGGCTTTCATTAAGGAAAACATTCAGTACCACGTTTGTGTCCCTTCTTATATTGAAGAATTTGCTAACAACAGTACAGTCTTTTCATAGGGTTGTGGGTTTTTTTTTCTGAATTCACTGCATATTAGTGTTAAATCTGTGTACCTTGACTGTGCAATCCTGTTATTTAAGCTGCTTGGCTTTCTTTAATATTTTTGCCTTCACTCTGAATGTTCTGGGTTTGCAAAAATTACGATATGCCCACAATGTATTTACCCATATGTATTCTCAACCATAACTCCCTCCTAACATTGTTACTTTCTATGTATGGAAATTAAGACTTAAAAATACTGAAAGTAATAAAAAGACTTGGTGTAAAGCGTTATTCCAGCCTGCTTGTTTTCATCTACTATGTTGCTTAACTCAGGGGAAAAGAGGCTAATTTTCTATTTCCACCAATTTCACTTTTCACTATTTTCTTAAAGCTTATTTTTCTCATTTACAAAAGCACTTCATTAATGCTATGCATTTTTATTACTTTACAGGAATCAGGTGTCAGCTTCACCAGACCACAAGGACATCCTTAAAGCTCAAGACTTTTCTGTCATCATCAAAGCATATGTGCTTGTGACATCCTTAACACCTCTGAGGGCATTCATTCATTCAACCACCACTGTCTGGCATCCACTGAAGAAGAAGCACTTTTCTGTAAAGGTAAAATGTTTAATTTCTGAATTTTTCCATCTTTCAGGCAAAGTAGAGAGGCAGAAAACCAGATAATATCTTTCCTCTCTTTTACCTCTTCTTTATTTGCAGTCCACAGCTGTATGAGTATGAGTGAGTATTCTCCTCATCTAGAGCTTTCATTTCTCAGAACAAATGGGGTATGCTTCATGAAGCAGGGAAGAGTTGCCATGTGCAGGAGGGTTATGAAGGGCCCTGGGATTTGCTTGCCTCAGAGCCCATTCTTATTGGTGATGTTTGACAGCAGTTGCAAGGTTGGAGTTTTCTCTTAAGCATGGCAGTGTGGGTGCTGTCATGCAGTAAGGTCCTTTGCCCGGATATTGACGGTGTTGTAAGAAAGGAAAGTAATTATTTAAAATAGTTTGTTTAGATTCCTTTTTTAGGTGCAGTAAACCAGAATGGAAGAGGGTCAGGGCACTTCTAAATAAGGGGAAGGAAGTATACCATGGAGGGGCTTGGCCTCCCATGGTCTCAGTTGTATGGAAAAGAATGTTTCACATGTGCCTTAATTGGATTAACACTGGACATCTCCTAGTGCCTGGAGAGACCCATCTTTCTCCATGTCTAATTTGATGAGAAATCCTATGGATTTCCAAACATGCCTTCCCATTCCTTTGTTCTTTCAGCAGGGAACTGTGCTTACCACATGGCAGCTCTTCATGAAGGAACTACAGTTCTGCAGCTTCTCCTTTCCTTTTGAAGGAGTAAGGTCTCAAAGTAGCAGTGATTTCTTGGGGTCACTAAGATCAGCTCCTGCAGCAGCCGTCTGAGGATGGGTGCACTTTGAACATGCCCCATTTCCTTTTGGGGTAGGCGCAGGTCTTGGCTTTGGGTGTTGTGGTGTCACTGTCAGGACTCCTGATGATGCCAGCCATTTGGTATGTTCTACAGTTTTAGCTCTCTCAAAGTTAAGTGCCTAGTCTAGGCTCATTATCTAATTCTAGTTATTGGAGAAACAGACCCCTCTAGAGATCAAATCATCCCACCCAATTTAGACACTAATTTTGGAATGAGATGAGTTTCCTGCTAAAAGTGTGTGCTTCCTTCTGTAGGCTATGACATTCTTAGCAAACATGCCCAATTTTAGATTGCAAAATTAGGTGAGATGAACCTACTTCTCTTTCTTTCCCCCCACTGGAAGCTATGGAAGCCCACAGAGGTATATTATTTTCCCATCTATTTTCCTCTATTTACATTTAGAAAGACTAATGGTCACTCACTTTCAAACCTTGGGGTTCAGTTTTGTTTTATGTTTATTAAAATATCACAGTCTCCAGCAGCATTGCTATTGCAGGTGAAGTAAGGACTACTTTAAAGGCTAGTAGTCATCAGTAATTGTGATATGGCCCTGCAAAATAATTCCCACTGAGGGAAGTCTGCTGAACGGGGTGCCAGCCACCATTTACAAAGCACTTTGGCAGCTGAAGAAGCAATAAAAATGATAGATTGAAGCAGCAGCACATCTACAGTAGTTCCAACCTGGTTACCACTGCTGTGGTGTTATATCTTCTACAGCTTTAGGCAGACTTGTCAAAATGGCAAGAAATAAACAACAAATAGGCACCACAGAAAGCACGTTTTTAGTGATTTATAGATTGAAATGCAAATTAACAAAATGATGGAAAGTGGAGTGTATAAGACTGACTCTCAGCATGAATACTGTTTCCTATAAAGAACCTGTGAGGAGTCAGGGAGTCTCTACAAGAAGTGAGACACTGGGAAATCATGGAGCGGCCAGAAAGCACTACTGGGAAAATCATAAAGAGGCTTCCGTGCTTGGTGCAGAGGCATCAGGCAGGAGATCATCAGTCAGAAAACAATACCTAGGAGAAGGTTTGAATTCAACCCGATATCAGTTGGGATAAGATTACATCAAGTTTCTCATAAACTTCATGGAGCTCTCAGTTGTTGCCAGTGAGAGGTACAATGCCAGCAGAGTGATGTGCCCCCCTAAAGTAGCCAGTGGAGCTACACATGTTTGTACCAGCCAAGTAACCTGGTCCAGGAAGCTTGTAAGTTTTCAGTTTATGACAACTCTATTGCATAGGTAGGAAATTTGCTTGTTACTTTGTGGACCTCCAGCCTGTCAATAGTCAACACAGGTAGAAAGCTTCTCTAAGACCTGTTTTTGCACTGATTGACAGAATACCTATTGGTGTCGCTGGGGACTGAACATTCCTATAGAGGAGACTTTGGTCTGGAAAAAATTGCTAGTGTTTGATGTGTTTTCCCCAAGAGCAGCTGACTGATTTTCTTTTTAATTAACAGATGGAATCATTTTAATTATTATTATTAATAATTTGAATCTGCTATTGCCATCATAGATGTGCTGCTTTCAGTAAGATTGGACAATAATTTAAAGACATTCTCTGGTCAGCAAATTTCTTCATACCAATATACTTAAACTGTTGTCAATGAGAAATTCATCTACAATTGTGGTTAACTTGGTTAGAACATTGCTATCACAAACTCAGTGTGTTAAGTTTATACGTTGATCCCCTATGTACAACAACCCTTTATGGCTGCTAGAAGTAACCAGAATGTGGCACATATGCAGGAGAGATTTTAAAAAAGACTGGAGATGGGGTATCAGATGATATCAAATGATTGAGAGAAACTGTAAAGAAAAATCAGGAGTTTAATGAATTAGATAATACTGCATTCTCCATTCTTCTTTGTTAGTAAACAGTTGTAAATGATTTTTACAACTCATATTTACTCATCCTAATCATAGTGGCAAGGCTTCAGAATGACTCCTCGAATAAGCATTGGCCAAATGGCAGTTCAGGAAGAGTTCAAGCGTGTTTTGCTCACCAGCTGCCAGTTTTTCTCTGGATTATACATATTTTAGTATCTCAGTTCAGAAAGCCAAGGAAGGTAAATCCCGAGCTGGCATGAGGATTTTGTGTGTAGTCGAGGGGTGACGAAAGTGTGACTCTAGATTCGGGCCCTGATTGGGAAGATGCAGGAGATGCAGAGGTGAGAATGGCTTTCTGCCACACAAATGTTTTGATATGAGACTTGCGTAATAGCCTTATTTCCTTCAGGAAATTTGGAAACCCTTTATTTAGACCATCTGTGTGTTGAAAAATTAATAATAAAATAGAAGCTTTCTCTTTTGCATATGGTACCAATTAAGGGCTGGGTCTCTGTCAACATATGCAATAATTTCCTTCATGTTGATCGACATTATGCTTGTGTATTGAGCAGAAGGTTGACCCCGGAATAATTTTCTGATTTATAGAAGCTGATGTGCAAACCAGTCATTTATGATGAATTATCTCAAGGTTTAACACACTGGGAAGTTCTTCCTTTGCCCTGCCAATAACCTTTTCCAACCTGGTCCCAGTTCTTAACTAAGGGATGCACTTCCATAGGCTGTAGCGGTGCCATGTCCTGCCTCACCTGGGAAGGCTCTGCTGTGCTGCTGGCAGCTTTGCACGGCCCCGTTCTGACTCTCCGTCCCTTCGCGCCTCCAAAATAGACAGTCACGTGCCTCCTGCATTTGAGTTCCTTGACTGATGCTCTTGCATAACCCTCGATACCCTCAGCTGAAACTATGCTCTTAAGTGATTTTCCAGTTGTGCAGTGAAGTAAACATAATTTATTAAAGCAGTTTGCTGTTAAGCTTGCTGTGGTGTAAGTCATTATAACTGTTGCTGAAATTCTCTCTCTGTGTACTAAGCATTTGGAAACTTGAGTAAAGGGAAACATTTTTCATACTTAACATATTTGTAAATAAAACTGGACCCTCGCCTACCCAGGAAACACATCTTTTTATATGTCGTGGAGGTCTGGCTTAAAGCCGAACAGTGACAATTAGGTTGCAGTATTGCCCTCAAGTGGCCGGTTTTGATACTACTTCAGGTAATTGCCACATTCTTAAATGTGAGATTGAACGCAAACGTGCAGGTAGATAAAGACCAAAATGCTTAGAAACAGAAGAAAGGCTCAGAATTTTTTTCTCTTTGTTTTATTTTCGAATTCCATATTCTTGCACTGCCACTTATCAGGAGCAAATACAAAAGAAAATTAACATCAACTCTTAATCAATTAGATTGCAGGGTTATTTGGGAAAAAAATTAAAGTTGTTCATTAGGTTCTGTAAGACCTTAGCATACGTGTTTCACTGATCCTGCAAGTAGCCTGTGTAGAGAATCAAATGCTGTACGGCTCCTCTTCCTGGGAGACTGAGCATAACAAAAATGCCATCTCTCACTTCTGTCCTCATAATATCTAGAGTTCTATCATTTCTCTTTTCACTGATATAAGAACGAAAGTCTGTCTGGACTGGGGGAGATCAAAAACATGCTCAGTCTGACATTCTGTTTCTGGCAACAGTCAGGCAAGAAAGCATCATGGAACTGTGTAACAGGACAGGCATAAAGTGGTACTTGTCCCTAGGCAGACTATAGCTATTTCTGGTAACCTGCAAGGTTAGAAACTCAAAACTGGAAGTGAAATATATATCTTTATGCTTAATAAGGTCCAGTGGACTTTATGCCATGCAGCTCTCTACTATATTTTTTTACCAATTAATGATTTTGTCTCAACAATGTCTTGCGGCAATGAGATGCTACAGATTATTTATATGTTACTTGAGAAAGAGTATTTGTTTGCTTTAAAACTTCTACCTGATTACTTAATTTTCTATCCCTAATTCTTGTCTTAAGAGAAAGAATGAGTAATACTTGCTTCTTTCCCTTCTCCCTGTCTGTGCCAATCTGTCATGCAGGGCACAAATAAAGTTAAGATTCTTCATTGAGTTCTGTTCAGGTCTCCTCATTATGAACATCCTATTTTAGGTGGTAAGAGCTCTAGACTGATTATTCTTTATAATATGTGGATATGTCATAAGTAATTCTCCCTCTGCTTTTCTCAGGGTCCACAGATCCTCTTTCTCTGGCTGTTCAATCCAGGCAGCTCTGTAAACATGCCCTTCTGTGCCTCCTAACTTTCCCAGATTTACCTCCCATTATCCTGATTGTTCTCAGCTTTCCTTTTGTTCTTTCCAGCTTCCCTTTGTCAAGCTGATCCACTTTTGCTTCTTACAGCAAACTGGAAATACTGTTAGTAAATAACCTTTACTTCTCCACTAAGAAGTCGATGCTGGGTTGGGAAACCATTCTTGGTTCAGTCTCAGTAAAGGACCTAATTCAGTGGCTGATGAAGCTAGTGAGCAGCTTTTTGTCTTTGGACTTGGTCTTGAGAGCAAAGATCTTGAGAGGAAACCTTTCTCAGATGGCCTTTTGTCCTCCATGTAAATAAGTTGTAAAGGTGTTAAGGGTCAAGAGGTTTTATTGTCCTGAACTATTAGATAACATATTTTTGAAACATCTTATGTAAAGGAAACTATATACATAAATGGGAAATTTATTGCGTAAAACAGCTGAATAATACCGTGGTTTCCCCCTTCACTGAGTGTCAAGTTAGAGCTGCAGAGAAGTGCTACATTGCAAGAATAAATAAAGGATGGAATAAACAGACCTACCTAAAACTACACTATAAACTTATGATTAATTACTGTCCTGTTTTCTCTGTGATGTATTCCGAAACGATGGTTGATTATGAATAAATTTTTTTCCATTACATGTCTTAGTACTTTTCCTATATACTGTGATCAGTGGAGACGTCTGCCTGTGCTAGCAGGCAATATAGGAAATAGCTTCATTGCAAAATATGTTTTTTTCTGACCTTCTGTGTGGAATAATTCTATATTCTTCCAGACATCTTAGATATTTAGATATCTCCATATGTACAGTCAAAAAGATTCTTGTTTATGTATAAAAGAGTATTTTTCTATCTATGTAGGACTGCTTATACCCAAAAATATTTAGACTTGGTGAAGGAATTTCACCAAATATAAAGCCTGTAAGAAGAATGAATCTACAACAACGAACTGAGAGTATAGAGCCTATACTGAAAGTTGTCAGAGATTGATTGAATTGATTCAAGTGAAAATATCCTCAGCTATTTTCAAGGAGAGTCAATTACACAAAGTCTTTTGAGACCCTGCAGATCCAATTGATCAGAAACAGTGCAGCAGCTCCGACGCATAGCAGAACAATCTGGACACCCTTTGTTACTTCAAAAAGGGTAATGTCTTGAAACAAAAGGTCATGTTTGGTTCCACAGACTTAAACCTTAACTTCAGATATAATCCTGATAACTTTGTCTGCCATGTAGTTTTG
Source organism: Rhynochetos jubatus (assembly GCA_027574665.1). Lineage (NCBI taxonomy): Eukaryota > Metazoa > Chordata > Aves > Eurypygiformes > Rhynochetidae > Rhynochetos > Rhynochetos jubatus. The sequence continues at coordinate 24,555,379 of CM050652.1, read as the reverse complement.
AAGGCTACAACTAGGAATCAGCAAGGTCCTTTCAAAATCTATTCATACAAATCCTGTAAAGTATGATGCACCAAATCCCAAAATGTAAACCTCAGAATTACACTGAATTACTCAGTAGCCACAATGGCCTCTGGTCTTCTACCTCCTTGCCCCTTGGGTAAGTTCAGAGCTCAGCTACGTCTCCAAAGGTGAGATACTGTTGCAGGAAAAAAACTGACGAGTTCACATTGTTTAACCAAAACCAGGATAGAAGTGTCTAATTGACGATATGTGATTAACTGGCAACCAGTAATAATAATACACTCACTATCAATCTCAGTAACAGAACAGGTAATCCATGACACCAGACACTTCAAAAATGTTCACAAAGACTTCACGTTTCTAAACATCCTTCCATAAATACCCTCTGAAGCTGTAGTCACACCCACCCATGATTACCCAGACCCTACCGACAGGCAGCATGAGCTACAAACAGCCCCACTCTCCTGATATGCAGCTTCCCTGCTTGAATGCACCTCTTCTTGGAGAAGCGGGGCCTCTGTCTCTGTGTGTGCCCATTTCACATGCACCCACATAGGACCTGTGCCCATCCTTACACTCTAGTATTCCCTGTGGTCTAGGCAGAAGCTGTGATGCCAGCGAGCTGACTTCTGGCAGTGCCTGACCAGTTTTTGACTGCTGCTGTTTCCACCCCAATCTCTCCCCTCACTGCAAATTTTCATGCTGTTTTTATATTATTTCCCACGCTTACTCCTTCCTTGTTTCCAAAGTCACTTTGTAATTTCCTGGTTACTGTTTAACCTTGATGCTGGTTGCCTCCCTCTTTATCATAAGTTTGGTTCAGACATCCTCCCAGACAATTCTGTATATTCCAGGCACACAGGTTTTGTTGTCTGTGGGTGGGCTGCATGAGCACTCCCATGGTATATCTCCTACCTGTCTTCAGTGCCTCATTTAGATTCCCTGTACAGTCACTGGAGGAACAGAGCAGTTTTAGATTGCAATTAACGTCACCATTTTGAGGTGTCTACCTTAGCATGGCATAAATCATAGTCTTTAAGCATCTGTGTTCTGCAGTGAGGTATAAAAGGAGCCTAGGCATCGAGCTCATACATAGACATAAGCCATGTAGTCTTGTAGGGTGGGATACCTCTGCAGATTTTGACACCTGAATGAATGTCTTCTTGTGAGCTGCACCTCTGAACGCCTATTACAATCAACTGAAAGCTAATCAGTGCAGGCAGTGAAGGTAGTTGTGAAGAAAATTAACTCTGTCCTGACTAAAACCAGCACAGTAGTGTTGTAAGTTTGCATTTGCTGTCATTCCTAAGGTTAGTTAAGGAAAATCTTTCTTGTTTGTCTCATCAGGAGGCAAGACTGCTAGGACTGAGCTAGAAGGAAATCTCAGAAAGATGGCCACAGTTCATTTTTATACTCTTTCTCAGGGCAATCCTCAGCTGACCATTGAGCTAGCTGCCCCAGGCTGCCCCAGTAACTCTCCTAAGAAATCAATTTGCAGAAAAATTGCTAGAGGAAAATCCTCTGAAGGGAATTAACTACGATCACAATGACATCCAACCCTGCGGGTGCCGCGCTCATCCACTCTCCTTGAGTCCCAATGACTCTGTGCATGAAGCTTGCAAATCAGAATTTCTTTGTTAATTAAATTGCATGTTTTCAGTGTGTCAGGCCTTTAACGGATGGTTCAGTGCATTTTTGAGGAGCCCAAGTGATCAGTGTCACTGAGATCATAAACCTTATTTTAATGACTGCAGATTTTAAAAAGTGGATGTCAAAGGGGGTAGAGAAAAAGCACTCCAAAATTAATACTTTTAGCCAAATCATTTTTTTTTTCCAGTGGCTTATGCTAAATCAAAAGTAATTATCAGTGAGCAAAAGGTCAATAAGTTAAAATTAATTTTAAGAATATTTCTAGTTTATTCTGCCTTTACAGAAAATGTGTGCTTGATCCATGTAATTTACTGCATTTACACATGTCTGTAAGACATTACATAAATATGTGGAACATACCTCCAACTGTGTGCATCCCACTTGTGGTTGAAAGTCTTCAAGCTCCTGAGAAGTCTTGCAAGTCTGTATACAATGGTGTCATTGTACAAAATATATGTGCATGTCTGCATTAAATTTTACAGCTTACTAAAGTTTAATCCCTATTCCTCTGCTTAAAAATTTGCCAGCCAGAGGTCAGCTTTCCATCAGACTAAATTCCTGTGATTGCCATCAGTTTTTCCCATTCTGTCCTCTTTTTACCATTCACTGTTGCTTTTAATCACCCTCAGTCAATGATGAGATTGAACCTTGCTGGACAGGTAGTCTGTTTTCTCTGAAGGTGAGAGAACCAGCGTCAGTGGCGATCATCTAAAGAAACCTTCAACTCAGTAACTTTAGTATTTTGCAGTTGAACGCAGATATTTATATATCTTTGTTGAGCACACTCAGAAGAACCTGAAGTTACTGCAGGTTTTTCACACTTTATCACCCCTAATCCATACACTTTACATTTTCCCTATCAGTCCCTGAGAATCCTATAGAATCCATAGGATTCAAGCCTAACCTGAACTTGTTTAAATAGGACATTTTTTTCATTAATTGGAATTTAACCTGAAGTATTCATCTCTTGTATCCGTGGTCCTGAACCAGCCTGACTAAATATTTATTTTCAGTCATTGGCTTAGAATAAACATTGTCCTAAAACCTGATATCCCCTAATGAGAAGCTGTTGAGCAATGTTTCTTTTCTAATCTGGCTAAGGAGGGCTGTAACTAAAATGCAGTTCCTTGGAGAAGCCAGTTTTATTTTAATGCCTGTTGTGTTGGAAACAGTTGGCTATTATAGCCAACAGCATGCTCTCAGTGCAAATAAGGCAAATCAGCCTGTCTTTCATCAGTTCTTACTAGACATATATGCATTGTGTATCCTTTGTGTTGAGGTGCTTGGGAATTGATTTGTGGTGTGGAGCAAATGACCTAATAGTCTTTTTCCGCCCCTCTTGTCCTTCCTTCCCATGATCTTCTCTCTCTTTATGAAATTCTGCAATTCCTTATGTTCCCTGTGCAGCAAAATAACACAACACCTTCTCGCTTAGCCCCACTGAAGATTTAGGAAATCAGAGAAAAGATGCAAGCCCATGTAGCAGGAAAGTGAGTGATGTACAAGATCTGGCAGAAACACTGGAAATAGTTGTCCAAGTCAGCTGAAGAACCACCATGTAGTCCCACCTTGATACTATGAGTCTTTATTTTAAATATTTTATTTCACATGAACAGTTTAATTAATTAGGTTTGGCCTGAACAAGGAACTGAAATAGGACAGTTTCACTCAGGTGAATCTAAATCAGAACTGATTTGAAAAATGTGACGCTTCTAGGCCTTAATCTTTGTACTACTCTGTGAAGAAACACTGACTCCTCCTCAGCCTGTTGTGGCAATAAAGTGGAGTATGATCTGAGGATTCACATAATCTCTTTCTAAATAGTAGTTCCAGGGCTCTTTTACCCTAGAAACTCATGGAATTGCAGTACACATGGAAAACTTTCTACAGCGTAAAAATACAGTATGATGTAATTCAAGATTTCAACGTGATGCAAATATCCAAAGGGCGGAGTTGAGGCTACATGTGCAACTTTTATTTTGCAGTTTTCTGGCAGTCAGAGGTTTAATTTCGTAACTAGTCATATATACTGTTGTCAGGTTTTGCTTCTGCCATTTCAAATAGCTTTATCATAAAGAAGAGAAAAAGTCCTAGACACTGCAAACCTTCAGCCCACATCTGTGCATGGAGGGCATTCGTTTTAGTCTGTAAAGCCTGGGAAGGGAACCACTTGTTAGAATAAAACCAGAGATGATAAGAACAGGATGCCAAGCAGAAGAACTTCCTACCCACCCGTTATTTAGCAGCACAACAGAATGTAGTTACTGGAACTGGAAAAGCAAAGGAGGATCAGTGTTAGTTGCATACTCAAGTATTTATTAACGTTGGCTGTCGGCAATGATACAGTATTTTTTTGGAAAGGGAAGAGGGAAGTGTTTATTACATTTAACTGCAGTATGCTGCCTGAAGAAACTGAAAGCTATTCATCCATGCCAATGCAGACCAGCGTGCTTGGCAGTATTCACACTCACAAGGGGAGGCTCCGACACTGTTGTGGTGGATTGACCCTGGCTGGAGACCAGGTACCCACCAAATCCACTCTGTCACTTCCCTCAGCTGGACAGGTGAGAGAAAGCACAATGAAAGGCTCACAGCTCGAGATCAGGACAGGGAGAGACCATTCAGCAATTACCATTATGGGCAAAACAGACTCACCTTGGGGAAAAAAAAAAATTTAATTTACCACCAATCAAAATTAGAGTAAAAAGAGAACTAAAACCAAATCTTAAAGCACCTTTCTCCCACCCTCCCTTCTTCCTGTGCTCGATTCACTCCCACTGTTCTCTGCCTACTCCCATTGAGTGGCACAGGGGGATGGGGAATGGGGTTGTGGCCAGTTCATCACATGTTGTCTCTGCTGCTCAGAGGGAGGACTTCTCAAACCTTTTCCCTGCTGCAGAATGGGGTCCCTCTCATGGGAGACAGTCCTCCATGAACTTTTCTGATGTTATTTATTAATGTTAATGTTATTTTCTAATGTTATGCAGTCCTTCCCATGGGCTGCAGTTCTTCCAAACTGCTCCAGTGTGGGTACCCCATGGGGTCACCAGTCCTGCCAGCAAACCTGTTCCAGCCTGGGCTCCTTTCTCCATGGGGCCACAGGTCCTGACAGGAGCCTGCTCCAGCATGGGGTTCCCACGGGGTCACAGCCTCCTTCGGGTATCCCCCTGCTGCAGAGATCCTCCATAGGCTGCAGGTGGGTCTCTGCTTCACAATGATCCTCCATGGCTGCAGGGGCACAGTTGGACTCACCATGGTCTGCACCACGGGCTGCAGGGGAATCTCTGCTCCAGCACCTGCTGCACCTCCTCCCCCTCTTTCCCCACTGACCTTGGTGTCTGCAGTGTTCTCTCTCACATCTTACTCTCTTTCTGTCTGTCTGCAAGATCTACTCTCTCAGGTTTTGGTTTTTTTCCCCTTCTTAAACATGTTATCCCTGAGGTGTTATGACTATGATTGGTTGGCCTTGGCCAGCAGTGAGTCCATCTTGGAGCCAGCTGGCATTGTCTCTATCAGACATAGGGGAAGCTTCTAGTAGCTCTTCACAGAAGCCACCCCTGTAGCGCCCCGATACCGAAACCTTGCCACGCAAACCCAATATAACTGTCTAGAAAAATCTGTGGACTGGAGTGCATGGAAGTATGTTGTAGTATCTATTTTCAGCACAGTGAATCCATGATAACATATCACCAGTATCTAGCGGTGTACTGCAGGGGTCCCTACTGCGTCCATTCCCATTCAACATCTTTGTTAAACGTCTGGATGGTGGGACAGAGTGTACCCTCTAATGTCACAAAACTAGGAGATGTGGATGATACACCAAAGGGTTGTGCTGCCATCCAGAGGGATGTCGACAGGCTGGAGAAATGGGCTGATGGGAACCCCATGAAGTTCAACAAGGAACAATACAAAGTCCTGTACCTGGGAAGGAACAACCCCAAGCACCAGTATCTGCTGGAGGCCAACCAGCCGGAAATCAGCTTTGCAGAAAAGGACCTGGGGGTCCTGGTGGACACCAAGTTGACCATCAGCCAGTAATGTGTTCTTGTGACACATCTGGAGTACTGTGTCCAGTTCTGGACTCTTCAGTGCAAGAGGGATGTGATGAGAGTCCAGCAGAAGGCCACTAAGATGATTGAGGGACTGAAGCATTTCTTAAAGGAGGAAAGATTGAGAGAGCTGGGACTGTTTAGCCTGGAGAAATTTCTCAGGGGCTCAGAGGGATCTCACCAATGTGTATGAATACCTGAATAGAGGCTGTAAAGAAGACACAACCAGACTCTTTTCAGTGGGGCCCAGTGCCTGGACAAGAGGTCATGGGCACAAACTGAAACACAGCAGGTTCTCGCTGAACATCAGAAAATGCTTTTTCACTTTGAGGGTGACTTAGCACTGGTACAAGTTGTGCAGAGAGGTTGTGGAGTCTTTATCCTTGGACATATTCAGAATCTGCCTGGGCAACCGCTGTAGATGACCCTGCATGATCAGGGGGGCTGAACAAGAAGATATCCACAAGTGCCTTCCAACCTCAGCCATTCTGTAATTCTGTGATCATGCTTTAGAGCCCAAATACCACACTAAATGTTGTTACAGACTTCTGCTAGGGGCTTGGTTAATGCACCTGCTGTGGATGCTAGTTCGGGACTGTAGTAGTCAGTGGCACCTAGAGAGGTGCCAACCACATCAGCCCCCTGTGGGGGAGTTTACAGAAGACTTCATGCTTCCATCATGTTACCCAGAGAGACATGTATAAGTGAGTGATAATAGAAAATTTATAATGGCATTTGTAAGTCAATTTAGTAGAGAAATTCCTGGAAAAAACTAGAAATTTTTCTTTTCTGAATATCAATACATGTTCTATGTGCACTTTACATGCTTTAACTGTTTGGTAATACAGTACTATTAAATTGTCTAATAGTTCTACATAGTCCAGACATTAATTGGATGCTGTGCCATGTAGTAACTAATGGAAATGTGTTTCAAAGGCAGCCCCTTTCTTAGCACAGAAGACTCTGATGCAACAAAACCTGCCTGTGTCCCACTCTTCACTGGGACTCTGTGTTGCTCCAGTTGTTCTGCGGAATCTCTGAAGCGATGAGACAGGTGAATTCACATGAGTGATGAAAGCAGCTGAGGACGGTGTTGTGCAGGCCAGCGAATATGCCACTGGCAGGATTCACAAGTCTAAAAACCTCAACATGTACAAGTGTTCAGTCAAAACACAGGCTGTGGTGGCTAACCACTTTTTCTTCTATATTGTTTTTAAAGTGTGTTAACCTGGGCTCCATGGTCAAGGTCAAGTGGCACAGTATGTTAACAAGGGAAAAGGCTTTTACTTTGTGTGTGCTCCTACCTGCTGCTGAATAAATGTTTGTGTTTTCCATTGCCTAGAACCAGTTGACAGCAAAATGTTTTATCAAAGTAAGCTTAGACTGTGAGCAATATTTTTAAAAACCATTTATACAGAGTTTGTTTCTTATATGCATAGTTGTAAACAAAAAGTCATTCTCTACTAATATGTTGTGTGGAGCTTTTCATGCCACTTCACTGTGCAAATGTGTAAGAACTGAAGTGTACATTCTAAGGCAATTTTTACTTTTACTAGCCTTTTAATTTATGATCTTAAGCACTGATTTACTGTAAACGTTCAAAAATATATGTCATCCCTTTCACAGCTGCAGAGGTTTTTTGAGATATTCTTCAAAAGCAGTTCTCCCCAACAAGCCTTCAACAACATGAAGGAAGCTATAAGCAAACTTCTACTTATAACTGAGGTCTTCAGTGAATCATCTGCCTCAGGACCAAATTCTTTCAATCAGTAAGTGACTTGCAGTGTCATTGCTATGCTATTATCAAGATAGCTCCTTAGAACAGAATAAAATCTGTAGAGGATACAAGATTCCTCTATTTCATACTTACTTATAAAGTGAGGACATGCTGCATTTAGGGAGTAAAACTGTTCAATATCCACAGTGTTCCTAGGTTATGAAAAGGTCATGATGAATACTTAGGACCAGATGTTGTGTCTTGATTAAGTGTTTCAGGCAGCACAGATAAACAGAAATCACTCATGATTAGGCTAGTTCTAACATATATAAAGCTGTATTTTGAGCCTTCTGTCAAATGTCAAATATTTAATGACAGTGTATCCCAGACTCTTCAGAACTGGTTGTCACAGGCAATCCAAACAAGAGGCAGTGTAGAATACTTTATGAAATGTGCCTTATGAAATATACCTAGACAGCAACAGACACATTTCTGTGGGTGTTAAATCATTGTAATCACTTCTATTAGAGTGTTACTGTTCTTACACATAAATCCACATTTATTTTGTAATGTTTTTATTAATTAAAATTAATATTTGTATGTCACATCCCTGACATTTTTATGAGAAATACTAAATAAAACATATAAGCATAATAAATACTAACTTATAAAGCTATTTGAGAACCCAGGTGTTTTAGTTACAGTAACATAAAGCTCATTTTTTGACTTATGCAAGTTGGGAATAAGGCTTACATTGTGAGTGGAGAGGGTAGCAAGGAGGGGAGGAGTGTAACAAGGATGGAGCTATTTTGACAGCTCCAAACTCTAACTTTTTTTTTATGAATGGGATGGATATCTCTTGTTTATGTAACCCAAGACTTGCTTAGAACTCCTGTCCAATGTCTTCAAACATCCCCATAGCTGCAGCACAACTTTTTGGCTTCAATGAGCTTAGAGAGTTTTGCCATCTACTGACCTCCAAATGTCTTCAGAGCTTTTGCCGGACCTCGTTCTCATTGAAAGACATTTACTTCTCTGGCGTAGTTCACCTCCCTCACTGCTACAAAAGTTGACCATATAAATATACTTTAATACAGCACTGGTTTCATCAGCTCACAGTCTGACTCCATCTATGTTTAATGCTGCTGGCTCTTAGAAATTTTATTTATTCTGTATTGCATGCTGTCTCTCAACCTATGTGTGTGTGTTCATGTGTGCGTTCTCCAGACCTGTGTGTGTATGCCATTGTAGCATAAATAGGAACACGATTCAGTGGTACACTTGGCAGTGTTAGGTTTATGGTTAGACCCAATGATCTTAAAAGGTCTTTTCCAACCTAAGTGATTCTATGATTCTGTGTTTCACAACAGTACCTAACCTCACTGAGTCCTGTTATATTTTATTTCAGATGCAGCCAATGTTTTCAAATGCTAACCTTTGACATTGGATTCGGCACCTCCATATACCCAGTAGTCCTTGAGGTGAGAAAATTACACAAATTCTTGCTTGACCCAAAAAACTTGCAGCAAAAAGATCACAACAGGGAACCATCTTTGATGGGTGCCTTCAAATCTCTGAGAAATGTACAGACACATTAACACTAATTTTGCCCAGAAGTGGGGAGTTGCTGTGGGAAAAAACAGTTTTCAAGGGACAGAATTACTGTGACAAAGTTCCCCACACCATTGAAGTGTTCAACTCTTTCCAGTTTAGCATTAAAGGACTATCACCCCAACTAAATATCAGCAAAACAAAATCTGTAGGAAACATCACATGAAAGTAATGTATTAACTGTGCCAGAACAAAGATGAAGGGAGGACATTAAAATACAAAAATGGCTTTTAATGCAAATTAAAATTCTCCATGAATTGTATGTACTTCTTCAGTTCATGTCCTGCTTTGACCTCCACTTTGCGGCCTGCTTCCTGGATGGTCCTCAAGGCCCTCAAAACCAGGGAAACGTGACCTGTGGCATAAGCTCACTGTGCCAGTTTTGTGCCACTTCTGCCTCAGAAGAGCCTGGCTAGAAACAAAACTTTTACTGCTTCTCATTACCCTTCTATATAGGTAGAAATATGTATATGCGTAGGTATATAAAGTCTTTGTCCATATTTATGATATACAAAAGGCCCAAAAAACTAGTAAATATATCCTGGGAAATTACAGGAGAACATTTCTAAAACTAATGTTCAGTTAAAATCTGTTCCAGTTTCTAGAAACAACAGTGTAATTCATCACTCCATCCTCCACACACAAAGATCCTTCAAACACAAAGGAAAAAAGGACATATAAAAGAAAGTTTACACCATTTTGAAAATCCATGAAGATGATAGCCTTCATTAGTCTGGCAGGACTTGTTTAGCTAATATAAGAAATGTGACACGTCATAACAATTTAATAATTATATACCAGGCTGTAAAAAAATTCTCCAAGGAGTTGTGTGAACTATTAAAGAGAAAGCATAAATTTTACCTGCCTGTACAGTAGCCTCAGCCATCAGCCATAATCCATGAATGTACAGTAAATCAGTAGGATTTAATTGTTTCATGTGAGTACACAAATTACTCTAAAAATGATGGTTGATAATTACTATGACATTGGACTTTGAATTTTATCCCTTGGAAACTGTAATGTGCACACATCACCCCCATGCAGCTTAATCTTATGTTTGTGTTTATGCTACATAATAATTTATTCATAGTATATAAACAGTTTTTTCATTGTGTTTATATACTATAAAACTTATACTTTCATCTGTATTAGCTCCTAAATAAATGAGTTTTGCAAGAGTTATGTTAACATATAAGCTGACATTTTATTTTTTTAATCAAATTTCAAATCAAACATGAAAAAAAGCTCACATGAGAATGCAATACTGTACACTATCCACTGGAGGTCAGCAAACATTGTGGTGTGTCATGACAGAAAATGTACAGCGTTCGTTATTTTGTAATCCCATCTGTTTTATTAGTGTTATTATGACACTATGTTATTTTAGTGTTACTAATTGTTTTTTAATGGTTCCAGTTTGTTTTATGTGATTGTAAGAAGACTGAACTTGATATTCAAACTATAAATTACATTGTTTTCCAACAGGTGCATGAAAACTTTGATTTTCTAGATGAAGATGAATCAAATATTCAGGACCAAACTTTCAAAGAGTTTCTTTTTGAAGATACTTTTAAATTTCTCTCATCTAATGAATCCTCAACATCCATTTTCATAGAAGCTTTACAAAAAATATATGGATCAACTGTGAGCAAGGTAGTTAATTCCATATTTTCTTATTATTAACTATTTGAAAATCATCATAGAGTGGTTTACGTTGATCAAAGATTATCCAGTTCCAACCCTCCTCCTGTGGGCAAACACCTTCCACTAGACCAGGTGGCTCAAAGCCTCATCCAGCCTGCCCTTGAACACTTCCAGGGATGGGGCATCCACAGCTTCTCTGAGCAACCTGTTCCAGTGCCTCACCACCCTCTTCCTGAAGAATTTTTTCCTGATATCTAATCTAAATCAACCTTCTTTCAATTTAAACCCATTGCCCCTTGTCCTGTCACTACAGGCCCTTGTAAAACGTCCCCCCTCCAGCTTCCTTGTTGGCCCCCTTCAGGTGCTGGAAGGCTGCAATAAGGTCTGCTGGGAGCCTTCTCTTCTCCAGGCTGAACAACCCCAACATTCACGCATCTTTTGATGCAGCCCAGGTTACAGTTGGCTTTCTGGGCTGCAGGTGCACATTGAAGCTCATGTTAACCTTCTCATCAACCAACACCTCCAAGTCCTTCTCCTCAGTGTTGCTCTCGACGCATTCTCTGCCCAGCCTGTATTTGTGCTTGGGATTGCTCCAAACCATGTGCAGGACCTTGCGTTTGGCCTTGTTGAACTTCATGAGGTTTCCATGGGCCCACCCCCTCAAACCTGTCAGGATCCCTCTGGATGGAATCCCTTCCCTCTAGCATGTTGACTGCACCACACAACATTCTAAATTGTATGCCTTTCTGAAACTGTTGGTGACTACTTACAGAATGAAAGATTTATTTAATCAAAACTATATGTTACTGAATTCTATGGAATAAAAGTATAATTATATTGAACAATTGAATTTTCTTTTATAGAATTCACTCTCAAATTATGTAATTCCCCAAAGTACTTTAAAGATGTATTTAACACTTTAACAAAGTAATTTCACCACCTTTTTTTAATGGTGTTTTTTAATATACATGTTTATGTGTTTTCATAAACCTAGAATTAATTAACTCAGACAAGTAGATTCATGAGCATGAGAATTAAATTTTGTTTCCTACAACTTTGTGTCTTATTCTAAATGCAAGATCCAATTACAATTTCTTGCACTTACAGGATCTGTATAAAGTTTGCATCACTAGTGAAGACAATTTCTGACAACCTGGGATCTCCTTCAGCAGTATTTCTCTCAGTTTGGGCACTTTTAAGGATGCATTTCTGAGGAGCCCCCTGCTTGCAAGACTTACAGGGACTAAATTATCCATGAGGCTTGCCTCTCAGACAGGTGTGACTAAAAGAGGGTCATGGGTTCTAAATTTATGACAGGATAAAGTAGGGAGCCACAGACATGTGCACATGTATGATATGATTACCTAGTTCTGTCTTCCGTAGGACACCAGACCACATTTCAAACTGTCCACTTCATTGTCTTACTTTAAGTGGCCTTTTTCCCATGGTAGTTTGTGTGGATAATTTTCTACACAAAACTAATGCACAGTCTACTTTATTCTAGACTAAGAAATGGGAAGAGCTATCAAGGAGCTGGTTTTACATGACTTTGGATGAAGTTAGGGCAAGTTGAGAGCTGCTGTAACATGTTCCTTTTACCACCAAAGGGATTGGTGTCTAATGAACACGTTGCTTTCCATGTGATTTCACCAGAATATGCTGCCCTTTCCTTCATAGGATGGAATTTACCACAGAGAAGATGAGCAATGTTTGTCTTTAGAAGAGATAAATTCAATGATTACGTTCATAAAGGAGCTGAAGAGTCTTGGACAATTTGAGCTGGTAAAATAAATAGGGTTTTGTTGTATTATATATATTTTTTATGCAAATCTCTTAACATTTCTCCTTCATTACCATTTTTTGCTGTCTCTGGCACATGTATTAGGCTGGATGCATGGGGAAGCAAGGAGACAAGTTGTGCTGATTTTATTTTGGAGGATTTTTGGAATTTAAATTAAAAGAGGTAAAGAAATAAAACAGAGGATTTGTGTTGAAGATTCATTGAAAAGGGCAGCTAAACCACAGAACAGAAAATAGAATGAAAGAAAAAGGTGAAAAATTATGTAAATTACTAATGACTTTGTAAGAAAATAGAATTATAATGAAGCAAAGCAGGTGTGAATGGAAGAAACTGGAGACAGTACAACACTGAGATCATGACCAGAGAATCGATAACGATGAAAAAGTGCCAAAAAAAAGCAGGTTGACTATGTAATATGTTGTCTTCTTCACACTTCAAGTGAGTTCATTTTTGAAGAACGGAGATGGAGGAATAACAGTTAGTGTCTCTGAATAGGAATGGCATTTAATGAGTGAAGTGACAAACATTGAGGAAATCAAAGATCTGCAACTGTATCTGTTTCTCAGGAAGTCTGCATGATATCAGGATTTCTTCTACACCTCCTGAATGAATATCAGGGTTGGAGACTGATGAGGCTTTCTGAAAAGGGATTGAGTTGAATAGATCAGGAAGTTGAATCAGAGGCAGAGGAGTTAGACTTCCATGACAGTACTAGAGTTAGACTTCCATGACAGTACTAGTAATCCTGATTTGCAAGGCTGGGAAAGACCATAATTTTGTCTACTGATCATTAATATGTATGCTATATACACTGTCTTCTGATCATTTCTCACTTCTTTTCTGTTTACAGATATTATAATCTGTAGTCTCTAATCAGTGTCTTTCTTCTCAGCTTTTCCCTTCTGCTGCACCCAAGATTCAAACTTTACTGCGTGACCTTTATCACATGGTAGACCCAATGAGGCGGCTTGGTTCAGTCCTGACTCTGCATTGGTTGCTTTCCAGTTTACTTGAACAATTCCAGTTCATGACTAAAGAGGCACATACAAATCTTTCAGAATGGTAAGATAGCTGTTATATGGTATTTTTAGAGTATTTTCTACAATTATATTAATTGCAGTAGCTCCAGTGAGCTTCATAAAACTTAATCCTGCAGTAGATGTAGGTGTATATCTAGAATAGATGTACAATAGAATATTTGAGATGAAGGTCCATCATCCCATCATGAAGTTGGATTTCTACATAGGACAGTTTTATCCCTTTGCTTCTCTTTGTAATACAGGTTAAAGAATTATTTGAAACTATGGTAAATTTTTTTCTAGGAAATATGAAGTAAATTAGGTAGGTTGTTTCTGAACAACTGTAAACTCAAAATTAGGAGTGCTTACCAGGGTTAAGAGTGCCTTTTAATTTATTAACCAATTAAAAGCAAAAGAGTAAAGAGGATATAAAATATCAGGTGAAGATTTTTCCAAAAAGGACTAATAATGTTGAGTGGCTCTAAATTTTCTGTTCAACAAGACACAGGTCAGAGAGCATAATACTCTGAGAACCTCTTTTTACCTCTTCCAGAAATACTGGATAAATATTGTAATGTCAAGTTTAGATCCAATGAACTTTTGGCAAGAAATTTTAACTTTAATAGAAGGGAGGGAGTAAAGAATTAATGGAGGGAAGGAGAAAAGTTGTGGTCTACTATATGTTTAGTATAAAATTTGTAAAAATGTATTTCCTATGCTCATTATCTCTTGGCTAATGACATTTCTTACACACGTATGCCATACTTGTTCACTGGCTGCAGGCATATGTGGTTTTGCAAACAAGGACTGGGGAACAGAGGCACATTAGGCAATGTGTGTACTCCATTCCACTGAGTCTCAAGTTAAATGTGCGAATAACATTATTTTGTACCTTTTGTTTGAAGAATGCTACTGCGACTGTGTAAAGCATATGTAAGATTTCTTAAGTTCCTCGTTGAATTGGGGGTGGCTTTCAGCAAGTCAGAGGTCATCTATATCTTTGTTTGCTTAGCTTTAGAATAAAGCTTATACTTTACCACCTTGCTAGGTAACTGTTTATTAGTGTTTTGAAAATGCACAGTTCCATGAATGCGCTAAATGTTGTTGTTACTGCTGGCCACTCCAGGAAAAGTAACTCAAAGTTGCAGCTGCTTGCATTCATGTGTAAGCCCTTGCCCTTTTGCCAAAATATTTAGGTTTGCATATCAAAGCATACCAACCTTTAGCAGCTTTCTGTTCTAATCTAAGCTGTGCCACTTACTCACTTTAAGCAAACCCCTTGGCCTCTTTTTTTTCTTCAAGCTGAACATTATTGTATGTGTATAAATATGTAGAAGCTCCATGAACTTTCTCCAGGGCATAGGCCAATCTGTTTCTTTCCACTGTATTTTTCTGCAATGGCTAAGCTAATAATACCATTCTGTTCTGTACAAAAAAACCCCATGTGTTTTGACATTGCTAAATCATAATCTTCTAATAAATCTCATAATTTCTATAGCTACATGCATGTGATGGTGATGCATGTGTCAGATATGCATGTAATTATACTTAATTGCAAGGAAGAAAGAGCTTAGTAGAGCTTACTCCCCAAATAACTCAGGTATGCATTCCCTTTGAGCTTTGAGCAATCTTTTTTGAGATCCCCAGCTTTGATGAGTTTGTATATCAGAACACTTCTCCTGAATTTTTTCAGTTAAGTTTACTTAACAGTTCTTATTTCTCTGACTATGCAAAATTGGTATTTCCATGTACAAAATCCAGTGATTTGCACAGCTGACTGTCCAACCAGACAAGATATTTGTTGTAAAAATACCTTATTACTTAGGTCTTGTACAGTTATTTTGTTCACTGATCATGAATCTGTAAGATAGAAAGAGGATTTAAAGAAGTTTCGTCGTCTACTTTTCTTAACCCATTTAGAATACATGACTAGTATTAAAAACCTAAATTATATTAGTGACCTCTCTGGATTCCTTAGAACAACTCTAGAACTCATCTCAAACTATAATGAAATGGTTACAGCCTAGGTGAGGATGACCATCTCAGATGTATTAGTATAACATATGGCAAAGTTCTTTGAAAGTGATGGAGTGGTGCTACCTAACATGTGCCCTGAAATAAATTTTCTGTCTTGTTTGTGCACTGGTTTTCAACTCTATGCAGTTTCAACTTGTGATATGATGAAGAGGTACATCATTACTGTCTTTTAGAATTAAGTAGCATGGTAAGTATGTTTGGTTGTGTCAGACAACAGGGTAGAATCAGATGAGTGAGAAAAGCTAAGCCTTCTGTATTTGCATAAGACAAAGCCTGAGCAGGTCAATAAAGTTGCAAATACTTTTATGAAATCAACTGATATATTTGGAAAAGTGTTACTAGCTTCCCATATGCAAGCCCTTTTTTTAGGTCAAAATAGAAGCAGCAGCCCTCAATCTGAATTTGGGTTGAAAATAATTTCTTGGAGTTTAACTTGATCATGCTGATCACTTGGGCAGTTTGAGAAACAAACATGGTTTGAACTATGGGGCAAAGGAGGACAACAGCAAGGAAGTCTGGGTAAGACCACTGATCTGCAGTGGAAGGAGTAAGAGACAGAGGGAAGAAGGAAAGGAGAGAAACAGTTGGGATTAAGTACCAGGAAACCAATCCCATTCTTGAGTCTGCGATTTTGTATTTCTCTTTTGAAGATCAGCACAAGATACTTCATTTGGTGAACCAGATGCTCTCATGGCAACTCTGTGACTGAAGCCAAACAGACACTGCACAACAAAGTGCTCATACTGCCAGTTAAACAAACAGAAGAAAATTGCTAGTGATCATGTCTCACAAAATTACCTCCAGTAGCTCCTCATTTTCAAGAGAGACCTACAAAACATGTAAAGAAATAAAATTCATGACTCTACTGAATACTGAAATGTGGTCTCAATTTTGAGGTTATGACCCATTAAAAGTTGCACCATGCACAACTGACACATCCATCAGAGGCCTCAACGTGACTAGTTCTTTTTAGATTTTATATATATTTTTTAATATAGATATTATCTATGTCTACACATCCTTCAGTGCTTATGTCTCATTGCTTAGGCCATCAGAGCTGCATTACTATTGCTGCTGTCAATCCTTTAACTTTCTCATTTGCTGAATCAGAATGATTCCTACAGGGCAGGTTCACTGTCAATAGTTTGAGATGTACACAGCAGGGATCTTTCAAAAGGTGCATTCAAAAGCTTGCACTCACCTAGGGTACCTGACATGCAGTCATTGGTTTCATTGCAGCTAATTGCAAAGTGTGTAGGCAATGCGCACATCTGTGCTTGATAGCTCCTCCAAGACACTGAGTAAGTAAGGGACCACTCACACAGATGAAGATCCCTTCTTGAGCAACAGCATGTGAAGGAAAGGACTCTGCAGAGTCCATGATCTCAGCTGCTCCCTGCCTGAGGGAGAGCTTCATAACTGTCGTTCTTCAGTCTGTTGACTGCTGAATAAAGGAAAACTGAATGATACTGATGATTAAAAATCCCAGTCTTTAGCAGAGATAAATCATAACATCATAGTATCATTTAGGTTGGAAAGGACCATTTAGATCAGAGTCCTGCTGTTAACCTAGCACTGCCAACCAAGCACCACATCTACGTATTTTTGAAATACCCCTAGGAATGGTGACTCCACCATTTCTCTGGATAACCTGTTCCAGTTCTTGACAACCCTTTCAGTGAGGAAATTTTTCCTAATATCCAATCTAAACTTCCCCCGGCACAACTTGAGGCCATTTCCTCTTGTCCTGTTTGCCACTAGCTTGAAGAGACCAACACCCACCTCTCTGCACCCCCCTTTCAGGTAGCTGTAGAGAGCCATAAGGTCTCCCCTGAGCCTCCTCTTCTCCAGGCTGAACAACCCCAGTTCCCTCAGCTGCTCCTCACAGGACTTGTGCTCCAGACCCTTCACCAGCTTCGTTGTCCTTCTCTGGACACGCTCCAGCACCTCAATGACTTTCTTGTAGTGAGGGGCCCAAAACTGAACATGATATTCGAGGTGTGGCCTCTCCAGTGCCGAGTACTGGGGGACAACCACTTCCTCAGTCCTGCTGGCCACACTGTAAGCTGAGTACTTTTCTGCAATATCATTTCTAAATATTACGTTTCTATACCCTGCCGTAATTACATAGATTTATTATATGTCTCTTATGTTGTCTGATGATAATTACCATCTCCACAGAGCTGACATGTACAGGTCATGCCGTTGCCGTGGGAGCTGGGGCCTGTCAGTTGTGGTGGCTGCGACACTCCTGAGATGTCTTCTGGCTAAATGGAAGTCTGGGATTTTATAGAGTCAACATCTTGTTTTCACCTTACAATGGGGTTTGGGACTGGGCAATCAAAAGGGAACAGTGGAGAGAAAAAATGTATTTGACAGGTGTTAGCCATTACTTCTTTGGCAAGCAGAAAAAGTGGTGCAAAATGACTTATAACTTGGAAAACACTCTCTAATGGTTTGTTAAATGTCTCCTTTGAAGGAGGTCAGGAACGTTCATGAAATTAGGGTAGTGTCTAGACACTGTGAGCTCAGAACTACATTTTCATGCACACACAGGCACACAGATCTGCTAGCTGCTTCTTTTCCTTATCTCGTTGAGATAATGCAGAAATCTCTCTTTCATTACTGGACAGTTTATATTTTACCATGGTTGACCTCAATATTGCTTTCAGCAGCTCCTGTTGAAACATTAGTGATGGCTAATTGCACAGAACAATATTGCCAGCTCCCTTCCTTGGTGCAGAGAGTGACATTGTGTCTTTCAAAATCCAAACTGAATGGGCAGCGGTATCTGGGAAAAAGCTGCTTTATGAGAACTATGGAAAACACTGGGAGGAAAATGTGAAAGCTTCAAGAAATGCTAATTGACCTCTGAAAAGGTCTTACCAGCCAGAAGTCCTGTACATGGATTGGAGAGAAGCCTACCGCCTTTCTTCTGTTCTCCCAAAATGCTATACAAAAGAAAAAATCTGCAGAGTTAGTATTATGGACACCACTAACATGTTAATAAGTTGTTGCAGTTGGCTTGTCTTTTTTCAGTGAGGATTTGCAAGTATACTCTGGATGTTGATCATGTGATCTGTTTTGAATTAGCAAATAAATCAAAACACATAGGTGTTCCAGTATATGAATTCATGGTAATGTTGCTGCAGATATTGACCTTGACACAGGCATCCATTTATATTTAATTATTTTTGAACAAAGTCTAACTTTGACACCAAATACGTACAAAACCCGCATCATTCAAGTAGTTAAGAGATAAGGTTTGGGTTATTTTATTCCTGGCTATATCCACTCTCTCTTTTCCCAGCAATTCAACTATGTTTTGAAATCTATTTCTGGTTTTCTTTTTTCATGTTATATGTTACCATTTAGTATGGAATGTATGTTTTCTGTCATGTTTATTTGGGTAATATTGCTAACATGAATCCAGAAGGTTCATCTTTCCATGGAGAATATTAAAACACCATGTGCCCTGGGTTGCCATATATACATCTTTGAAAAGTGTTCCACTGTTTCTGTTCCTTTCATTGATGTAGCAATATATCTGCTATTGAATTGACAGGAATTCTTCTCACGAAAAGGCGAGTCCTAAGCAGAATGTTCCTTCTAACTTCAGGAAGAATCATGAAGGTAAGGGATCGGAGTAAGGTCTTTTATATATGCCATGTTTTTCCTATTTGTACTACTTCTGATAACATGTATGATTGAGATGACATTGTTTTGCATTCCAGATAGAAGCTCTTGGCTTCCTCCATATAAAAGAATAATTTCTTCCTTATCTATGTAAGTCGTTCTGCTGAGCAGTGTTCATGAGCCTAAAGCAAAGATCTCACATGGAAAAGAATAGAATTACACTGTACTCTTTATAATTAACACAATGAGAGTTCCTTCTCCTATAGAACTATGAATCAGGCTTAGAGGAGAAAATTATTAATTGTTTCTGTTTGTCTTTCAGCATTACATTATTCCAGTAAGACTAAAGAAAGACAATGCAGTTATGGTAAGTAAGTGAAGGACTTTATGGACCACAAAGGGTGAAGAAGAGAGATTACTTGAACAGACTTCTTGGGTTTTAATCTGTAACATTTCAGTGAATAGACTGCCGGCAGGCTG